>BKCH01000141.1:0-660298 GCA_008635985.1 Ficus erecta | reverse complement strand
AAAAAATTTCTATAGTCATACTCATTTAAAGAAAAAAAATTAAAAAAAAGAAGAACAAAAATCTTTAGATTCAAAAGAACCGAAAAAAACTAACCGTTAACAAACAATTATAACAAAATAATATATATATATATATATATATCCTATTTCTCTTTTTTTTTTTTTTTTTTTTACTTTTTTTAAAAAAACCAAAAAACAAAAAACAAATTTTTATCAGGTTATATACATGTAAAAACGTAAAAAAAAAAAAAAAAAGAATTTTTAAATATAAACAAACAAACAAAATTTAAAAAAAAAAAATGCATGCAGATCCTAACAAAATGGGTCTTTTAAATATAAAAAAAAAACAAAAAAGATACAAAAAAACTCAAAAAAAAAAATCTGAATAAAGACAAAATTTAAAGTAAAAAAAGAAGGACAGTTTTTTTGGGTTGTGACGAAGAAAGAAAGAAAAGGGAAATGGAAAAAGAAAAAGTGCAGAGGAAACATAATGATGCCACGTCAGACTCGGGGTATTTTTTTTTTGGTCCTTTAATTAATTTATTTTTATTTTAATTTTGGTAAGTTGAAATCTGGAGAATTTTTACTCAAAAAAAAAAAAAATATATATATATATATGGAGAATTCGATGAATCTTGTGACAGAGGACGAAAGAGTTTTCCAAACATGGAGTTGGATTGTCCCTGTCCCCTTGCGCTTTTTAAGTAAACGACCGCAGGCAAGAAACCAAGGCAAAATTGTCCATTTACTGTGAGATTCCCTACCGGTAGGCAAAGGCAGGAGGGCCAAAAAGTATTTTACTGTATAGTACTATTTGGTACTATAACAGTAACCAGAAAAAAAAAAAAAAAAAACAACAAAACACTATCGAAACTGTTCCAAAGAACAGTAAAAACCCTTTCCTTCTAGTCTAATATATATAATAATAATAATTAGCAATATTAATTTTTTCCTAATTAATTTTTGTTCTATGTTTATTATTATTATTTTTGTTAATTAATACAGCTTTTTATAGTTACAAATTTTTATAATTTATTTTTATAATTTTTATTACTTTAAACTGATTTTATGTTTAATATTTTAATATAGTTATGTGGATATAATTTTTAATTAGATAAAATTTTTTTTTTCGATATTTTTTGTTCGTAATTATTTATAATATAGAACTTATATTTAGTTTTGTTTGTATTTGTTTTTTATTACTATTATCATATTTCTTATAATTTTAATGATTGAAAATCTTTAAATATGAATTACGTGATTCGTTAAATATATTTAATAAATTCATATTTGTATATAATAAATTGTTTGAATTTGGATTTATATATTTTTGTCTATTTTTTTAAATTTGTTGTTAATCTCATTTTACAACACATGTTATTTATTAATACATGTCATTTATTAAGAGCAAAAATTTGACAAATATTAAAGGAAATATATAAACAAATATGATATTTTTTTCATTTATTTTAGTTAATTATACTTTTGATAATTTTATGAAATATTAATCTATATTTAAATTTTCTAAGTTTTTTTCCATAAAAAATTTATTGATTACATTAAACATAATTGAACTAGCTACCAGATGAAATGTTTGGAAATTGCAGTGCGTGACAAATTTAATAGTGAGAAAGAAAGAAATGATAGACAGA
Source organism: Ficus erecta (assembly GCA_008635985.1). Lineage (NCBI taxonomy): Eukaryota > Viridiplantae > Streptophyta > Magnoliopsida > Rosales > Moraceae > Ficus > Ficus erecta. The sequence goes on along the minus strand of BKCH01000141.1, from coordinate 658,646 downwards.
GAGAAGAAACAAAGAGAGAAGACAAAATAGTTAAAAAGATTGTCAAAATGAGAGGTATTCAGTATTATAAAGAATCAAAGTGTCAGATTAAGAGTAAACAAAACAAAAAATATATATTTTAAGACAGCGAGGACCAGAGGGGGAAAATGAGATGAGAATAAATATCAAGTCAAGTGAACAAAATATACATATTTAATACTATGATGAGAAAATAATAATAATCACAGTAAAATCATACTGGCAGGAAAGAAACAAGAAGGGAAAAAAAAAACATATAACATAATCAATTTCATATAGCAATCTAAATAAACATTTAATATACACAAAACTAAGAAAGGTTCTGAAATTTTAAATAAACAGCTCGTAGGGAAAAAAAGTAAAATTATTAGATTAAGCTCAGATCTCTTATGTGATAAGAATAGCTATAAAGAATAACTGAAATATAATTTAACTGCATCTTTTGTAGCTACCAGATGAATGTTTAGGGAATTGTAGTGGGGAACAAATTTAAGCGAGAAGAAAAAAATGATAGACAGAAAGAAGAAAACAAAGAGAAAAGACAAAAAAGTTAAAAAGTTTGTCAAAATAAGAGATATTCGGTATACATATATAAAAAATCAAAGAGTTAGATTAAGAAAGGCAAAAAAAAAAAAAAAAACAAAAATCAGTTTAAGAAAAGAACGGCAGAGGGGGAAAAATGAAAGGAGAATAAATTAAGTGAAGTAAACAAAATACTAACATATTTAATACTATTTTGTTCTCCAAAGAATAAAATATCCTAATCCCAACATTAATAGCAACTATAAAGACTGTCAAATAATATAATCTAGTTATTCATGATATTCTATCAATGATATCATATTCAGCATTATTGCCAAATTAACTAAAGCATCTGGTACGTGCATTATTACATATCTAAACTGAGATCATCATAGCAAGTTACATATATATATATATATATTTTTTTTTTTTTTTCAGAAATTCCTTTAAAAAACATTGACATTGTCGGAGAGGAGGAGGAGAGAAACAGAAAAAACAAAGAGAAAAAGAAATCAACAAACAAAAATAGACTAAATAAATACCAGTCATCACAACAATACTCATCAAATAATCATACAACTATAAATACTAAACTTTTATAAACGATATATAAAGAAGAATACATTTAATATAAAATAGGTAGGAAAAAATTACCATAATAAAAAAATTATGAACTGTACAATATTATTATAATAGTAATAATAAAAATCATAACTGAAAAATAAGAAGTCAAAATATTAAACAACAGGAGCATAAAAACAAATAAATATAAAATAAGCAAAGAAATCAATTTCTTATAAAAACAGAATGTTAGGAATTAAAAGAGCAACTTATCATTATACAATAAACATCAATTAAGTGTAATTAAGATGCATAAATAAGAGTAGTACCTGAATAAAAACAGGAAGTTTGCATAAAATGAATATCCCAAAATGATTAGTCCTCAGGGTGATAAAGAGTACAAAAAAACTTTGCAGCTAAGAATAAAGGAGGTTCAAGCTAGAGCAATTAAGAAGTGGTAAAAGAAAGTGATAGTAAGCTATGAGCGTAATGTAATAAATGAGAGAAAAGTTATATGTAGAAAAATTGGAAGGGAAAAATTAATAAAAATTTTAAAAATAGAGTCGGTGAACAACACAGACACACAATCTGAACCAATACACATTCACACACCAACAAATAACATGATGAAACCAGCTTAGAACATTAATGACAAAGTTATATATCTCAGTCAAGCAATTATTACAACGTAAATAGTACATTAATAGCCAATAAGAAAATTACAGGTAAAAGAAAAATAATTTGTAAACAATAAAATCCAACACAAACCAGCAATCAAAACTAAAATCTGTAAACACAAAAGAAACTGCATGAATCATCTAGAAGATAACTAATAGGAAACCCTAACAATCTATTAAAATCTAACTAAAAGATCAAATATACATATGAAATATAATAAAAAATTATAGAAGCAAAAGATAAGTAAACAAATTTCGGCCATAAAATCAGGAAATTACCCGGGGGATAAAAAGAGGGGGGAAAAAAACTACAAACATCAGAACTAAAACTTCTTCAAGATCTTCAGTGACATTCCGTATTAGCCATTTTGGCAGCATTACCTCTCCAATCTACAAAACAAATTAAGAAATAACAAATATCAAAACCAATTTAGATTACATCAAAGAGGGGAAAAAAAAAGAAGCAAAAAAGTCACTAAAATAAATGGAAGCAAAACAAACATACCTTTTTTAATAAAAAATATCTGTCTTCCACTAAACACATATAGAAAATGAGGGGAAAAAATTCCGAGAACCCACAAAAAAATAAAAGCCATTGGAAAATTTGCAAAATTGTAAAAGAAAAAGAAATTAGTTTTCAACAAAACAAATAACAAAAAGCTGAAACTTTAAAACAAAAATCATACAACAACAAAATAAAAAAAGACAATAAACACCAAAAAAAAAAAACCCTAAATAAAATCCGGAAAATGCAAAAAAAAAAAAAAAAAAACTCAACCAAGGGAAAAATGAAGTAAGACAATCATGAAGATGGTAACCAAAACCGAAAAAAAAAACGAAAATATTATACAAATAAAAAACCCTAAATCAAACCCTAAAAATCTAAAACAATAAACCCATTAAGGGGGAAAAAAAAGATCATAAACACAATGAGCAAAACCAACCTAGAAATTAAAACCAAAATGGATGAAATCAATAAACAAATGAATAAAAACCAAGAAATAAAAATATAATATACACGAAAAAAAAGAAAAAAACCCCCAAAATAAAAGCCTAAAATCTGACAAACAATCCCCAGAGGGAATAACAAAAGCAGGTGAAAATCTGTGAACACAACCACAAAACCAAGAGGTAGAATCTAAAAATCCAACAAAAAAACCGTCAAATAAATCGTCAAAAATCGAAGAAAATAAACCCAACAGATGAGAAAGAAATAATGTAAAGAGAGAAAGAAACAGAGAGAGCGAAGAAGAAGACCAAAAAATGTAAACAGAGAAAAGAGAGAGAGAGAGGAGCGAACAAAAAGACCCAAAAAAAATGTAAAGACAGAAAGAGAAAACAGAAGACGAAGAAAAGATACAAAAAAAAAAATGTACAGAGAGAGAGAGAGAAAAAGAGAGCGAAGAAGAAGAGCCAAAAGAGAGAGAGAACCAAAGAAAGAGACAGAGAGAAAGAAAGAAGAAGACCCAAAAGAGAGAGAGGACCGAAGAAAGGAGAGATAGAGAGAGCGAAAAAAAAAGCCCAAAAAAATGTAAAGATAGAGAGAGAGAGACAGGCGAAGAAATGACTGAAAGACAAAGAAAAGACCAAGAAAAGAGAGAGAGAGAGAGACGTTCGAAGAAAGGAGAGAGGAGAGGAAAAAAAGGTCGAAAGAGAAATAGAAAAACAGAAGATGAGGGGCAAAATTGGGGAAAACACTGTGAAAACCGAGAAAAACAAAGGGCTTAAAGGATAAAGGCGTCATTTTACTGTTCAGTAAACAGTAAAAGTTTACACTCCTTTAGTATATTAAGTAATTTGCAGAATAAAGTCTAGAGGAAACACTAGAATGCTCCAATTACAGCATTAATGTCTCGAAAGAAGGGAAAAGTGGCTGCAACGTTGTTGCTATGACCATGGATAATGTTTGAAAACCAATCTTGCCGTTTGATTTTTTGGGTCTGCAGACTTGCGTTCGAGCACTTGGGTTGTTTGGCTGCAAGTAACCTGAGAAATGTGCACAAGTTCAGTGGCTGAATAAAAAAAAAATAGGGTGATATAAGATAATTTGGGAGCATGTTCAAATTTTAAGTTGATACGAGGTATTAACTTAAATCAAGATTTATGTTTTTGACAGTCTAATATGAAGCTCACTAGTGTTTCCTGCGGTTCCAAGGTTTGACTGAAATAATTTGTTGCTGAGAAAAAGATTTTAAAATTTTCTACATATAACATGTAAGGCAAAAGGCTTACCACAGTAACAGCTGATACTGCAAGAGGATAAAACATTGGTCATCAAGAGAACCCAAGTTGGTAACAAAGGTTTTCTAACCCAAGTGTTCTAGGAAGCATCTAGGCAATCAGGAGAATATTCGGATACTCTCTCCAGAACTCCTGGAAATCCCATCCTTCCCAAGGAATGGCTTCCTCCACTGCCAGGCTCGCACAAATCAATACGGATGCCTTCTTGGGTCAGTAGGATCTGTTATTGCCACAGTTTGCAGAGATGATGCTGGGTTGGTTTGCGTGGCTGCCTCAAAGATCTACACCACCAATATTACCTTGGCGGCAAAGCGGAAATTGCTCATTTGGGACACACAGCTCGCTGTTCAGTTAAAAATTTGGACGGTGGCCGGTGAAGGCAACCCCACCTTAGCCCTCAAGAACCTCTTCAATACATTTGGACCTTCAATTGAAGGTATAATCACAAAGCACTTGACTTCGAATACAATTTCAAATTGAACAGGTCCATTTGGAATCTCAAATACAGTTTTAAATTTGATCACAAAACTTAGTAAAAATTGACAGCCAGGCCTCAGCCTTTTTGATAAAATCATAGAAATTCATACAGGTCTCCAAATAATCTGAAACTAGTTCTAAAGAAAGTAGACATCCAAAACTTTCCAATGACATCAAATTTGTCAAAACTGAGTCCATATGGACCCCTTAAAAACATCTTGAAAACTAATCATTAAAACCTAGAAATTTCCAGCAATTGTCAAATTTGAAAATTTTACAAAAAAAATTCACAAAAATACAAAATAATCACCACAATATATGAATCATATACACACAAAATACAGCTCTAAGACGTGTTTTTAACACATAAATCATGAAATCATCACTCCTAAGAATGTCATGAATAAGAGATGAAAAACCCTAGAATTGTCTAGCTAATAAATTCACCATGCACAAAACCTAATGTATTATTAAAGCACTAAATCATTATCAATCAATCATATAACCTCTCATATCAAGAGATTACGTGTAGAGGTTTGGTGGCTAGTCTATATAGGGTTTCTCCCCACACCCCCCCCCCAACAATACCTTGGTAGCTGAAGCGAAAATTGCTCGTTTGGGGCACCAGCTCGCCATTCAGTTAAAATTTGGAGGTGGCTGGTGAAGGCAACTCCGCCTTAGCCTTCAAGAGCCTCTTCGGTACATTTGGACCCTCAATTGAAGGTATAATCACAAAAGCACTTGACTTTGAATACAATTTCAAATCGAACGGAGTCCATTTGGACCCCCAAATATAGTTTCAATTTGACCACACAAACTTCGTAAAAATTGACAGCCAGGCCACTGCCTCTTTGATAAAATCATAAAAATTCATACAGGTCGTCAAACGATCTGAAAGTAGTTCTAAAAGAATTAGACATCCAAAACTTTCCAATGACATCAATTTGTTAAAAACTGAGTCCGTATGGACCCCTTAAAAACATCTTTGAAAACTAATCATAAAAACCTAGAAATTTCTAGCAATTGTCAAATTTGAAAATTTTACAAAAAATTAATCAAAATATGAAATCATCACCACAATGTACATGATTCATACACACAAATACAGTTCTAAGGCGTGTTTTTAACACATTAAATCATGAAATCATCACTCCTAAGAATGTCATGAATAAGGGATGAAAAACCCAAGAATTGTCTAGCCAATATAATTCAACCATGCACAAAACCTAACGTATTATTAAAGCACTATATCATTATCAATCAATCATTATTGGTGGCTAGTCTATATAGGGTCCGCGCCGCACCCCCCCCCCCCCCCCCCCCCCCCCCCCCACACACACAGCGTATAAGAAAAAGTCAAAGATAGATGAAGAGAGAAAAAAAGAATTATAGGTTTTATGGACTTAAATTGAGAATTAATTTAATATTAATTGGCAGAAATAATGTGGCTAAAGGCTAACATCAAGAGCTTAAGGGTTGGTGGCTAGGCTATGGAGTTTTTTTATTTATTTATTTTATTTATTTATTTTATTTATGTTGAGCGTATAAGAAAAAGAGTTAGAGAGCGATAAAGAGAGTGAGCGTTGAAAAAAAATGATTTATAGGTTTCATGGACTTAAATTGGGCTCTCTCTCTCTCTTTTTTTTTTTTTTTTTTTTTTTTTTTTTTTTTCTCGCAACTTAACTTCCTCTCCTTTTTTCTTTCTTATACGATGACTTACTACTACAGATATTACAACTCTATCCACACACACACACATATATATATATATATATATATAATACATCAAAAATATAAAGGTAAACATATATACAACATATAATTAATATATTATAGATATACATGTAATTATACAATAATCATCACATAAATTTCTCAGATCATCAAATTAATTTATCAATTTTGCATGAATTTTGTTTTAGCACCTTGATTTCTTATCGCGTTCACCTATAGAAATTAACTCAAATAACGTGAGAACTAATTATGTATAACAGAAAATACTATGGACAACAACTCTAATCCAAACTTTTGAGTACCAACCTATATAGCATATGAGTTGTCAATATCTTATTGGTAAGTATTTACAGTATTATCATACCTATTGATTGCATAAAAAACCGGTAGATATACCTTTGCCCTTTGTAAAGTCATAAAAATTCACACATATCTCTAAATGACCTAAAACTAGCTTTAAAAGAATGTAGACATCCAGAGCTTTTTAATGATACCTAATTCATTAAAAATAGAGTCCATTTGGACCCTCAAAATGGTTTCAAATCTGATCACAAAATTTTGTAAAAACTAACAACCGGGCCTCTGCCTATTTGATAAATCATAAAAATTCATACAGGTCTCCAAACGATCTAAAACTAGTTCTAAAAGAAAGTAGACATCCATAGGCAATATCATATGTTTTAAAAATTGAGTCCATCTGGACCCCTTAAAAACAATTTTGAAAACTAATCATAAAACCTAGAAATTTCTAGCAATTGTCAAAAAAAAAAAAAAAAAAAGTCATCCAAAATAAAATCATCACCACACATAACATATAGCTCTAAAGCATGTTTTTAACACATAAAACCATGAAATCATCACTCCCAAGAATGTCATGAATAAGAGATGAAAAACCCTAGAATTGTTTTGTCAACAAAATTCAACCATGCACAAAACCTAACGTATTACTAAAGCACTAAAACATCATCAATCAATCATATAACCTATCATATCAAGAGATTAATGATGGAGGTTTGGTGGCTAGTCTATGGAGGTTTTTTTTTTTTTTTCCCTTATATGTTGAGCATATAAGAAAAAGAGTCAAAGAGATAAAGAGAGCGAGTGTTGAAAAGAAAAAGAAAAAGAAAAAAAAGAAATATAGGTTTTATGGACTTAAATTGGGAATTAATTGAATATTAATGAGCTAAAATAATGTGGTGTAACGCCCGTTAGAATTAATCATGATTAATTATGCTAAACTGGATTAATTAATATGCTAAAATGTGTTTAAAAATAATTAAACTGCATTTAAAATAATGTTTTCAAGGTTTTAAAAATTTTGAAATTACATTTTTACCCCTGAACTTTTTTAAAATTCCCAAAATATCCCTAACTGGTTGATCGGTAAAAAGGTTCGGTCGACTGGACACCTGTAACACAGAATAACCATCCTGCCCAATTGATATTCTCTGCAGTCACTCTACTAGTTTCAGCCTTCAACCAATTTCCTCCCTAGGAGGGTTTCTCCCTCGTCTAATTAAACCATTAACCTCATTTTTCAAGTTTTCCCTCGAGCTCTCTCCCTCTCTCTCTCACTCGCTCACTCGCCCCCTCTCTCCCTTTGTTTCTCCCCTCTGATGAGCCTCACCCATTCTTTCCCTCTGTCTAAATTTTCACACAAAAGCAGTAAAACCCAAGAACCTCGACCCCTTGAAACTAAATCCCAAGCCTTTGGAACTTTGCAGGTTCGATTGCAAATAGATTAATTTTCAGTTTTAATCTTTGTTTTTGTTAGTTTAGAAAACTCAAATTTCAAATGGTATTTTGGTTGATTTTCAGTAAATCCGAGTTTTGATATTAGTTATTTAGGCTCTAGGAACTGTTTATTTACTGTCCTGGATATTAGTTATTTAGGCTCTAGGTATTTTGGTTGGGCCAAAGTTGGGAATCCTCTGTTCAGCGATGGTCCGGTTGACTGGACGGCCACAAAACAGGACAGAACATTATGTCCTTGTCCGGTCAACTGGACAGAGGCAAAATGCCTACAGGGACCTTGTTTCAGTCCAATCAGCTCTACTTTACTATAATAAACTTGAATAACAATGTTTTAAACCTAAACCTGGATTTTCACAATTTTGCACATAAATCGAGAAGTAATAATATATTAATGTTGTATTACTTTTAAGCACACTAATTAAGTCAGATGTCTAGTGTAATTGAATTTTAGGTTATGTCTGATACTTAGGATATCTGTGTGGTTTGATTTAAGGATTTGATGATCAGAGCGAGAAGCCTCGGTATTCGTGAAGTTATCAGTGAATTCATTTTGCCAACGAGGTAGGATACCCAAACCTGCTTTTATAACTGCTACTATGTATTCCTGATTTTAGAAGCATTTTGAAAATCAAATGATTTATAAAATGTTAAAATGGATAGTGTGTATATATATATATATATATGTATCAGACACTTTGGTTCAAAGATATATAGATATATATATATATATATATATGTAAATACATTATTTTCAAGAGACTCAAGTGAGATGTCTTGAGACTTGGGCTGTTAGTTGTCTGAGTATGTAAAATGGAATTTCAAACGTTGTCCAATTAGATATCGGCAGCTAATAGTTTTGCTTCTAAGCCGTGATGGACGCTCAGATAGTGTTTTATTGATTGGTTGGTTGTGTTAGGCTAGCACCTGTAAATTATCTATTTATTTTCTACATTTGCCATTCATGCATCATTTTTTACGCACAGTTTTAGCCTTATTTCATTTTATTTATCCCATCCAAACTCTTTTGAACAGTTTATTTTAAAATGAGTAAATTGTATCCTACTTAGTTAGTAGCTCACGTTTAATTATTTTAACCCCCCTCCCCCCAAAGAGGTGTTGGAGGTAGTGCCTATTAGTTGGGATTACATCAAGGCCACTACGGTTTAGTGGTTAGCTATCTGTATTTTATTTTCAGTCTTTATTTTTTCCAAGGTCTATAAACCTAAATACTTTCTTTCTGGACTAGGTTTGGATATCTGCGTTTTATTTCCTGTTTTTTGTTGTATGATGATATCGGAGGTTGGATTTTAAAACTTGTTTTCATGCAAAAAAACTTAGTATTTCAGGATGCCCATTATTTCAATTAAAAAGCAACTTGGCATTTTCGTAATATAAAATTGGTAGACTTTAGGAAAAATTATGACTGGCTCAACTCTGATATGGTTTCTAGAAGAAGGTTAAAATGGGAAATTTACTTAAGATCGTGAGTGAATTTCGGAATATTATTTGTTTGATTTATTCGATGATATTACTTACGCATTTATCTTTAATTAAACCCCTACATGTCACTACCCCGTTTTCGGGTTGTGACACGTGGCTAAAGGCTATCATCAAGAGCTTAAGGTTTGGTGGCTAGTCTATGCAAGGTTTTTTTTTTTTTCCCCCCCTTGATATGTTGAGCGTGTAAGAAAAAGAGTCAGAGAGAGATTAAGAGAGTGAGCGTTGAAAAAAATGAATTATAGGTTTTATGGACTTAAATTGGGAATTAATTGAATACTAATAGTGCTATAAATATGGGTCGGGCTAGCCCGTTGCCCATATTTTTGGCCTGAGGGCGGGCCATGCTCCCAAATTATCTTACATAACCCTCTTTTTTCACACACTGAATTTGTGCATATTTCTCAGGTTTGCTTGCAGCCAACAAATGAAGTGCTCGAGCGCAAGTTTGTAGACCCGAAAATAGAACAATTCTCAGTTCGCAGCACTATACCAAGATTAGTTTTTTGATAATTATCCGTGGTCATAGCCACAACTGTTGCAGCCATGTTTCCTTTCTTTGGAGACATTTGGGTGCATTCCTCTAGACTTCATTCTGCCAATGATCTTCTACAATGTCACCTTCAAGCCCTCTAAGAACATCCTCATTTTATGGGAAAACACGACGATCGCCTCAATTTACTCTGCTTTGGGGTTTTGGGAGCAATGTCCTCCATCGGACAGATTGTCCTTGATGCCAACAAGTACAGCCTTTTCGCAAACATATAATAACAATTATCGATATAGAAGAGAAATCATTTTTCAAATGTTCTGGTTGTGTTTTAGATGATCATATAGAAGCTCAAGATATGTCACTGCACATTTTACATAATCGGCATAAATTGGGCTTACTTCTTCACTACTATCACATAGTTTTGCGGATCATTTCAGAGAAGGAACATCTTGTGAGAAGAAAATATAAACAAAGAATAACAAAAAAGCGAAACAGAAAAATGGCTTACATTTAGGAACAAACAAAGGTACACTAACTTCTTTGATTACCTCTTACATTCGCATTATACTAACTTCAGAAACTGAAACAAAAAAAAAAAAATTATTGGAATTGTTCAAGCTGTTAAATGCACCTACACGATACACTCGCTGTACCCGCAAAAGTTCAAATCAGAGGATGTTAAAGAGCTTTGCGATCCAGAGCCAAATATGAAACCACAGCCATGAAGAGGCAGAGCAAGACTGAGAACAAGACAAAGACTAAGACGGAACGAGCTTTGCTTCCAGAAGCTTCCTAGATTGAGAATCCACCGTGTTAGAGGAGTTTCAAGACTTGATAAGTGGCTTTATTGAGAACACCAATGACGTTCTCTGCCTACAAGGAGTTGAAGGTTAGTACATTGTAACAATAAAGCTACAACATCTCTAGCTCACTCTCATTCGGCAATAACTTCCAACTCTAGGGCCATTCGTCTTGGGCGAATCTTGGTTTTTGCTTTGGAAGGAGCTGTAGAGATGAAAGGATTAGGTGGCACGCTTAATTCTTTATTTCCTTCCAACATCTACACCAGAAAAGTCATAGTAGCATGACTTATCGATGTGCATTCAAAACCATTGAGAAAAGTCGTCCTCATATTATTGAGTCATGTTGAAGATTAAATTCAAATTGAAGAATGAGACATACGAAGGATTCACGATGCCTTACCCCAATTATTATTGAGTTTTCTCTCTTAAATCTCTATTTTGTGTTATATTGATTTTTTTTTTTTATCTTAAGATAAAATCACTTAACTTTTTATCCATTTTATTTCCTAGTCTTTCTAACATTTATCTCCACTAATTTTCTTGGTTTGTATTGTACCTCCTTGTGGATACGACCGCCCGACTTATGCTACATTCGATTGCTTTATTTGTGTATTTTTAGACGTTAATCAGTGGGGGAAGCATACCCACCTCCGCTCTGTCCTATTGTCGTCCTTAGTTTTAACCCTTAGCATAGTCATACAAAAAAAAAAAAAAAAAACCCTGCCTATCATAAATATTTTTTTTCAGGGTAACAATAAATCTATTTGAGCTATCGTTTTTTTTTCAACTACTGTTTTTATCATTATTTTTTTCAACTAATGTTTTTATCATTATTTTTAATTGTAGAATTACAATTAGATTACTCTTGCAATCACATTTTTAAATGTTGAAAGAAGTACGTATATTTAATAAGGATTTATAGCTAAATAGCCTTTTTTTAAGAAGCTTTTTAAATTGGGGTTTTTTGGTGATTTCCCATGGGTGGCCTAACCTGTATGTTATCCAATACACAATCCAAGATATTAACTATATTGATCAAAGTAAAAATACATACCAATTATTACATTACAAGTTTACATATCATAATTAATGAATTGCATTACATGGCTTGACCATTCTCCCCTAATCAAATCCAAATCCTGAGAAGTAAAAAATTCCTTACTTTCAAGTACGTCAATTCCATTCAACACTATGTCCCTCATAAAACCTAAAATAAAAAACCACATTCAACACTTCCCTCTTGGAGAGGACAAGGACGGTTCGAGATTTTTGTTTTACAGTCTCGTCTCCTTCTAATCCCTTCTCCGGTCATAACCTTCCAATCCGTTAGGGCCCTAGCAAATTGATAAAGTTCAAACTAATTAAGATGCATATAATTAAGATTAAATAAAAAATGAACATATTAAAATTGATTCACATGTTTATTAGCTCAGTAAAATCGTCTTGTTTCTTCTCTCGAAGAGGATCAAAATAAAGGACGAGGTCCTCCCATGGGTCAATGACTCCCAAAACCCAATGTCTCCCTCTGTTATGTGGCACAAGGTAAAGCCGTCCTTTTGGTGCGTCACGCAAAAAGCTGATAAGACTGTCAGCTCGCTCTCTCATACCAGCATCTTCAGTATCTGTTCTCACCGGTGAGATCAAGCTTGGAGACACAAACACAAACTTCTCAGCTTGCCCGTTAATCCTACATAGTTCCTCCAAATATCTGCATAAGCGTATCAAAATTGTTACTCTACTTGACATATAGAAGAGTTTCCAGATAAAAAAATTTTCAGAGATAGAATGTCATACCTCATGTAGACTAATATACAATACGCATTGATTTCTTGTAAATTAATGAACTCATAAATATCGTCAAAGCTCAGAAAGACAGGCATTTCAAAACTCATGATCGTGTATGGTATTAGGACATCAATCTGATTACCTTGACGCATGGAACTATGTGCATAATAAGCCAAAGGCCTCATCACCATGTTCATGTTATTAAAGTCGAACAAAGGTTGTTGTTGTTGCGTACCTTGTTGTACCTCAGTTCGATAGTCGATCGTTTTATTTCCAAGCTTTTTTTGGCCTTTTTTTATGCCAGCTGCTGGGTTAGGAACGTGACTAGGCCCTCGACTCGCCCTGTTCATACTCGTGTCGAGCTCAACTAATGTTTTAGGCCAAGCAACAAACCCATTAACAACATCCTCCACAGTGGTTGCCTCGTACGTCGGTATAGGTAATGCTGCTTTTTTTAATTTTGGCACATTGATTGACACTCGCACGTTCCCTTCCCCCAGTGGATTCACATGCACTGTATCGGTGGGAAGGCTCTCTAACCATGCTCGTCCAAGCGCAACAAGCAACTGTCCACCATAAACTTCACCGAAAATATAGAGCTTACACTTCTGACTGTCGACTGGCATGGTTGGCGGATCAGACACTCCATGTTGTTTTTCTTGGACAGAGCAACTAGCCTTCAAGCTGTTGTGTTGGTCCAAGGTTGGCACATTGTTGGGATCAAACGACGGCTCCACATCTTTGTTCGCACATAGACCACGCAACAATGCCTTTAATTCTTCTATTTCATGTCTTATTGATAGTACTTCATTATTTTTATTCGAACTTCGATTTAGGTTGAAGCACTGACACGGCTTTACGAACTTTGATTGCCCACGGATACGTCCTTTGTGTTCGGGTCTAGATAATGCTTGCGACAATACATCACTAGTGCCAATTGATTCGAAAGTGCCTTGGCTCTCCTGTGTGTTGTACTCCATCTACATGATAATTAGCAGAACTCATTTAAGCTCAAGGGTTGTAAGTATGTATAGTAGTGATGAAGAATTCATTGTTAGTTAGTAAACTTACTATCAACTCGCTAACTTTTTTACATGCTGGATCTTTCAACTCTCCATCTTCACTTGTCTGTTGATCTAGCCACAAATCGTCTCTTTTGTCCCATTTCCCAATCTTCTTAAACTGCAATTTAACATCGTTAGTATACATGAGGACATAATGTTCTAGAATTGGCATACGATTTAGTACAAACAAAATTTATTGACATACGTTTTCCTGGTCGAGCTTTCTATATCCGTCTCGGCCTCCTCTCGATGAGTATTCGTTGTTCGTCCTTATTTCGCTGCCATGATCCGAAAGTTGTTGGAATTGTGAGGATGTTCTATACTGAACGAATTTCGCCCAATCCTCTTCTTCTATATTGGGGTAGTTGCCAATAACTTTTTGAGGCCGTGCCCACACACTATCTTGTGTTACAAATTCCTCGACAAACGTCTTGTAAAGTTCATATCGAAAATTCCTTGCAGCTTCACCACATGATTTTAAACAAGTACTCCGAAAGCAATCATCCACGGTGAAAGAAGTAAAAGTTTCCTTCTAAATTATTTCTTTCAATCTGTCTAAATCACGGGATCTCCAATCTTGTATCCAAATTGGTACGTGCTCTCGAGCGAGCACACCAATCCAGCTCATCAATTCATCACCATGCTTCCCTTCCGGTTGTCCTTTCTCGTCAAATGTGACTTCAATCCGTTCACCTCTTTTCCTTGCCATATGGACACGTTTCATTATAGTTGCCCTTCGCTTGCCATCGACAATGGGATCCAACGGGTTTTTCCTTCGTGCTCGTCCCTTTTTGGATTGTTCCATAGTATTTTGGCTCATGTTTTATTCCAACAATCACCTATTTTTATTGCAACAAAAAAAAAAAAAATACAACATATTATATCGGACCAATATAATCAAATCAAATTAACTTTCACTATCAAGCACACATTACATGAATTTTTTAAAATGACAAATAATTGTACAAACTTTTCGAGTACTAATTTCATCAATAAAAAACCTAAAACCGTGAGGCTTCAATTCACGGCCAAGTCAGAATGAGGCGCCCCCCACGGGCTCTGAGGCACTCGGCCTTCTCTATTGTGGATTCTTCATGTATTTTCATGCTAGGGGACTTGATGTAATATTGCTATAGTTATGCTATGAATATTTATCAAATTGTATGTATTTTCCAAAAGAAAAACCCATTTCGGCATTTCATCGAGCATGTTATGGGCGGAAAAAATTCATGTTCATAAATGTGTGTAAAGTGCCAAAACCATTCACAAACCTTCATGTTCTAAAATGTGTGTTAAGTGGCAAACAACAATACAAAAACATTGTGTGTTAGTTGTTTTGTTACAAAACAAGAAATTGAGCAATATGGAAGTCACCCACCTTGCTTTTCTTTGAAGAAATAGGCACGGCCACACCGAGGATGCGAGGTGCTAGGCGGCGGCGGCAACAGCGGCTTGACCGGATTTTAAGAGAGAGGGAACGGCTGGTGGGCGAAGGAGGTGGGTACTTGGACAAAGTGATGATAAAATGATCAAATCCATAAAGGATACGTTAAAATCAAGATTTGACATGAAAGATATGGGTCTAGCTGATGTATTATTGGGAATTAAAATCTCAAGAACATCATATGGACTTGTATTGAGTCAGTCACACTATGTGGATAAGATTCTTGAGAAATTCAACATGGTTGATTCTGGTGTGGCCAGAACACCGTTGGATACAAGTCTTCACCTATCCAATAATGAGTGTCTCTCAAGTAGAGTACTCAAGGGTGATTGGGAGTCTAATGTACTTGATGAGCTGTGCAGGACCATACATTGCTTACACTTTAGTAACCTGAGTAGTTATACGAGTAATTCAAGAGCTGACCATTGGAAAGCAATTGTAAGAGTATTGAGGTACTTACGGTATACTCGTAGTTATGGGCTGCACTATACTAGATATCCGGTGAACTAGAATGGTACAGTGATGCAAATTGGATATCTAATATAAAACATTATAAATCTACTAGTGGATATGTGTTCACACTAGCAGAAGCAGCTGTATCATGGAAAATCTCTAAACAAACTGTTATAGCCAAATCAACAATGGAGTATGAGTTTATTGTATTGGACAAATGTGGAGAAGAGACCGAATGGCTACGCCATATCTTATAGTATATTCCAAGGTGGCCAAAGCCTGTGCCAACAATATGCATACATTTTGATAGTCAATCGGCTATTGGAAGGGCATAGAGCAATATGTATAATGGTAAGTAAGTCTAAACATATACGTCATAGACACAATATCATTAGATAACTACTCTCAACTGGGGTTATCTCTATTAACTACGTGAAGTCAAAGGATAACATTGCGGATCTACTAACCAAAGGGTTAAATAGAGAGTTAGTTGATAAGTCATCAAGGGGAATGGGACTAAAGCCCATGAAAGATTCGGTCGATACAATGGAAACCCAACCTAGTTGACTGGAGATCTCAAGATCTAGGTTTAATAGGACAACCTAGTTGTAAAGACCAAGCTGGATCACTATGGGGGTTACCCTCTGGTCTAATCTTATGATGAAAACAGTGATACTTGTATGAGATGGGTTAAGCTATGCTTTTAATGATTCTTAAGCATCGGGAATCCGAGCGGAGTAATGCGGGTTACTCTTGATTAAGAAATCACCTATGTGAAAAAGAAGTAGGGCCGCTCAAAGGAGAATTGTGTAGGGCTCAATTCTTTAGAAGCTCTCGCAGAATCAGGCAAGATGCCCACGGCCAAAACAGACATAACAGTGAGAACTTAATTATATAAGGAAGATTCCTATGTGAGGTATATCATCATTTACACAAGCGACAGAACAATTTAAGGACATCATGTGTACTGGTTAGTCAATAAAGTTAATATGTTATCACAAGGGAAGGTTCAAAGGGTAACACCTACCTATCCTTTATAAGTTTCCACCATTGAATTCTATCACCAAGTCAAAGCTTAGTGTATGTCGCTTTGTCTAGTGTCCTCTGTCAATTTCATTCATGTGGGGAATTGTTGGAAAATGGCTTATAAAAAACCATTTTAAATTGTCATTTTGAGGCTTAAATTTCAGCGGGACTCACTTCATGTTAATGTCTGTTCAACGTGAATTCGCGTTCTACTCCATGAAGAGGTTGAAATCGAATATTTATACGCTCAAAGTAAGAGAGGTGAATGGGAAATTGACTCTAAAAAATGCACCTATGAAGTTAGAAAATGAATTGGAAAAACTCTTGTCCCACATGGGAAAGAGATGAAAGCTCCAATGGGTTTATTAGGAATTGCAAATTTGCTTATTAGTAACCAACTAAGCATAGAGGCTCTCTCAAGCACACAGGCGCAGGGGGCTGCAAATCCACGGCGAAATCAAAGGACTTGTGTGTGAGTACGCGTTCTACGGGTGTAACGCCCCGACTTCCCACGCCGGGTCATCACCTTACTTACATACTTAACTTAAACTTGCGGAAAATTTGGGAGAAATTTTTTTTTTCTTTTAAACTTTAATTTAAAACTTTGAACTTAAACTTCATTCTCAAACTCATACTTACTGATAGGTACTTACTCGAGTACCGAACTTTCAAACCCTCCTTGAAGGCCATCATAATCAAATTGTAGACCAAACCCGACTTAATGCGGATTGGTACCACAAGAGGCAACTTGCTTGCCATACATACATAAACTTTGTCATTCATACTTAAAACATCATGAAAATGTGAAAACCCTTTTTCATTACAACATATTTTATAGAGTATATATATATATATATTATTTTTTTTTTCAAAATCCGTGGTAGTCTCCATCCCACATTTCACAGTCCGCAGCACCAGCCTTCCACAGTATTGCATCAGAGATTGCTGGCAGGTTGCTTACCTACAGCATAGACGTAAGACGTGAGCTTTCGCTCAGCAAGTAAAACTGTTACATCCGCGACGCAAAACACATATCATTATGCATGAACCAATTATGACCTCTTATAAATCAAATATGGATTTATAACTTAGCTTAGTTCTATCCCTTTACTTAACATGTGTGCTCATACCGTGGTACATAGCCAAGGAACGGTTGAAGGCGGCAGTCCGTTTTAACTCAAACCATGAAACACAAAGTTTAACATGGAGTAGTTTAGGTAGTCATCCAATCCAACTCAAACCATTAACCATACCATTTAAACCCGCCTTTGTGGCAAGTCGGTACGACACAACATCTTACTTGTCTTGTTCTTACCAGGTGGTTTAACATTAGTGAAAATGCTTCATGATGTCACAATATTACAACATATAACATAACATAATCTCATTCATAACATACCATAACATTACACACCATAACATATCATCACATGCCATAACATACCATCACATTAGGCAAGTAACAACAAAGGGCCTATGCTGTAGGCGGAGTTGTACTTACCTCTCTTGCTATGTCCTGCGTAGTGCTGCTCCTTTTCTGAGTACAGCTGCAGGTTCCCTCCTGCTTGTTGAATGACATAGGTGAGGTTCTAATTAATATTGTGGAATGTTGGTGATCTAACCAACATGCCTACATAATCCTAGTTATATGTCCCCGATACTAGATGTGTTACTGGGTTACAAATAGTAACCCTATTATTTTAAAAACAACCCAATATGGATTAATCTTTAAGAGGTTACGTTGGATACCCTCATGTGCTAAACCTTTATACATACCATTAGGGTTAGATTACCTTCCTAACCTTGGGCTTTATTCTTGTCCATAATTATTGGGTTACCTTAATTAACCTTATATCTTAGCCCAAATTTATTAATCTTGGTATCCTTTAGGGTTATCTTGACTAACCCTTAAGGTTAATTGTAGTCAAACTCTTGGTCAACCAAAGTCAATTACGGTCAACTATGGTCAACCCTCTTTGGGTCAACCTTTGGGCCTTGGGCTTGACCCAGTAACTCGGGTATCCTTCCCGGTTACCATGCGTAATCGCTTTACTTACTAAACTTTAGTTTAAAAATCTAGTTTCCATTTCTTTGGAAACTTGGGTAAATTAACTTCAAAAATCTTTTACTTAACTCACAAAAATTCATATTCTTGAAATAGGTCTTTGTAAAAATCATTTAGGGCTGGAAGCTACCTTTGGAACAGTTTCCATAATCAAAACAGTGGTTTTGGAGAAAGATACAATTTTTTTCCAAACTGTTTTTAGAAAATCTTGTGCAGGAATTTCTTGTTCCCTGCACAGTCTTTATAAAACTGTGTCAGTTTAAAGATCTGAATTGAATTTGAAAAAGTTGTCTTCATGAAAGTTTTAGATCTCAAAAAATCCTAAAACTTTCCTGTTTTGAGAAAAACCCAGTTTTGCTTGTATTCTCGTCAGTTTTAACTTGAACTTGCTGGACGTGTAGACTAGGTCTGGGCAGACCAGTCTCGGTTTTCTGTAAAAACGGAGGCCATTGGAGCCTCAATTTGGAAATCCGTCCGCGAAACCCCTAGGAAAAGCCCTTCTGAACAACTTTCATGTTTTAAGTTTTCTCTAATTCGACCTCTAAAGGCCTCAAAATCGTCTTGCCATAAAACTGGTCAGGATCCACCCGAACCTGGCAGTTTTTTTTTCGATTTAGAGTTCGTTTTACGTCCTAGACGTGGAATCTAGCTCAACCAGCCACCGCGGGAGCTCTAATACACACATGCAACGGTTTTCTAGCATAAATCATTCATCCATTCAAGGAAAAACCCTTGGGTGTTCTTGCACCAAACTAGGTTTTGCAAAACATTTGATTTGCATCACCATTCATCAATCAAGCTTCTAATCTAGCTCAAACATAAACATGCATGACCTATAACTTCTTAGGCATATTGGGGACATATATCAAACACCTTATGTGCATGCATGAAACCCTAATAATCATGCAAGCATAATTAGCAACTCATGCACCATAACCATAATTGAGACCTTAGCACCCTAGTCAAGCACATAATCAAGCACAAAACTTATTGCATGGCATAAGAAAATGAGCTTATGCTCTTACATCCCAAACATGGAAATACACTTAAATTTCCCAAATTTAAGCTCAAATTAAAAAGGTTTAGGGCCTAGGGTTTACCTCTAGAGCTTGGATGTTGGTTCACAAGCTTGGATTCCAACTTTTTCCTCACTCCCCCTTGGCTGCCATTGCAGCTGATTCTCCTCCCCCAAATGGGTTCCAATTTTCGGCCATTCCTCATGAAAAACAACCACATAAATATCTTGTTCTAAACTTAAATGAAAAACTTAGAGGTTAGAGGGTTTACTAATTACTTATACCTTGATCAATTCAAAGGCTTGCTAGCTTGATTCCAACAATTTTTCTCTCCCTTTTCCTTGGCTCCACACAACCGGCCTCCCCACCGAATTGCACCAAAATTGGTGTTGATCTCTTGGTTTTGCTTGAACCAAAACCAACCACAAACCACTCTAAATTTCCCTCACTCTCCCCCCCCTTGGCAGCCGGCTGTTGGCCCCAAAATTGTGCACAAAAACTGCCAAAATTTTTGCTTGAACTTGCTAGGGGAAACCGAAGACTACAAACATCAAAACCCCTAAGTTTCTCAATTTTTTTCTTCACTCAATCACCCACTTGAGATTGCAGATTTTTGGAGAGGGAAAATGGGCAGAATTTGGCTGCTTTTTCTGAATAAAATGATTTAAATCTCTCACCTATTTATAGAGGTGGAGAAACTTTGCTAAATTGCATAAAAACCCCTAAAAATTTAAAATTCACACTTTTGGCATGCAAGGTGGCCGGCTGTCAACTTGGAGAGCAAGGCAAGATGACCTCATCTTGGTGACATCATCTAGGTGACATCACATGCTTACATCACCAAATTTCCAAAATTTGCACTTTGGCCCCAAAAGTTAAAATTCTTGCATTTATGCCCTCTAGGTGGCCGGTCCTTTACTTGGAGATCAAGCCAAGCTTATCTCACCTTGATGACATCATCTTGATGACATCACTTCGCTTACATCATCAATTTTCCAAAATTTTCACTTTAACCCCTAAAGATAAAATTTTGGCATTTTTGCCCCTGAGGTGGCCGGCCAACACATCACCTAGAACTTTCCATAATTCTTTCCATCCCTTAATTAATTAATTATGATGTCATAATTTGAGGATTAGGTGATGTCATCCTCCAAAGGCCTTGTTTGGCTTTTTTCTTCATTATGCAGTCCAATTTTAAACTAACACAGATATTTCAAATACTGTGCTTACTAATACACAATATTATTCAGTACTGTTATACTTGACTGCAGTCCAAAATTTATTTGTGTATAAATGGACTGTATAAAATTTTTCTTATTTCTTTAAGCCCTTTCTGTCTTTAATCCTCACTAGTTATGCTTGATTTTTATAGGGTGGTCTCTTAGCTTATTCCAGCTATCTTGTCCAAAAAGACAATTTTCACAGTATATTTCTCATACTGCTTATCCCATCACTGTACAGTCATACCTTTGACTGTTCTTGGTCAACCCTTTGACTTTTTGGTCAATTTTGACTTTCTTAGTCAAACTTTGACCAACATGAAATCATGAAATTTTGTCATGCCGTTTTCCTTAAAATGCCTTATACTAGGCTAAGTAATCTATCGTTGAGTCTCGTAGCTAGTTAACCGAGAGCTCAAACTTATACCATCATTCTCTTCCGATCCTGATCCAGACTTAGGTTTTCCTTGTTTCAAAGGAAATCTAGAGTCATCAAAATTTCGGGTATTACAACGGGCACAGATATCACACTGATTTGTTTACATCGTACCAGTTTGGTTTTGCTACAATTTCTTTTGATTTTCCTTTCCAACTGAAATCAGATTAATGTAATTAAGCTGAAGTTAATTGCTGATAAATTAATACCAATTAATTTGGTTTTTGATGCCTCAAAAACGTTGTGGAAAAACAAATAAAACGTTAGTTGTTAAATGGCCATACTTCAATGGCTAATTAAGCCTAAATACCAAGCTAATGTAACAGCTTTTAACCAATAACACTATAAAAGGAGGCTATTTGCTTCTACTCGAGATACATGCAAAAAATTAGCACAAGTCTTGTTATCTTCCTCTTTTTTGTTTGTGTTTTAGAGTTTTAAGTTTCTCGTGTGGTAGAGTTCAGACGTTGTTTAGTTCGCCGAAGTGGTTTTGCGGTTGGTGTACGATCTCCGCTCATCTACCGTTGTATCCTGAGAGATCATCTATCGTTGTATCCTAAGAGATCGGTTGGTGTACGATCTCCGCTCATCTACCGTTGTATCCTGAGAGACAGACATCCATTTGATTCTCAAGCACTTACAATGAGTGGACGAATCTATTTTAAGGAAACATTGTATCCTGAGAGACAGACATCCATTTGATTCTCAAGCACTTACAATGAGTGGACGAAGGAAACCTTGTGTTACATAGGATACGGTATTCATTGACAATTTCTGTATTTTGTTTTCTTGTATATTTATGTAATTTTGTTGCTATTAAATTCATATTTGTTTAACTTCATTTTTTGTTCGTTGTCATTTTTCATACTTTCGCTGACAGGTTGGGGACGCGAGCTTGTCCTTTCATGTGGGGGAAAAGGCGGAGACTTTTTCTCACTTTTTTTTTTTTTTTTTTTTTTTTTTTGGTAGGTGCACGAAACCGATCTGGTTCATCTCGCAATAACATATAAGAACTGAAGGAGGGTTATATTGCTCATCAATAGTATTATATTGGCGATAACTCCTTCCCTGTGTCGGATGTCTTTCTTTTCTTTTGCAACGAGTACTGCAATTAAGATTATATATATGTGTGTGGTGTGTGTGTGTATATATATATATATATGGAAGAGAAGAAATGATCTGGTGCACAACAATAGAGGTTTCAACACTGTGGACGTCTATCCCGAAATGGAGGCTTACTCGACTACTTTATCCCAATCAGCTAGCTTTGCTCGTTATTATGCGTTGTTCATAATTTTGTGCGTTGGTTTCTTTTCTTATTTGCACCATTCAGTAATTAACAATTAATTTACAAATTACTTATTTGTTTATTTTTGTGCCTATGTAATTATCTGACCATTCTAGTAAATTGTTATCGTTTTGATTATTTACTCACTAATGTAACCTTTAATATTATGTATTAATTGATATCAGCTTTGCTCCAAATTAATACAGGAACCTTTAGTCTCCTATCTTTATTGTCTTCTTACCGTTTTTCCGTTATGCATTTATATATGATATTTTTAATATCTTTCTATTTCCTGTCATCATTCTGTTCAGATTGTTTACATGCTTATGTTACATGGTATCCTATTCAGTTACTATAAGTAACCTTGGATCCAAAACTCGACATATAACATTTGTATTCTTAAATAACTTGATCCAATAATTTGTTTGTATGTGCAGGAATTACTTATTCCCTGCACAGTTTTGGAAATCCATCTTTACTTTAAAAATATGCTTTGAATTTGACAAAGTTTCCTTCATGAAAGTTGTATATTACATCAAAATCCATAACTTTTGTTTTTGGTCACAACCCTGGATCTATCTCTAGCTTGCTTGTTTTTTCTTTTGAAACTGTTTTGACCATATTTACTGACCATAAAATTTGGTCTCGGATTTTGATAAAAACAGAGGCCTTAAGAGTCTTATTTTTAAAAACAGTCCACGTTGGACCCTAGGATTTTCCATTTCCTACAACTTTTCAGTTTTGGCTTTTTCCAAATTCGGCCTCTAAGGGCCTTAAAATCTTGTTTTCAGAAAACTCTCCAGTAACACCCAAATGACAGTTTTTGTTTCGGTAAGTTCTTACGTAAAATTACAAGCATACTACCTCAACGGTTAAAACCGTGAGTCTATGTCAAGTATGCAGGGCATTTCATAATGTTTTCATAATCGTACTTTCATTTCTTATTCATATAATCTTTGTGCAAACTCAAATGGTAATCTATACCAAATTAGGGTTTTTAGGGTTTTTCTTAAACCCTAATTGCAACATATCATACCCTTTTCCTTATTCCTTCATAAAACATCATTCCTTGAGCATATAGGAAATATAGCAAACATGTAGTAGGCATATACACAACCAACTAATTTCTAACTCATATAATCATAAACTTGCTTCAAATCATAACTAGAGACCACCAAATCCTAATCAAGCATAATCAAGCACTTACCATAAACCTTAGTGCATGAAACTAAAGAGTAATCTTATGCTCTTACATTTCCAACATGATCATACACTTATATCTTACATCAAAACTTAATTGATGAACTAGAGGGTGAAGAGAATTACCTCAAGATTCAAGCAAATGAATCTACCCTCGGTTGAAAACTTCCTTTTCACTTTACAACACCAAAATCTGAATTTCCTCTCTCTCACTTTTCTTTCCTTTGGTTCGGCTCTTAAGGGGAAAGATGAACTAGAGAATGAGTTGCTTAGCACTTTAGGTTTCACTAAAAGTTCTTGAAATGATCTAACTTTCACCTATTTATAAGTGAAATCAAACTCATTCTAGGATTGCTTAATAGTCCCCCAAGAGAAAAATATTTGCTCATAACTCCTATGTGGTGGCTGGCCAAGCTTGCTCTAGATAGCCAAGTAAGCAAGGCTAGGGGGCTTGCTCATCAAGGCTAAAAGCATGACATGTCCATTGCTTGTAGTGGCCGGCCATGAAGAGTCCAAGTGGAGAGTTATGCTTGCTCTAGCTAGCCAAGTAAGCAAGGCTAGAGGCTTACTCATCAAGGCTAGAAGCATGAGGTGTCTTCTCCTTAAGATGGCTGGTCATGCTTGAGTCCATGTGGAGAGTCTTGCTTGCTCTAGCTAGCCAAGTAAGCAAGGCTAGAGGCTTACTCATCAAGGCTAGAAGCATGAGGTGTCTTCTCCTTGTGATGGCCAGTCATGCTTGAGTCCATGTGGAGAGTCTTGCTTGCTCTAGCTAGCCAAGTAAGCAAGGCTAGAAGCTTGCTCATCAAAGCTAGAAGATTTCTCATTAAAGCTAGAAGCATGAGGTGTCTTCTCCTTGTGGTGGCCGGCCATGCTTGATACTATGTGGAGGATCTTGCTTGTTGAAGCACAACACATAGCCAAGTAAGCAAGGCTACAATGCTTACTTAGCAAACCTAGTAACATAAGGTGTCAAGCTCTAATTGAAACCCTTGTTTCCATATTTGCACATGAGTCCTTAAGATCACAATCTTTGCTCATATACCACATGAGGTGGCTGGCCATGGGGTGATCACACATGCTTAAGTTTATAGCTTAGCCAAACAAGCAAAGCTAGTATGCTTAGTCATCAATCTAGAAGCATGATGTGTCAAGTTCTAGAGAACTCTAATTCTTTACTTTGCATAATGGTCCTTAAGACAAAAATATTTGCCCAAAGAACCCATAAAGTGGCCGGCCATGGTTAAGCCAACTAGATCATCAAACCCTAACTTATTTCCTTTGTTTTTAAAGTAACTAAGGTAACTAAACTTGTAGCCAATCATTGATCTAGTTGGATTTGAAAACTTAATTGGGAAAATCCTTCATAAAAATTTTCATACTTATTTGCAAATATTTTATTTTCTTAAAATTACACATAGGTCCCTGAAAACAAAAATATTTACACTTAGGTCCCTGAAAACAAAAATATTTACACTTAGGTCCTTGTGAGGTGGCCGGTCCTTAGAAATGCTTAGTGGCCAAAAATTCCTCCACTGATCATCCATTTTTGTTCAAGGACGAGGTGTCTTCCCATTAGGCACCGTTTGGCTTTTCTTCGAAAAACAGTCCATTTTATTCTAAATATTGTGCTTGATTTTTCTACAGTGGTCTCGTACCTTATTCTTGCTTATTCATACATAATGACAGTTTTTTCATAGTATAATTTTCATACTTATAATTATACTGTAGAACTGTCTTAATCATACCTTAGGTCATTCTAGTCGAACGTCGATCGACATAGAATCGTAAGCCCTAATTTTGCCTTTTTTTTTTAACAAAGGCTTCATATTCAGATACATAACCTATTATCGAGTCTTAAAACTTTACAAGAACTCAATAATGCTATGATAAATCAAATCAAACATTTCACATAACATACATATTACAAACTTTGATTCCCTAAAAAGGAAATCAGAGATTTGTAAAAAGATTGGTTATTACATAATGTATGCCAAATTACAGGTTTACCCTCATCTCCCACTAGTCCAAATATCCCTCTCCCTCACATGCTTCAAATTTTTTTTCAAACCAACATCTACAATGTTTTAGAGAGAGAAACTGAAATCTAGAGAGAGAAAGAGTTGCTCCTGGAACCGTCGTGTAATCGTTGCTGAAGCCCATCGATTACACGACGGTTCCTCCCGGAACCGTCGTGTAATCCACTTGCACGACGGTACTTTGTACCGTCGTGTAATTTATTATTTTAAAAAAAAATTGGGTTATTATTATTTTTTTTCCCACGGGTGGCCTAATCTGTATGTTATCCAATACACGATCCAAGTATTAACTTCATTAATCAAACTAAAAATACACTCCAATTATTACATTACAAGTTTATACATCATAATTAATGAATTCCATTACATGGCTAGACCATTCTCCCCTAATCAGATCCAAATCCTCAGAAGAATAAAATTGTTTACTTTCAAGTGCGTCAATTCCATTCAACACTATATCCCTCATAAAACCTAAAACAAAATAACCACATTCAACACTTCCCTCTTGGAGAGGACAAGGACGGTTCGAGATTTTGGTTTTACAGTCTCGTCTCCTTCTAATCCCTTCTCCGATCGTAATCTTCCAATCCGTTAGGGCCCTAACAAATTGGTAAAATCCAGACTAATTAAGATTCATATAATTAAGATTAAAAAAAATAACATATTCAAATTGACTTATATGTTCATTAGCTCAGTAAAATCGTCGCGTTTCTTCTCCCGAAGAGGATCAAAATAAAGGACGAGGTCCTCCCATGGGTCAATGACACCCAAAACCCAATGTCTCCCTCTGTTATGTGGCACAAGATAAAGCCGTTCTTTGGGTGCGTCACGCAAAAAGCTGATAAGATTGTCGGTTCGCTCTCTCATGCCAGCATCTTCAGTATCCGTTCTCACCGGTGAGATCAAGCTTGGAGGCACAAACACAAACTTCTCAGCTTGCCCGTTAATTCTACATAGTTCCTCCAAATATCTGCATAATCATATCAAAAATGTTACTCTACATGAAATATAGAAGATTTTCCAGATAAAAAGAAAATTTAAGATAAAGAATGCCGTTCCTCATGTAGACTAATATACAATTCACACTGATTTCTTGTAAATTAAAGAACTCAAAAATATCTTCAAAGCTCAGAAAGACAGGCATATCAAAACCCATAATCGTGGCTGGTATTGGGACCTCAATCTGATTACCTTGACGCATGGAACTATGTGCATAATAAGCCAAAGGTTTCATTGCCTTGTTCATGTTATTAAAGTTGAACACGAGTTTTTGTTCTTGCGCACCTTGTTGTACCTCAGTTCGAGAGTCGATCATTTTCTTTCCAGTCTTTTTTTGCCGTTTTTTGTTGCCAGCTGCTGGGTCGGAAACGTGACTAGGCCCTCGACTCGCCTTGTTCATACTCATGTCGAGCTCAACTAAACTTTTAGGCCAAGCAACAAACCCATTAACAGCATCCTCCAAGTGGTTGCGTCGTACGTCGGTATAGGTAATGGTGCTTTTTTTAATTTGGGCACGTTGATTGACACTCGCACGTTCCCTTCCCCCAGTGGAATCCCATGCACCGTATCGGTGGGGAGGCTCTCGAGCCATGCTCTTCCAAACGCAACAAGCAACTGTCCACCCTGAACTTCATCGAAGGTATAGAGCTTACACTCCTGACTGTCGACAGGCATGGTTAGCGGCTCAGCAACTCCATGTTGTTTTTCTTGGGCAGAGCAACTAGCTTTAAAGCTGTTGTGTTGGTCTACGGTTGGAAAATTCTTGGGATCAACCGACGGCTCCACATCTTTGTTCGCACATAGACCACGCACCAACGCCTTTAATTCTTCTATTTCACGTCTCATTGATTGTACTTCATTGTCTTTCTTCGAACTTCGACTTAGGTTAAAGTACTGAGACGGCTTTACGAACTTTGATTGGCCACGGACACGGCCTTTGTGTTCGGGTCTAGATAATGCCTGCGACAACACATCATTAGTGCCAACTGACTCGAAAGTGCCTTGGCTCGCCTGTGTGTTGTACTCCATCTACAAGATTATTAACAGAAATCATTTAAGCAAAAGGGTTGTAAGTGCGTATAGTAGTGATGAAGAAATATTGTTTGTTAGTAAACTTACTATTTGAAACCGAAGTAGTTCATAGTTCCATAAACTGGATTCTTGTCCTTTGCAGATGAAATATGCATTGCCTTAGCACGGATACTAACACCACTATTTTGAACGGGATGCTTCTCATCTCTTTCGCGAGTGTAGAATGTATAACCATTGACGAAGTACGATGTATACCGTGTAACAATCGTCGACGGACCTCTAGCGAGCTTCATTAACTCTTGCGAACAGCCGTCCTTCTGAAAAACATGACTTCGTAGCCACAGACGAAACGTCCGATTGTGGTCATCGTGTATCAACTTTTCATTTCGTCCTCTTCTTGGATATTTATCTCTTATTCCTGTAGGTGAAGCTCGATAAAAGGCTCAACTTCAACCCTATTATGTAAAGTATAGAGACAAGCTTTCTCCCATTCACATCGATTTACCTGCGATGGAACGCCGACGGATAGTCTTTTCCAGTCAAAGTTTGTAGTCTTCGGCAACCCAATCGCCTCCGCGGTGGACAAATACTCGGAGCAAAATTCAACCGATTCCTCTGCAATGTAGCTTTCTACTATACATCCTTCTGCCCGATTTCGGTTCTTGACATAACCCTTCAAAACCTTCATGTACCTTTCAAAAGGATACATCCATCTCAAGTAACCGGTCCACATAGCTTCACTTCCCGGACTAAGTGCACCGTTAGATGAATCATTATGTCAAAAATGAGGGTGGAAAGTACTTTTCAAGCAAGCACAAAGTCTTAACCAACTCTAATTGTAGCGAATCTAGTGTCAATGGATCTATTACCTTAGAGCATATCGAGTTGAAAAATGAGCATAACTTGGTAATTGCGAATCTCACGTCCTTCGTTAAAACTCCTCGCAACGCCAGCGGTAATAACTGTTGCATCAATATGACAATCATGTGATTTCATGCCAATCAGCCGCAGATCCTTCATAGACACCAACCTTTTCAAGTTGGAAGAATACCCGTTGGGCACTTTTACAGAAGCGAGCCACTCACAAAGCTTTCTTTTTTCTTGTCTTGATAGTGTGTACTTCGCCGGAGGTAAGTAAGTTGCATTCCCTTTCTTCGTAGGGATCAAGTTAAGTCTAATCTTCAATTCCTTAAGATCCAACCGTGCCTTCTCACCATCTTTGCTCTTATTGGGAATGTCTAGCAACGTGCCCACTATTGATTCACACACGTTTTTCTCAATATGCATCACATCCAAGCAATGACGAACAAAAAGTGTCCTCCAATATGGAAGTTCGTAAATTGACCGTTTTTTCCAAGGGCCGTCTACCACGGGATCATTGTTACGCCGTTTTCTTTTCCCGAGCACCACTTTCAAATCCTTAACCATCTCATAAACGTCTTCGCCGGTCAAAACCCGGGAGGGTTTCTTTCTTCCGTTTTGCCATCGAAAGCCTTTTTCTGTTTGCGGTATCGATGATTTTGTGGTAAGAATCTCCTATGACCAAGGTAAACGGTTTTCTTACCATTCTTCAATCGGATGGAGGATGTTTCTTTCATACAAACGGGACAACCGATAGAACTCTTGACTGAATAACCAGATAGATTTCCATAAGCAGGAAAGTCATTGATTGTCCACATCAACATTGCACGGAGTGTGAATGTCTCTTGACGGTAAGCATCTCTAACTTCGATCCCCTTTTCCCATAAGCTCTTTAGATCATCGATTAGTGGTGCTAAGTACACATCAATGTCATTCCCTGGTTGTTGAGGACCAGATATCAATAAGGTCAACATCAAGAACTTTCGCTTCATGCTCAATTTCGGAGGGAGATTGTAGTTGACAAGTATGACGGGCCAAGTACTATGCCTACTACTCATATTACCATGTGGGTTAATTCCGTCCGCCGACAAGCCAAGACGTAGGTTCCGTGGTTCCGCACAAAATTCAGGATGATCGGCATCAAAGGTCTTCCATTGTGGTGCATCGGCTGGATGTCTAAGCATACCATCTTCAACACGTTTATCATGGTGCCAAGTCAAATTCTTGGCATGCTCGGCATTACGGAATAAACGCCGTAGACGCGGTGCCGGAGGAATGTACCATAACACCTTTGCCGGCACACCTTTGCTGCCATTCGTTGGCTTCTTGCCCTTCTTCCATCTTGACTCCTTACAAACCGGACATTCATCCAAATCCTCGTACGCATTTCGGTAAAGGGCGCAATCATTTGGACATGCATGAATTTTTTCATATTCCATTCCCAAAGTGCTCAACGTCTTCTTAGCTTCGTACATACTAGCGGGTATTTTATTATCAACCGGTAGAACCTCTCTTAGAAATTCTAAAAGAGCCGTGAAACTAGAATTTGTCCACCCTCCCGATGCCTTCATGTTCCATAATTTGACCAATGCGGACAATTTCGTATATTTACTACACCCCTCATACAAGGGCATCTCGACATCATTCATCATTGCTTCAAATAACTCCGGACGATGCACAAACTGTTCTTCCAAATCATTAACCATATCAAACAAATTATCTCCTACAACTTCCTCAACAACATCATCTTTCGCTTTGTTGTTCGATGATGGATTAAAACACATTTCACCGTGTAAATACCACGTTTGGTACGAACAAATAATCCCACGCGCAAGCAAGTGTCTTCTAACTTCATCAACTGGATGAGATCTATGATTTCCACAATCCACACAAGGACATCGAATCTTATCATTCATGTGAGTTTCCGCAAATGACAAAAATTCTTCAATCCCATCTCGATATTTTCTAGTCAATCTATTAGCCCACATCCATTTTCGATCCATTTCCAAGAACCCGACCTAAATCGATATTAAATTTATCATACAAATTATTCAATAATCAAGTTTTTGCATTTAAAAACACAACGTATAGTCAACAACTAATCATACCGAAAAAGAAAAAAAGAGAATTATATACCATTTTTGACATCTACAATAAATCGTCCATAAAAATCAAATAAATAAAAAGAAGAGTAAGTAATAATCACAATACTTACAAATATTCAATATACGCGAGTGTTGGTTTCGTAATGGCGGAGACGTGGTTTCGCAGGTGTCTGTGATGTTTTTCGCGGCTGCGCGATAGATCTGTAATGAGATGAAATGAGGGCTGCTGTAAGGGTAAAAAGTTAGGAATACACGACGGGTTTTAAAACCCGTCGTGTAAAGTCGACTTTACACGACGGTTCCAATAAACCGTCGTGTAAAGTGGCCCGCGGGCACTTTACACGACGGTTCTTTGGAACCGTAGTGTAAAGTCTCCGCGAGGCACTTTACACGACGGTTCTTTGGAACCGTAGTGTAAAGTCGGACTTTACACGACGGTTCTTTGGAACCGTAGTGTAAAGTTGCTCCGCGAGGCACTTTACACGACGGTTCTTTGGAACCGTAGTGTAAAGTCGGATCCGCGAGGCACTTTACACGACGGTTCTTTGGAACCGTAGTGTAAAGTCGGACTTTACACGACGGTTCTTTGGAACCGTAGTGTAAAGTTGCTCCGCGAGGCACTTTACACACGGTTCTTTGGAACCGTAGTGTAAAGTTTCCGCGAGGCACTTTACACGACGGTTCTTTGGAACCGTAGTGTAAAGTCGGACTTTACACGACGGTTCTTTGGAACCGTAGTGTAAAGTTGCTCCGGAGGCACTTTACACGACGGTTCTTTGGAACCGTAGTGTAAAGTCGCTCCGCGAGGCACTTTACACGACGGTTCTTTGGAACCGTAGTGTAAAGTCGGACTTTACACGACGGTTGTTTGGAACCGTCATGTAAAGTCATCGCGTGGCACTTTACACGACGGTTCCTAGGAACCGTCGTGTAAAGTACGACTTTACACGACGGTTTCAAGGAACCGTCGTGTAATCTCTGTCGTGTAATATACTTTTTGTAGTAGTGGAAAAGGCATAGATTAGTACAATAGCTTCACCAACAGCCATGGATACAGGTTCACCATTTTTCTTCGTATGTGCCTTGGTCCAAACAACAACTCTAGATGGTCATTTTTCGTTTGCGCTAGCTTTACTTTATAAGAAAAAAGAATTAGCGTTAAATTTTTTTTTGATCTCATCAATAAAAAGCTAAAAGTACATGACATTACCATGTCATCAATTAAACAAGCATATCCTTTGCGACTGTCAGTATATGGGAGTTGTTTCTTTCTTCTCGCTTTGAATTTTTCACTTTTAGCCTAGTAATAAACATGTATTTGAGTATGTACTACATATTTAAAAATGAGAAAGAAACACAGTTAAAGCTAATAGTTAAAAAGCCTGACAAGGATGGTCCATCATTTTTCACCTTTATCATTTTATGATCAAGTCATATACACGTCTTTACCAAAAGAAGGTACATGTTCCTACAATCAGTCATCCTTCTTCCATTAAAAGCATAATACGATGATAGAAGTATGGTGTCTGACAATATCATATGACTTATATTAATATCTCATGAAAACAATATTCTTTCTCTAGCAAAAGGTCCTAGATAGGCCACCAAGCTCAAATAGCTCGCCTTATGTTGCACTAATTCATCAATCTAGTATGCTTAGTCATCACCTTTATAGCTTAGCCAAACAAGCAAAGCTAGTATGCTTAGTCATCAATCTAGAAGCATGATGTGTCAAGTTCTAGAGAACTCTAATTCTTTACTTTGCATAATGGTCCTTAAGACAAAAATATTTGCCCAAAGAACCCATAAAGTGGCCGGCCATGGTTAAGCCAACTAGATCATCAAACCCTAACTTATTTCCTTTGTTCTTAAAGCAACTAAGGTAACTAAAGTTGTAGCCAATCATTGATCTAGTTGGATTTGAAAACTTAGTTGGGAAAATCCTTCATAAAAATTTTCATACTTGTTTGCAAATATTTTATTTTTCTTAAAATTGCACATAGGTCCCTGAAAACAAAAATATTTGCACTTAGGTCCCTGAAAACAAAAATATTTACACTTAGGTCCTTGTGAGGTGGCCGGTCCTTAGAAATGCTTAGTGGCCAAAAGTTCCTCCAATGATCATCCATTTTTGTTCAAGGACGAGGTGTCTTCCCATTAGGCACCGTCTGGCTTTTCTTCGAAAAACAATCCATTTTATTCTAAATATTGTGCTTGATTTTTCTACAGTGGTCTCGTACCTTATTCTTGCTTATTCATACATAATGACAGTTTTTTTCATAGTATAATTTTCATACTTATAATTATACTGTAGAACTGTCTTAATCATAGCTTAGGTCATTCTAGTCGAACGTCGATCGACATAGAATCGTAAACCCTAATTTTGCCTTTTTTTTTTTTAACAAAGGCTTCATATTCAGATACATAACCTATTATCGAGTCTTAAAACTTTACAAGAACTCAATAATGCTATGATAAATCAAATCAAACATTTCACATAATACATAACATATTACAAACTTTGATTCCCTAAAAAGGAAATCATAGATTTGTAAAAAGATTGGTTATTACATAATGTATGCCAAATTACAGGTTTACCTTCATCTCCTACCAGTCCAAATATCCCTCTCCCTCACATGCTCCAAAATTTTTTTCAAACCAACATCTACAATGTTTTAGAGAGAGAAACTGAAATCTAGAGAGAGAAAGAGTTGCCACCCATCGGAACCGCTCGGAAACTGTCCGAAACCACCACGAAAGCCCTCTATAACTGCTTGAAAGTTTGTGAACGTTGGAGAATCTATTAAAACTACCCATGTCGAAACCCACGAAATTGGTTGAGAAAAAAATTACTCCCGAAAATAGGTCTCTCCGAGTAAAGGTTTCGGCATATAAAAGGCCACCGACTAAGAAAAGTTCTAAAAAACCGGTACCAGAGAGCGAGAGAAGGGTGGCCGAGGAAAGGTCGAAGAGAAAACAGGGGGAAATTGAAGTTAAGGAATCAAAGAAGCCAAAAAGTTCCGTAGAGGAGAAGATATCGTAAGTTGAAGAGGTAAAAATGTTGAGGCCATTCCGCGCATGTTGTCATGGGCCTCCGCCGATAATGCAAAGTTTGATGATATGATGTCGGCTTTTACCGCTAAAGAAGAAAAACATGTAATTTATATACTTTATATATATTTATGTAAGTCGTATAATTTACAAGTGTTGGTAATTTTCATAATGACCAGGTGGTCATTTTTGTAATGATCGTGCCTTTGTTAGATTCAATACTAGTGTCGGTCATTTTCATAATGACCGTGCCTTTGTTAGCTTCAATACTAGTGTCGGTCATTTTCATAATGACCGGGTGGTCATTTTCATAATGACCGTGTCTTTGTTAGTTTCAATACTAGTGTCGGTCATTTTCATAATGACCGGGTGGTCATTTTTGTATTTATTACACTTGAAAAACCTAGATACAAATTCTAACCTCTATGGAATCATAACCAGCAAAATTGAACAAGCATCACATATTAAAAATAATATAAAGCATTCATTCATCCATACATCCATTCACAATATATTTAACATACACAAAATAAAAACTTGAGTGTCAACTCTCTAAAATATTTCATTACTGCATAAAGAGAAATTTATTTGATCTAATAATTTATGTTAAATACATGATCATGAGTTGGCTCTGATACCAATTGTTGGAAAAAACGGTTCCGATATCAGAGTTATGGCGTAGCGGAAGTTTTAAAATTTTTATGCCAATTCAGAAAAGAAGCTCATGATGTATATAACAATAAATTAATATATGATCAAACGTACCTTGCTTCTCGGATTCCGAAATTGCTAGAGCGTCGACCAACGTGTCTTCTCTACTATTCTCGAGTCCCCATGTCTCAGAATGTGTGTGGGCACACGTGCTATGAATCCAAGCGACTGGTAATTCTTCCGAAGTCTAGATCCTACCTTCTCAATTATGATGTACCTCGTTGAGAATTCGATCCGGGTTCGTTCTTCAAAACTACAAAACAGGAACAGGTTAACCTTCTATGAAAAATATCACTTGGCTTAACCTTCCTCACAGTTTTGATTCAATGAAAATTTCTCTCTTTTTCTCACACCCAAGAAGGACGAATTTTTCTATTGTAGAACCAATAGCATCTTCAATATGAAGCATCTCTGAATTAGGCCTCCACAAAAATGCATTAGGATTTCTTACAGCATCTACCCAAACTCTTGCAGCATTAGGTCCGATAGGAATATGATGAACCAAAGCTGTTGGATCACTTGAAGACCAACGCCCTTCGGCTACAATTTCATCAGAACCATTCCAATCCATTATCTTACACTCCTTGCTTTGTGAGCTAGTGTTTGACACTCTTCAAGAGGAAAATAGCAAAAACAAAAAAAAATATTTTTCACTTAGAAAACAAGATGTTTTAATTTATAAATAAGAAAAACTATAAGCATAAGTTTACCATGGAAAAAGGCATAGGTGCGTTCGATTGTTTCTCTGTTTGGCAAGATGAACCCTATAATAGATCATATAAAAAATTTATCATAGTATATAATTTTTAAGGATTAACATATATGAATTGGAAACTAACCTGATTTTTCAATAAAGTATTTATTAAGCCTTGTTGGGTTGCTACTTGTTCTTTCAATTCTCTACATTCTTTTTCTAATCAGATAATGAGCTCGTCTCTTTCCGACACAATTGCCAATTTGGTAAGGGTAACTCCTCCGCCATGGGCTCTTAATCGACCACTCTTTTCAGGACCAAGAACTTTCAAAACAGCATCCCTTTTACATTTGTTTGAGATGATAAAGGCAACTCTTTATGACATCTTCCATGTTTTCGTGAAGAATGTTAAATTGTAATTGAATTTCTTGATAACATTATGGTAATAAAAATTAAATAATGAAGGAAAAGGCATAGATTAGTACAATAGCTTCACCAACAGCCATGGATACAGGTTCACCATTTTTCTTCGTATGTGCCTTGGTCCAAACAACAACTCTAGATGGTCATTTTTCATTTGCGCTAGCTTTACTCTATAAGAAAAAAGAATTAGCGTTAAAAATTTTTTTGATCTCATCAATAAAAGCTAAAAGTACATGACATTACCATGTCATCAATTAAACAAGCATATCCTTTGGGCTGTCAGTATATGGGAGTTGCTTCTTCTTCATCGCTTTGAATTTTTCACTTTTAGCCTAGTAATAAACATGTATTTGAGTATGTACTACATATTTAAAAAATGAGAAAGAAACACAGTTAAAGCTAATAGTTAAAAAGCCTGACAAGGATGGTCCATCACTTTTCACCTTTATCATTTTATGATCAAGTCATATACACGTCTTTACCAAAAGAAGGTACATGTTCCTACAATCAGTCATCCTTCTTCCATTAAAAGCATAATACGATGATAGAAGTGGTGTCTGACAATATCATATGACTTATATTAATATCTCATGAAAACAATATTCTTTCTCTAGCAAAAGGTCCTAGATAGGCCACCAAGCTCAAATAGCTCGCCTTATGTTGCACTTCAATGAAAAACAAATGCGTCAAAAATCATACATTTCAACAATGCTTTTTATTTTCTACTTTTTTTATTTTCTCCTTTAATTCTCAACGAGTATTCTTTTAGTCTGCAGCATTGAAACATTGCAGTGTTTGAAGGTTTTAAGCTGCCAAATAGAAGAAAAAAATTAAGAGAACCAAAAAAAAAAAAAAAAAAACAGAGCACCTGCAACTTTGTTATAGTTCAACATATTTGATTAGTTAGGACCAAGGCAACCAGATTCTATAGTCATTACAACTACACAAATAAAGCATGAAAACAATTAAAAATATAAGCATGTTAAATACCTTAAATTCTACACTTAATTTTTTCCTCACAAAAGCTTTCCAATCAACTTCAGATTTGATGTTATCGGGTCGTAGCTTTAGTCTTTCAGCATCATTTGGTGCTCTACTACTTTTTTTTTAACTAACCTTGATTTTGAAGCTCTCCAAAGATTAGTCATCACCTTAAAGACATAAGCCTTTTCCCAATCTTTTTGGAGCTTGTATCTTACCTGACATACATAGTAAAAAATGAGCTACTAGAGTTTTAATTTCAATCTAACAATATAAAGATAAAATGAAAAAAATTATATATCAATTTCATGCCTAAACAGATTTCCACAAAACCTCCATCATCCCTTTGGTAACCTTCTCCAATCAACAATTGTTACTGGTACAATATCTCTCACAAGTGGTCCTAAAAATGTAGACAAACTAATGATCCATTACCAACTGCTTGACCTATTGCTTTGAACTGAACTTCAATCCGATCACTAGTTTCCGTTGCAACATTTTTCAATCTTGTTAGACCTCTTTTCCGTTTAAGTCTTTGTTGGTCTTCCATAGAATCTACATCTGCAACTTCAGGGTCTTCTTCTGGTGGCTCGACATTACCATTAGCTCTTGGCTCATCCACTTCTGGAGAATTTCCTCTTATGGTATCTAAACGAAGGGATTTCCTTTTTCGACTAGTAGGTGAATCATGTCTTTCTCTTACTATGGATCTATCATTGTCAAGTGATCCTAGGAATGATGGCCCCTTTTTGGGTGAAGGAATAACTTCTAATAATAGCTCATTTTCAATAGTGCTTCATAGGCATTCTCTCGGATTAGTTGTAACTGCATATTGCCTTTCAACTTCAGGGGAATCTACCAGGGCATCAATTTCCTGGAGTTCAGGAGAGTCATCCCTCACTATCATCTTGCGAAATGACCTACTAGACATGCCTACAAGTGAATTTGTTGCTGCTTTCACTGGGGCTATATATACACACAGAGAATTTTTCTTACGAGTTGTTGGTCCTTCAAGGAAATATTTAGTCGGGTCTATCTCTCTATCGTCTTCCTCACTCAAGGCTTGAAACTCATCGTAATGACTCAACTTCTTACGAAGTGATCTCTTTTTCCAATTAAGCATTTCTAACAACTTGCATGTCCGTATGACTGCAGGTTGCTTCCTTATGGCAGAAAATGTAATGACCAAAATTTTACGGGCTCATGATTTTCCTGTACATAAGAAATCTAAGTTCGTACCATGTGTTTATGTGATATTTTATGAAAATTATGAATATCAATACAAAATTCATAATTTTATCGGTATAGGGTTGAGTTCTCGATAAATTAGCCACAAGACTCCATAATAGGCCTTTTAAGGAAAAAGGC
Organism: Ficus erecta; assembly: GCA_008635985.1. NCBI lineage: Eukaryota > Viridiplantae > Streptophyta > Magnoliopsida > Rosales > Moraceae > Ficus > Ficus erecta. The sequence goes on along the minus strand of BKCH01000141.1, from coordinate 620,610 downwards.
ATGACGAAATTTCATGAATTCATATTGGTCAAAATTTGACCGAAAAAGTCAAAGTTGACCAGAAAAGCCAAAGGTTGACCAAAGAGGTCAAATATAAGACGGTACTGTGATATGATAAACAGTATGAGAAATACACTGCGAAACCCGTCTTTACGGACAAGATAGCATAATTAAGATTTAAAACCACCATAGAAAAATCAAGCACCTAAATTAGGGTATTAAGGGCCAATGGCTTTGAATAAAAGAACAATTTTTTATACAGTCTGACTATACACAGATAAATTTTAGACTGCAGTTCAGTATAACAGTACTGAACTATACTGCGTATTAGGGAGCACAATATTGAAAATATCTGTGTTAGCTTAAAAGTGGACTACATATTAAGGAATAAGCCAAACGGGCCTTATGATGACATCACCCTATCTTAGATTTTTGACATCATTTTTGGATTAAAAGAAAAAAATGATGGAAAGAAATCAAAATTTTTGCCACCTTGCACCAACATGGCCGGCCACTTGGAGGGTCAAATTGCAAATATTTTGTCTTTAGGGGCAAAAAGTGCAATTTTGGAAAATATGATGATGTAAGCATGAGGTAAGCACATGATGTCATCATGATGAGGTAAGCAAAACTTGGGCACCAAGGGAGCAAATGGCCGGCCACCAATGTAGGGACTAATTAGCAAATATTTTTGCTTCAAGGACCAATATGGAATTTTAGAAAAATAATTAAATCCTAGTTCAAGGACTTTTTAGCAATTTTAAAAAGTTCAAAAAGCCTATAATAGAGGGGGGGGGGGGGGGGGTGGATTTTTAGTGGAAAAATAGAGAAATCTAGCCAAACTCTTGCCAATTTTCTTCTCACACTCTCCCTCACAAAACCGAATCCTAGGGAGAAAAAAAAATAAAACCCTAGAGGAACAAGTGTAGGGTGACCGGATTTTTGGTGAAAAAAAAAAAACAAGCAAAGGTGTCTGAATTTTTGGAATCCCATTGGAGGGGAAAACCGGTTGTGGTGGCAGCCAAGCAAAAGGGAAAAATTTTGGGATCCAAGCTTGAGAACCAAATTCCAAACCTTAGAGGTAAACCCTTTGACCCTAAGCTTTTAAATTGAGCTTCAATTTGGGAAATTTAAGTGTATTTCAAGCATTGGATGTAAGAGTATAAGCTCAATTTACTTTTTATGCCCTAGTTTAGAATTTTTAGGTTGGTGCTTGAATTTATGGTTTAGGTGGTTCTATTTACCAAGTATGCATGATTTTATGCTTTGGTTGCACGAAATTAGAGTTTACTTTGAAGCATGATTTAGTTATATGTCCCCAAGTATGTTTAAGTTTATGCTAGAACATGCATGCTAAGTGTTGATGTGATGAATGGTTAGGCAAACCTAGAATCATGCAAACCCTAGCTTGGTGCATGCACACCTAAGGGTTTGTATGTGAATGCATGAATGATTATGAATTTGTGATGATGGAATGGAACGTTAGAAACGCTACATGACTGATATTAGGCACTCACTGTGGGCGGTTGAGGTAGTGTGCGCGTATTAGGACGTAAAACCAAGTTAAGAACAAAACTGCCAGTTTTCGGGAAAAGCTGGCCAGTTTTCTGGAAAGGCAATTTTGAGGCCCTTAGAGGCCGAATTAGACAAAACATAAAACATGAAAGTTGTAGAGAAGGGATTTTCTAGGGGATAACTTAGACAGTTTTCAAAAATAAGGCTCCAAAGGCCTTCGTTTTTACAAAAACCCGAGCCTGGTCTGCCCAGACTTTGTGCACGGCCAACCAGTTTCAACTCAGAATATGAACAAGTTAAAGGCAGAACTGGGTTTTGTGTAAAGAACCAAAGTTGTAGTATTTTTCAAGATCTAAAACTTTCACGAAGAAAGATTTTCAAATTCCAAACTGATTTTAAAGTTAAAACCTGATTTCCAAAATTGTGCAAGAAACAGGAAATCCTGCACAGGATTTTCTAAAAACAGTGCAGGAAAAGGACATTTCTTCACATACACAGATAATTGGCAGCAGGAAACTGTTCCAAAGACAGTTTCCAATAGTTAATAATTTTTACAAACCTTTCTCAAAGAATTACAATTTTTCAAAGTTGAACAAGGGTTTTAATAAAAAAATAAAACCTAGTTTTTCCAAAGCAAAGAAAAAAACAAGTTTTGGACTCTAAATTCATCTTTAAATTTGGTAATAAGATAGTGACCAATAGTAACCGGGTAGGATACCCCAGTTACTATGCTTAGGCCCAATAATAGGAATAGTAACCTAATACTATTCATGTATGCTTGGGTGTAGTACCCAAGGTTACTTCAAGTAACCTAGCAAGTAATAAATCAAGTATGGTCGACCATAAACCCTAGGGTTACAATTAGTAACCTAGTAAATGGTCAAGACATATATGGGGGATATATAACTAGAATGTTGGATAGGTCACCAACATTTTATAGGATCCTTATCCTATATTCTTTTTAATAGCAGGAAGTAACCTGCAGTTGCAACCTGAGCCGGAGCAACGAAACCCAAGATATAGCATAACAGGCAAGTACCAACCTCGCCTACAGTATGGAAAATAGTAAATACTATTTTCAAGTATACATGCTGTTATGCTAAGTCATGCTATGATATGTGATGCCATGCTATGATGTGCTAAGTTATACTATGACTTGTTATACCATGAGAAGTTATGCTAAGTTATGCGATGTTAAGTATGTTATGTCATGTCATGCTAAGTCATGATAAGTCATGCCATGTTGTGTCACATGTGCACCATGACTAATAAGAGCACAACTAAAGATTCTTAGTCTTGGAATATACAAGACTAAGACTAAACCCAGTTAAGCAAGGTGTCGTACCAACCTCCCGTGATCGAGGAGGATACATGTTCAAGTTAAGTTATGATTATTAACCTCTCGTTGATGCGTGAGGGTCAAGTTTATGATTCCCAGAACTGTTTAGGGCCTTGCAAACCCTAACTTTGTCTGGAGGCTGCGCGCTTTTGGTACGTATACTATGGGCCCACATGTTAAGATAAGATAACAAGTTCAAGATTAAGTCTATAATGAAGCATAAGACATTCAAATCGATCATAAATGGATCATGCATAAATTACATGATGATTGACATGTTTTTAAGAGGTTTAAATGTTTTGTGAGATATGTTGTACTTGCGGGAAAGCTCATTTGTATATTTCATACTGTAGGTAAGAAGCCTGCAGCTTAAGTGGTGGGCCATGTGGACGATGCGGCGGGTGAAGGACGGTGTGGGATACCACTACGTAAAATTTTTCGCAACCACTTTTAAGTTAATATGTATATATCTCAAAAGTAAATTAAGTTATGCAGTATGTATGAAGTTTGAAGACTTGAGAATGTATTTTCAGTATAGTATGTATGCATGACAAGTTTTTCTCTACAAAATAATCTATGTATATATGTTTTTTTTTTTAAAGAAAAAAAAATTATTCTCAAATTTTCAAGTAAGATGAGTACAAGTATGTATGGTGTCGACCCGGCTTGGGAAGTCGGGGCGTCACAGAAAATTCCTCAGTTGATTTAACTTTACAAAGTTTCCTCATCTTTTGATCATAACAAAGGGGGGACAATGATGTAATATAAGAGAATAATATACTTTTGAATGGTTCAATCAGAAGCAAAGAAAATATTTTACCAATGTTTATGTGATGAAAAAATTGCGAAACACAGAACAAGACAAAGACAAAGAAGAAAAAACAATGAGAACTCAGTTGTGAAAGCAAAAGCCTACATAAGCATGTGCAATCGGTGGAGTCATTCCAATTGCAGATCACAGAATTTAACCAACTAAACAAGAAGCAAGCTTAGAGACATCTAAAAAGGCTATTTTACTTTTCTATTAGAGACATCTAAACAACATATTTAAATATTCATTTCTATTGTATCCAAAACAAATGTTAATAAAATAAACAAACTCAGTGCTAATGACCGATTAATAATAAAAGTTTCCAGTGCTTTTGTAGATTTTTCTTTGGATGTTGAAGGCGCTTTGAAAAAAGTCTACCCCTCAGTTTCTAATTACAAATTGCAATCAATTCCTATGATTAATCTAAAGAATGTTAAATCAAACCAATGTAATAGAAAAAACTCACCGATTGAAATGTTGAAAGCAAAATACGTTCTTGATGTGCTGGCTGGCTACGGAGATGAGAATAGCGAGAGAGGAAAATCTAAGGAAAAGAAAACGAGAGGAAAACCGTTTGAGAAGAGGTGTTCTTATTTCACTGGTCTCAGAGACAAAATCTGAGAGAGGGAAATATGTGAAAATAAAATTTGAGAGGGAAATCAATTTGAGAGGGAAACCAATTTGAGAGGGAAACCGTTCAGAGACTGACCCATTTGGGAATTTCAATTGGACTACGGAAGATGGAAGAAGTTATGTTGAATCTTGAGAGCGAGAGTTTTGGTAGGTAGAAAAAACGGTTTGGTCGATCATATTTTTCAACAAATTCTGTATCTATCTATAGATTATATTTATTCATATTCAGAACTATTTGAATCACACTAGTCGATTAAAAATTTGGAGTGGAAAGGTTTATTTCCTTTTTTTTGCTGTGGAAAAAAGTTTTATTTCTTCTCATAACGCCGCCAAAAAAAATAAATAAAAGAATTTAGGTTTTTTTTTTAAAGTGAGAGATTTGTTTCTCAGAAGTTAAAACAAAGGGAAATGTTACGGTAAAGTCCATTTTATATACTAAATCGGTAAAGTTTATTTTATTGACCGGTCGATATATTTTAACAATTGAGACATTGTTTTTGTAAAATACTTATAATAAATCTTAGCTTATAGTTTTATAACTTATGAAATTTAAATAAAAAAAAACAATTCAAAGCAAAAAAAAAAGAAATTAAACAAAATCCAACCCCACCAGAAAACTATCCCCCAATGACCAATGCACCATCCTGCACGGCGGCTTCCTACTGTGAAATCTCCTCTATTCCGGTGACCTTCTATTGTCCAACGGTGGTGAAACGCCCCCCCACCCAGCAAAACAACCCAACATGTGAACCCCTCCCAACGTTTGGCGACGACAAACCCCCCCCCCCCCCCCCCCCCCCCCCCCCCCCCCCCCCCCCCCCCCCCTGTTTGGCAATGGTGACCCCCTTTCGCTGCAAAACCCGACCTGTGAAACCCCCCCCCCCCTCGCCCCCTGTTTGGCAATGGTGACCCCCCTCTGCTGCAAAACCCGACCTATGAAACCCCCCCCACCCGGCAAAAAAAAATCCGACCTGTGAAACCACCCAACCCCCACCTGTTAATAATTACATTTTGTAAATCAACAAAAACGAACAAAGCGTATAGTTAGAGACATAGTCTGATGGTAATAACGCATCTGACTTCATCTAAAGGTGTAAAGTCACCCCACTCCTAAGCTAAAAAAAAAAGGGTCAAAATATTCAGATAGAAACCAAGTTAATTGATTAATGAATAATGAGTTTCTAGCTTCCTCTTTTTGGGTTTTTGTTCTTGGTTCTATTTCTCTCTTTCATATTTCTTCTTCTATGTCCCTATTGTTATGTTATCTTCTTGACTTTGTTTTTTTATCTGCATTGTGTTTCGTTTGGATCACATGTCTATTTTCGAAAAGGAAAACTTTCTTGTTTTAAATGAGAAAATCTTTTCATTTTGAGAATAAGATGGTGTTTAATTAATGTGTAAAAAAGAATTTTGAATTTAAAAAGTTTATTTAGAATGAGAAGAAATGGAATTGATTTACAAATATTCATTTTCTTTTTCTAAAAAGGTACTATCAAAAGTAAGTTTAAAAGTGAGATAGTGTTCCCTTTTCAAAACGAGAAAATGATGGGAAAAAGAATCTTTTGCAAAATAATAATAATAATAATAATAATTAATTAATTTAAGAAATTGGATATGTCATCCAAACATATGGGACATTTTCTATCTTGTCCTACATCAATATATTTGAATAATATCTTATTATCACTAGTGGGAGAACATGTGATAGCTAGGTAGGAATGTGGTGAAATGGTTTAAGACATTCTAGTGAAATCTATAATCTATTATAAATGCTATCCTGTAAGAGGATGTGGTTATCGGCCGGTAACCCTTGCTAACCTATGACCATCTAGCTAGGTGGTTCTATTTAGCTTCCATCAACTAATATAAAAAGGCTGGTTCTATTTACACACCCCATTTGCTTTGATGCACCCTTTCAGTTGAAAAATATTATTATAAAAATACCCTTAATAAACGACAAAAGTGGATAATACTTATTGAACTTAGGACCCGTTTGGAGGGACATTTGGAGATGGTGTGTTTGAAGTTTGAGTTGAAAATTTGTATTTAGAAGGAAAAACTTTTGAAAATAAGAAAATTATGAACTTTAAAGTTTGAGTTTTTTGAAAAAGGGAAGAGAGAGAGAAGTTTAATGTAAAGTTGAGATTTTAAAATTCAGATAGTAAAACACCGTCTGGAGATTTTGCTCCAAACGACCTTAATTACATGACTATGGTTAGGAAAAAAAAAAAAAGTTTCGATATTTTTGAAAACTAAAATCAAAACCTATTTCACAAATAGAACTAAACTAAACCATTTTCACTTTTAATGATTATTTAAAAAAATATTGTATAAAAATACTTTTTTCTTTTCTTAAATAAATTCCTTTGTATTTAATTTATTTCTTTTTATTTTTGAAACCGTAATTTGTTGTTTACCAAACAATTGATATTATGCTCTCAAAAAATTACGTGGTATCATACAACATAATATATGTACACGTAACTAACAAAATATAAGCATAAGCATCAGTAGTTTTTGAAGTTTTTTCCATGTACAGTTTTAATTTATATCTTTATTTTTTGAAACTAAAAACAAATGTAATGCAACCCTCAGAAAATTAAACTAAAATGCCTTCACAATTCTCTCTCACAAATTGAACTCCATCTGTACTATCCATGTTAACTTCGGGTCTTAGATTATCTGGAGATATTGAAGTTGCATCTTCACGTTCATCATATTTTTCCAACTTATGGAAGGCCTCTTGGTGGTGCCTTTAACATTACATACCAATTGGAAGAATCATGCTCTCTCGAGTAGAATACTTGTTTGGCTTGTGATGCTAATATGAAAGGGGTCCCTTACAAATTGATTTTGACCTTGATGTAGGTTAACTAGCGTAAAGCTATCTTCAACTTTAACACCATTAGGAACGCTAGCCCAATCACATTTGAACACCGCAATCTGAAATGCATGATAATCCAACAAATATATATCTTGCAACACCCCATAGTATGCAACTACATCAGCACTTGTGGAATATCCTTTGCACCTGATCTGCACATGGTTGTGGCTTCAATTCTATAGAAACTCCACTGTTTTGTCTTGTCTTCTCAGCCTCCTTCTTGTGGAACCGTTGACCATTGATGATATATCTGTACGCCCCCGACAATCCACGTAGGGCCGACTACGTAGACGTGGGCCGTTACTTTACTTACTTAACTTATTACTTAGTTTCTTTCACTTGAACTTGAAGAAAATTACAGAATAATTTTTTTTTCTTAATCATACAATAACAACTTCATACTTAAAATATTTGCGGAAAATCTTGCGTAGTGGTATCCCACACCGCCCTTCACTTACTACATCGTCTCCATGGCCCACCAAGTACCGCTGCAGGCATCTTACCTACAGTATGAAATATCTGATGAGCTTTCGCCCAGCAAGTACAACATAATCTCACAAAAACATTTCAAACATTTAGAAATATGCCAATCATCATGTAACTTATGCACGAACCATTTATGATTGATTGAATGTCTTATGCTTCATTATAGACTCAATCTTTAATTTATTATCTTATCTCAATCTGTGGGCCCATAGTGTCCGTACCAAAAGCGCGCAGCCTCCATACAAAGCTAGGGTTTGCAAGGCCCTAACAGTTCTGGGAATTATAACTTGACCCTTCACGATCACGGAAGGTAATATCACCACTGAAACATGTAACCTCCTCGATCACGGGAGGTTGGTACGACACCTTACTTGATTATCTTACCATGTGATTTAACATTAGTGAACATGCTTCATGATGTCACTATATCATGTGTTACTCAACATTTGCCATAATATGGCCTTCTTGAAAACATGTCATTTTTGGAACCATGGCATTTTTGAAAACATGGCATTTCTGAAACCATGGCACTTTTGAAAACATAGCATTTCTGAAACATGGCATTTTTGTAAACATAGCACTTTTGTAAACATGGCATAACATGTCATAACATAACTTAGCACATCACAGACGCAGTATAGCATAGCATCACACGTCATGGCATCGCATATCATAGCACAACATAGCATGTATACTTGAAAATATAGTGTACTTGAAAATAGTCTTTACTATTTTCATACTGTAGGTGAGGTTTGATACTTGCCTGATGTCCTAACGCTCTTGACCTAATGTTCCAACAAGGCGCATCAATAGGTTCTATTCCTGTTTCAAACAGGACATAAGATAATGATCATCTTACCGTAATTCATAATCGTTAAATGTTGGTATCCTAACCAACATCCATGAGTAACTCTAGTTATCTGTCCCCCACATGGTCTTATGATAACTCGTAACATAATATAACATACATGAAAAACATATAATATATTGGAAAATAGTAAACTATTTTTCATACTGTAGGTGAGGTCTGTACTTACCTCGTATACTATATCTTGGGTTTCGTTGCTCCAGCTCAGGTTGCAACTGTATGTTACTTCCTGCTATTAAAAAGAATATAGGATAAGGATCCTATAAAATGTTGGGTGACCTATCCAATATTCTAATTATATGTCCCCTATAAAATATCTTATTTGGTTACAATAAGTAACTTTGTGGTGTGACAACCTTGGTCAAACTTGGTCAACAAAAGTCAACCCTTCTATTGGGTCAAACTTGGGTTTTGGGCTTGGCCCAGTAACTCGGGTATTCTTCCCGGTTACCGTCCATCATCGTCTTTGTTACAAAACTTTGGCTTAAAAATCCCTTTTTCCTTATCTTGGAAAAATTTGGTGAATTAAGCTCAAAACCTTAATTAACTTATAAAAATTCGGGGGTTCTTAAAATAAAGCCTCATAAAAATCATTGAATACTGAAAACTGTCGTTGGAACAGTCTCCACAGTCAGAACATTGGTGTTGTGCAAAAATACAGTTTTTCTGTGTTGTTTTAGAAAATCCTGTGCAGGAATTTCTTGCTCTATGCACAGTTTTATAGTTCAGGTTGTATTTAAAAATCCAGATTGAATTTGAAAAACTTGTCTTCACGAAAGTTCTTTCTCTTGAAAAATTCTAAAACTTTCGTGTTTTAAGAAAAACCCAGTTCTGCTTGGATTCTTGTCAGTTTTAATTTGAAACTTACTGAACGTGTAGACTAGGTCTGGGCAGATCAGCCTCGGATTTTCGTAAAAATGGAGGCCATTGGAACCTCATTTTGCAAATCTGTCTGCATCATTCATGCAGCGGTTTCTAACGTAAAACATACATCCATGCATCATTCAAACATCTTGGGACATATAACAAGCATATGGTGAGCATAAAATCAAAACATACACTAAACCATAAATTAAGCTTGCTAAAACCTAAATCAAGCTCATACTAGATAAACCAACTAAAGCAAGAACATAAATGGTGAGCTTATGCTCTTACATCGAAACTGAAAATACACATAAATTTCCAAATGAAATCAAATGGAAAAAGGTTAGGGTTTATGGGAGATTTTACCATGGCTAACCCTAGAAATGGGTTAGGGTTGTTGGATCCAAATTTTTCCCTCCCTTGGCTCTTCCTTTCCCACGGTTTTGCCCTCCAATTGGGCACCAAAATTTTTCACCTCACTTGGTGATTGTTTCAAGCCAAAACCGAGCTCCCTACATCCTAATTCCCTCCAATTTTTCCTTTCCCTTTTCTTGCTCACCCATGGCCGAATTCACCTTCACCTAGGAGCACCAAAATTTCTTTTGGTTGCTTGGTTGGTGATTTCTCACTCAAGAATCCGGCCACTCACCCATTTTTTTTTTCTTTCTCTTTGGTCGGCCTTTAGGGAGGGAGGGAGAAGAGAACTAAATTTTTGGGGTCACTCTAAGTGAGCCAAAATCCCACACACACCACCTATTTATAGGTGGAAAATTCCCAATTTTTCACATTAAATTTTATTTCACTAATTCCACTTGAATTTCCACATTTGCCATTAAAACAAATGGGTTCCCTCCTTGTCCCTAGATGGCCGGCCACTAGAAAGCCTTGGAAGGCAAGTTACTTGCTCACCAAGCAAGTGTTTTGCTTGCATTATCATGCATACATCACTAAGCTTACCTAAGCATGCTTACATAAGCAATTTTCCTTACTCTCCAAGCATGAATAACCGGCCATGAGGTGCCATGTGGAGCCTTGTGGTGCATGGAATCCCTTCTAGCTCATCTCTATCTTGGAATGGCCGGCCATGCAATGGTTGTGAGCCAAAAGTTGGTTTGCTCAACAAGCTTTGTTTGCCTTGTTCACCAAGCTACCCATGCTTACCTCACCTTGATGACATCATCTTGCTTGCATCATCTTGATGACATCACTTGCTTATCTCATATTTTCCAAAAATTACACTTTAGCCCCTAAGGACAAAATATTTACAATTTAGTCCCTGCGGGTGATCGGCTAATGTAGTGCTACTTGACTTCCAATTCTTGCATAATTATCCACTTGATTCCAAGAATCCATTAATATAATTATGCAATCCATTTCCTTATTAATTTTGATAATATCAATACTGTTTTGTCCTAAAATAGTATTATCATACTGAATTGTAGTCCAAAATCCATCTGCATAAAATTGGACTACGTATAAATTTTTCTTGGGACTTGAAACCATTTAGCCTATATTGCCTCCAAATATTGTGCTTGATTTTTCTCTAACGTCGTCTCAAACCTTATTCTCGCTTAATCGTCCGTAACGACAGTTTTCTGCAGTATAGTTTCTATACCGATAAATTACACTGCAGTATCATCTTAGTCAAACCTTTGACTTTCCTTGGTCAAACTTTGACCATCATAAAATCATAAATTTTTCTACCCTTTTTCTCAAAAGGTTCTATGCATGACTAAGCAAACTATTATTGAGTCTCGTATCGAATTAATCGAGAACTCAAGCATATACTGATAAAATTATGAATTTCCCATTGATACTCATAATTTTCATGAAACATCATCTAACACATAGTATGGACTTAAATTTCTTGCATATAAAAGTCCGTAAAAATTCCGGTTATTACAATATCCATTATAAGACATTGCATGGGTCTTAGGACCATGTGCAAGAAATCTCAAAGTTTCTGAGCCATTAACAACTGAGTCTATACAAATCTGCAAAAGTAAAAATTATAAAAAAAAAAAAAAAAAAAGATAATAACTTATGTTTGTTCATAAAATCTTATAATATCATAAAGTAGTTTCATAAAACCTTTTGTTTTAACCACGTTGGAAATGTCTCTGCATGTCTCTTCCAAAGTAAACTTGGATTCTTCCGCAAACTTTTATTTGTCCATCTTAAATATTCCATATGCATCCTATTGACCATTAATAATTCCGAGTAAGTAATATCAATATTAACCAAAAATGAAAAAAATAAGTTTAGTAATAACTTACTCCAAAAAAGGTTCTACAAAAGCCATATTGAATAGAACATAACGGTGTGCAATTTCTATCATTTCATTCGTCAACTTTATAGGTTTTCCACTAGAAATTGGACGACCTTCAAGAATCAGGTCATTGCAAAATTCTTCATTGCGCATTCGATTATTGTCCAGGTCCCGTGCTTCTTCAATGAATTCACTAACAAAACTGATGCACTCATCTGCAAGATAGCCCTCTGCAATGCATCCTTCAGGTTTTGCACGATTCCTTACATATCCTTTAAAGTACCTTCATATACCTTCAAAGAAAAAATTTACTAAATCCAATGCTTATTTGCATCCTATAATGCTGATTTGAACTCATACTTAAACTTGACTTAATTTCATACTTATACTCATACTTATTTATAGGTACTTACTCGAGTACCGAGCTTTCATAACTCATTTGAAAGTTATCATATTCAAACCGTGGACCAAACCCGACCTAGTGCGAGTCGGTACGACACAAGGCAACTTGTTGCCATCATACATGAGACTTTTCCTTACTCATACCATAACGTAACATAAACACATTTTATGAACATATTTTCTAAAATCCGTGGCGATCTCATCCCACATTTCACGGTCCGCAGCGCCATCTCTCCACAGTTTTGCATCGAGTACTGCCAGTAGGTTGCTTACCTACAGCATGAACGTAAGTAATGAGCTTATGCCCAGTAAGTACAATATTCAATCCGCAAAACATGTTTCGTAAAAGAATGCATGAACCGATTATGCTTTCTTATGAATCAATTATGCTTTCTTATATTAACTTGACTTTGTTCCCTTACATGTTATGCGTGCACGTACCGTGGTACATAGTCATGGAGTGGTTGGAGGCAGTCAGTCCAATCCAACTCAAACCATGAAACAAACCGTTTAACATGGAGTGATTGGGGCAGCCAGTCCAATTCAACTCAAACCATAGACTAAACCATTTAAACCCGCCCTCGTGACAAGTCGGTACGACACAATAACATTAGAGTGTCTTATCTTATCTTATGACTTAAAAACTTATTCTTACTGTGTGATTTAATATTCGTGAACATGCTTCATGATGTCACGATAACAAAACATATAACATAATAACAAACCATAACTTAAAACACTATAACATGAAACATCATAACATAAAACCTTATAACATAAAACATCATAACATAAAATATCATAACATATGTAAATCATGTAAATCAATGCATGATTTCTTGAAAAACATGCTATGCATCAAAAAAGTTTTGCCCATGCTGTAGGTGGAGTTGTACTTACAAGTCATCCTGCGCTCTTACTCTATCGTCCCAACATGGCACGATAACAGTCATATTCCTGTTTTCAAACAGGGCATAAGATAAGAGTCGTTCTATCTTACTACAAACCATAACATATTAAACCGGTATTCTATTTGGTTACTATAAGTAACCTTGGATCCAAAACCCAACATATAACCTTTGTATACTTAAATAACTTGATCCAATAATTTGTTTGTATGTGCAGGAATTGCTTATTTCCTGCACGGTTTTGGAAATCCAGCTTTACTTTAAAAATCTGCTTTGAATTTGACAAAGTTTCCTTCATGAAAGTTGTAGATTACATCAAAATCCATAACATTTTTTTTTTTGGTCAAAACCCTGAATCTGCCTCTAACTTGCTTGTTTCTTCCTTTGAAATGTTTTGACCATTTTTACTAACCATAAAATTTGGTCTCGGGTTTTGATAAAAACAGAGGCCTTAGGAGTCTTATTTTTAAAAATAGTCTACGCTACCCCTTAAGAATTTCCATTTCCTACAACTTTGTAGTTTTGAATTTTATCAAATTCGGCCTCTAATGGCCTCAAAACGCTGTTTCCAGAAAGCTGCCCAGTTTTACCCGAAAACTGCCAGTTTCCATTTAGGTGAGTTCTTACGTAAAATTATGCACACACTACCTCAACGGTTCACACCGTGAGCCTACGACAAGTATACAGTGTGTTACATAATGTTTTCATTATCATACTCTTATTTCTTATCCATACAACTTTCTTACAACCCAAATGGTAATCTATACCAAATTAGGGTTTTTAGGGTTTTTCTTGAACCCTAAAAAAAACATATCATACCCTTTTTCATATTCATTCATAAAACATCATTCTTGAGTATGTGTGAACATATATCAAACATATGGTAGATGTTCACACAGCCACATAATCATTAACACAAAAGATCATAAATTTACATCAAACCATAACTAGAGACCACCAAACCCTAATCAAGCATAATCAAACACTTACCATAAACCCTAGTGCATGAAACTAAAAAGTGAGCTAATGCTCTTATATTCTCAACATGGAAATATACTTAAATCTTAAATCAAAACTTAATTGGAGAGCTAAAGAGTGGAGAGAACTACCTCAAGATCCAAGAAACTAGATCTATACTTCGGTTGAGAAATTTCTTCTCACTTTCTCTCAACAAATCTGACCTCTTTCTCTCTCTCACTTTTCTTCTCTTTCTTTCTTTCTTTGCTCGGCTTCTAAGAGCAGAAGAACTAAAGAATAAGCTGTCAATATTTTGGGTTTCACAAAACCTTCACAAAGTGCATTAATCTCACCTATTTATAGGTGAAATCAATCTTATTTCTAGGATTGCTTACTAGTCCTCAAGAGTGAAATATGTGCTCATAACTCCTATATGGTGGCCGGCCAAGCTTGATCTAGATAGCCAAGTAAGCAAGGCTAGGGGGCTTGCTCATCATGGCTAGAAGCATGACATGTCCATTCCTTGTAGTGGCCGGCCATGAAGAGTCCAAGTGGAGAGTTATGCTTGCTCTAGCTAGCCAAGTAAGCAAGGCTAGAGGCTTACTCATCAAGGCTAGAAGCATGAGGTGTCTTTCCCTTAAGGTGGCCGGTCATGATTGGTCCATGTAGAGAGTTATGCGTGTTCTAGCTAGCCAAGTAAGCAAGGCTAGAAGCTTGCTCATCAAAGCTAGAAGCATGAGGTGTCTAATCATTGTAGTGGCCGGCCATGATTGGTCCATGTGGAGGGTTATGCTTGCTCTAGCTAGCCAAGTAAGCAAAGCTAATGCGCTTACTCACCAAAGCTAGAAGCAAGAGGTGTCACACTCTCAAAAATAGGGTAATTTTTGTTTCTAAATTGCATATTGGTCCTCAAGAACACAATTTTTGCTCACAGAACCAACGTGGTGGCCGGCCATGTAGGGCTTAGGTGGAGAGACATGCTAGCTCAAGCTCACAACATAGCCAAGCAATCAAGGCTTGTGTGCTTAGTCATCAAACCTAGAAGCATGAAATGTCAATTTCACAAATTTCATATGAAACTCTTATTTCCACAATTGCATATTGGTCCTTAAGAGCACAATATTTGCTCATTGACCCTCTAAGGTGGCCGGCCCTATAGCCATGTGGAGGCTTGAGAAGAAAACTTATTTTTCAAGCCTATCCCAATCCCTGACTTATTCTCTTTGGTTTCCAATGTAACTATGGTAACCAAGCTTGTAACTGATCATTGGCCTAGTTGGATTTGAAGGCTTAGTTAGGAAAATCCATCATAAATACAATTTTCTCAAAATTACACATTGGCCCCTAAAGACAAAATATTGGCATTTTGGTCCTTGTGAGGTGGCCGGCTATGGTGGAGACATTTGGCATGCAAATCCTTGCTTAGTCATCCACTTAATACTTTCTTAATTTTCTAAAAATCCATAATCATTTATTTTTCTTAAAATTACACATTGACCCCTAAGGATAAAATATTTGCATTTTGGTCCCTGTGAGGTGGCCGGCTATGGAATGTGCTTAGTGACCAAAATTTCCTCCAACGATCATCCATTTTCATCCAAGGATGAGGTGTCATCCCATTAGGCCCCGTTTGACCTTTCTTCTAAAAACAGTCCATTTTCATTCTAACACAGATATTACAAATACTATTTTCAACTAATAACAGTTTAATTGTACTGGACTACAGTCCATAATTTATCTGCGCTTAATCGGACTGCGAATGGATTTTTCTTAGGACTTGAAACTACTTAGTCCTTGTTGTCCTAAATAATGTGCCTGATTTTTCTAGGGTGGTCTCATAACTTATTATTGCTTATTCATACGTAATGACGGTTTTTCACAATATAATTTTCATATTGCTAATTATATTGCAGTACCATCTCAGTCAAACCTTAGGTCAACTAGGTCAAACTTTGACCGGACTAAAAATCATAAATTTCTATTCTGTCCTTTTCTCAAAAGGTCTCATACTTAGCTAAGCAAACTATTATTAAGTCTCGTGGCTAATTAAACAAGAACTCATACTTATATTGATTTTCAACTCAGATTATGAGCTTCATATCTACATACATGATTCAGACTTAGATTCTCCTTGTATCTAAGGAAATCACAAGTCATCAAAATTTCGGGTTATTACATTTTAGATCAAACAATCTTTTGCAAAGTAGTTGTTTCTCAGCTTTTGACAATGTATGCAGAGATGGCAGAAGATATGTGCTAGTCCCCCCGCTTTTCTGGATGCAATTCACGTCGGATGCCCATTTTTTTAAAGTCTTTATGAACCTTCCTTCCATCTTTGGTTTTTTTAGGAAAATTCAACAACGTATTAATAATGCTCTCGCATACATTTTTCTCCATGTGCATCACATCCAGATTATGTCGTATCAGCAATTCCTTACAAAAACAATAAAAAACCAGTCATGTAACGGTTAAAATCTTATGTTAAGAAGAAAAATTAAAAGTAAAAAATAAAAAACCTTTTCATTGACACTAACCTTCCAATATGGCAACTTAAAAAAGATTCATCGTTTCTTCCATCTTTGTTCAAGTTCAACTCTCTTTTGCTTCTCATGTCTTTTTCTTTTCTTCAAATGACTATTTGTAGCACCTTTTACCCTATGATTCCATTTTCTGGGAGACTTTCCCCATTCGTTCTTAAAAGCTTTAAGTTGTTAAAAAACTTGTCTACCAGTCATGATCTTTGGAGCTCCTCCATGCTCTTCCTTTCCATCAAACCAAGACTTCTTTGTTCATAAGGGATGAGATGGTGAAAGGTATTTTCTATGACCTGTGTATGACATCTTTTTACTGCATTTTAGCCACTTTGCATGAGTATTTTCACCACATAAAGGACATGCTTTCCGTCCTTTGACTGTACATCCGGCAAGATTTCCATGGGCTGGAAAATCACTTATTGTCCATAATAAAATTGCACTCAGATTAAACCTTGTATCATCAAGTGTATCATGAACCTCAACCCCGTCCCACAATTGTTTCAAGTCATCTATAAGGGGTTCTAAATATACATCAATGCCATTACCGGGCTGCCTAGGACCTGGAATTAACAATGTCAACAAAATGTTCTCTCTTTTCATGCATAGCCATGGAGGCAAGTTGTACATAACAAGCATCACAGGCCAACAACTGTGTGTAGAACTCAAAGTGCTATAGGGATTGAATCCATCTGTAAACAAGCCAAATCTTATGTTGCGTGCTTCTTCTGAAAATGAAGGCCACTTCTCATTAACCAAGTTCCATGCTACAGAATCGACTGGATGGCACATCATCCCATCCTTACTTTTATTACTAAAATGCCATTTTAAATTCTCAGCCATTGTTCTGAATCTAAACATCCTTCTAATCCTCGATATATATTATGGGAAAATACCTCAACACCTTAGCTGGTTCTCCTACTCAGATCTTGTTTATCTACCTTCCACCTCGAAGCACCACACTTTGGACATTCTTCCAAGCTCTCATAATCTTTTCTGAACAAGCAACAGTCATTGACACATGCATGAATCTTTTCATATCCCAAATCAAATTTTTGCAAAAACTTTTTGACCGCGTATGTGGACCTAGGCATCACATTATCCTTGGGTAACACGTTACTAAAAACCTTTAGTATTTCACTAAAACTTGTGTCAGACCACCCACGAATAGTTTTCAGCTTGTATAAAGTGACAATGGCTGATAATTTCGTATGGTCTGCACACCCAGGATAAAGAGGAGTCTCAGCATCTTCTAATATTTTACTAAAAGTAGCATCTTTCCTCTCCACACTTTGGATAATCATCGTCATGAACATCTCCTGCCCTAAATAAGTTATACGCATCATTGGCCGTGTCCAATTCTTCCAGAATATTTTCATTTGTATAGCTTTGCTCCCCATGATGAAACCACTCTGTGTATGTTTGGTCCATTCCACTTATGACCAAGTGAGCAAAAACACTATTAATAGATTGGTGACGCAAGTTTCGACAATCTTTGCAAGGACATAAAATCTTTTCCAGATAACCAGCTTCTTTCTCAGCCATTTTTACAAAATTCCATGCTTCTTCTATATACTCCTTAGTAGCTCTGTAATTGTTATAACAACATCACATTATCTAGCTAAAGAGTTCTCCTATAAGAACATGTTATTGCATATTTTAGATTATTTTATTTACCTGTTAAACCGTGGCCAATCTCTATCCATCAACATAGGAATTTCCTGTTACAAGCAAGGCATTGAATAAGTTTTCGTACTTATAAATGAGAAATATATCCCAGCAAATCCAAGAATCTGAGCCATTAACAATATTCTTACAGTTTTATATATCCATCCAAAAAAGCTAAACAACAAAAATTCTAAACCAAACTGACCTCCATCCTGCATTACTTCATTATCTTATCTTTTTCCTTGGAAGAGAGAGAGAGAGAGAATAAAAAATCTAAACCAAACCGAACTCAACTTAATAGTAGAGCACAAACTATTCTCGTTTTCATTAAAAAAAGAAAAAAGAAAAAAAAAAACACTCTCATTCTGCAAAAACCCAAACAAACAGAGGAAGAAACAGAGATGGGTAGAGAAACAAAAACAGAGGAGACTATTGAAACCATACTTTGATCGAGACAACAATTTATTACTGTTTAAAGGAAAAAAAAATGAAAGAAAAGAAAAAAAGAATCTCCCTAACACACGCTACTCCCTAATTTCCAATCTCACCGTGAAAGTCATGGCAAAGAAAATCCAATAAAAAATCAGCAACTCTGTAAACTAATACGAGTAAAAACTATTGCAACCTAAAACAAACAACTACTCACATCTTCAAACAAATGCAAAAAATCTCTTCTACAATCAAATCACGTTTTTCAAACCCTAATTTTCAGAAGAACAATAGAAAAAGCTAATTGAACCATAACTCGAGCAATAAAATTCTCAGAGAAGAAAATACCTCAAAACTGGAAAATGGGTATTTATGATTGGTGGTGCACGAACATTCTGTCTGCGGATGGTGTTCCTTTCTTCTCCAACATTTCCTTTTTTGTTTTTCTTGCCTAGTTAACTAGTTGTAATCTTCAAAACTTCTCTATGGCCAAAGCATCAACGTTACAAATAGATGCAATTAAAAAATAAAATTTTAAAATGAAAATCCTAACCGTAAAAAAAAAGATTTGAACAATTGTAATCAAGGAAATCATAAGAAAGAGACAAGCAAAAGAAGGTATATAAAATAGATTAAAGAGACTCCCTACACCCTTTCAATGGAATTCATAAATTTAATATTTGTTCCGTTTATCATAATACATAATGACTAAACCTAATATTTTCCTCAACTATTGCTTTTCGATGTAGATTGTTGCTGCCAGGCAAGAAGCAATTATTAAAGCCAGTTTCAATGTAATAACAACTAAATTTTTAATAAAATGGTTGACTTCATTAAAGAATAATCAGAAATCAAAATACCTAAAATTAATCTTATCAAAATGGTTGAATTTCATTAAAGAATAATCAGAAATCAAAATCCCCAAAATTAATTTTATCCAAAATCTTTAAACCTTTACCTAAATGGACTATATCATGAACAAAGACAAAAAGAAGTTGTGAACGATAGAAAACAATAATGCAATAGATATAAAATGAACTCACCAAAGGAAATCGGCCAAGAGAAAGACCAAAGAACTTTTAAACCAAAGTAAAATGGAGAGAAGTAATGGGTGGCCTTGTGGTTCAAGCCCTAGCAATTGAGAGGAAATTTGAGAAACGAAAAACTAAAAGTGAAAAGTTCTTTTTTTTTTTTTTTTTATTAATAAGAAAGCATTCAAACTAAAGGTGAAAATTTTAAGAGAGAGAAGTTTGAGAAAGGAGTGGTTTTGTGACTCTTTGAAAAAATAAATAAATTAAAAAATAAAAATCGGTTTTTTTTTTTTTGAAAGTGAAAATTCGGTTAAATTGAAAGATCATGGGACAGAGAATCTTATATTTAATTATTTAAAGAAAAAATATTGAAAGGGAGGGAGCCCGGCTTGGCGGCAATTTTTTTGTGCTGAAAATTTGGAGCGTAAATTAGACACTTGTAGTGTGGTGACAGTTTTACAAACACGCTATCATCGTATGCTATTATTAAAAGGCCTTATTCTTGTAGTGTGTTTTAACAGAGATGGCAACGGGGCGGGTGAGGGCGAGGATTAATACTTTCCTATCTACATTCTCGGCCCTTAAAACCATCCCCATCATTGGCTAAGAAGGGGTGGGGGGTGAGCATTTCTCTTCGGTGGAGTTTTTCCCTTGTCCAATTTTCCATTTGATAAGTAGAATTTGAAAATTACACAATTAGAATGACAAATACGTAGAATTCACAATAAATTTAAATCAAAATCAAAAGTTTCCCATAACGAATCATATTCTAAATAAATACAAACTCTATCATAGTAATGAAGACAAACAATTGTCTCATAAGAAATAACAAACCGAAAACTAAAATAATAAATAATACAACATGCCCATTAGTATTAGCCAATTAAGGTCACTAATTAATAATTAATTTTTTAGTGAAAAAAAAATATAGTTAGTAATTGTTTTTAACTAAACAATCTAAATAGTTTTTTTTTTTTTTAATTTTTAAATATAGTTAAGTTTAAAAATTAACATGCACACATATAAATATATGTAATTACATTGGACAAATGTATACCGGAATAGAGGCGGTATGGTGGTGCTTTCTCCGTTCCTGCCCTACTAATAACACTTTCTCATAATCCTTGTCCCCATCATGCCCATTCAGATGACCCCATGGGGAAAATTGTCATCCCTAGCCTTTAATGAGCCTCAGTACTCCTAGCCGCCAGCGATCAACACAGAAGTCCTCGATGCATCCTTTGCACAACTCTACATCTCCTATTTGCATGATATTTCTAATTAAGAACTATACTTCCTCTCAATGTATCTTACCCCTATTATGGCTTCTTTGGTTCTTTAAACCTTTCACACTCCCATTATTGTTCAATAGTCTCTTACGGGTGTACTATTTCTCGAAATCCCTCCTTGAGATCCGCTAGAAACTTGCTCTTTGAAGTTTATTCCATGGTCCCTCTCACTTAACCATTTTACTTGGTCACCATAGTCTTGTTTACAATATGAGATTGTTTACCACAACTTCACCAGACGTATTTTACCTTGGGTAAATGGCAAACCGTACATAAATCAATTTTTGAATCTTTATCCGATTAAAGTCGGAGTTCTTGTATCCTACAGGTGTTAGGCCCTCTAAAAAATACACTATATAATTCATTTTTCTCCTTATATGCTCGAGAATATGCTTTATCATTGTCATAGGTTTTGTATGATTCACTAAATGTTTTTTGGCATATTTTTCTGACCAACCAACCTGCAAAGGTTGTCCCTTCATGCACACTTGGAGGCCCTTCATTTTTTTGTAATTTAATGATTGGCCACTATTCTAGAAACCTCTTTCATAAAATTTTCAGTCATGAGATATGTTTCCAAAATAAAGATGACTTTTAAAATAAAAACGATTAAATATTTGCAATTTTAGGAAACATTTACAAAGGAAATCCTATGTCGTTTCTGGTTTGAAAAAAGAGAAAAGAAATCTAAGAAAACAATTAACAAATATTTAGAAAACTATAATGATGATAGATCACACCTCTAATAAGACAACCTAAATAGAAATTATAACGAAACATCTAAAAAAAAAAATGAACGGCAAATATGGACACCAGGCAAATAGATTATCAACGGCTATACACATATTGATACATTAAAAAAATAATGAGAACAATCAAATAGATTTCCTTTGTTCTGTTTGTTCTAAATCTAATCAACTAACTTATATATTAATCTCAGGTGAAATCATAGATTCCATTGAGTCACCTGAGAGCAGCTGTTGCTCCCAAGGATCAGACAAATTGTGCAACAAGGAGGGCTGTTTCTCATGCACTAGCGTGCGCGAGGCAAATTCCCAAATAGTCCGAGGAATAGCTTTAGTATGAATACCGATAATTAGATATGATATATATGATATGATACTACTAGTACATTAAACATAAGAACAATATTAATAACCAAAAAGAAAACGGGCATAACAATAAGGATATGCTAGTTTTGAATCTTTCTCGTATTTTATGTGTATATATGTTTATATAAATGTGAGGGCAGTATATACTTGTGCATTCGTGGTTTGCAAAGCCTACGGCCCAAAAACATTCAGAAGACCTAAAAGAAATTTTTGTCATATGTGCAAAATTGGAATAGAAAATAGTAACAAAAAATTACCTCTTGTGTCTGGTGTGCAATAAAAGACTTAGATCCACCTCAATGAACATGCGGGAGTTTACCTTGGTTACGAACTGATGCATCAGATCTTTTCTGCATCAATTAAATTTTGCATTGGCACACATGTTAAAAGGCATGCATATAGTTTAGACGATAGAGCATATTACATGTGATGAGATATACTAGCAAGAAATTAAGCAAATCAAACCAGCCATTGTGGGTTGCTAAAAATGTTGTCACATCCACTCCCAATCCTTAGTTGATCTCATGTTTGGAGGTGGATGAGCTCGTGAATCCTCTCCATTATTTACCATGTCCTTATAGTATCTGTAGATGTCGGTTTTCTACAGTTAAAATTAACAGAAAAATTAGTATGAAAAATGTAATAATCGATTATTTGGGCCCTTGGACATCGTAATGAGACTCGTAAAGCAACATAAGAATAGAGACATTCATGTCAGAATATGAATAAAAATCAGATAATCAGATCAGAAAGAAATAAAGAAAATCAATCGACACCAAGATATAAAGAGGTTCGCCCAACGAAGTGCTACGTCCTCTGTCAGTGACTGTTTTCACTATATTTGAATATTCTCGAGTACAATGGTGACTTCTAAATACACAATATTTTCTGGGTAAGTTTTGGCAAAGTGACAGTAAGTAATTCTTAGAAAAGAAAAAATCCTCATGAAGGAGGGGGTCTTCCTCTATTTATAGTGGAAGAATGATGGTTCCGGACCCGTAATTCCTGGTGAGCAGTTCTTGGTGAACTGCCTTTTTGGGACACTTGTCACGTTGTGAATATAGCAGTTATTAAGACCAGTCACAGATAGCAATTATTGGTATGTCAGTTATATTAAAAGATCTGACACGTCATTGTTAATTTTGAACTTGACAGTTATGGGGAATGTCCCCTATAATTATTGTCGAGCACAAACAACGAACGATGATAGAAAAACAGAGCATGGGCCTTGTTATAACATCGTTCGTGGCTTTTGTTGGGTTCGATGTATGCCAAATCGTGTTTGAATTGAATGATTTGACATTCGACAACGAACGATCATAATTCGTGACGGAACGAATTAAGTGCTTGAGTTGGGTCCGGCCCAATTATTCGAACGATGGATGTTCGCTCTTAAATCGAGTAATATCATGAGCAGTCTGGCCCAAAATATGAAAACTTTTGTATACGATCATCGTTCGATAAAAATGTTCATTCGACAAACGTTTGTAGGCTAATGACGTAATGGA
The DNA here is from genome assembly GCA_008635985.1 of Ficus erecta. NCBI lineage: Eukaryota > Viridiplantae > Streptophyta > Magnoliopsida > Rosales > Moraceae > Ficus > Ficus erecta. Next base: position 597,106 of record BKCH01000141.1, on the reverse strand, counting down.
AAGACGAAGTCTAACCCCAACAGATAGCCCCCCACTCTATCGAGCGATGGATCCTCGATGGAGTGTTTTATCATTGGCGAGAAATATGCATCAGTCGTGGTTACATCAGATCAGGGAAATCTGAACGGACTGACAAAATAATCGATAAAAATCTCTAGCCCAGTGAAAGATGTCATTTGCATACACGTGGCGTGCATTGAATGGGTATTCCGAAATGGCAATATTGTTTCTTTGAAATTCGTACCGTTGTGACGTAAGGAGTCTGAGCTGGAGTACGTGAGATTTCGGGATTCGAACCGTTGCGACCTACGATCTTTGAAGCGGGAATACGAAGAGTTACGTTATTCACACCATTTGATCAAGCGTTTCCTGAAGAATTGGGACCGTTGGATGCATCATAAAGCGATATAACTCTTCGTATACTCCCTTTCATTCCTTATTTCAGTCATTTGGAGCATTTTAAAAACTCAGAACCCAAAGTTTCCCAAGAACTTCGAACTTTCAGGCAAGATTTCTCTTCTTCTTCTCCATTTTATGTAATTTTGGTATAGTAAAGTGTTTTTTGTTCTGTTTCCGAATCTTTTTGATTGAGGGGTTTTGTGAGTTTTTCTGGGTTTTTCTTTGGGTTTTTGGCTTGTTGTTCTTCGTGTTCATCCCAATCTTCTTGGGATTTTGGTTTAGTAGAGACTTTTAGATCCGAAATTCTCCCATCATTCGTCCGAGATTCAGTTTGTGATCCATGGACAAAGAAAAGCAAATTGTCGAGGATGTCGAGGTGGAATGGACGAGCACCGACTGAAGTGACAGTAGTTCGGACGATGAAGAATTAATGTCGACCATCCGTCGTTCGAGGTTCGAACATTATTTCCAGCACAGCCAAAGGGGTGCTGGAACGAGCAACGAAGCTTCAGAGAGGAGTCGATCGGCGACAACATCGGGAGAAGAAATTTTATCAATTCCTCTTATTGCTCGATTAATGAAGCCACCTCATCGTCTGAGCACTGAATCTTTTTTACGAACATCGAACCCTCGATAAATATTAACAGAGGATGACTTATCAGAGATCAGGGGTCGATATGGGTTTCCGAACGAGGTCCAACTTCGTCTGCCGTTTAAGAAAGAGCGAGCAGACACCGTTTCCGAAGGATGGATATTCATGTATACCATCTACTTCGAATGTGGACTTCGACTTCCTCTTCCTCCTCTCCTCGTTCAGGTTATGTATCATTACCAGCTCGCCATTCCACAGCTGATGCCAAACGGATGAGGGTTTTCTTGGGGTTAGTCATATTAGCAGGCGAGGTGGGCGTCGAGCTGTCTGTGGATGATGTACTCTTAATTTACTAATCTCATGAAAACCCAAAGGATCATGGTCGATACTCGATGTATCCCCGAAGGAAAAAGCAAGTTGTCGGCGAGATGAAGAACACCGACAGATACTGGCAGGATCATTATTTTTTCATGCATGTTAATGAAAAGTCAATGGGATGACTAGCCAATGCATTTTTCCCTTTGTGGGGAACTCTTCATAAGTATTGAGTGAGGAATCTCAAACGAAGAAATCAGGGTTAGGAAAACTTGTGCCATTTCTAATATAACTCGTTGTTTTGTGTTTGCAGACAAAGAATTGAAGAAGCCACCACCTAAAGCTCTACTGTTCGAAGAGAAGCTTGAGCACTTACTCGCGTTGCCAAACAGAGAGTGGGACGAGATAAACTCTCCAGAAAGACTTCGAGCGTCGAGCCTTTGGAAGGACTTTGTGGAAATCCCATCAGGTATTCCTAAACGAGTTCCTTCCTAGGTAGATTGGTCGTTTGTAATCAGGGGAGCGCTGAGGAGACTCTTTGGCACTCCACTGTTCATCGACGCCTTATCTGATGAGGAGGCTTTAATTGCAGAGTTCGCTTTGGATACAATGAATGTTGTATTTCCTTCGCCAAAGGAGCTGCTTGCCCAAAGAAAGGCAGCGAGGGAAGCAGTAAAGGCTGCTGCAGCAGCAGCCGAAAACACTGGTAAGGCTAATAAGCCTGCTCCTTTTCCAGTTCTGGAATCATCCCCTGAGCCCCCAGCGAAGCCTGCCTCACCACCCAAGAAGAGGAAGGCTGTTGAGAAGGGGAAAAGAAAAATCCCAGTCAAGAGGAGCAAAAAATCGACGGTTACGACTCCCGAGCCGAACGTCAAGCCTGGAACTACTATAGGGGAGAACCCGCTAGTAGAGTTTGATTTGCCCTCACGTTTAAGACTTCTTTCTGACCGAAAGACGGGCGTTGAGATCATGAGGTAGCTCCTAACTGAGGCGGACACTGAAACGTTGAATCAGCGTCTTCTTCAAAGTCACCTCGATGACATTTTATGGGATAATTTGAAGGTATGTAATTGCAACTTGTAATATGCAACTTCGTATATTTGTAACTTGTACTTATTTTCAACAGTGCCTTCATGATATTGTAGTCAACCGTTCGAACGCTGGGTCTCTTCAACCGAACATCTGACAAGGTCGTCGAGATGAAAGCTCGAATAAAAGAGCTTCAAGTCAAGGAGCGAGAACTTGAAGAAAGAGAGACATAGCGTAAGCAGAAGCTGCTCGACATCGAACGAAAGTTCGGAGATGTTAAGGCGTGTGCTGAAGATTTAACGGGGCAGCTTCAAAGTGTTTTGCATGAAGCGAAAGAGGGTTCGGACATGATGAAAGGCATGGTCGAGCGTTACAATGAGGCGATTGCCAAAATAAACACCCTCGAAGCGGACAATGTGAAGCTTGTAGCAGATATAGTTAACGAGTACTCAAGGGCGACAATGAAAGCTCGTTACGATCTCTTAAAGGAGTACAAGCAAGGACTCCTAGTCGAAGCTGATGTCGACGAAGAGATCGAGTTGTATGAAGATACAGCCAACGAAGCTGGTTGCTCGTCATATGCTCCTGCTGATGGAACTGCTCCTGCACCGATGCACGACGAGCCTGAGCCAGGTCAATTAGAATCGCTCGATGATGAAGTTGCTGCTGCAGCCCGCGAAGCATGGGATTAGACAATGCTTCATTTTTTTTTATCTGTTTTTGTTTTTGTTTTTGTTGAACATTAAATTGTAATTCAATTTTTCTCAACTAAATACAAAACTATAGAATTTTTACACATTACTCTGTTTGGATATGATGTTGATGATTGGTTGCCGAAACGAACAATGAATTAGCTCATGTAGTTCATAAGAACAAACGTTAAACTCTGAGCCAAAAGTTATTGAACATTAGCAGGTAGGGTCGAGCCAAAAGTTTGACAGAGTTCGTAAGGACGAACGTTGTATTACAATTCAGGAAAATGTTTGTAATTAAGTATAGTTGCTGCACTCATTCGTATGTGTGATGAGCTGCCTACGTACCCTGCGTTTAGGGATCAAGCGATTCGTAGTTCGATCGAACACTGAAATTGTGTGATATTTTTTACTAGACTCGTACAAACGTGTACGAGCTGCCTACGTATCCAATGTTTAGGGATCAAGTCAGACGTAGTTCATGTAGTGCTATGTAGCATAAGTAGTCTTAGGCTTAGACCTACAGGTTCGAACGTGCTTCGAACGTTCACTGTAATGGATCTAGCCTTTACAAAAACAAGTAATAAAAAATTACAAGTCTTGGTAAAAATTTTAAAAATTACAAATAATATTTTCGCAGATGATGCGAGTTCCAACTACGTAGTACCTCCACACCATCGATTGTTTCAAGTCGATAAACACTCGGGCGAATTACTTTAATGACCCTGTAAGGGCCTTCCCAGTTTGCTCCCAACTTTCCAGCGTTTGGCTTGACAGTGTTCTGGAACACCTTGCGAAGAACGAGATCACCTTCGTTGAAGGTTTGAGGATGAACTTTCGAGTTGTAGTATTTTGCTACAGACTGTTGATAACTCACCATACGGATAAAAGCTCTATCTCGTCGTTCGTCTAGAGTGTCCAAACTGTCGTTGATCATCTCTTGATTCTGACTTTCATTTTCAAATGATAGCTGACGCCGGAGTGTAGGAACACCAATCTCTGTCGTGATAACAACGTCTGCACCGAATGTTAACGAAAAGGGTGATTCTCCGATTGCTCTTCGAGGGGTTGTTCTGTACGCCCAAAGCACTCCATGAAGTTCGTCTGCCCATCGTCCCTTTTGAGCTTCGAGCTTCTTCTTCAGGTTCTGTACAATGGTCTTGTTGGTGGCTTCAGCTTGTCCATTCCCTTGGGGGTACCTTGGTGTGGAAAAGCTAAGCTCGATTTTCCAGTTCTGACAGAATTTTCTGAAGTTGCCCGAAATAAATTGGGATCTATTGTCCGCGACAATTTCCTGGGGCAATCCGAATCTGCAAATAATGTTCCTCCAAATGAAGCTTTCGACTTCCGAATCCTTTATTTCTGCAAATGCCTCTGCCTCTACCCACTTTGTGAAGTAATTAGTGAGTACAAGTAGAAATTTACGCTGACCGCTCGCTCTTGGGAATTGCCCAACAATATTCATTGAGTACTTCATGAATGGATAAGGAGATCCAACATTCGATAATCGCTCTGCGGGTTGATGAAATACTAGGAAATGTCACTGGCACTTGTCACATCACTTGAAAAAGTCTTCACTATCTTGGAGCATCGTGGGCCAGTTGTAGCCCTATCGTTTGATTTTGTTGCAAAGAGATCTTCCTCCAGAATGGTTCTCGCATTCTCCTTCATGGACTTCTTTTAGTACGTATACAGATTCATTCTCATCCAGACATCGAGCGTAAGGGCCATTAAAAGAACGTCGGTAAAGGATGTCGTTAATCATTGAGAATCACGCAGTCTTCGTTCGGATCTTTCGTGCCTCATGCTTGTCATCGGATAACAACCTTTTCTTCGGGTAAGCAATGATGGGCGTTCTCCAATCTGCTTTCACTTCGTCAGTCGTGGTCGTGGCTTCAACTTGAATACTGGGCTTTTCAATAAATCCAACTGGTACACTTTGACGTAAATTTGGCTCAAATGTTGAACCAAATAAGGCCAAGGCGTCCGCTTGTGTGTTCAAATCCCTCGAAACTTGTTGAATCGAATACTCCTTGAAATGCTCTATAAGCGAACGAACAACGTTCAAATAAGCTTCCATTCTCGTATCCATGGCTGTGTACTCTCTGAGCACTTGGTTCACAACGAGCTGTGAATCACTGTGGATCTTCAAACGTCGAGCCCCCAGTGCCTTTGCTAAACGTAACTGTTCGCTCAATTGAACACTCGCAAGTATACGAATCATACAAGTAATAAAGTGTACACAATTGTACGGATATCGTCCCTCGAGGATTAAATCACCAAAATTATCAAGTAAAAGTTATTTTAATACCAAAGAAGGAATGAAACAAAATAGGGCTGATTTGAAAATTCAATAAAGACTATGTAGCAACTAAAAGCAAAGCAACAACTAACAAAATTAATGAAAAGAACGGGATTGCAGTTGAGTTTGGGAAACCAATGGATTAAACAAGCTAGGACACCTATTTTCACCTTAGTCGCAGGTTTGCTACACGAATGCTACTAGAATGCTATAGCATGCTCTGCACCTGTTAACCAAAACTCCGTTTTATGCATAAAAATCTTCCGAATTATTATGGCTCATTCCTCAAACCTTTTTCAACATATTCCTATGTGAATCCAGCTCTTAGAATGCAATTTTAAGGCTCGAGCTCTATGGGTTATGCAAGATGAACAACATATTCCTATACCATTCACAAATCAATAAACCTAGACAAGCGTATTGAACTTGCATCATTCATGTTATTTCCAACTTAAATTAACCCTTCCGGTATTAATCTAAATCTGTTTTCCTATAGTTGATGGCCAGTCAGAAAATAGAAATAAACATCACACACACATGAATGAACAAGAGCAGAACATTATCTAGCAATCCAACATCAACATAACATTCCTACAACCTTGGTTCCATTAGGGTCCTAACTAAATAATTTAGTTCATAATTCGGATTACAAAAGCAAGCTTAAAAACATCATCCATTGTTCACAGAGAATGAAAATCAGAAAATAAATCAAGAAAGATTAAGAGGAAGAAAAACTCCAAGCGGCTCAAGATGGTTCTTCTCGTTTTGTGTCCTTCTCCTTCTGAGCTCGGATTCCAAAATGGGCGTAAAAATGGAAGCTCAGACTTCAGCTGAGCTCTCTCTCTCTTTTGCCCAAAAATGGTGTATTTTCTTCTCTGCCTCTGTTTCTCTCTCCGATGGCTGCTTGTATCCCCAAATTGGTCTATCTTTCTCGCTACCCTCTTTCCTTTCTTTTTGTTGTTTTGTTAGGCTAGGGCAACAATGGTACACATGTGGCAAAGATGGTGGGGGACCAGCTGACCACAAATGTCCAGCTCATTCATTCCACATAGTCTCTCCACATAATGGTCTGATGTCAGCAAAATCTGCCAGCAATGCCCAGAATTTCACCCAGAAATGCTGCAGCATAGTTGTAGCATTTACCTGAAAAACACATTACCAACACTTTAACGTTTTGGCCCTCATTTTGCTCTATAATCCTTTAATTTCAGTTCAAGAAGAGCATAATTACAGAAGTTGACCCCAGAAAAAGTAAAATTTAAAAATCCAAAACAAATCACAAAAAAAAATAATAAAAGTGCTCTTGGCTAAGCAAATTTGGACTAGAAAAACATTGGATAACTCTAATGTCTTAGAGTTATCACACCCCCAAACTTAAAACACTGCTTGTCCTCAAGCAAAACAGAAACAACAGCAAAAACAAGACGCAAAACAAAAACAGAGAAAAACAAATGTACGCACTTTGTGGATAAATTTGTACAGGGGCTGCCCTCAAGAGATGGGTTAAAAACATACCTAAAAGAGAAACACCATACTCATACAGGTGCTGATTTTTAAATTCAAAAGATGGCTTCTTCTCAAATTGGACCTGCTTTGTGAGTGTGTGAGCACCAAGTGCTATTTCATCAATGACAAAATAAATAGAACCAAGCACACTTATTTTAATCAAAACGTTTTCAAATTAAAGCTCAAACTCCATAAACTTGCTTTTCAAAACTCTCTCCACTAATGTCGATTAACATCTAACCAAAGATCAATAGGACTTCATTGTGGTTGTGATGACGGGCCAGGATAAAGGTAGGGTACGGGGATGCATTTTGGCTCATTTCACCCTAAAACACGTCAATACTCTAGGACCTTAAAGCACAAACAGTGTCTCAAAATAGCACACCCTCAAACTTAGTTTTTACTTCCTCTTGCCATTTATTCTTTTTTTTTTTTTTTTTTTTTTTACTTCCTTGTCATGCCACGTTTGCCTTTTTACGCGAATGCCAACATTTGTGATGAAGTCACCCGGTTACTCAACAAAGTCGCAATTCAAGGTTTTTATTTTCTTTTATTTTTTATTTTTTATTTTTTTTTTTTTTGTGACCAGCAATTAAAGCTTCATACTCAGCCTCGTTGTTCGAAGCGTTAAACCCTAGGCGAAATGATTGCTCGATTACTTCACCGTCAGGGGACTTACAAAATACTCCCACTCCAGATCCTTTGACGTTTGATGCTCCGTCCACCATGAGCGTCCAGTAGCATTCTTCTTCAATGTTCGTTGTGGGAGGATCTGGTGTGAGTTCATCTACAAAGTCAGCAAGTACTTTTGATTTTAGGCTGGTTCGGACCCGGTACTCAAAGTCGAACTCACTCAACTCGACCGCCCATTTTGTTAATAGTCCAGATAAGTTTAGACTATAGAGGATGGCTCGTAGTGGATAAGTTGACATTACAACAATTGAGTGTGATTGGAAATATGGTCTCAACTTTCTTGCAGCAGTTATGAGGGCAAGGGCTAATTTCTCAACCACCGGGTACCTTGTCTCTGCATCAAGTAATGACTTGCTGACATAGTAGACGGGGTGTTCACCGTTCGAATCTCGTACAAGAACGGCGCTTATCGCATCTTCAGTTACTGATAAATAAAGAAACAAACTTTCTCATGTCTGTGGTTTGGCTAGTATTGGAGGGCTGGATAAAGTATTTTTTGAGTTCCACAAAAGCTTGCTCGCATTTTTCATTCCACTCAAACTTCTTGTTCCCTTTGAGTAGCTTGAAAAATGGCTGACACTTATCGGTCGATCGAGAGATGAATCGGTTCAGCACTGCTATTCGCCCAGTCAACTTCTGAATTTCTCGTTTGTTCTTGGGTGATGGCATGTTCATTATCGCCCTTATTTGGTCCGGATTGGCTTCAATCCCTCGTTGTGTGACGATATAACCCAAGAATTTCCCAGACGAAACACCAAACGAGCATTTGGAGGGATTCAAACGCATGTTGTGTTGTCTTAGTACCGAGAAGCATTCTGACAAGTGTCCGATATGGTCCGCAACTTTTAATGATTTGACCAGCATATCATCAATATAAACCTCCATCGTTCGACCAAGTTGATCAGCAAACATAGCGTTGACAAGCCTTTGATATATTGCACCTGCATTCTTCAACCCGAACGGCATGACCTTGTAGCAGTAGATTCCTCTCTTTGTGATAAAAGCTGTCTTCTCTTGATTGTCGGGATGCACGAGGATCTGGTTATATCTAGAGAATGTGTCCATGAAAGAAAGCAATTCATGTCCCGCTGTTGCATCAACCAATCGATCGATAAGTGGAAGAGGAAAACTATCTTTCGGGCAAGCTTTGTTCAAGTCTGTGAAGTCGATACAGACCCTTCATTTTCTGTTCTTCTTCTTCACGATGACAACGTTTGCTAGCCAGTCCAGATACTGTACCTCCTTTATGAATCCAGCCTCAATCAGCTTCCGCACTTCCTTGTTAATGATCAGGTTTTGTCGACGCAAAGCAGTCCTGATTATCTTGAAGAAAAATTAAAAGTTGTGTACGAACCAATATTTACTACTCGATCTGGATGCGCTGGATCAATCTGGATTTTGTCTAATTATTCCACGTCCGGCAGTACTTGATCGCTCGATTCATTCTTCTTATCTAGTTGCTATAAGTGATCTTTCTGTTTCATCTTCAGAGAATGGAGGTAGCAAGTCCGCACGACTTCTTGGTTCCCCTTCATCTCCTTAACACCTCTCTTCGTTGGGAACCTGATTCTCTGATGATATGTGGACGGTACTGCCTTCATGGCGTATATCCATGGCCTACCGAGGATAATGTTGTAGGCATATGGGCAGTCTAAAACCAAAAAGGTGGTTAATTTGTTTTCTCCTCCTACAAAAACAGAAAGTTTGATTTTTCCAACAGCAGCAGTCGATTCTCCGTTGAAGCCTGTCAAAATGGTTGTCGAACGTTCGATGTCCGATTCAGATAACTCCATTTCTCTCTGAGTTGAAAGGAAAAGAACATCTGCAGAACTCCCATTGTCGACAAGAATACGACCTACTTCACAATTCGACACGTTCAAAGTCAGAACAAGTGCGTCGTCGTGAGGTCGGCTAAGGTTTGTAGCCTCGCTGCTATGAAAAGTGATAGAGTGTTTGACGGGATCTTCGGGAAGAATCATCGCGATCGGCTGCATAGCTTTCCTCTTGTGGGATTTGACAGCAGATACAGTTTCGCCGTTGTAAATCGATCCACCGAAGATTACATTGATCATTTTTCGGACGGCCAGAGACGAGGGTGTCTCTTCGATCTGCTGCACCACCTTGTGCTCTTTGGACTCATTGCCAAGTCCGTAAGTCTCTCTGCCCTTTTCCGTGAGGAATTCGCGCAAGTAACCCTTCTTCAACAGCTCGATCACTTCTGCCCTCAGTGCCCTGCAATCGATGGTATGGTGACCATGATCTTTATGAAACTTGCAGTACTTGGTCGTGTCTCTGGCTGGGTTCTTAGGTAACTTTTTTGGCCAAGTGACAAAGTCCTGACGCTTTAGGTGAGCAATGAGTTCCGAAGGACTTATGCCGAGGGCATACTTTGGTGGTGAGAGGGGATGTTTGTGGTCATGCCTGGTTGATCGTTCGACTCTGCTCTCGGTTCGACGCTGTGGACGCTGGCGTTCACGCCTGAAACTCTTCTCTCGTTCGTCGCGAGCCTTCAAGAGTCCTTCCCTCGTTCGGGCAAGGTCTCGTTCAACTCGTTCGTTCTCCTCCACCAGTTCGATGAATCCTTTTGCTCGATGCAAAGCATTCTGGATCGTCCCTCATTCTTGAACAAGGACCTGTGCCTTAAGCCCTTCTTTAGAGCTTCTCTCGCCGTGCCATCATCGAGCCCGAAAATTTCAGAAATTGCTTTGCTAAATCACTTAACGTAAGCGCACAACGACTCGTGTGGTCCCTGGATCACACCCCATAGATCCTTGGTCGTATTTCCGGACTGGATGTGAACTGAGTAACTTCACATAAACTCAAGGGAAAGTTCATCAAACAAATCTATCGACTCTGGAGGAAGGTTGCAGAACCATCTCAGCGTCGCTCCTTTCAAGCTTTGTGCAAATAGCTTACACATCATATCATCGAGCATGTCGGTTGGGATGTTCGTCGATTGAACGACGTGCTTGTACTGTAGGAGGTGGTCATGCGGGTCTGACATTCCGTCAAACCGAGGAAAAGAAATGTTGTTGAACTTGGGGGTGATTGTGCTGGTGATCCGCTTTGTCAAAGGCGTCTCGCGGACACCACGGGCAAGATCGTCGATCCCTGGTGTGGAGGTCATCGCCTTGTGTAATTGGGAGGAGAAGCGCTGTTGCATTTGTGCTTCTAATGTTCTCATTTCTTCGGACATTATACTCCTCATCATGTCTTCCACATTCATCGTCTCCTATGGAATAGGACCTTCTGGTGGTGCTGGTACGTCGGGCGTCGAACGTCGTGTTGGCGTGGTCTGTCTTCTGGCACTGGTTCCCGGTGCTGTCTGTCTCTACTGCGCTTGTCTCTCGTTTACTACTGGGGTATCCTCATATGCAAACAGTGGCTGCATCAGAGTAATTGGACTGTAAGTAGCCTTCGAACACTGAGGGTGATAGGAAATGGCGTGTTGCCAGCCCCCAGTGCTCACACCTGAGGAATACCCGACATACGGGTTGTAGTAGTACGAGTAAGCGGCTTGTGAGTTGATCGCCGTCAACTGATTTTTAAGAACCTAGTTCTCTGCAATGATGTTCTCCATTTGGTTTTGCTGGCTATCATGTTTCCGGGTTAGTTCTTCCACTAATCGTGTTAGATTAGTGATCTGTGAATTTGCTCCTAAGTCGGAGGCTTCTGGCTGGTGTACAGGGCTTCGCTGTGGAAGTTCCTCTTGCTGCTCACGTTCTTCTACCATGGTTTTTGTATGAATTTCCGATGTAGGATGGCCAAGGGCCCCATGATGGGCGCCAAACTGTAGATGTCAATTTTCCACAGTTAAAATTAACAAAAAAAAATTAGTACGGAAAATGTAATAATTGATTATTTGGGCCCTTGGCATCGTAATGAGACTCATAAAGCAACATAAGAACAGAGACATTCATGTCAGAATATGAATAAAAATCAGATAATCAGATCAGAAAGAAATAAAGAAAATCAATCCACACCAAGATATAAAGAGGTTCGCCCAACGATGTGCTATGTCCTCTATCAGTGATTGTTTTCACTGTATTTGAATATTCTCGAGTACAATGGTGACTTCTGAATACACAGTATTTTCTGGGTAAGTTTTGGCAGAGTGACAGTAATTAATTCTTAGAAAAGAAAAAATCCTCTTGAAGGAGGGGATCTTCCTCTATTTATAAAGGAAGAATGAGGGTTCTGGACCCGTAATTCCTGGTGAGCAGTTCTCGGTGAACTGCCTTTTTGGGACACTTGTCACGCTGTGAATATAGCAGTTATTAGGACCAGTCACAGATAGCATTTATTGTATGTCAGTTATATTCAAAGATCTGACACGTCATTGTTAATTTTGAACTTGACAGTTATGTAGAATGTCCCCTATAATTATTGTCAAGCACAAACAACGAACGATGATAGAAAAACAGAGCCTGGGCCTTGTTATAACATCGTTCGTGGCTTTTGTTGGGTCCGATGTACGCCAAATCGTGTTTGAATTGAATGATTCGACGTTCGATAGCGAACGATCATAATTCGTGACGGAACGAATTAAGTGCATGAGTTGGGTCCGGCCCAATTATTCGAACTATGAATGTTCGCTCTTAAATCGAGTAATATCATGAGCAGTCTGGCCCAAAATATGAAAACTTTTGTATACGATCATCGTTCGTTAAAAACGTTCGTTCGACAAACGTTTGTAGGCTAACGACGTAATGGGAAGATGAAGTCTAACCCCAACAGTATCCATGCATGCTACTTCGATAGTTTTTGTAACGATTGGAACAATGGCTATCAATGATATTCATCAAGTCTAGATCAATCAATTTTAAGTTGAACTTGCCATATATCATGCGTTAACAGAATTTTATAAATCAAATATATTTATGGACTTTGACATAATGAGGATTCTATTGCTTAAGGTGAAAACTTGCAAAAGCAATGAAGAAAACTTACTATTATTTTATTATTATTGTTATTATGGTTATTATTGCTTTTGGTAAGGATGGGTTAGGCAAATGATTTGTTAAATAGTTTTGTATTATCATTGCAATTGTTCAATCAAAGTTTCGTGTTTCATTGATAGAAGCTATGCAAGAACTAGGACACACCGGGTGTTTCATAATATCTAATACATGTTCATTATTAAAACCCAAAAAAAAAAAAATAATACTAATAATAAGAAAAAAAATTAATACAAAATCGAAATCCCAAACTTATACAAATTCAACAACTAAAGCTTACTAGCAGTTTAAAAAAGAGAAGAGAAGGAAAAAATGTGCTCCATTATCCATGCAATTAGTGACATAGGAATAAACACATATACAAGAACTAGAGACAAAAAGGGCCAACTGTTCAAGTGGATAATATTTATTAATCCCCTTAATGTATGAAAAAAGTTTAAAGCATCTGTTTTTTATTTTTTTTTTGAGATAATTGTATGGTAATTTTTTACCACCAGGAAAAATCCACATAATATTATAAATAAATTACACTTTTTCTCCTAATTTTAGGCATTGTCACAAAATGCTTATAAACTTCAACTCGTAATATTTTTTTCCCCTGAACTTTAAAAATGTTTACGAATTTTCCCCCTCAATTAAATTTTTTATGAAAAAAATACACATGAAATTCGTTCGAAACATGAGTTGCAAACATTATGAAATTATAAGATTACCCTTTTAATTAGGTAAGAAAAGTAAATTTTTAGAGCTGATTGTTTTTTTCCCCCCTATATCTCTCTTATGAGTAATTTTGTTATTTCAAATTTAACAAGCATAATGGGTGCTAAGAGTATTGTCAATGTATGCCACTTCATAATAGTACATTTAATATCCCCAACTCATGCTTTCAATTAGTGTTATGCGCAGTTTTTCATCGAAAATCTAACTCACTAGTAAAAATTACGGATTACACGACGATTATTAATCGTCGTGTCAAGTTTACACGACGGTTAGACAACCGTCGTATAATCCAACGTCGTGGAAGATACCACGATGGTTATATAATCGTCGTGGTATCTCAATATTACATGACGGTTAACACCGTCGTCGAACCGAGAAATACAGTTGCAGAAAGCGGCAAAATGGCAACATTACATGATGGTTTTGAGCCAAAACCGTCGTGTAATGTAACCATTACACGACGGTTTCGACTCCAAATGTCGTGTAATGTGTACAATCAACCAAAAAACCCCAAAAAAAAATTTTCAAGCCAAATTACACGATGGTTTTCACTAAAAACCATCGTGTAATGTGCTTTATTACACGATGGTTTTCATCCAAAACCGTCGTGTAATTTTGCTTGAAAATTTTTTTTGTTTGGGTTTTTTGTTGATTTCCCACAGGTGGCTTAACTTGTGTGTTATCCAATACACGTTCCAATATATTAGCTACATTGTATCAAAGTAAAAATACGCATAATTAATGAAGTGCATTACATGACTAGCCCATTCTCTCCTAATCAAATCCAAATCATGAGAGGTAAAAAATTATTTACTTTCAAGTACGTCAATTCCATTCAACACTATGTCCCTCATAAAACCTAAAACAAAATAACCACATTCAACACTTCCCTCTTGGAGAGGACAAGGACGGTCCGAGATTTTCATTTTTGTAACGACCCGCCTATCGTAGGCCGTTACCTTACATACTTACTTAAGAACATATGAAAATTTGGGCTAAAATTTTTTTTTTTATACAAACGATAAATAACTTGAACTGGAAAAACCCTTTAGTCCTTACTTTCATACATATATGTACATATACTTAATCACTTATCATAGTACTAAAATCTTGTACTCAAATACAACTTATTTAAAGTATCATAAATTTGACAAAAAGAAACGTAGCAGTTCCCGACCCACAGTTTCACAGTTTTGCATCACCACGCTCCACTGCCTTGCATCAAGGACTGCCATAAGTTTGCTTACCTACAGCATAAACATGAACTATGAGCTTTCGCTCAGCAAGCACAACTATCTAATCCGCAAAACATTTCATGATAACATAATGTATGAACCATTTATGCTTTCTTACTGTTTTCATAGGTTAGCATACTTTTTGGGCCCTTACATAACATAAATGTACGTACCGTGGCGCGTTGCCATGGAGTGGTTGGGGCGGCCAGCCCTGTCCAACTCAAACCATGAACCAAACCCGACCTAGTGCGGGTCGATATTACATATAGCATCCTGCTTATCATGATACTTAAAACTTGTTCTTATCTTGTTTCATACTTGAAACATTATTTCATGATCATAAACAGTTTCTTAACTGAAACTGGGATTTCATATCTTACCAAATGACTTATCATTAATGAGCATGCTTCATGATGCCATAATATCAAAATATTCATCATATGAACATACATGTTATAGACATTCAATCTGTATCTAATAACATGAACTTGAAATCATACATGCCATAAACATTCTTCATTCCTTGAAAACATACATATCCTAAACATTCATCATACACAAATCATCATACACTTGACATCATACAAACCATAAACATTTTTCATACATATATCATCATAAACTTGAAGGCATACAACAACAAACATTTTTATTTATGCTGTAGGCGGAGTCGTACTTACCGTTATTTGCGCCTTGAACTAAAATACTTCAGTCAAACAGGTCACATTCCTGTTTCCACGAAAATCATAGGATAAGCATCATCCTATCATGATATCATAACAATTCTAACTCTTTAAAGTACAAACCCTAAAACTCAACTCCTTTTTGAATTTTAGTAAAACCCTTGAATTCTGAAAACTGGGTTTTTGAACTAATTCATAATGTTTGATCTTTTTCTTACAAATCTATTTAAATTTGAAAAGGTTTTCTTCATGAAAGTTGTTGATATTGAAGTCTCCTACAACTTTTGTTTTTAACTCAAAACTCAAATCTGTACTTTTAACCTACTTGTTTGTTTCTTTGAAAATTCTTCGACCATATTTACTAATCATAACATGGTCTCGGGTTTTTGCAAAAACAAAAGTCTTAGAGGCCTTATTTTCAAAAAATGTCCACGATGTCCCTTATAATTTTCCCTTCTCTACAACTTTACAGTTTTGACTTTTTCCAAAATCGGCCTCTAAAGGCCTCAAAATCTCGTTTCCAGAAAAACCGTCCAGTTTACAACCCTAAACAAGCATTTCAAAACCATAGTGCATAAAACTTAACAAACTAAGCTCATGCTCATACTTAATGGTCATATACTCAAACCCTAACTGAAACTTGAATAAAGAACTAGAGGATTACAATATTTACCTCAAGTTCCTCGGATGAAAATCTCAACTAGGGTTTTGAAATTTTCTTCTTACTTCTTACACTAAACCGAACTCTCCTCTTTTCTTGCTTTCTCCTCTCTCTTTTCTTTCCTTTCTTACTTCGGGTCCTAAGGGTAGAACTAGGGAGTGTGTTGCTTGCTTTACTTTGCTAACAAAATGAAATGAAAGAACCTTCACCTATTTATAGATGAATCTCTAACTCTTGGACTTGCTAACTAGCCCCTAAAGGAACAACAATTGCTCCTAAACTCCCATGAGGTGGCCGGCTCTCCTTGCCCCTTTTTGCCAAGTAGAAAGGCTATGGGAGCTTACTCATGATGGCTAGGGGTCATGAGGTGTTGTTATCCTAAGTTAGCTGACCTTAGGTGTAGTTTGGAGCTTGTTCTTGTTCACCATAAGCAAGGCTAGTTTGCTTACTAAGCCAAGCTAGGGTGTGTGAGGTGTCATGTGTTCAAGTGATCCTTCTTTTGTAATTTATGCATTGATCCTTAAGGCCAAAATATTTCTCCTTAGTCCCTATGTGTTGGCCGGTTGTTCTTGCTCCAATTTGACAAGCAAACCTACCTAAAATGCTTGCTCATCAAGGCTATATGCTTGAGGTGGCATTGCCTTGTGATGGCCGGCCCTAGGGTGAAGTGTGCAAGCCTTGGCTTGCCAAGGGGGCTAGGCTAGGGAATCTAGGTGGTG
Organism: Ficus erecta; assembly: GCA_008635985.1. NCBI lineage: Eukaryota > Viridiplantae > Streptophyta > Magnoliopsida > Rosales > Moraceae > Ficus > Ficus erecta. The sequence goes on along the minus strand of BKCH01000141.1, from coordinate 580,602 downwards.
TGTTCATCAAGGCTACACTAAGAGGTGTCTCTCCCTCATGTGGCCGGTCATAGGTAGCTTTGGCAATGCATAAATTTGCCATGTGTGCAAGGCTAAGTTTGTCTCTTATCAAGGTTAGTCATGATGTGTAGCTTCCTTATGTGGCCGGCCTTTGGTGCTTAAGTGTGCATTCCTTGTCTTGCCAAAGGTGCAAGGCTAGGAGGGTGACTCATGCAAGCTATAGGCTTGAGGTGTTTCACCCTCATGTGGCCAGTCATGGTGTGCCAAAACCACTAGCCAATTGAATCCTTGAACATAACCAATCAAGCCAAAAATCAAGGTGCTTAATCACCAACTTTACGTATGATTTGTCACTTTTTATTGACACATAAATTCTCCCAATTTGCATAATTCTCCTCAAAATAAGATTCCTTGCTCACAATGCCATGATGTGGCCGGTCCCTATGGTGACACATGGGACAATGTGATTGGTTATAGCTAGAGTCATTCAATTCAATCTTAACTTGTCTTCTTTGATTTCCAACCAAGCTAACCGAACTTGAAATGGATCATTGACTTAATTGAACTAAGAAACTTTACTTAACAAGTCTATGGTTCAAAAATTTACATAATTACTGATAATTCCATAATTTTTCCAAAATTGCACATTGGCCCCTAAAGGCAAAAATATTTACACTTTAGTCCCTGTAAGTTGGCTACTTACAGCTAAACTCCCAAATATCAAATTTCTTGCTTGATCATGCCTTACAAGACTTCTTAACTTCTAAAAGTTCAAAATCATAAACTTTTCTTAAATTTACAAATTGACCCCTAAAAATAAAATATTTACATTTTGGTCCCTGTAAGGTGACCAATCATGATAATGACACTTGTCATCTGAGGTGTCAACCTGTAAGGCCTTATTTGGCTTATCTCCTAAATGCAGTCCATTTTCATACTAACATAAATACTTAAATACTGTTTTCAACTGTAACAGTATAATCGTACTGGACCATTGTCCAAAATTTATCTGAACTACATATAGGATTTGCTTAAGCTATAAACTATCACATAGAATCATAAATCATAATTTACCCTTTTAACAAAGGGTCTTAAACTTGCTTAAATAAATTATCGAATCTTTTAACAAAAGATTCAACAACTTTTTTTAGAAAACATATCATACATATCACATAAACAGACTTTTGATTCTTAACGAAAGAAATCATAAACTTATAAAAAAATTTGGTCATTACAATTTTAGAGTCTCGTCTCCATCTAATCCCTTCTTCGATCATAATCTTCCAATCCGTTAGGGCCCTAGCAAGTTGGTAAAATTCAAACTAATTAAGATGCATATAATTAAGATTAAATCAAAAATTAACATATTAAAATTGACTGACATGTTCATTACATTAGTAAAATTGTCTAGTTTCTTCTCTCGAAGAGGATCAAAATAAAGGACGAGGTCCTCCCATGGGTCAATGACTCCCAAAACCCAATGTCTCCCTCTGTTATGTAGCACAAGATAAAGTCATCCTTTTGGTGTGTCACGCAAAAAGCCGACAAGAAGATCGGCTCGGTCTCTCATGCCAGCATCTTCAGTATCTGTTCTAACCGGTGAGATCAAGGTTGGAGCCATAAACAAAAACTTCTCAGCATGCCTGTTAATCCTACATAGTTCCTCCAAATATCTACATAAGCGTATCAAAATTGTTACTCTGCTTGACATATAGAAGAATTTCCATATTAAAAAAAATTAGAGATAGAATGACCTACCTGATGTATACTAATATACAATTCGCACTGATTTCTTGTAAATTAATGAACTCATAAATATCATCAAAGCCCAGAAAAACAAGCATGTCCAAACCCATGATCGTGTATGGTATTGGGACCTCTATTTGATTACCTTGATGCATGGAACTATGTGCATAGTAAGCCAAAGGCCTCATCTCCATGTTCATTCTATTAAAGTCGAACAAAGCTTCGTGTTGTTGCACATCTTGTTGTACCTCAGTTCGAGAGTCGATCGTTCTTCTTCCAAGATTTTTTTGGCGTTTTTGTCGCTCAGCTGTTGGGTCAGGAACGTGACTAGGCCCTCGACTCATCTTGTTCATACTCGTGTCGAGCTCAACTAATGTTTTAGGCCAAGCAACAAACCCATTAACAGCATCCTCCATAGTTATTGCCTCGTACGTCGGAACAGGTAATGCTGCTTTTTTTAATTTTGGCAAATTGATTGACACTCGCACATTCCCTTCACCCAGTGGAATCCCATAGACTGTATCAGTGGGAAGGCTCTCCAGCCATGCTCTTTCAAAGGCAACAAGCAACTATCCACCATGAAGTTCACCGAAAATATAGAGCTTACACTCCTGACTGTCGACCGGCATGGTTGGCGGATCAGACACTCCATGTTGTTTTTCTTGGACAGAGCAAATAGCCTTAAAGCTATTGTGTTGGTCCACGGTTGGCATGTTCTCTTGGTCAAACGACGGCTCCACATCTTTGTTCGCACATAGACCATGCACCAACGCTTTTAACTCTTCTATTTCACGTCTCATTGATTGTACTTCATTATCTCTACTCGAACTCCGATTGAGGTTGAAGTACTGAGACGGCTTTACGAACTTTGATTGCCCACGGATACGTCCTCGGTGTTCGGGTCTAGATAATGCTTGCGTCAATACATCACTAGTGCCAACTGATTCAAAAGTGCCTTGGCTCTCCTGTGTTGTACTTCGTCTACAAGATAATTAAGAGAACTCATTTAAGCTTAAGTATCATAAGTATGTATATCAAGTTATGAAGAATTTATTGTAAGTTAGTAAACTTACTATCAACTCGCTAACTTTTTTACATGCTGGATCTTTCAACTCTCCATCTAACTCTGTCCGTGATTCTAGTCACAAACCATCTCTTTTTTCCCATTTCCCATTCTTCTGAAACTGTAATTTAACATCATTAGTATACATGTTGACATTAAATGAATAATTTCCTGCTCGAGCTTTCTATATCCGTCTCGGCCTCCTCTCGATGAGTATTCGTTATTGGTCCTTATTTCGCTTCCACGATCCGAAAGTTGTTGGAATTGTGAGGATGTTTTATTCTAAACGAATTTCACCTAATCTTCTTCTTCTATATTGGGGTAGTTGTCAATAGCTTTTTGAGGCCGTGTCCACACACTATCTTCTGTTACAAAATCCTCGACAAACGTCTTGTAAAGATCATGTCAAAAATTCCTTGCAGCTTCACCACATGATTTTAAACAAGTACTTCGAAAGCAATCATTCACGGTGAAAGAAGTAACAGTTTCTTTCCAAATTATTTCTTTCAATCTGTCTAAATTACGGGATCTCCAATCTTGTATCCATATTTGAACGTGCTCTTGAGCGAGCACACCAATCCAGCTCATCAATTCATCACCGTGCTTCCCTTCCGGTTGTCCTTTCTCGTCAAATGTGACTTCAGTTCGTTCACCTCTTTTCCTTACCATATGGACGCGTTTCATTATAGTTGCCCTTCCCTTGCCATCGACATTGGGAACCAATGGGTTTTTCCTTCCTGCTCGTCCCTTTTTGGAATCTTCCATTTTATTTTGGCTCATGTTTTATTCTAACACTCACCTATATTTATTGCAGTACGAATAAAAAAAACAATAATGGGGACCAATATAATCAAATCAAATTAACTTTCAATACCAATAAACTTAACAAAACCAAGCACACATTACATGAATTTTTTAAAATGACAAAAATTTGCACAAACTTATCGAGTACTAGTTTCGTCAATAAAAAACCTAAAACCTTGATATTATCCAAAATAAAAGTCAATTTTGACATTTCATCGAGCATGTAGTGTGCGGGAAAAAACCATGTTGAAAATTGTGTACAAAGTGCCAAAGCCGTGTACAAAAGATTCAAAAATATAGTGCAACAACTAAAAAACCGAGCACATTAGACTAGAATAAAATTCTATATGATTATCCAAATAAAAATTCATTTTGTCATTTAATCGAGCATGTGGTGGGTGGAAAAAATCCGTGCATCACATGCACCAAAACCGTGCACCACTGTGATCAAATTTCTACAGCAATGATAAGTGAATTTTTACTCACTTATTTAATGTCCTGAAATTGGATAATTTGCAAAAATCTTCAAGTTACCTAGTTGTCTTTTTATTATTATTATTATTATTATGTGTTTGTGAGTGTTTTAGAAAAGAAAGAAAACAAGGATCATTTGGAAGAAAAGGAGATGAAAATCAAGAAATCATCAGAAAGTGCCCGCAGTTGAGGCGTGGGCACACGTCCGTACCAGTCCGTATTTCACTACCGCAGACAGAGTGAGGCGCACCCGCGCCTTTCGAAGGGCATGCACACACGCCATCCAAATCACGCGCCCACGCGCTAGGCGCTTCCCTCGAACACCTAGCACACGACCGCGCTCTTTCGGGCGAGGCATGGCGTGCTGAGGCACTCGGACTTCTCTCTATTGTGGATTCTTCATGTATTTTCATATTTGTTCAAGCTTGAATATGTTTGAGTTTACATTGATGGATTGCTAGATTTTCATGCTATGGGACTTGATGTAATCTTGCTATAGTTATCCTATGAATATTTAATGCTATTTGATATTTTTCATGCCCAAACATTTGTGTTCTTCTTTGCTTAATGCCTTAATCAATTGAAAGATTAAAATTCTATACTAGCATCAAATTCTATATGATTATCCAAAAGCAAAACCCATTTTGGCATTTCATCGAGCATGTGGTGGGAGGAAAAAATTCATGTTCAAAAATATGTGTAAAGTGCCAAAACCATTCACAAAACATTCATCTCTAAAGAGCAACAACAAAACAAAACATTCATGTTCAAAAATGTGTGTAAAGTGCCAAAATCATTCACAAGACATTCATCTCCACATAACAAAAAAAAAAAAAAACATTCATATTCAAAAATGTGTGTAAAGTGCCAAACACTACAAAAAAGCATTGTGTGTTCGTTGTTTTGTTACAAAACAAGAAATTGAGCAATATGGAAGTCACCTTGCTTTTCTTTGAAGAAGAATAAGCACGGCTACACTGAGAGAGCGAGGTGGTAGGCAGCGGCGACTTGACCGGATTTTAAGATAGAGGTGGCGGCGGGTGGGCGAAGGAGGTGGGTACCTTGGAGAAATCTTTTCATTGTCTAGAGAGGGTGAGGGCAGAAAATGAAGAGAAATGAAGAGAAAATTGTATTTAAGTAATGGATTTTCGTGCGGATTTCAAAGCATGAAATTTTAAAATTTTAAAAATTTTCGGAGGATTACACAACGGTTTTTCAAGAACCTTCGTGTAATCCGAGGATTACACGACGATTCAAATAACCATCGTGTAATTCATCTCTTACACGATAGTTCTTGAACCGTCGTGTAATCCGTGGATTACACGATGGTTCTAAGAATCATCGTGTAATTCTTGGATTACACGACAGTGTACAAAACGGTCATATAATTCTCGAATTACACGACGGTTTTTTGAAAACCGTCGTGTAATCCTCCGATTAGATGACAGTTTTGTCTAAAAACCGTCGTCTAAATGTAGTCCAGTTTTATCATCACAGTCCCACGGCCTAATACCAGTGTGTTATTTAAAAAGTGACCCATATTGTAGTATTGATCCTTGTTCAAAATTAATGTTCAATATATATATATAGAGCAACTAACATAACAAAATAAATATAATACATCGTGAATTAAAATAAAATAGTAATGATGTACAAATTAAATGACATAATGTTCAAGTTTTTTTCTTTTTTTTCTTTGCTTCCTCAACATGTGTCCATTCAATATCAGGTCGAAGCAAGTGAGAAATATCATCATCGAATTCATCAATCTCCTCAACCGGTGGCAATCCTTTTGTGAATGATGGAATGTCGGAGCAATCTTCCTCATCTTCTTGACCATCACGGATCAATTTAGGCTTCATCGGCACAACTAACGACAACTCTACATTGTTGGGATCCGTTGTATAAAATACTTGGGCTTGTGATGCCATAATGAATGGATCATTTTTATATCCCAATCGTCTAAAGTCCACCACTGTGATGCCATCACTGTCAATCCTAACATAATTATTGTCGGCCCACTTACACTTAAAGAGTGCTACTTGAAATCCATAGTAATCAAGTTCCCAAATATATTCAATGAAACCGAAGTAGTTCATGGTTTCATAGATTGAATTCTTGTCCTTTGCAGATGAAATATGCATGGCCTTAACACGGATATTAACACCACTATTTTGAACGGGGTGCTTCTCATCTCTTTCGCGAGTGTAGAATGTATAACCATTGACGAAGTATGATGTATACCGTGTAATAATCATCGACGTTCCTCCAGCGAGGTTCATTAAGTCTTGCGAAAAGTCGTCCTTCTGAAAGACATGTCTTCGTATCCACAGACGAAACGTTCGATTGTGTTCACCTTGTAACAACTTTTCATTTCTTCCTCTTCTTGGATTTCCATCTCTTAATTCCTGTAGGTGAACCTCAATAAAAGGCTCCACTTCAACCCTATTCTGTAAAGTATAGATACAAGCTTACTTCCGTTCACCTCGATTTACCAGTGATGAAATGCCGATGGATAGTCCTTTCGAGTCAATGATTGCAGTCTTTGGCCACCCAAACGCTTCCGCGTTGGACAAATACTCAGAGCAAAAATTAACCGATTCCTCCGCTATGTAGCTTTCTACTATACATCCTTCCGGCCTATTTTGGTTCTTGACAAAACCCTTGAAAACCTTCATGTACCTTTCAAAATGATACATCCATCTCAAGTACACCGGTCCACATAGCTTAACTTCCCATACTAAGTGCACCGTTAGATGAATCATTATGTCAAAAAAGGAGGGTGGAAAGTACTTCTCAAGCAAGCACAATGTCTTAACCAACTCTGATTGTAGCGAATCTAGTGTAAATGGATCAATTTCCTTGGAGCATATCGAATTGAAAAATGAGCATAACTTGGTAATTGCGAATCTCACATCCTTCGTTAAAACTCCTCGCAAGGCAAGCGGTAATAACTGTTGCATCAAGATATGACAATCATGTGTTTTCATTCCAATCAGCCTCAGATCCTTCATAGACACCAACCTTTTGAAGTTGGAAGAATACCCGTTGGGCACTTTTACAAAAGTGAGCCACTCACAAAGCTTTCTTTTTTCTTGTCTTGATAATGTGTACTTTGCCGGAGGTAAGTAAGTAGCATTCCCTCTTTTCGTAGGGAGCAAGTTAAGTCTAATCTTCAAATCCTTAAGATCCAACCGTGCCTTTTCACCATCTTTGCTCTTATTAGGAATATCAAGCAACGTGTCCACTATTGATTCACAAATTTTTTTCTCAATATGCATCACATCCAAGCAATGACGAACGAAAAGTGTCTTCCAATATGGAAGTTCGTAGAAGATTGACCTCTTTTTCCAAGGTCCATCAACCATCGGATCCTTGTTACTCCATTTTCTTTTCCTAAGCACTACTTTCAAATCCTTAACCATCTCAAAAATGTCTTCGCCCGTCAAAACCCGGGGAGGGATTATTTCTTCGGTATTACCATCGAAAGCCTTTTTTTGTTTGCGGTATCGATGATTTTTTGGTAAGAATCTCCTATGACCAAGGTAAACGATTTTCTTACCATTCTTCAACCGAATGGAAGATGTTTCTTTCATACAAATGGGACAACCAATAGAACTCTTGACCGAATAACCAGATAGGTTTCCATAAGCTGGAAAGTCATTAATTGTCTACATCAACATTGCATGGAGTGTGAATGTCTCTTGACGGTAAGCATCTCTAACTTTGATCCCCTTTTCCTATAAGTTCTTTAGATCATCAATTAATGGTGCCAAGTACACATCAATGTCATTCCCTGATTGTTGAGGACCGGATATCAATAAAGTCAACTTCAAGAACTTCCGCTTCATGCTCAACTTCGGAGGGAGATTGTAGTTGACAAGTATGACGGGCCAAGTATTATGCCTACTACTCATATTACCATGTGGGTTCATTCCGTCCACTGACAATCCAAGACGTAGATTCCGTGGTTCCGCACTAAATTCAGGATGATCGGCATCAAAGGTCTTCCATTGTGGTGCATCGGCTGGATGTCTAAGCATGCCATCTTCAACACGTTTATCATGGTGCCAAGTCAAATTCTTGGCATGATCAGCATTACGGAATAAACGCCGCAGACTCGGCGCCGGAGGAATGTACCATAACACCTTTGCCGACACTCATTTGCTACCATTCGTTGGCTTCTTACCCTTTTTCCATCTTCACTCCTTACAAACCAGGCATTCATCCAAATCCTCATACCCATTTCGGTAAAGGGCGCAATCATTTGGACATGCATAAATTTTTTCATATTCTATTCCCAAAGTACTCAACATCTTCTTAGCTTCGTACGTACTAGCCGGTATTTTATTATCAACCGGTAGAACCTCTCTTAGAAATTCTAAAAGAGTCATGAAACTAGAATTTGTCCACCCTCCCGAAGCCATCATGTTCCATAATTTGACCAATGCGGACAATTTCGTATATTTAGTGCACCCGTCATACAAGGGCATCTTGACATCATTCATCATTGCATCAAATAACTCCAGATGATGCACAAATGGTTCTTCCAAATCATTAACCATATCAAATAAATTATCTCCTACATCTTCCTCAACAATAGGTTCTTTTCCTTTGTTCTTCGATGTTGGATTCAAACATATTTCACCGTGTAAATACCATGTTTGGTACGAAAAAATAATCCCACAGGCAAGCAAATGTCTTCTAACTTCATCAACTGAATGAGATCTATGATTTCCACAATCCACACAAGGTCATCGAATCTTATCATTATTCATGTGAGTTTTGGCAAATGACAAAAATTCTTCAACATCATCTCGATATTTTCTAGTCAATCTATTAGCCCACATCCATTTTCGATCCATTTCCAAGAACCCAACCTAAATCCAAATTAAAGATCATACAATTCATTCAATAATCAAGTTTTTGCAATTAAAATACAACTTATTAAGCTTTCGAAATAATTTAACAAATCGTACTTTACAAAAAAAAATGAGAATTTACCGTTTTAGATATCTAAAACCTCTACAATAATTCATCAATACAAATTAAATAACTCAAAAGACAAGTAAGTAATAATCACTACTTACAAATAATTACTATAAGAGAGTATTGGTTTGGTGGACGGTGGCAGCGGAGGATGTGGTTTTGCAGGCCTCTGTAATGTTTTTTCGTGGCTGCGGAACAGTTCTGTAAGATAAAAAGAGGGCTGCTGGTAGGGATAAAAAAACCGGTTGATTACACGACAGTTTTAATTAACCGTTGTGTAATCCGGAGGATTAATCGACGGTTGATCCAAAACCATCGTGTAAACCGCCGGATTACACGACGGTTTCACAAAACCATCGTTTAATCCTCTGGTTGCACGATAGTTACTTAAACCGTCGTGTAATCCTCCGTTTACACGACGGTTTTGTGAAACCGTCGTGTCATCTCCGTTGTGTAATCCAACTTTTGTAGTAGTGACTGAGGGAGAAAATTCGCAAACTTTATCAAAGTTCAAGGGGAAAGAATACTACAAATTAATATTCGGAGGGTAGTTTGTAACAAGGCCTAAAGTTCAGAGGTAATTCTAATATTTTTGTTGTTTAAATTCAACTTGAGCAAAACCTAGTTTGCATTCATATTTGTTTATGTTCAAATTGGAAAACGAAAAAAAAAAAAAAGTACTTATGTTCTTTCCTATAAATAATAGTGAGAGTATTTGTGGTAGAGCTCTTGTAACGATCCGACTTTTCAGACCGTTAACTAATTTACTTATTCTTAATTCATTTTGTCTTAACACTTATTTATGTTAGGTTCCAAAAATACATAAATTAAAAAAACAAATCATACTCATACTTCAAGAGTTAAATTTATTAAAATTTTTAACCGAGGAAATTGAAAATCTCTCGATAATAAATATTCTATTCAAATTCATACTTACATAATATTTAAAAAGATATAACGTCATGTGAGTTAAAATGAAAGACTCTAAAGTCTTTTTCTTATAAAGTACTCATACTAGTTTAGTAGTACCAAAATATTGAAAACATAGTTATAAATATAATCGTTACAAAATAATTTAAGAAGTCTAAATGTAAAAATTAAATTCGTGGTGGTATCCTACTTCCTTCCTTCATCACCTTCGCACTGCTTCATCAGTCCAGAAAACATTTAAGTGGCATATGAGCTTTCACTCAGCAAGCACAAACTATATCTCACAAAATATTTTCATGGATCATATCATCACATGTCGCAATATGAATATTTAAATGCATGTGATCTATATGTGTTCAATTATGCTTATACATATATTGTCTACCTAAGGGCCCCTATGTCATATCTATATGCGCACAACTAATAGCGAGTTGGGGGAGCAACCTTCCAACAACCTCCAAGATCATAACTTATAACTTTCATTCTTATTAATATTCCTTCTCATATAATAATTATCAATTATTCATTTCTTATATTAATTAATTAATTATTGGATTATACTAATAATTAATCTCTAATTAGTCATCTATAATTATATTAATAACTTTATCAATAATTAATTATTGATTAATCTCTAATAAATCATGAATTTTAATTATGTACTTACTCAACATAATACTCTTACTTACACAACTAATAATAATTTATTAGCTCTTATTATTAATTAATTAATAGTTAATTAACTAATTAATTTAATTAATTAACAATTAACCTTCTTAACAGAAATATATTTTGTTAAAAAATTATTAGTTTTCTTAATCTATTTCTTAATTAATTAATTAATTTTCATCACCATGGCGACAATGAGTCACCTAAGTGTCTACCCCTAAGTGGGTTGTCTTCCATTTAGTATTGAGCTTGTAAGGCCCAATCTCATTAACTATGGTCATTAAGTTGGGTTAATGTAGTTTCTAGGTATATATATAGTAATCCTCTAGTTTACTTTGTTTTGGCCCATCTAAAACTTGTGATTCAGCTTTATAAAAGTTAGGATTTTTCACATTTATTTGATCATATACTTAATTAAGACCAACTCATTTCATCAATCTTTATATTCATATGTTATGACTTACCCTTAGGTCACATTTTTAATATTTAATCATTTTTATCGGTATGAGATCTTAACTTGTAAGATTTATTTAAATTTATGTATAATTCCATTTTATATACTTGATGACCTGTTGGAAAGCTTAAAGTATCTAATTTCTGTCTTTATAATTTATTTTCCAAATTCTCAAGGGCCTCAAATCTTAGTATGGACGTTTTCCTTAGTGTCCCATTGTAAAATCTCAGTTTACCAAAGTTCAATCTAAAGTTGTATGATTTATTAAAAATTATCTACTTATCTGTTTCAAACATATGATAGTTCATGTCAAAGTTTAAGATTTTACAACCATAAAGTTAATTTCTCAATATTTGGAGTCTTATATGCCGTATAATGAGGTTTTGTTACTATTGATCTCACTTATATACCATATGCCCAGATTTGTGGTTAAAATTAAAAAAAATCATAACAATTCACTTACAAGTCCACATAAGGCAAAAGATATGTCTTTGAAAAGCTTATAATGTCTAGTTTATACACCAAAAGCAATTTTATAAAAACTTATGGTTTACTAACCCAAAACATACAAAACTTGTGGCTCGTACAGGGTTCCAGTAAAACCTCTTAGTTCGTAGTCTTAACTTCTAAAATTCACCAAAAATTCCATATTTATCCGTTTGAGGCGTAAGATACCTTGTTGGAAAGCTTAAAGCATATAGTATTTAGATCTATAACTTATAAGCCAAAATGTTGAGATTAAGGGGTTTTCATAAGAGGCCAGACTGTACCCCAGGAGTTCCTTTTCCTTCTAGTTTTATGTCACAAATTCAAATGCACATAACTTTAGACATACGTTCACAAACCAAGTGATTCCAAAGCCTAAAGTGAAGCTTATCTTCTATATAATCTTATCATATAATTTAGTTTTCATACCAAAGTTTCCAACGCATGCCATATTATCACAATTACCACAAGCTCTAACAAAGTTCGTAGATCTTACCAAAATGCTCCGTGAATCCTCTAAGACCTCGAACCTCCAAAGTTCTTCTAAAAACCTTTTCCTTAGTAAGAATGAGTCTAACATTAAGATTATAACTACATAACATGCTATAGTTCTCTAAAAATGATCAAAACACAAAGAGAACCACTAGGTTACCTATAGTAACACATCCTCTAACTCCGCTTCACACTTCTTTGAACTTGGTAATGCGGTTGCTTGGAGCTTGAAAATGGAGAGAGAAGGGTGCTAGAGGGGTGTTGGAGATGGAGAATAGTGTTGGTGGTGGCTAGAGAAGCTAGGTTTTTGAGCTTAATGTGTGTGGGAATGAAATGGGATGTTATAGGGTTTATTTTCAGCCAATATGTGTCTTAAATGGGGTTGTCTTTTGAGGGGTAAAAGTGGAAAACATTTTCTGATTTTCAGCTTGAAATGGCACTACTTTAAAGGGGTTTTTGATGTTGTATTTTATTGTACAAAATGAAGATAAATGGTCCCCTTCAACTTGTATCTCTAGGTCATTTTCAAGTACATGCTTCTTGTCATTTTTGTCTAAATTAACCATATCAATTCTTACTTGTGTTTGTATGCATGCACAACACACCACTTTCACTTTAATTCAAACATCTTCTTACTTGTTGACTAGCAATTTCCGATTCTCCCACTAACTCTCCCATATTTATTTTTGTTTTTCTTTCTTCCAATTTTCCATCCATTGATCAAGGGTTATCATCTTTGATCTCACCTATTTAATCATCCATCACACCAATCCTTGACCTAACCTCTCATTGGTCTCTTAATATCCAAAACTTGGCCATTGATTTGCCTAGGATCCTTTCACATGAAATCTACACCATTTATTTCCTATCTAATCCCAATTGATCAACCTTCCACCTTTGGATTTACTCCTAATCAATCTTAACCATTCATCTCTTATCTTTGTAATACATTAATTTTCCCAATCATACTCTCAATACTTAAATATTGAAATGACCAATATAAATATTAAGATCATCAAATTGACCTACTAATAATAGTTAGGGTTTCTTTCTAAAAATTAACATTTATTCCTCTAATGCGACATAATAAATTTTTCATATAAATTTATATGTTGTTCGACTCATTTTCTATGTGTTTATAATTTCTCATTTAAATAAAAAGACTCAACATTGTTAGATCATCGATCTCATCATACTGATGATAAATATAAAATCATTCATGATCTTGAAATTTGATATCTATCAAAATAATTCATTAGAAGTATATTAATAAAAGAAATCCATGATAATAATTCATGAAATCAAGTTTATAAATTTATAGGGCATCCCAGCTCCACTGAGGAGCATACCATATAGTTCAATTTTAAGGTCCTAGTGTTCAAAATATATGACTATGATCATGGAGTTGTACAAAAGGTCATTTGCACGTGGCCATAAGCGATCAAATTAATTTATTAGTTTTATGTCCTGAAAAAACCAAAACTAATCCGTGTCATTACATCCGACCACCAAGAAGTGGGACCCACTCTACACATTAGTTCCTTCTTCGTCATCTATGGCTTCGTTTGGTGCTTAAGTTTAACTCCAACTAAACCGTATTTTTTTAACTTTTAATTTTTGTCTTTTTCTGAAAAGTCAACAAAATTTATAACTAGTTTTTGAAAAGTTAACTAACTCTAACTTAAAAATTTTATCTCCAACCAGCGAACTATACGTAAGCTATGTCACTCTCCTTTTTTTTTTTTTTTTTTTTTTTTTACAGAATATGTCTCTATCCCTTTTGCTCATTCTTTGTAAATTGATGTTAAAAATTAGAGTAATTGACCTAAATAGTCCCTGAACTCTTTCAAATATGATGGTTTGGTACTTTTTTTTTTTTTTTTTTGGCCGAGATAAACCCTAAACTCATATTTTCTTGGCCATTATAGTCATTTTCGTCAAACTCCATTAAATTCTAACGGAATCTTGTTGAAATAATTAGTTTTTGTAGTAAAAAAACTAAAACACCCTCCATCCCTCCTTCTCCCCCTTCCCCCTGAGTTCTAATCTTGGTTGGCCTCCCGACCTCTATGCGTGTTTTGATCTGGGTTTTGCTATTGAGATTCTGAGATTTAAGGGAGGAATTGAAGAGAGAGAGAGAGAGAGAGATGAATTTAATTTTGTATGATTTTTTTATTTTTTTAAAACTAATTATTATTAAATTACTAAAATACCCTCTCAAATTTGATCACATGTATTGCACATGATTCATTCCATTACAAACTTAACGGATTTGGATAGAAAGGATTATCATGGCCAACATTTTAAGAGTTTAGGGTGTTTTCGGTCCAAAAAAAAAAATGGAGACCAAACCTCACCTTTTAAAGAGTTCAGGGATTATTTAGGTCAATTACTCTAATAATTAATTGGGAAATTGTAACAAATAGCATATTTCATATGTACTTTTGAAATTGATAGTAAGTTTTTAAAAGATGATAAATTATAACATATATTTTCGAGAAAATCCAAGACTTTCAAGAAAATCTTTGGATTTCCTAGAAAACAATATATTTTCTGTTCATTTTTAATAACAAATTTATGTGCATAGTTTCATCCTTGAAAGAGAAAGAGAGAGGATGAGTGAGAGAGAGAGTGTGAGGAGGAAGGATACGGGGGTTTTATTTCATATTGTGTGGTCATAGATTTGATTATCCTATTTTTTACTATGTTTAAAATTTTATGTTATAATTTACTATTACTATTTTCAAAAATGCTATTTTGCTCTTTCTCCCAAATTAATATGGATAATATGATGAGTGCTAGAGACACCAATTTGAATCCTAACTTTTGAGTACCAACTCACATGTTATATTTTCATTAGTAAATGCTATCAATTAAAGTGACAATACTTTAAACACTTACCAATAAAAATAATGACAATTCGTATGTCATATAGGTTGGTACTCGAAAGCTAGGATAAGAGTTGGTATCATTAGCATTTTTCTATTATGTATAGTTAGTTTTCATGATATATTGAGTCATTTTCCATAGGTGAACGCGATGTGTACTCGAGGTGCTATATAAAAATTCATGTCAAATTGATAAATTTAATTTGATGATTTAAGAAATATATGTGGTGATTATTGTATGATAACATGCATATTTTTAATATATTAATTAGGGTCAAGATCTGTTGCTCCGAATTTCATGTCTTTGATGTCTCATTTTCTATCACATAAAAAAGGTTGAATACTAAAAATTCTTGAACAAATTGATGAGTTGTCAAAACACTATTAAGGAGAACAACCATTGAGACCGAAAAATGAGACAACAGATCTTGACTTTATTAATCATATGTTATAAATATGTTTACCTTTATATGCATAAAGTTGTAATATCTATAGTAGTAAGTAATCGTATAAGGTGGTTGTAGGCATAACTAAGTAGTAATGCCACATTTGACTCCGTCTAAAGATACAGAGTTCGGATTCCTCCACCCTAAGTTAAAAGGGAAAAAAAAAGTCATCGTATAAGAAAGAAAAAGGAGAGGAAGTTACGTTGAAAAAAAAAAAAAAAAAAAAAAAGGAAACGCCATCAAAGCGAGAAGAAAGGAAGGGGGAAAAATGGAAAGAATTAATCAAAAGAAAATGAGAAAGGAGAGAACATATGAAAAAGGGATAAAAAAGAGATAGAGGGAGAGAAAAATTTACTTTTTTTTTTAATTCCATTCAATTTTCTAGTTGTCTGACAACTTTACTTGCTCAAAATAAGCAATTGATGATTGTGTCACATTATTTCAGCCAAGTACTGTTCAATTAATTCTCAATTTAAGTCCATAAAGTCTATAATTCATTTTTTTTTTCCCTCAACACTCACTCTCTTCGTCTCTTTCTGGCTTTTTTTCTTATACGCTCAACATATCAGGAAAAAAGTGATTGCAGACATAGCTTAAAGGTAATTATACATTTGACTCCACCACCAAAAAAAAAATACAAAATTCTCGACGTGTGATTTCCTCTTTTTCTTTCATTGGCGTTTTGGCATTTCATGAAGGATTAAGTAATTTCTTACTAGTTAATTATGTTAGTTAAAAGCTGATGAGAGTGGAAGGTATGAACGTGTAGTTGAGAGAGATCATATGATTGATTGATGACGATTTAGTGCTTTAGTAATATGTTAGGTTTTGTGTATGGTTGAATTTTATTAACTAGACGATTCTAGGATTTTTCATCTCTTATTCATGATATTGTTGGGAGTGATGATTTCATGATTTTATGTGTTAAAAACATGCCTTGGAACTATATTTGTGTGTGTGTGTGTGTGTGTGTGAGATGTACGTTGTGGTGATGATTCTATACTTCTGATGTTTTTTTAGTAAAATTTTCAGATTTGACAATTGCTGGAAATTTCTAGGTTTTATGATCGGTTTTCGAAACTATTTTTATATAAGGGTCCAA
The DNA here is from genome assembly GCA_008635985.1 of Ficus erecta. NCBI lineage: Eukaryota > Viridiplantae > Streptophyta > Magnoliopsida > Rosales > Moraceae > Ficus > Ficus erecta. Next base: position 564,059 of record BKCH01000141.1, on the reverse strand, counting down.
ATAGACTCCGTTTTTAACAAATTTGATACTGCGTTGGAAAGTTGTAGATGTCTACTTTCTTTTAGAACTAGTTTTAGATCGTTTGGAGAACTAGATGAATTTTTATCATTTTTTATCTTTTAGGCTGTAAGTTTTTACAAAGTTTTTTTGATCAAATTTGAAACTGTAATGTCACATGTTTATTTTGATAAGGCTATTTTATGGGTTGTCTTTTATTGTAAATTGTTAAAAGGTATCTTTTGTCGATTTTAGATTTGTAAGAATAATATTTATTTAAACTTTATCGGTTCAACATAAAGATTCAATCCATTCAAACGCCTTTATTTAATTTATTATGTTTTGATATCATATTTTTTGGCTGCTTGTTTGGGATATGTAAAACTTACAATTGAGTCATACATTGAAGATTAAATTCAAATGGGAAAATAAAGCACACAAAGAATTCATGACGTCTTGTCCCATTAATTATTGAGTTTTCTCTTAAATCTCTATCTCGTGTTGTATTCGATTTCTAGTTTTATCTAAAGATAAAATCACTTCACTTTTTATCCATTTTATTTTCGTAGTCTTTATCTCCACTAATATTCCTGGTTTGTAGTTGTTGATTCCTTATGGATATGACCGCCAGGCCTACGCTACATTTGATGGCTTTGCTTGTGTCTTTTTAGGTGTTAATAAGGGGAAATATACCCACCTACGCTCTATCCTATTGCTTTTAATCCTTAGCATATCCACACGGAAAAAAAGACCCCCATTAATCATAAATATTTTTTCAGGGTAATACTAAATACATTTGAGCTATTGCTTTTTTTTTTTTTCCCCAATTACTATTATTATTATTTTTTAACTTGGGAGTGGGAGATTCGGGATTCAAACTTTACACCGTATGATGAAATTGAGTCAAGTGTAGAATTACTATTAGATTATTCTTTCAATCATATTTTTTAAATGTTAAAAGAAGTTCGTATATAATGTAAAGTCCGAATCTTCCACCTCTAAATTACAAAAAATAAAAAAATAAAAATAATAAGACACGAACAAAAACAAAAACAAAACCTTGTGCTTGAGCACTAGGGCCCCTTTGTGAGGCAATACTGACATTTGGTTTGGAAAACTTATTTTGTTTGTTTTTTTTTTTCTTTAACTTAAAACTACTTTTTACTATTCACATATTCAAATGTTTATAGTAAACTCAAACTTCAAACATTCATAAATTTGTTCTGTCAAGTCCAAAAGCAAACATTTTTTTTAGTTGTATAGAATTTTAGGAGATACGAAATAAGATCCGTATTGATTTTTTTCTTTTTTCAGAACAAATTTTAAATTTTTACTTTTTTGTTTACTCCAAGCATTTTTTTTTTCCAGAATCGTACATTTCAAAAACTAACATCTGGTTTTCGAACCAAAGCACGTTTTCAAAACCTCACCCAAGCTTCCGTTTCATACTTCATTTCAAACCTAAAGTTTTCATGTAGTCTTTTCGAAAAAGTAAATAAAAAATTATAACTAATATAATCTTGGGGTCCATGAACTTTTCACTTTGTGTTACTTTGGTCCCTAAACTTCTTTTTATAACTGAAATACCCTTAAACTATTAAAATGTTGTTACAATAATCTTTTACGTTAATTTTTTTTTATAGAATCCATTAGTTAACATCATTTTTTAATCAAATTATAACAAATATATATTTGAGAAGTAAATTGTCAAAATTGTCATTACAATAATTTAACAAAAAAAAGGGGTAAATTGTCAAAATTAAAAATTTGAGAAGTTAATAGTTAATAGGTGAAAATTTTGGAACATAAGAACCCCAAAAAATATATATATATATATTTTTTTTAGACTGAGTTATAAGTGCACTCGAAATATTATATATATATGCCCTCGCGTCATGTCCAAAGCTTGAAAGAATCGTGACTCACTTCCCACCAAAGGAAAAAGGTTGAAAGAGAGAAACAATGGTCGAAAACCAAATGCTTCAAAAGAAGTTTCTCGACATTCAAAGCCCGGTTGCAGCAGATTCAAGAAGGAGAAACTATTGCAAGCACGAACTCTGGTCTTCGACTCGTCTCCGGCAAGCTCAAATGGAGAATCCATTTCCAAAGTAAGCTTCCATTTCGATTTCAAAACTTCTTCTCCTTTGAAATTTTTCTTTCTCGATCTCAGGTTTCTGTTCGAATTTTGGCTGCTTTTTATGTGATTTTGCTGTCATTTGGATTATATGTTGCTGTGATTTGATTCCTGTTGAGAAAATACAAGAGAGAATGAAACCGCAAGTTTCTTGCTTTAACTTTGATTTTTTTCTCCCTCTGATTCCGAAGCATTTCTGATTAGGTTTGATTATCACAGCTATTTGTTTACTGAGAAAATGTAGAAAAGTGAAATTATGAGAAAAAGTTATTCGATTTTGAAGTTCTTTTGTTCTTTCTTTTCTGTATTTTAGACCTTCACTGCGAGTCCTTCTGATCCAGATCTATCAGCTTCACCTGGAAGCTCGATTCACTCTAAGCTCACTCACTCATCGAGAGTAAAACCAGACCTCCTCTCTTTCACTGATTGTCGATCCAAAGCCACCGGCGAACCGACGACCTTCAACTTCGTGGAGGCAGAGATCGTGGTCGATTCTCTCAGGAAAGCGATTTCTCAGATCTTGAACTCCCCTGACGCGGTGGATTCTGAATCTAGGAAGCTCCTCGAAGCACTGGTCGAGATCGTCATAGACATGCTCCAAACGGTTCCTGAAGAGAGAGACCAAATCAGCGATCTCCTCCAGGCCAAAACTCGCATCATCTTGATCTTCATCTTTCTCTCCCTCTTCGTGACTATGGCTACTTGGATCTTCAGCTCTGGATCGGAAAGCTCTCTCGGAGAACCTCCTCCGACTTGAATGCTTGCCAGTATAGCAGTCGTTTCATATAGGTCCGTTTAACAGCTTGATCAGTTCGAATTACTTGTTTGTTTCAGTTTCTGAAGTTAGTTAAGTGCACATATAAGAGCTGGTCAAAGAGGAGAATTAGTTCGGATAGATATATTGAAATAATGCACAGAATTATGTGATAGTTGTGAAGAACTTAGCTCAATTTGCCTTGATTATGTAAAATGTGCAGTGACATGTCTTGAGCTCCAATATGATCATCTAAAACACAACTAGAACATTTGAAAAGTGGTTTTTCTGGAATTAACTGAAGTATTTTAATACATAATATCCCTTCTATTGATAGTCGTTATTATATGTTTGCGAAAAGGCTGTACTTGTTGGCATCAATGACAATCTGCCTAATGGAGTATATAGCTCCCAATATCCCCAAAGCAGATTAGAATGAGGCGATCGTCGTGTTTCCCCAGAAAATGAGGCTGTTCTTAGAGGGCTTGAAGGTGGCATTATAGAAGATAATTTGGCAGAATAAAGTCTAGAGGAAAGCACTAGAATGCTCCAATTACAGCATTAATGTCTCGAAAGAAGGGAAAAATGGCTACAACAGTTGTTGCTCTGACCATGGATAATGTTTGAAAAACCAATCTTGCCGTTCGATTTTTGGGTCTGCAGACTTGCGTTCGAGCACTTGGGTTGTTGGCTTCAAGTAAACCTGAGAAATGTGCACAAGTTCAGTGGCTGGATAGAAAAAAATAGGGTGATATAAGATAATTTGGGAGCATGTTCAAAACTTTAAGTTGATACGAGGTATTAACTTAAATCAAGATTTATGTTTTTGACAGTCTAATATGAAGCTCACTAGTGTTTCCTGCGGTTCCAAGGTTTGACTGAAAATAATTTGTTGGCTGAGAAAAAAGATTTTAAATTTTCTACATAGAACATGTAAGGCAGAAGGCTTACCACAGTAACAGCTGATACTTGCAGGAGGATAAAAACATTGGTCATCAAGAGAACCCAAGTTGGTAACAAAGGTTTTCTAACCCAAGTGTCAAATCTGAAAATTTTACTAAAAAAACATCAGAAGTATAGATTCATCACCACAACGTACATCACACACACACACACACACACACAAATATAGTTCCAAGGCATGTTTTTAACACATAAAATCATGAAATCATCACTCCCAAGAATATCATGAATAAGAGATGAAAACCCTAGAATTGTTTTGTCAACAAAATTCAATCATGCACAAAACCTAACGTATTACTAAAGCACTAAAACATCATCAATCAATCATATAACCTATCATATCAAGAGATTAATGATGGAGGTTTGGTGGCTAGTCTATGGAGGTTATTTTATTTTATTTTATTTTTCCTTGTATGTTGAGCATATAAGAAAAAGAGTCAAAGAGAGATGAAGAGAGCGAGTGTTGAAAAAAAACAAAAAGAAATATGGGTTTTATGGACTTAAATTGGGAATTAATTGAATATTAATGGGCTAAAATAATGTGGTGTAACGCCCGTTAGAATTAATCATGGTTAATTATACTAAACTGGATTAATTAATATGCTAAAATGTGTTTAAAAATAATTAAACTGCATTTAAAATAATGTTTTCAAGGTTTTAAAAATATTTTTATGAAATTACATTTTTACCCCTGAACTTTTTTAAAATTCCCAAAATATCCCTAACTGGTTGACCGGTAAAAAGGTTTGGTCGACCGGACACCTGCAACATAGAATAACCACCCTGCCCAACTAATATTCTCTGCAGTCACTCTACTAAATTCAGCCTTCAACCAATTTCCTCCCTAGGAGGGTTTCTCCCTCATCTATTTAAACCCTTAACCCGCTTCCTTTTTCAAGTTTTCCCTCGAGCTCTCTCCCTCTCTCTCTCTCTCACCCCTCTCTCCCTTTGTTTCTCCCCTCTGATGGGCCTCACCCATTCTTTCCCTCTGTCTAAATTTTCACACAAAAACAGTAAAACCCCAAAACCTCGAGCCCTCGAAACTAAACCCCAAGCCTTTGGAACTTTGTAGGTTCGATTTCAAATAGATTAATTTTCAGTTTTAATCTTTGTTTTTTTTTAGTTTAGAAAACTCAAATTTCAAATGGTATTTTGGTTGATTTTCAGTAAATCCAAGTTTGATACTAGTTATTTAGGCTCTAGGAATTGTTTATTTACTGTTCTAGATATCTAGAGTTGTTTGGAATTGGATTTAGGATAGTTTGCAAGTTGGGCCAAAGCTGGGAGTCCTCTATTCAGCGACGATCCGGTCGACTGGACGGCCACAAAACAAGACAGGAAATTATGTCCTTGTCCGATCAACCGGACAGAGGCAAAATGCCTACAGGGACCTTGTTTCAGTCCAATCAGCTCTACTTTACTATTATAAACTTGAATAACAATGCTTTAAACCTAAACTTGGATTTTCACAATTTTGCACATAAATCGAGAAGTAATAATATATTAATGATGTATTACTTTTAAGCACACTAATTAAGTCAGATGTCTAGTGTAATTGAGTTTTGGGTTATGTCAGATACTTAGGACATCTGTGTGGTTTGATTTAAGGATTTGGTGATCAGAGCGAGGAGCCTCGGTATTCATGAAGTTATCAGTGAATTCATTTTGCCAATGATGTAGGATACCCAAACCTGCTTTTATAACTGCTACTATGTATTCCTGATTTTAGAAGCATTTGGAAAATCAAATGATTTATAAAATGTTAAAATGGAGAGTATATATATATGTGTGTGTATCAAACGCTTTGGGTCAAAGATATATATATATATATATATATATGTAAATACATTATTTTCAAGAGACTCAAGTGAGATGTTTTGAGACTTGGGTTGTTAGTTGTCCGAGTGTGTGAAATGGAATTTCAAACGCTGTCCAATTAGATATCGGCAGCTAATAGTTTTGCTTGTAAGCCTTGTCGGACGCTCAAATAGTCTCTTACTGATCAGTTGGTTGTGTCAGGCTAGCACCCGTAAATTATCTATTTATTTTCTACATCTGCCATTCATGCATCATTTTTATTACCCACAGTTTTGGCATTATTTCATTTTATTTATCCCAACCAAACTCTTTTGAACTGTTTATTTTAAAATGAGTAAACTGTATCCTACTGGGCTAGTAGCTCACATTTAATTATTTTAACCCCTCACCCCCCCCCCTAAAGACGTGTTGGAGGTAGCACCTATTAGTTGGGATTACATCAAGGCCACTGCGGTTCAGTGGTTAGCTATCTGTATTTTATTTTCAGTCTTTTATTTTTTCCAAGGTCTGTAGACCTAAATACTTTCTTTCTGGACTAGGTTTGGATATCCGTGTTTTATTTCCTGTTTTTTTTATTGTGTGATGATATCGGATATTGGATTTTAAAACTTGTTTTCATGCAAAAAAAACTTAGTATTTCGGGATACCCATTATTTCAATTAAAAAGCAACTTGGCATTTTCTTAATATAAAATTGGTAGACTATAGGAAAAATTATTGCCTGGCTCAACTCTGATATGTTTTCTAGAAGAAGGTTAAAATGGGAAATTTACTTAAGATCGTGAGTGAATTTCGGAATATTATTTATTTGATTTATTTGATGATTTTACTTACGCATTTATCTTTAATTAAATCCCTACATGTCACTACCCCGTTTTCGGGTCATGACATGTGGCTAAAGGCTATCATCAAGAGCTTAAGGTTTGGTGGCTAGTCTATGCAAGGTTTCTTTTCTTTTTTTTCCCCTTGATATGTTGAGCGTGTAAGAAAAAGAGTCAGAGAGAGATTAAGAGAGTGAGCGTTGAAAAAAATGAATTATAGGTTTTATGGACTTAAATTGGGAATTAATTGAATACTAATAGTGCTATAAATATGGGTCGGGCTAGCCTGTTGCTCATATTTTTGGCCTGAGGGCGGGCCATGCTCCCAAATTATCTTACATAACCCTCTTTTTTCACACACTGAATTTGTGCACATTTCTCAGGTTTGCTTGCAGCCAACAAATGAAGTGCTCGAGCGCAAGTTTGCAGACCCGAAAATAGAACAATTCTCAGTTCGCAGCACTATACCAAGATTAGTTTTTCGATCATTATCCGTGGTCATAGCCACAACTGTTGCAGCCATGTTTCCTTTCTTCGGAGACATCAACACTGTAATTGGAGCATTTGGGTGCATTCCTCTAGACTTCATTCTGCCAATGATCTTCTACAATGTCACCTTCAAGCCCTCTAAGAACATCCTCATTTTCTGGGGAAACACGATGATCGCCTCAATTTACTCTGCTTTGGGGTTTTGGGAGCAATGTCCTCCATCGGACAGATTGTCCTTGATGCCAACAAGTACAGCCTTTTCACAGACATATAATAACAATTATCGATATAGAAGAGAAATCATTTTTCAAATGTTCTGGTTGTGTTTTAGATGATCATATAGAAGCTCAAGACATGTCACTGCACATTTTACATAATCGGCATAAATTGGGCTTACTTCTTCACTACTATCACATAGTTTTGTGGATCATTTCAGAGAAGGAACATCTTGTGAGAAGAAGATATTAACAAAGAATAACAAAAAAGTGAAACAGAAAAATGGCTTACATTTAGGAACAAACAAAGGTACACTAACTTCTTTGATTAGCTCTTACATTCGCATTATACTAACTTCAGAAACTGAAACAAAAAAAAAAAAAAATTTATTGGAATTGTTCAAGCTGTTAAATGCACCTACTAGACACACTCGTTGTACCCGCAGAAGTTCAAATCAGAGGATGTTTTCCTAAAGCGCTTTGCGATCCAGAGCCAAATATGAAACCACAGCCATGAAGAGGCAGAGCAAGACTGAAAACAAGACAAAGACTAAGACGGAACGAGCTTTGCTTCCAGAAGCTTCCTAGATTGAGAATCCACCGTGTTAGAGGAGTTTCAAGACTTGATAAGTGGCTTTATTGAGAACACCAATGACGTTCTCCGCCTCCAAGGAGTTGAAGGTTAGTACATTGTAACAATAAAGCTACAACATCTCTAGCTCACTCTCATTCGGCAATAACTTCCAACTCTAGGGCCATTCGTCTTGGGCAAATCTTGGTTTTTGCTTTGGAAGGAGCTGCAGAGATGAAAGGATTAGGTGGCACGCTTAATTCTTTATTTCCTTCCAACATCTGAACCAGAAAAGTCATGGTAGCACGACTTATCGATGTGCATTCAAAACCATTGAGAGAAGTCGTCCTCATATTATTGAGTCATGTTGAAGATTAAATTCAAATCGAAGAATGAGACATACGAAGGATTCACGATGCCTTACCCCAATTATTATTGAGTTTTTCTCTCTTAAATCTCTATTTCGTGTTATATTCATTTTTTTATCTTAAGATAAAATCACTTAACTTTTTATCCATTTTATTTCCTAGTCTTTCTAACATTTATCTCCACTAATTTTCTTGGTTTGTATTGTACCTCCTTGTGGATACGACCGCCCAACTTATGCTACATTTGACTGCTTTATTTGTGTATTTTTAGACGTTAATCAGCGGGGGAAGCATACCCACCTCCGCTCTGTCCTATTGTCATCCTTAGTTTTAACCCTTAGCATAGTCATACAAAAAAAAAAAAAAAAAAAAAAAAAAAAAACCCCTGCCTATCATAAATATTTTTTTTCAAGGTAATAATAAATCTATTTGAGCTATCGCTTTTTTTTTTTTTTCAACTACTGTTTTTATCATTATTTTTAACTTGGGAGTGAGAGATTCGAGATTCAAACTCTACACTGTATGATGAAATTGAGTTAGGAGTAGATTACAATTAGATTACTCTTGCAATCACATTTTTAAATGTTAAAAGAAGTACGTATAATTAATAAGGATTTATAGCTAAATAGCCTTTTTTTTTTTTAAGAAGTTTTTTAATAAATTATCAAAGTTTTTAAAAATTAGTTAAAATGTCATTTTTTTCTAAAATGATTAATCAATTATGTTAAATGGTCAATCATTGATTGAATTATGGCCAATCACTGATTAATTATAACATAAACGGGTTTAGAAATAAATGACCTTACAGAAGACCCCATTTTAAAATGATGGCCTGAACTTTTTATAATTATTTGAATGGTCTTTTATTCTTTTTAATGGAAGCTAAATGACAAAAATACCCTTTAATCAAACTAACCCTAAACTATACCCACAAACCCCCTCACTCTAGTCTCTGTAAAAATAATACGACAGCACATCTCCCCTAAAAATTCTTCCCCAAAAACAATAGCCAAACAGCCATTCACCGTCGCGCTCACTGTTGCTGCTCGTTGTCACTCACTGTCGCGCTCGCCATCAGCCTCATCGTCACCTCTCTCACAATCATCGTTCAAAACATTGCTCATCTCCGCCAAATCTTCACCAAAAATGACCGTGAAGATTCACGCCTCTCCCAATCCGCCTTCCTTGCTACCGTGCAACCATTGTCACGCCATCCAATATCTTCAATTGTCATCTCCACCCACCGGTCTCAGCCACTCTCCATCCGTCACACCTACCCATCAGTCGTAGCCACCCAACATTTCACACCCATCAATTTCTTCATTAATTTCTTTTCTTTTTTTTTTTTTTGTTGATGATGCTAAGTTGATTTGTCATTGGAATTGAATGACTATTGAATTTTTAGAGAGTATTTGAAATCAATTGAATGCTTGAACAACTTTTTTAGAATAAGAAGAACCCTAAATTTCATCAAAGATAATGAAATTATAAGTCATTCAATAAAAGTTTTTTGTGAAGTATGAGATATTGAAATCATGAGTCAATTAGTGATTAACTTAGAGTCAATCATTGATTGACAATATTAATTATTAATTGACTAAGATTAATCAGTGATTGACTAGTTGTTGTGGATTCTATGATAGTAATTAATTTAGAGTCAATCAGTGATTAACTTAGAGTAGTCAATCATTGATTGACAACAGTTAATCATTAATTGACTAAGGTTTATCATAATGAGCAGAAAGCTCAGTAAAATAATAAAAAAAAATATATGGAATCTAATGAGCGGAAAGCCCAGTAAGAAGAAACTAATGCACGAACATACGCATATGACAATGGAATCAATCATTTCATTAACCATTCTTCAGTTCAAAAACTCTTATTTCTTAATTCAATCTTTTGCGCACCATTGAAGTGTGGCACTTAACTAATAACAATAGGCCGTGGATTTCAAAACCTGTTCATTATGATTGGCCAATAATAAAAATAATACGGGTTCCCATACTGTTTTTGCAACCTCAGGTAGTAACCGTATTCTGTTTCATTTAATGTGGCTTTCCATATATTGGTCTTTCAACCTCAAGTATTCACCACTCTTTTGTTGGGTCCGCCAGTCCCACCCGAGTCCATTGCCTACCCGATTATTAATCAAGTACCATACTTCCCTTTTAAAAAACATCATTGTTTTCTCAATTGTTATATCAACGTCATGTAATACTGCAATGAACCACGCATCAATGTCATGTAATGCATTGCCAATGGTATGCCAACCTTTGTTATTGGGAAACAATCTTTAACCCCACTGATGCTCTAAATTTAGATTCTGCTTTAATTATGTACTCTTTAAATTATAATTTTTGTGATTTTAGCCCTGGAGCGTCAATTGGATAACTCAGTGTTTCCCCCCCACCCCCCCCCCCCCCCCCCCCCCCCCCCCCCCCCCCCCTCTAAAACTGAGTATAATGTTAGTGATTATTTGATTTTAATTTGTATTTTTTGTATTTTAATTTTTATTATTTTTGTAATTTTTTTTTACTTTCATAATAATTCTTTGTAAAGATTATGTTTTATATATGGATTTCAATAATTAATATGATAGTTACCGAAGGGATTCCATCAAATTGTGAAAAATATTCTAGTAGATTAGTAAAAGTAACCTATCAGATTAATTTAGCCGACTATTAGATTAATTTAGCCAACTTTTTTTTTTTTGGAAATGAAAAAAAAAAAAAAAAAAAACTATCATATTACTCTTCGGTAACTAATAATGATGATTAGAGACCGTTCGAGATCCATATTAATTTTAGTGATATTTAGTATGTTATTGTTGATAATCTAATATATTACCTTTCTAACTGATCAATGATAATTTTTGACAAGACATATCATGTTAACTAATTAGGAGGTGAAGCAATCATATAAATCACTTTTTTTTTTTTAATTCTAATCTCAACCGACAAAACTTATGGCCATTTGTTTATGCTGCTGTTTGTTTTTCTCGCTTGCCGTGGTGGGTGTTATCACACACATTGTAAAAAGTTATATCATAATTATCATGAATTGTAAGCCACCTTAATGCGTGTATAAATGATCTCCTTATCCAAATCATAACCTTACTCCATCCTTAGACTTTAAGTGGAGCATGATCTCGAATAATAATACCAATTTCAGATGCAAGCCTTCACTCATTAATTATTTCCACAAGGGTGGAACTCGCCTTGCTTATAAGCCACATTCAACTTCTTATCTCCCTAGCTAATCAAGTGACTCATGCCTCATTAGTAAAAATTATGGATTACACGACGGTTATTTACCGTCGTGTAAAGTTTACACGACGATTACACAACCGTCGTGCAATCCATTGTAGTGGAAGATACCACGACGGTTATATAACCGTCGTGGTATCTCAATGTTACACGATGGTTAAAACCGTCGTCGAAACAAAGAATACAGTTAGAGAGAGCGACAAATTGGCTACATTACACGACGGTTTTGAGTCTAAACCGTCGTGTAATGTTGAATATTACACGACAGCTTACTCTTACCGTCGTGTAATGTAGTAATTACACGACGGTTCCGACTCCAACCGTCGTGTAATGTATACAAGCAACGAGAAAAACAAAAAAAAAATTTGAAGCAAAATTACACGAAGGTTCTCGTGAGAACCGTCGTGTAAAGTAAACATTACATGACGGTTCTCGAGAGAACCATCATGTAATGTTTCTCATTACACGACGGTTCCCATCCGAAACCATCGTGTATTTTTTTGTAAAAAATAAAAAAAATTGGGGTTTTTTGGTGATTTCCCACGGGTGGCCTAACCTGTATGTTATCCAATACACGATCTAAGATATTAACTACATTGATCAAAGTAAAAATACATACCAATTACTACATTACAAGTTTACATATCATAATTAATGAATTGCATTACATGGCTTGACCATTCTCCCCTAATCAAATCCAAATCCTGAGAAGTAAAAAATTATTTACTTTCAAGTACTTCAATTCCATTCAACACTATGTCCCTCATAAAACCTAAAATAAAATAACCACATTCAACACTTCCCTCTTGGAGAGGACAAGGACGGTTCGAGATTTTTGTTTTACAGTCCCGTCTCCTTCTAATCCCTTCTCCAGTGATAACCTTCCAATCCGTTAGGGCCCTAGCAAATTGATAAAGTTCAAACTAATTAAGATGCATATAATTAAGATTAAATAAAAAATGAACATATTAAAATTGACTTACATGTTTATTAGCTCAGTAAAATCGTCTCATTTCTTCTCTCGAAGAGGATCAAAATAAAGGACGAGGTCCTCCCATGGGTCAATGACTCCCAAAACCCAATGTATCCCTCTGTTATGTGGCACAAGATAAAGTCGTCCTTTTGGTGCGTCACGCAAAAAGCTGATAAGACTGTCAGCTCGCTCTCTCATGCCAGCATCTTCAGTATCTGTTCTCACCGGTGAGATCAAGCTTGGAGGCACAAACATAAACTTCTCAGCTTGCCCATTAATCCTACATAGTTCCTCCAAATATATGCATACGCGTATCAAAATTGTTACTCTACCTGACATATAGAAGAATTTCCAGATAAAAAAATTTCAGAGATAGAATGTCATACCTCATGTAGACTAATATACAATTCGCACTAATTTCTTGTAAATTAATGAACTCATAAATATCGTCAAAGCTCAGAAAGACAGGCATTTCAAAACTCATGATCGTGTATGGTATTGGGACATCAATCTAATTACCTTGACACATGGAACTATGTGCATAATAAGCCAAAGGCCTCATCGCCATGTTCATGTTATTAAAGTCGAACAAATGTTGTTGTTGTTGCGCACCTTGTTGTACCTCAGTTCGATAGTCGATCGTTTTATTTCCAAGTTTTTTTTGGCATTTTTTTATGCCAGCTGCTGGGTCAGGAACGTGACTAGGCCCTCGACTTGCCTTGTTCATACTCGTGTCGAGCTCAACTAATATTTTAGGCCAAGCAACAAACCCATTAACAGCATCCTCCACAGTGGTTGCCTCGTACGCCGGTATAGGTAATGCTGCTTTTTTTAATTTTGGCACATTGATTGACATTTGCACGTTCCCTTCCCCCAGTGGATTCACATGCACTGTATCGGTGGGAAGGCTCTCCAACCATGCTCGTCCAAGCACAACAAGCAACTGTCCACCATGAACTTCATCGAAAATATAGAGCTTACACTTCTGACTATCGACCAGCATGGTTGGCGAATCAGACACTCCATGTTGTTTTTCTTGGACAAAGCAACTAGCCTTAAAGCTGTTGTGTTGGTCCAAGGTTGGCACATTGTTGGAATCTAACGACGGATCCACATCTTTGTTCGCACATAGACCACGCATCAACGCCTTTAATTCTTCTATTTCACATCTTATTGATAGTACTTCATTATCTTTATTCGAACTTCAATTTAGGTTGAAGTACTGAGACAGCTTTACGAACTTTGATTGCCCATGGATACATCCTTTGTGTTCGGGTCTAGATAATGCTTGCGACAATACATCACTAGTGCCAACTGATTTGAAAGTGCCTTGGCTCTCTTATGTGTTGTACTCCATCTACAAGATAATTAGCAGAACTCATTTAAGCTTAAGGGTTGTAAGTATGTATAGTAGTGATAAAGAATTCATTGTTAGTTAGTAAACTTACTATCAACTTGCTAACTTTTTTACATGCTGGATCTTTCAACTCTCTATCTTCGCTTGTCTGTTGATCTAGCCACAAACCATCTCTTTTGTCCCATCTCCCAGTCTTCTTAAACTATAATTTAACATCGTTAGTATACATGAGGACATAATGTTCTATAATTGGCATACGATTTAGTACAAACAAAATTTATTGACGTACGTTTTCCTGGTCGAGTTTTCTATATCCGTCTCGGCCTCCTCTCGATGAGTATTCGTTGTTCGTCCTTATTTCGCTGCCATAATCCGAAAGTTCTTGGAATTGTGAGGATGTTCTATACTGAACGAATTTCTCCGAATCCTAATCTTCTATATTGGGGTAGTTGCCAATAACTTTTTGAGGTTGTGTCCACACACTATCTTGTGTTACAAATTCCTTGACAAACGTCTTGTAAAGATCATATCGAAAATTCCTTGCAGCTTCACCACATGATTTTAAACAAGTACTCCGAAAGCAATCATCCACGGTGAAAGAAGTAAAAGTTTCTTTCTAAATTATTTAAATCACGAGATCTCCAATCTTGTATCCATATTGGAATGTGCTCTCGAGCGAGCACACCAATCCAGCTCATCAATTCATCACCGTGCTTTCCTTCCGGTTGTCCTTTCCCGTCAAATGTGACTTCAATCCGTTCACCTCTTTTCCTTGCCATATGGACATGTTTCATTATAGTTGGCCTTCGCTTGCCATCGACAATGGGATCCAACGGGTTTTTCCTTCGTGCTCGTCCCTTTTTGGATTGTTCCATTGTATTTTGGCTCATGTTTTATTCCAACAATCACCTATATTTATTGCAACACAAAAAAAAAAAAAAAAAATACAACATATTATATCGGACCAATATAATCAAATCAAATTAACTTTCACTACCAAGCACACATTACATGAATTTTTTAAAATGACAAATAATTGTTCAAACTTTTCAAGTACTAATTTCGTCAATAAAAAACCTAAAACCGTGAGGCTTCAATTCACGGCCAAGTCAGAATGAGGCGCCCCCCACGGGCTCTTAGGCACTCGGCCTTCTCTCTATTGTGGATTCTTCATGTATTTTCATGCTAGGGGACTTGATGTAATATTGCTATAGTTATGCTATGAATATTTATCTAATTGTATATGATTTTCCAAAAGAAAAACCCATGTCGGCATTTCATCGAGCATGTTGTGGGCGGAAAAAATTCATGTTCATAAATATGTGTAAAGTGCCAAAACCATTCACAAACCTTCATGTTCTAAAATGTGTGTTAAGTGGCAAACAACAATACAAAAAAGCATTGTGTTAGTTGTTTTGTTACAAAACAAGAAATTGAGCAATATTGAAGTCACCCACCTTGCTTTTCTTTGAAGAAATAGGCACTGCCACACCGAGGAGGCGAGGTGCTAGGCGGCGGCGGCGGCAACAGCGGCTTGACCGGATTTTAAGAGAGAGGGAACGGCGGGTGGGCGAAGGAGGTGGGTACTTGGAGAAAGTGATGATAAAATGATCAAATCCATAAAGGATACATTAAAATCAAGATTTGACATGAAAGATATGGGTCTAGCTGATGTATTATTGGGAATTAAAATCTCAAGAACATCATATGGACTTGTATTGAGTCACTCACACTATATGGATAAGATTCTTGAGAAATTCAACATGGTTGATTCTAGTGTGGCCAGAACACCATTGGATACAAGTCTTCACCTATCCAATAATGAGTGTCTCTCAAGTAGAGTACTCAAGGGTGATTGGGAGTCTAATGTACTTAATGAGCTGTGCAAGACCAGATATTGCTTACACTTTAGTAAACTGAGTAGTTATACGAGTAATTCAGGAGCTGACCATTGGAAAGCAATTGTAAGAGTACTGAGGTACTTACGGTATACTCGTAGTTATGGGCTGCACTATACTAGATATCCGGTTAACTAGAATGGTACAGTGATGCAAATTGGATATCTAATATAAAACATTATAAATCTACTAGTGGATATGTGTTCACACTAGCAGAAGCAGCTGTATCATGGAAAATCTCTAAACAAACTGTTATAGCCAAATCAACAATGGAGTATGAGTTTATTGTATTGGACAAATATGGAGAAGGGACCGAATGGCTACGCCATATCTTATAGTATATTCCAAGGTGGCCAAAGCCTGTGCCAGCAATATGCATACATTTTGATAGTCAATCGGCTATTGGAAGGGCATAGAGCAATATGTATAATGGTAAGTCTAAACATATACGTCATAGACACAATATCATTAGATAACTACTCTCAATGGGTTATCTCTATTAACTATGCGAAGTCAAAGGATAACATTGCAGATCTACTAACCAAAGGGTTAAATATGTAACGACCCGCCTATCGTAGGCCGTTACCTTACATACTTACTTTATAACATACGAAAATTTGGGCTAAATTTTTTTTTTTTATACAAACGATATATATCTTGAACTGGGAAATTCCTTTCGTCATTTCTTACATACATACATGTACATATACCTAATTACTTATCGTAGTACTAAAGTCTTGTACTCAAATACAACATATTTAAAGTAACATAAATTTAACAAAAAGAAACGTAGCAGTTCCCGACCCACAGTTTCACAGTTCTGCATCACCACGCTCCACTGTCTTGTATCAAGTACTGCCATAAGTTTGCTTACCTACAGCATAAACATAAGTTATGAGCTTTCACTCAGCAAGCACAATTATTTAATCCGTAAAACATTTCATGATAACATAATGCATGAACCATTTATGCTTTCTTACTGTTTTCATAGGTTAGCATACTTTTTGGGCCCTTACATAACATAAATGTACGTACCGTGGCGCGCTGTCATGGAGTGGTTGGGGCGGCCAGCCCTGTCCAATTCAAACCATAAACCAAACCCGACCTAGTGCGGGTCGATACGACATATAGCATCCTGCTGATCATGATACTTAAATCTTGTTCTTATCTTATTTCATACTTGAAACATTATTTCATGATCATAAACAGTTTCTTAACTGAAACTGGGATTTTATATCTTACCAAATGACTTATCATTAATGAGCATGCTTCGTGATGCCATAATATTAAAATATTCATCATGTAAACATACACGCTATAATATTCATCCTGTTCTTATCAACATGAACTTGAAAGCATACATGCCATAAACATTCATCATTCCTTGAAAACATACATATCATAAACATTCATCATACACAAATCCTCATGAACTTAATATCATACCAACCATAAACATTTTTCATACATATATCATCATAAACTTGAAGGCATACAACAACAAACATTTTTGTTTATGCTGTAGGCGGAGTCGTACTTACCGTTACTTGCGTCTTGAATTAAAATATTCTACTTAAACAGGTCGCTTTCCTGTTTTCAAGAAAATCATAGGATAAGCATCATCCTATCATGATATCAAAACAATTCTAGTTACTAACTCATTACAAAATACAAATCCTAAAACTCAACTCCTTTTTGAATTTTAGTAAAACCCTAGAATTCTGAAAACTGGGCTTGAAACCAATTCATAGTGTTTGGTCCTTTTCTTACAAATCTGTTTTAAATTTGAAAAAGTTTTCTTCATGAAAGTTGTAGATCTTGAAGTCTCCTACAACTTTTGTTTTAACTCAAAACTCAAATCTGTACTTAACCTGCTTGTTTCTTCCTTTGAAAATATTTCGACCATATTTACTAGTCATAACTTGGTCTCGGGTTTTTGCAAAAACAAAAGTCTTAGATGCCTTATTTTTAAAAACTGTCCACGTAATCCCCTAGGATTTTTCCTTCTCTACAACTTTACAGTTTTGACTTTTTCCAAATTCGGCCTCTAAAGGCCTCAAAATCTCGTTTCCAAAAAAACCGTCCAATTTCAAATCCTAATCAAGCATACCAAAACCCTAGTGCATAAATCTTAACAAACTGAATGCATGCTCATACAAATTGATCATACACTTAAATCTTAACTGAAACTTAAATGAAGAACTAGAGGATAAAAAGATTTACCTCAAGTTCCACGGATGAAATTCTTAAACTAGGGTTTTGAAATTTTCCTCGCACCTCCTATACTAAACCGAACACTCCTCTATTTCTTGTTCTCTCCTCTTTCTTTTCTCTCCTCTCTTGGCTCGGCTCCTAAGGGCAGAAACTAGAGAGTATGCTGTTTGATTAAGTTAACTAACAAAATAAATTGGAAACACCTTCACCTATTTATAGGTGAACCACTACTTCTTGAAATTGCTCAGTAGTCCTCACAAGAAACACAATTGCTCCTTACTTCCTATGAGGTGGCCGGCCAAGGATGTCTCATTTTGCCAAGTAGCAAAGCTAGGGAAGCTTGCTCATCCATGCTAGGAACCATGAGGTGTCCTCTTCCTAGGTTGGCCGGCCTTAGGTGGAGCCTTGAGCTTGCTCTTGCTAACCAATAAGCAAGGCTAGCATGCTTACTAAGCAAGGCTAGAGAGCATGAGGTGTCAAGTGCTAAAGAGGTTCAACTTTCATCATTTACCTATTGATCCTTAAGGCCAAAATATTTACCCTTGATCCCATGTGGTGGCCGGCCCTTCTTGTCCCATTTTGCCAAGTAATCAAAGCTAGAGATCTTGCTAACCAAGGCTACAAGAATGAGGTGGCTTCTCCTTGTGGTGGCCGGCCTTAGGGGGTGAGGTGTGCAAGCCTTGGCTTGCCAAGGGAGCTAGGCTAGGGAGTCTAGATGGTTTGTTCATCGAAGCTAGGCCATGAGCTGTCTCTCCCTCATGGTGGCCGGTCATGGTTAGTGATTTGGCAATGCTTGAGCTAGCCAAGAGAGCATAGCTAGAAGAGTTACTTACCAAAACTAGGCCATGATGTGTTGTCTCCTTGTTATGGCCGGTCATGGTAATGAGTTGTGCAAGCCTTGGCTTGCCAAAGGAGCAAGGCTAGGAGGGTGGCTCATCCAAGCTAGAAGCATGAGGTGTCTCACCCTCATGTGGCCGGCCATTGAGTGCCAAATGGGACAACTTTGCTAATTGAATCATAAAACATAATCAACCAAGCAAAATCAAAGTGCTTAGTCACTAAACTTAGGGTATGATTTATCAATTTTTAATGACACTTAAATTTCTCCACTTTGCATAATACTCCTTAAAAACAAATTTTCTTGCTCATAAGACCATGATGTGGCCAATTCCTAGAGTGTCCACATGGAAGAATAGGATTGGTTCAAATTAGAATTTTTTTCCAATCCAACTTATTTTCTTGTTTTTCCCACTAGGTTAACTAAACTTGAAGTTGATCATTGGCTTAGTTGAACTAGGAAACTTAACTAGAAAAATCCATAGTTCCATAAATTTACATATTTGCTTATAAGTCCACAATTTTCTCAAAATTGCACATTGGCCCCTAAAGGCAAAATATTTGCACTTTAGTCCCTCTAAGGTGACCGGTTAAGGTGAAGCTTCTAAACATCCCATTTCTTACTTAAGCATTCCTTAAAAGACTTTTCAACTTCTAAAAATTCAAAATCATGAACTTTTCTTAAATTTGCATGTTGACCCCTAAAAATAAAATATTTACAATTTGGTCCCTGTAAGGTGACCAATCATGGCAATGACACTTGTCATCTGAGGTGTCATCCTAAAAGGCCTTATTTGGCTTATCTCCTAAATGCAGTCCATTTTCATACTAACATAGATACTTAAATAATGTTTTCAACTGTTACCAATATAATCGTACTGGACCATTGTCCAAAATTTATCTGAACTGCATATAGGATTTTCCTAAGCTATAAACTATCACATAGAATCATAAATCATAATTTACCCTTTTAACAAAGGGTCTTGAACTTGCTTAAATAAATTATCGAATCTTTTTAACAAAAGATTCAACAACTTTTCTTAGAAAACATATCATACATATCACATAAACAAACTTTGATTCTTAATGAAAGAAATCATAAACTTATAGAAAGTTTGGTCATTACAAAATAGATAGTTAGTTGATAAGTCATCAAGGGGAATGGGACTAAAGCCCATGAAAGATTCGGTCGATACAATGGAAACCCAACCTAGTTGACTGGAGATCTCAAGATCTAGGTTTAATAGGACAGCCTAGTTGTAAAGACCAAGCTGGATCACTATGGGGGTTACCCTCTGGTCTAATCTTATGATGAAAACAGTGATACTCGTATGAGATGGGTTAAGCTATGCTTTTAATGATTCTTAAACATCGGGAATCCGAGCGGAGTAATGCAGGTTACTCTTGATTAAGAAATCACCTATGTGAGAGAGAAGTATGGCCGCTTCAAAAGAGAATTGTGTAGGGCTCAATTCTTTAGAAGCTCTCGCAGAACCAGGCAAGATGCCCATGGCCAAAACAGACATAACAGTGAGAACTGAATTATATCAAGAAGATTCCTATGTGAGGTATATCATCATTTACACAAGCAACAGAACAATTCAAGGACATCATGTGTACTGGTTAGTCAATAAAGTTAATATGCTATCACAAGGTAAGGTTCAAAGGGTAACACCTACCTATCCTTTATAAGTTTCCACCATTGAATTCTATCACCAAGTCAAAGCTTAGTGTATGTCGCTTTGTCTAGTGTCCTCTGTCAATTTCATTCCTGTGGGGAATTGTTGGAAAATGGCTTATAAAAAACCATTTTAAATTGTCATTTTGAGGCTTAAATTTGAGCGGGACTCACTTCATGTTAATGTCTGTTCAACGTGAATTCGCGTTCTACTCCATGAAGAGGTTGAAATCGAATATTTATACGCTCAAAGTAATAGAGAGGTGAATGGGAAGTTGACTCAAAAAAATGCACCTATGAAGTTAGAAAATGAATTGGAAAAACTCTCGTCCCACATGGGAAAGAGATGAAAGCTCCAATGGGTTTATTAGGAATTGCAAATTTGCTTATTAGTAACCAACTAAGCATAGAGGCTCTCTCAAGCACACAGGCGCAGGGGGCTGCAAATCCACGACGACAACAAAGGACTTGTGTGCGAGCACGCGTTCTGCGGGCACGGATATCGCACTGATTTGTCTACACCGTACCAGTTTGGTTTTGCTACAATTTCTTTTGATTTTCCTTTCCAACTGAAATCAGATTAATGTAATTAAACTGAAGTTAATTGCTGATAAATTAATACCAATTAATTTGGTTTTTGATGCCTCAAAAACGTTTTGGAAAAACAAATAAAACGTTAGTTGTTAAATGGCCATACTTCAATGGCTAATTAAGCCTAAATACCAAGCTAATGTAACAGCTTTCAACCAATAACACTATAAAAGGAAGCTATTTGCTTCTACTCGAGATACATGCAAAAAATTAGCCCAAGTCTTGTTGTTTTCCTCTTTGTTGTTTGTGTTTTAGAGTTTTAAGTTTCTCATTAATACCAATTAATTTGGTTTTTGATGCCTCAAAAACGTTTTGGAAAAACAAATAAAACGTTAGTTGTTAAATGGCCATACTTCTATGGCTAATTAAGCCTAAATACCAAGCCAATGTAACGGCTTTCAACCAATAACACTATAAAAGGAGGCTATCTGCTTCTACTCGAGTTACATGCAAAAAATTAGCACAAGTCTTGTTGTCTTCCTCTTTGTTGTTTGTGTTTTAGAGTTTAAAGTTTCTCGTGTGGTAGAGTCCAGACGTTGTTCAGTTCGCCGAAGTGGTTTTGCGGTTGGTGCACGATCTCCGCTCATCTGCCGTTGTATCCTGAGAGATCATCTACCGTTGTATCCTGAGAGATCGGTTGGTGCACGATCTCCGCTCATCTACCATTGTATCCTGAGAGACAGACATCCATTTGATTCTCAAGCACTTACAATGAGTAGACGAATCTATTTTAAGGAAACATTGTATCCTGAGAGACAGACAGCCATTTGATTCTCAAGCACTTACAATGAGTGGACGAAGGAAACCTTGTGTTACATAGGATTCGGTATTCATTGACAATTTCTGTATTTTGTTTTCTTGTATATTTATGTAATTTTGTTGCTATTAAATTCATATTTGTTTAAATTCATTTTTTGTTCGTTGTCATTTTTCATACTTTCGCTGACAGATTGGGGACGCGAGCTTGTCCTTTCATGTGGGGGAAGAGGCGGAGACTTTTTCTCACTTTTTTTTTTTTTTTTTTTTTTTTTTTGGTAGGTGCACGAAACCGATCTGGTTCATCTCGCAATAACATATAAGAACTGAAGGAGGGTTATATTGCTCATCAATAGTATTATATTGGCGATAACTCCTTCCCTGTGTCGGATGTCTTTCTTTTCTTTTGCAACGAGTACTGCAATTAAGATTATATATATGTGTGCGTGTGTGTGTGTGTATGGAAGAGAAGAAATGATCTGGTGCACAACAATAGAGGTTTCAACACTGTGGACGTCTATCCCGAAATGGAGGCTTACTCGACTACTTTATCCCAATCAGCTAGCTTTGCTCGTTATATTATGCGTTGTTCATAATTTTGTGCGTTGGTTTCTTTTCTTATTTGCACCATTCAGTAATTAACAATTAATTTACAAATTATTTATTTGTTTATTTTTGTGCCTATCTAATGATCTGACCATTCTAGTAAATTGTTATCGTTTTGATTATTTACTCACTAATGTAACCTTTAATATTATGTATTAATTGATATCAGCTTTGCTCCGAACCTTTAGTCTCCTATCTTTATTGTCTTCTTACCGTTTTTCCGTTATGCATTTATATATGATATTTTTAATATCTTTCTATTTCCTGTCACATTCTGTTCAGATTGTTATTCTTTTGGTACTTAATTATTAATTTATTCTGCAAAGCATTTGAATAAGAATGCCATATATTTACTTAATTGATGGATAAAACTAATAATAATTAAAATTCTAAGACATCCTATTGACCAGTGTTTTAGAGTGGAAGATCTTCATAGGTAACTTTCTGGTCATCAGAAATATAGTTTACCTCATAAAGATAATCTAACTTAGAAGCAGAAGTTTTTCGCATAAAAGGGGAAGTAGCTAAAGCAAAAGGGGCACTCATCTTTATTGACCAGTGTCTTTACTTGTTACTTTACTAATCAGTGCTTACATCATTGCATAAATGTCACTCAATTCTCTGAAGACTCCACAAACCCACACCCCCCCCACCCCCACCCAACAACCAAAAAAAAAAAAAAAAAAAAGTGTATTGGGTGGTCAACATGTCCCCTTGTATTCACACACCATATATAATCATTTGGACCTCATAGGCACGTTACACATATTTGTTCCAGGCCGTTCCCTGTCAAGATCATTTCTTAATCTCTTCAAGAGTGTATGTGTGAGAGAATTACTTGACGGTGGATGAACTCACAAATCTATGAGAAAATCAATTGTTTCAAGAACAATACTTTACCTTGACATGTTTCAAACTAGCACTTTTACTAGTCATCAAGGAATGATTCTCAAGTGATTTGTCTATCAAAATTACCATTTATCTCACTTTTCTCACACCCTATTCACAATAAATATTTATATTCTTTTAAGATCTTTGATCGACCCTTCTCACCTCTTTTTTTTTTTTTTTTTTTTTCCGCAGAAGGCAGCAGGTAGGAAGAAATTAATATTTTTTGGCATTTTTTATACTTGAATTTTTAATTTCTCCTCCCCTTCTTTTTAATCAAGAGATAACAACTCGTATCATCTTCCTTTTTTTCTTCTAATCCACTCTTCTTTTTTTTTTCTTTTTTCTTTTTTTTTTCTTTTTTCTTTTTTCTCACCATTCTCTCAATATATGATCACTTTGAATTCAGTGGCAGATGCATGTTCACCAATAATAGCTTTCGCACACAAGGAGGAGCTGAAGGTGGATGAGTACGTCAATTAGACTGAAGGCGACTCACCTAGACTATGTGGGTTCTATACTGGTGGAGTTTCGAAATAAACATAATTTTAATCTCTTGAATTGCAATTCGTTGTTTAATACAGTCCTTCTATTTGGGAGGAAATATTCAGCATCCGTGACTTTTTTAGAGTTTTTGGCCACGTTAAATAACAACATCATCGTTTTGATTAGTTTCTTTGCAGTTATTTATTCTATGCATTTTTATTGCTACTAATTGCACATAACAGTTGTGTCGTATCTAGACAATGCATTCATTAACCGTCCTCGGTCCATAATTTTTTTTAATTATTGCTCGACAAAGGTATACTCGGTATCATTTCAAAAGAAGGTTTAGCATCGAACGACGTACACAAACAAGTGCGAAAAAACATTATGAAGAACGTGAATTTGTAGTTAATAATAAAATTTCATGACAAACTAAAATTCACGTAGCCGGTTTCCTACAAAACACATAAAATAAAATAAAATTTAAAATTTAAAACATTTGCCCAAAAACAAAATCAAAAAAAAACAAAAAAAGCTATTCATCGGTAGCAGATCAGTAGCTTTTTTTTTATCATGCTTTAATTTTTCTGAAAACGTTATAGAACTCCAAAATCAGAATTTTCATAGCATATGGTCAGTGAAATTGAATTGTACACTCAAGGGACACTCCTAAACACACTAAAGAGAGACGGAAACAATTTGGTATTCATAATTTGGACCATGCAATCAATATAACCAGACAAAGATTGTCAAACTGACAAAATACTCTCTACATTCATTAGAATTACAAAATTTTCAACACCCAGAAAGCACTTGACCATCTTTAACGGAAGACGTTCGTCGAAGGGAAAAAAAAGATCAGGGACGAAAATGCTCCTCAAAAACATAAGTTACGGCTCTCTTTTTTCAGAAAAAATTACTGTTAGCTCCTATATCCTTGAGCTTGGTTCTGAAGATTTTGATTGTCTTCTAAGAGACGATCGTATTCAAGTAGCAGATCCGCAGCTTGTTTCTGGAGGGCAGCCACATGAGCCTCGGCAGTTTCAACCTTATTATCCTTCTCTTCAGACTCACTTTTCAACTTCTTCAAACTTTCTGACAATGTGGAGACTTCTTCTTTAAGCAATTTTATTTCCTTAGAATATTTCTCTTCCTTTTCTTTGAGCTCCGTCTTCTCTTTCTGAAGTTTCTCAAGCTCTTCCTTTCTAGATCCCACGCTACTCCTCAGTCCAACGAGCTTCCGAATATAATGGTGCATTCGATCAATTATGAAGCCGAGAAACAAGGTAAAACCTGTACAATCAATCAAACATTAGAACAAACGAATGACACATACGTACAAAAGGGATAAGAAAATAGTAAAATTTCCCTTTACTATATCCCATGGTCAATCATATAAGATAAACGACACCGTCTGAAAAGCACCAGTCTCTTATATTATAAGATCAAGTTCTCCTTTTTGATCGGTTTGAAATCGCGCACTTACTTGAGGCGTAAATATAGAAAGTAATAATGTTTTCCTTTCCCTATTAACTGAGTGATAGAGTTTCATTCTAGTCGGAAATCTTAGATTTAGTTCCCCAAAATTACCAAAGCTAGTTTCTAGTAGAGTTATAATTTTGTATTTATATGCTTGAATATGGTAAACTTTTCGGAGTTTGATTGATGAAATTTCAAATAGATTTATATTATAAATCTTTAGTTCATTTCTCCCCCTCACCCTCCTCTCCTCTCTCGTTCTTTTATTGGTCCTGCATTACTAGCAAAATATTACTCCTAAAGGCAATATGCAAATGTTGAAATACCAAGGACTTCACTTTTTCCTACATATGAAAAAAATATATATGATCGGAATCGAATCTGCAATAGCCAAAATCACAAACAAACACAGAACAATGAAATGAAATCTGAATCTTATAAATGAATTGAAATGAACAATGCTCTAGTACAATGCGGATTTTGAGACTCCACTAGGTCTCCCTTTGTTTGGACTAGCCAAGACTTTCCTACGACCAATTTCTGCCTACTCTCTTTCTCTCTCTCTCGGCGTCCTGCTTAGACTCATTACCTTCCCTAACTAACTAATATAACCATCTCCGCTTACTGACCTCAGCATACAATTGTTTAACTAAACACTAATTCGTAACTCGCTAGTGACATCACCCTTCTCCCGTTGCTCTCTCCAACCTTCCTACAACCTCTCTCCTCACATATGTCAACCTTATCGGAGGCCTAAAAAAAAAAATGCACAATGAAGGATTACTATTCTAAACCTTCACATTGAGCCATAAGAGACAATGGACCGCATAACTCAGAAAGATCAGTTTCAAGTCAGTTTTGAGATGATCGTCAGTTTTAAAGAGCCAACCAAGTATAAGTTAAAATGAACCATAATGCAAATATTCCGAAAAAAACAAACATTAAAATGCAAAAACGTTTCATTCGTGTAACAAAAACCCTCCTACAGTTGCCACGTTGGTTTATAACTTCACATGATTGTTATGGAGTTGGAAACAAATCTTTCCCAGGCATAAAATTTGCTTTTACGAAATGAAAGACCAATTAAGAG
Source organism: Ficus erecta (assembly GCA_008635985.1). Classification (NCBI taxonomy): domain Eukaryota; kingdom Viridiplantae; phylum Streptophyta; class Magnoliopsida; order Rosales; family Moraceae; genus Ficus; species Ficus erecta. Next base: position 537,811 of record BKCH01000141.1, on the reverse strand, counting down.
TACCCACCACACTCGCACTATTTCAGCTAAAAGTCATTTGAATTGCTACAGTTCAGTCTCGGAATTCTAGTGGACAACTTTGGTAAACACTGGTGTGAAACATTGCCACTCACTTCCTATTATTTTTCAGTTATCATTATCAGGAATCATTTCACATTTAGAAAAATTAGACAAATTAACAGATTTGGTACCTACCAGTAAAGTAATTTGTTTTGTACCCTCTGCATAGTTCTCATCGATTTTGAACGATAAACATATAATTTTCATCAATGTTCTCAATTGACTAGCCAAGTTGCTTTCCACGGGCTAAGGAGTCGATGCAAAACACTTTTTTTCTTTTTTTATAATAGTAAAACTCCTCTTATTGATTGTAAAATCAATTACAAAGGGAGAGGATAAGGTATCCTCAGGGAAGAAACTGAAAAGGAAGAAAAAAGAGGAAATACAACCAAGAAAAACAAAAAATGGGCAAGACAACCCCCTAACAAACCTAAATCGCCTTATGGCGCCCCAACACATCTGTCCAATTCTGTACAATCAGTGAAAAGGGAAAGTTCCTGAAGGCTTTGTCCATACATATTTTCAGTGTAAAACACATTTTCATAAATGGTTCTAATGTTGGGCTAAACACCCTAAATTAACTTTCAGCTGTGTTCTTCCAAAAATCTACTGGGAAACCGATTTCGGTTAGGCCATGCCAAAAGGTTGGATACAGAAATCCTAAACCCTAGTTCTCCAATTAGAATTAATTTTGTTAAACTCATCTTCTGTTTCCGAAAAAGAAAAACCAAAAGTGTTATCTATATTTCAACAGATCATATTTGGATGAAAGACACCATCTATCCTTTCCCAAAAATGTTTTCTTTTTCTTGTAAGCCAATTACACCAGATATGTTATATCTTAATATGTCCTTAGGTAGCATGCATTTCAATCAAGGGTCAAGTTTGTCATATCACCATCTTGTAACATTTCTTTAACTCAAGATGTTCCAATCTGCGTTTCATTCAAAATTTATGTAGGAAAATTCTAAACCCTACTCAAAACCTTCTACAAGAACATGAAGAGCCAATTCTAATGATTGAGTTGAAGATGAGAAAAAACCAATAAACAAATTCAACATTTCTTGTGTGTGTGTTTGTGGGGGTGGGGGTGGGGGGTGGGGTGGTGGGGGGGGGGGGGGAGGATAGTAATTATCAAGTCCTAGTTCCCAATTTTACAGAGATTATTTTTCTTCAACATGTTCCAATTTCTATGTTTCATTCTAAAGATAGTAATAGAGTAATTAGGAAAAGAAAAATCCTACCATCTGTCGACATAATTCTAATTGTTGGGTTAAAGAGGAAAAACATCCATATTCTTAATCCTAATCAAAGACCATTCATCAATGAGCCTGGATATGTGACCAAAAAATGCCCACTAAAAGAAAACACTAAAATTACAGTCCAATTACATCAGTCTATGTTCATATTCTATTTCGATAGTATACATTTCCATCATTAAAACAAAAACAAAAAATCGGGGCCAAGTTCCCATATTTCAAGAATTCAAGCAATAGACAACAAAGACTTAGTTCCCCATTTCACATCTACTAAATTCCGAAAATGTACCTATTAAAAGTAAATAAAAAACAAAAAAGAAAAAGGAAAACAACAATATTCCCACATATATGTTTAAAAAGGCATTCGAGGCACGCCTCAGCAGTTGGGCGCTTCAAGGCTTAGGATTTTCATTCCTAAACGAGGCTTACGCCTTTTTGGAATGAGGTGTGCACCTCAAATGCCTCGAGGTAATTGAGACACATCACCTCGAGGCACACCTCAAGTAGAAAGGCCATTTGGGCTAATGTTTTAAAAACTTTTGAGCTTTTTTTATTTTAAGCATGGCCCGACTTTTATTAGGGTCTTGGTTGATACTTAAAACAAAATTAAACCCTAGAAACAACATTACTCTCCCCTCTTCATGCCCTCTGCCGTCCCCTCAAGCCCTCCAGATTAAAGTGACCTTACCAAGCAAATAATTTGGACTCCATCTTCAACTCCAGCACTCCAGTGACTGAGCAACAACGGCTCAGATTACGTGTTTTTGTGGTTTTGTCATGAACTAAGTTAATTTATTAACAGCTTATGGCCTTTTTATTAATTGTCTTTAATTTTTGTTTTTAGTTCGAGGCTAACGCCTCGATCTGCCTTGAGTTACGCCTCACGTCGATCAGACAAAACACCTTGGTTCTCAATTTTGCCATTTTAGACCTTTCCCACATAATATAAAAACTGTCATGCTCCCCATTTTCAATCCAAGATTTTCTTAAATCACCATCGTGTCAAATTTCATTAACTCAACTTACACATTCCCCATATTTCAATAATTGAAGCAATAAACTGCACAAATTTTCTTAAGTCCTAGTTCCCCATTTTACAGTTATTGAATACCTCAAGATATTTCAATCTCAACTCTGTTTGGTTAGAGGGATGGACTGGAGGAAGGATGGAAAGAGTTGGAGGGATGGAGAGGATAATAGCTCTCCTTCATGTTGTTTGACAAGGTAAATATAAACATAAATTTAAGATTACATATTAAAGGTAAGAAATACCCTAATAAAATTGAAATAATTTCAAAGGTTTTCCTTGACTTTATCCATGTCAACAAACAATTCAAAATGTCTCAACTTTTTTACATCAGGTCCAAGTCAAATAGCAATGATTCAAAGCACTTCTTTTTCCACTATTTCGGAGGCTGCCTTTGGTACTTAATTAAGGTTTGGAAGTTTCGCATGTTTTCAATTCGCAATAACTCGGGATTTAATCTCCTCGTATGAATTGCTAAGGATCTATTAAGTCCAACGTATTCGCCATAATTACGATATCCGTTGGAGATAGTACTACTGGCTCTTGACTTAAAGGGCAGTACGTAGCACACTAAATAAAATAACTCCTCAATTTTCCATATTTGAAGACACACACACACCAAAAAAAAAGGAAGCATCTTCCCTATTTCAAGTATTCTAATGTTAAATTACCCATTTCACATCAATCAAAATTCCTTCACGTTAAATAATTTAAAAGAAAAACAACTAAAACAACAACAACAACTTCCCTAATTCAACAATTCTAATGTTAAATTCCACATTTCACATCAATTACATTCGTTAATTAAAAAAATAATAATAATAAAAATAAAAACAACGACGACGACGACAACAACAACAATATTGTTTATATAGTATAAAAAACTACTCAACTGATAAGCCAATTCTAAAGATTTAATAGAAAAGAAAAAATATATTAAAATATTATAAAAAAAAAAAAAAAAAAACATACCCATGAGTGAAGCCTCAAGCAAGTGGGTCCTCCAGAGAACCTGATCCATGGGGGACATGGAACCGAGTTTTGCACCTCTATTCTGGATCTTAAGAATGCTGAAGAAACTCGACATAAAAATGGCAAACATGGTCCCAGCAATCGTCAAAACAGTTCCCCTTTTCATCTTGAGATGATCCAGACTCTTTATCACCAGCTCCCTCAGCGGCCCTATCTTCACCAACAGAAGGAACGCCACTACTCCCTCCGCAAACAGAACCAAGAACAGCAACTGAATCATTTCTTTCTCTCTACTTAAAAATTTAAAATATATATATATATATATTTCTTCGTTTTGCTCAAAATCAGTTCTGGATTTTGAAAATCATAGGAAAATCCGAAACCCCACTTCGCAAAACCCCTCCCACGATTCGGAAACTGTTGTCAAACCAAGACCCATTTTGATCGTTCATAAAAGGACATCAAGCAAAAAGAAAAGAAAAGAAAAGAAAAGGGCAGTTTTCTTTTTTCTTTTTTCTTTTTTTTTTTTAATGAAATTGATTGAGGATGTTAAGGCTTTAGATCTGAACAGAAAGAGACAGAGGAATGGGGTTGAGAGTGGGCGGTTTCTGAGTGCGACATAGGTTAGCGTTCAGAGTTACTGTTTCCCCGGACGGACCAACCCAAAAAAGGAGCTGGTTATGGCTGCAGTTTTGGTTAGGGGTTTTGGCATTTTACATTGGAGTCTTTGATTCAAGGAAACAACGAATGAGGAGGAGAAGTGAAGTAAAGAAAGAACAAAGGGCAATGAGGGAATTTAGCAAAACATTCTTTTCTTCCTCGGACTCGGAGTGTTATTTGACTAAAGTGGAAGATCTTTGGCCTTTATTTATTTTTTTATTTTTTTATTTTTTTCCTTGTTTGGGACTTCTACCATGGGGTAAAGGTTACTTTGCCCCATGGATGCTATTAAGATTCTTCACCATCGCATTGCATAGAAATGGTGTAGAAGATCACAGGTGCAAGAATGTAAAATAAAGTCCATTGCACAGGATTTAGTCCGAGAAAAGAGAAAATAAAAAATATTAAAAAAAAAAAAAAGCTTGGGTTTGTCTGGATATTTTTTTTTTTTTAAGGGATAGAATTTTGTGTTTTGATGGTTTCTTTGACCATTAGAGATCATACATTACAATTGGAAGTGAGATTTTGGACGGATTGTGAATTTTCTTAGCGCAAATTACTTTGTGATTGTAAGTATATTTTATCGGTAATTTTGTATCTTATTTTATCATAAAATATAGAGTCAGAGTTTATTCCTTTAAAACTACTTTCGAAAACAATGTATCTAAAAGTTTTTTTATCATTTTCCTCTAATTTTACTATTTATTTTTTTTAATATTTTTAAAAAACTCAAATTTTTCATAACTTTATCATTTTAAGTCAAAATAAGATGTTTTTAAAAAAAAATTATATAGAATTTTGAAATATACAAAACAAAATATATACTACTAATTTTTTTTTTTTTTTTTTTGCACATATTTCAAGTTTTGTACTTCATACTACTAACTGAACAAAATCCATACTACTAACTGTGTTACGAAACAAGTATCCGCACTCGTGGATAAATTTGTCATCCATATCCCTCAGCTTTACTATTAACACAATTTTGTAATTCAAACTTTAAAAGTCCATAACATTGCATAGACAAGTTCAAATAAAATGATTTTTTTTTCTAAAATTACATAGAATTTAAAGACGTACGAAACAAGCTACATTTTCATTTTTTTTTTTAACACATTTCAAGTTTTTACACTTTTTAACTCCAACAATTCAAACATCTCGATAAACGCACAATCAATTTAAACCCAAATTCTACAATCCAAACATTAGCACCAAACGCATGCTAAGGGCTTGTTTGGTGAATCAGTTGGGACTCAAATTTTTTAGTCCAAACTGAACTTATTGCATTTGTCCTTCCAGTTCATTCCCAACGTGAATGTGGACCGTTGCACAGTAAAAAAGACTATGTTTACTGTGCTCCCACCTACCCACGCCTGCTTCTTCTTAGGTGCGTCGTTTGTTGTGCAGCGCATGCCCACTCCTCTGCTCAATGCACAGTCCCTTCGCTTACTGTGCGAGGAATGCCCCCCATCTGCTGATTCACAGATCCTTCGTTTAGACTATGCTCCCAACCCTCGCTCATCTGCTGCTTCACAGTTCATTATTTTACTGTTCTCCCACCCCTCACCCATTTGGTGCATCACAGTGCCTTCGTTTATTGTTGGTCTTCCTCTCTCCTCTCTCCCATTTGGTTAGTCAAGTTTTGATCCCCTTTCTTCCTCTCTGTGGTCTGGGTTTTCAAATCGAGCGATTTTGATTCCCTGAATACTCTGGTTTAGACTGTGTGTTGCATTTTCCCGAGGGACAAATTCCTATGTAAGCTCTATTATTCAACTATTTTGTCCTCCATATTTTCCGTTCGGTGGTTTCAACGGTGTATGAAATCAGGGGTTTTTGCTTCCATATATCTAAATTGGTAAATCCTAAAATCATCCCTTTTCTCTCACCCATTGGAACCCACCAGTCTTTAACTAACCCCTCTCAAAAACCTAAACTCCCTAATTTCATTTCTAGGGTTTCTCTGGTTTGGGCTTTTACTCTAAAAAAGACGGGAAAGTTGTGACACCATCGGGTCTGTTGAACGGACTCTTGGATTTGGTATCACCGATGACACATGCTGCGTCGACTGGGGTTTGCAAAGCAAACTCAAACTAGAAGGCTCATTACCTACTATTTCCGAGTTCAGAAATCAACTCCACGAGCCATTGCTTCCTGCCCTGATCCGCCGTTAACCACTGTATACTCATCCTCCTGCTTGAACTCGGTAATCGTAGTTTAACTTCTTTACTTATTACTCAAATAAATTGGATACAATCTCATGTGTGTTTGTGGATTTCAATCCGGATTTGTTTGGAGTTTTTGTTAATTTTTTTTTTATTTCGTTTCTGTGGTCTTGGTTTCGTAGAAAAATATTTTTAATGTTATACTGATGGGGTGAATTAGGTGTTACATTTTCCGTCCTGATTTGCATTCACCAGTTTGTGTTTATGGGTTGTTGGTTGGCCGTGTGTTTAATTGTTGGTCTTGACATTTGTGTTGTCATGTTTGAATGTGAAGATTCGGGTGTGTTTGCTGAGACAGTGGTTAATGTAAGGCCGCCTGTGTTGTTAATGGTCCTATTTTGTACTTTAATCATGTTCTGTGGTTGGTTTTCGATGGCATTGTTGTTTCTATTGGTAAACTATTTTCGGGGTTCTTCATTTCCTATTTTTGGATTCAAGTTTATGTGAGTATGTTCCATATCCATCTGCATTGAGTTCAGTTTTTGGAGTCTTCGGTTTGTTTTACAGGTTACTCTGTTCCAATTTTTTTTTTTTTGGTCAGTTCCCTTCGTTGCTGACCGGATGACACGATATGTTTAATTTCATGGTTTTCGGTTTGGCATGATAAAGATGGACCCGTGCCATTACTTGTTGTTGCACCGTCCTGATTTAATGATTCAATCATTTTTTTTTTTTGATCTCTTAAGGGTTGTGACAAGTTTGTCGCTCGTTGCAACCTTCATGAAGTTGTTCCATTTGTCCTCGTAAAATTTGGTTGACTTAGCTGTGTTGCGACCGATAAATTAGGGAATTTTTTTTTTCTTTTACAGGTTTTGGACAATTTGTCCATTCTATGTTGCTGTTTATGTGTACTTTTCCCCTTCATTTGGCTATGATGTAAAAAACCCATTAACATGTATTCTCCTTTTATCTGACTGGTGAGTCTTGTATCCGATATATATTGTCAGTTACCAGTATATGACCTCATTTTAGTTGATAAGGGGCTAAGTTGATGGTTCTATTAGCCATGAACTTTGTTCATCCCTAACCTATGGTTTATATGCCGTGGTAGCTGCATTTGTATCGGGTATTTGACATACTTCAGATAAAAGATGACAATCAACTTATATTGAGCCAAAATTTCCTCTTTATGTTACAATTATAAAGTATGTTTTCCTGTTTTGCTTTTGGATTTGTTAAGGAAATGCCTCGCAAATCATCGGGTGAGACGTACTTTTAGGATAATGCGAAGGAAAAAAATTCCTTGAGAAATTGGATGAGTTTTTGTCTTATAGTGGCGGTAAACATCCCTCCATTCAAATTCTTGAACACTAGGCCTCCCAATTTAATTCTGAATATAGAGGAGTACCTGCTTATGGATTAACATTATATCAAAAAAAAAAAAAAAAGAGGATGAAGAAAATATATAGGGGATAGAAGGCGTTGCAAGTACGGACTGACCTTGGATATGATCCGTCGATCGATAGAGTCATTTGCTCGGATGATGCTTGACAGAGCTTTATCCAAATAATTGCATTATCTATCTGCGACGATCTAATTTAATTATTTATGCACGCCACCAGTAGACGAGTATATTGATAAATTTTCGTTTGCAGATTCACAAAGAGTGTAATCATCTTCGCCATGAGGGACTTCGCAACAAGGAGTTGTATTACAACGTTTTTGAAAAAAATCATGCTGCAGGTGCCTCGGGAGTCGGATCAGTTACAATGCGAGATGGAATTAATCCGTACGTGGAGGCCGAAGTATCTATGGACAACTATGGCACCCAACCAGTTCTGGATGAGGATCTAACTCCGACCAACTGTGGGCGGCAGGGCGTCAACAGAAGAGCGGGCGACGAAGCTAGCCCATCACGGTCTAGGGGCAAAATGAAGAGGATAACCGAACCTCAGAAAATGAGCTAAGCGACGATGACAGTTTTCTTGCGGTGGCCGTCGTAGCCGTGGCTATTAGTACGCATAACAGACGACGAGCTCCACGACCAATGCATAATTATAGACTAACTGGCAGCATGCGTGTTGAAGAGATAATACATGGACATGAAGAAATTATTCAAGATTTGATCAGTCTGAAATCAGATACATTCAAAACACTAAGCCACGTATTAGGGAGTAGGGAATTATTGAGGCCGACTTGTAACATGAATGTCGACGAGCAGCTGTTCATTTTTTTATCCATTTGTTTCCAAAGCGCAACAAACAGATACATTTCTTATTTGTTCCAGCATTCTAGAGAGACAACTCCACGTTGGTTCTTTAAAGTGTTGAAGGCTATTTGTGCTTTGAAAGACGAGTTCATTAGACCACCTGACTACACAGAGGTTCAACCTTTGATTCAGGAGCATTCCAACAAATATAGGCCCTGGTTTGATGTAAGTAATCGATGTCATCGCATCCAATGTGCATATTCAAAAATATAGAGAATTAATTATTTAAATTTTTGTGGTTTAACACGTGGTATTCATGCATTATTAGCCATAATCAACAATTTTCCTTATGCAGAATTGTATTGGTGTTATAGATGGAACACACGTACCATGTGTGCCACGCGAGGAGAATTATGAAGCTTGGATTAATTGAAAAGGTGTGAACTCACAGAATGTATTGGCCGCCTACTCATTCGATATGAAGTTTATATATATATCGGTCGGCTATGAGGGATCTTGTCGTGATGCAAGAATGTTAGAAGAGACAATAGTATTTCACGGATTTCCAATGCCGCCCCCTGGTAAGATCCTCTATATCATTATGACTGTTTATAAATAAGCAAGAATTTATAAAATACTTTTGATAATGACTCAAATTACTATGTTGGAAAATTTTACGTAGCCGATTCGGGATACACGAATAATGATTGTTTCCTGAGTCCATTTCAACGAGAGATATCTCATTTACCCGAATATCGAAAATGTCGAGGCCGACTGGGCACCCGGAGGGAAGTATTTAACTACACACACTCATCTCTGCGGAATTGCATTGAGCGAACTTTTGGTGCATGGAATGCCAGATTTAAAATACTTAAAGGCATCAACAATTATCCCATGGAAAAACAAGTCATGATTCCAATGGCGTGTGCGATCGTTCATAATTTCATAAGGATGTTACATGTTGGAGATCTTATTCTTGAAGAGTATGCGGCACATGGTGTGCCTGTAGGTGGACATGTTGATGTTAACGTGGATTCCGTGTTGGCCGACGGGGCCGATGATGCAGGTCCAAGTACGAGAAGGCAGCAAGATACATCGATGAGGGGCGCAATGAATCAGCTGAGAGAAGTTTTGGCCGATGATATGTGGGATAGATATCAACGATTTCCATGGTATAAATCCAGTTGAAATACATATATTAGGGGGATAATTTCATATTTTGTTATTAACACTTTTAGTTAGCAACTATGTAATTCTTGTTGTTGTATTTTATGGCTATGTGAACAAGATTATAATTAATTTGATGTATGATGTTGATGTATGTTTTTATTTTATTCAATTTTATTTTTTCCATTTTTCTCTTCACAACCTACAATGACATGTTATTTGAGGGGGTGAAAACGATAAAATGGGATAAAAATCTTCTAAATTGCGAGCCATTTAAAAATAACCCAAGAAAAAATATTTTTTTATGGACTACAATAACAATTATTCTACACATAGGAACCAAATTAAGATGTAAAAAAAAAAAAAAACTAATTTCCAATACATAATACAATTCCACTCAATTACATTTCCCAATGCAACTCAATTTTACATCCAAACACTCAACTCAAATTAAACTTTTTAACTCAAACTTTTTACCAAATGCTTAACTCTAACTCTCAACTTAACTTATCTTCAACTCAATTTAAAAATCTTAACTCCAACCGTAATACCAAACGGGGCGAAATAAAGGACAATTTTACCATGGGGTAAGCTTTTCAACCCCATGGATGAGGGAAAAATTATTGACCATCGGATGTTTTTTTAAAAAATATCACACTTGATTATCACAAAAATTTTCCAAAAAAGAAAAAAGAAAAGAAAAAGAAGACCTCCAGCGGCTCACCAGTCACCACCCCTCCCGACCACTGGCCATTGGCGAAGAAAGAGGAAATCCGGCGACCCCCTCCCGGCCACCCCACCATCGGCGAAGAAAGAGGAAATCAGGTTTCGGGCGACGCTCGCGACAGTGTCGTCAAAGCCAATTGCGAAACAAGAATCCAACCCACCACCACCAAAATCGCGACCTTGAACAGCGACGAGCTTGCATCACAGCCTCCGATCTGCAAGCTGTCTCGCGTCGCAACCTCCGATCTCCTCGCCAATGACGCAAACTTACCGGCGTCGACCACTTTGCGAGCGGCACCGCCATGGTAGCGCAGATCCGATGGAGGGATTTTTTCCAGATCTGCACAAGATTGATCGCCCGTGGCCTCCCCACGCCGTCGTCTCTGTCGGAAAGTCGCCCCCTCCATCCTGGCCTCCGACGCGAGTCCGGTGGCTTGGTGGAGGTTGGTGGCCGCCGGTGGGGAGGGGCTTTACATTTTTTGTTTTTGAAATGTTTTGTAAAATGAAATTTAGGCTTCGTTTGGTGAATGAGTTTGAATTAGAAATTTTAAGTTTTAATAGTAATTTTTGTTAATTTTCAGAAAAGATAAAAAAAAATTTCAGAAAAAGACAAAAATTAAGATGAAAATTTTGGTTTGAGATTAAATGTCAAACGGACCATTAGTGTGGTTGATCTTATGATTTTTTTATGTATATTTTTAATCTCAATCATCAAAAATTAATGCGACAGGCAAAAATTTATACCATTAATAAGGTAAAATTGAGAGGTCTCTTAACAGAACTCTTCTAAAATATCCAAATTACTCAAAAACCCTATATTTTCTGTTTCTCAAGATTTTTATGTCACACTATGACAGATTCTTGCTTTCAATCTTTAGCACTACTCTTTCTTTTTTTCTCGCTATCCAAATCTCTTTCCCTCCCCTCCCGTTCCTAGTATGTCCATTTTTCTCTTTCCTCAATCCTCCTGCACCCATTATTTTTTTTTTTGAAATGTTATGTAAAATGAAATCTAGTGTGGTTGATTTTATGATTTTTTTTTTTTCTGCATCTTTTTAATCTTAACTATCAAAAACTAATCCGATAGTCAAAAATTTGTACCCCATTGATAAGGTAAAATGGGGAGGTCTCGTGATAGAACTCCCATAAAATACCCTAATTATCCAAAAACCCTATATTTTCTGTTTCTTAAGATCTTTCTGTCATACTATGACAAATTCTTGTTTTCAATCTTTAGTACTCCTCTTTCTTTTTCTCTCGCTACCCCTATCTCTTTGCCTTCCCTCCCATTCCTAGTATCTCCATTTCTCTCTCTCCTTAATCCTCCAATACCCTTTCTTTTTTTTCTATTTTTTTTTTAAATGCCATGTAAAGTGAAATCTGGTGTGGTTGATTTAATGATTTTTTTTTTTTTTATATCTTTTTAAATCTCAACTATCAAAAACTAATCTGACAGTCAAAAATTTGTACCCCATTGATAAGGTAAAATGGGGAGGTCTCGTGGTAGAACTCCCATAAAATACTCTAATTATCCAAAAACCCTATATTTTCTGTTTCTTAAGATCTTTCTGTCATACCATGACAAATTCTTGTTTTTAATCTTTAGCACTCCTCTTTCTTTTTCTCTCACTACCCCTATCTCTTTCCCTTCCATCCCCTTCCTTGTATCTCCATTTCTCTCTCTCCTTAATCCTCCTGTACCTTTTTTTTTTTTTTTGAAATGTCATGTAAAATGAAATTTGGTGTGGTTGATTTAATGATTTTTTTTATGTATCTTTTTAATCTCAACTATCAAAAACTAATCCGACAGTCAAAAATTTGTACCCCATTGATAAGGTAAAATGGGGAGGTCTCGTGGTAGAACTCCCATAAAATACCCTAATTAAGGGTGGTAATTTGTGTCACGTGTCGGGTTCGTGTCGTGTTAGAGCTGTGTCGATTTTTTTCTTCCCCAACCCGAACACGACCCGTGACACGAAAATGACTTCAAACCGCGACACGAACATGACACGAACCTGTAACGGATTGACACGACAGAAACCGAACTTGACCCATGACACGAAATTGACCCGCGACACGAACAGAACCCGTGACACGAACTGAACCCGCGACACGAATTTGATCCATATTGCACCCGCAACTCGAATTGGACCCAAATTGAACCTACAATTAATTTGAATTTGACACAAAAACCAATTCAATTTAAGCTAATTATATTCCAAATTCATAAAAAAAAAAAAAAAACCTAGAAGAATAATAATTTACCTTCAATAAAAACATACCATTGACAAAACAATAAGTTTTAAGGATTGTTTTCAAATAGAAAATCATAAAATTAAACGTCCAACTCAAGTGCAAAGTTCATAATCATAGTTAGGCAAAGTTCTATTACAAACATCTTAATAAAGTCCACAAATCCAAATATAAACATAAAAAAATCTAAATTCAAACAGCATAACACCTGTAAAATACCGAGTTCTAGTAGACAAATATAACTAAATAAATAGCCACACCAACATTAACAAAAAAACAAACACAACAAGTACAACTCAGGCACATCCAGAGTTAGAATCTTAGTCAACTGTTTTCTCCTCATCAATGTTGAGATCCACAACATTTTAAATGGCATCATCCATATCTTGGTCAACTGTTTTGATTCCAACTACACGAGAAAGATTGAAAAATAATTTATGATTATGAAATTAATTTAACAATGATAAGTAATAATAGAGAACCTGAGAAAATTTACCTTCACACCCAAACAACCAATCTCTTGAGCATATAATTGCCTCAACAGTGTCAGGCTTAGGAGAGCTGCGAAACTAGTCAAGTACACGGCCACCAACACTAAATGCAGCTTCTGAAGCAACTGTTGATACATGAATACTCAAAATGTCACGAGCAATTGCAACAAGTATGAGATAGCAACATTGATTTATCTTCCAATAGGAAAGGATGTCTAGATTATCACTCCTTCTCATCTTGGGCTCATCTAAAAAAAGTTCCAACTTTGATTTGCTATTTGCACTAGAAAAAGAATCATAAGAGACATCATCAAATTCTTACACAACTGTTTGCGATTATTTAGTGTGTTTAAACCTACGTAAGTGTACGTAATCGCGCAAGTAGTATAGAAAGTGAGTTGAGTATCATCTCCACATGGATTGAATCACTAAAATGAATTGCAAAAGAGATCAAGCACAAATCAATTTGGATTAAAAATTAAACTAAGTAAATGATAATAATCTGATGAAATAAATTGAGTACAATGAAAATGAACTAAAATGGACAGAAAGAACAAGATTCAATCAAGAGTTTGTAAATCAAAAAGAGAATTAAGCTAAGATTGCTAATTTCCCCTCAATTGCAAGTCTGATCCGAATGCTATAAGAAATGTTGCAGTAAAAACTGTCCTGTTAATTGAAATTCGATTTTATCATCAAATTCTTTCGAATTAATCATGACTAAAAATTCTTTAAACCTTTTTCAATATATTCCTATGTGAATCTAATATTCAGAATACAAATTCATGCACCAATTTCAATGGGTTATACAAATTCTTGAACTTGCATCATCCAAGTTAGATCCAGCTCAAATTAATCTTTCCAGAATTAATCAAAACCTAGTTTTCTATAAATTGATGGCCAATCAACAATAGAAATTATACAATCAAAGCACTTGAATGAACAAGAAAGAAATTGCTCAACATTCCAACAAACATTCAAATCATCCTCCCAATTTCGAGTCCATCAACAATCCCAGCTAAAAAAATTTAGCTCATGTTTAGGATTACAAAAATAAGCAATAATACATCATCCATGTTCATCAGAGAATGAAAATTAAAGAAAATAATTCAAAGGAAGAGTAAGCAAGAGAAAAACTCCAAGTGGCTAGATGTGTCATTCTCGTCCTTTCCTTCTTCTTCTCAGCTCACTCTCTGAAAAATGAAGGAAATCTCAGAACTCACTCTCTCCCTGTACTCTTTCCTCTTTCTTCTCTGTACTTTCCCTGTTTCCTTCTTTTTCCAGCTCCCTCTTCCCCCATATGGCTGCCTCCAATTGTATTAACTCTTTAGTGCATCAACCAAGGCTCACGTGACCTCCCAACTGAGGTAGAAAAATGGTCCCCACAAAATATGAGCTGTATTCTTCTTACTGCAATAATACTAGCTAACGCTTCTTGTCTGCTTCTACTACAGCTTGCTGTAAGGATTGCTGTGAGAATTGCTGCAGCATTTTCAGCTTAGATTCTTCTACAATTCACACAAGAATTAAAACACACATCAGCCCTTATTTGATCCTATTTTTCTTCACATTTGCCATGATTTCAACCAAACACTAAACCCAAGATAAAAAGTTCACACAAACATAAAACAAAGGAAAATATGCTAAAAATAACACAAATACTCTCTAAACCAACTACATTCAAGTCTAAAAGTGCCTAAGATAACTCTAATTCCTAGAGTTATCACACCCCCAAACTTAGAACATTGCTCGTCCTCGAGTAATGACTCAAAGAAAAGACAATAAACACAAACATTAAGAAAAGAGAATAACAAAACGAAGTGATGACAGCAGGAGATTTCCATCTTTCAGTCATAACTTTTAAGGAGATATGCTATTTTCTTAGAGTTTTTATTTATTTAATTAAACCACTTGCTTATGCTCAACACCAACTTTCTCTAAGTGTTAGGTCAACCTATCATGTCACTTGGTCTAAATGCTATCCCTTGGTGTGTGTGTGTGCACATCTTTTGTATGTTGGGATCTATATGTGCCATAATGATAGAAAATCAATTATAGGGATTTTCTGTAAATATGACATTTTGATATTAATAAAAAGAGGTTATTCATGTTTAATAAGCTGTTTTCTATTTACTTTCATTTGTTGATTGTATGATTATTTTGAGCAAACATAAAATACTCCTAGGCTGTTGGTAATATATCAGATTACCGTATGTATACGGGGTATACATAGAAGACGTGGTAATTTGATAACAGTCTAAATAAATGGTCCGCAATCGATGGAATAAGATTTGCGGATCTTATTCATGATAAGATTGTAAAGGTTGTCTACTTCCTTGGAGGGATGGTTTGTCTAGACCATTGGATAGGTTCCGAGTAGCAACTTTAATGCATACCAGTATTGAGGTATGACATTGGACTGGCCTAAGGTGTTAATTGATTCAGTTTAATAATTCAGTTTATAAGAATCAATGACGCTTTGATTATCATCATGCATTCATCTTAATCCTGAAATGAATACTTGAGTTCGCATATATGACTTATGCACTTTGATCTACTATAGGTGAGACACTGATAATTGATGGTCAACATTATGCCCTCCTTGACCATAAAGTGACATTTTTCCCAATTGAGAACCAAATTGGTCTCTTCACAACGCTTCAAGACCCTTGCCAAGTTGGTGAGGCAATATTCAAAGTTTTCTCCAAAAATTGAAAAATTGTCCATGAACACCACCACATATTGCTCTACCATATCAGTGAAAATCCCCATCATACACCGCTGAAAAGTTACAGGTGCATTGCACAAGCCAAATGGCATCCTTTTGAAGGCAAATATACCGAATGGACAAGTGAAGGTTGTCTTGTGTTGGTCCTCCGGGGCTATGGCAATCTGATTATAACCTGAATATCCATCCAAGAAGCAATAGAATTCCTTCCCTGCTAATCTATCTAGCATCTGATCAATAAATGAGAGCGGGAAGTGATCCTTCCGTGTGGCTTTGTTAAGCTTCTTGTAGTCCATACAAATCCTCCAACCCGTTACTGTTCTTGTTGGAATCAATTCATTATTTTCGTTTTCCACAACGATAATCCCCCCTTTCTTGGGAACACACTGAACCGGACTGACCCACGAACTATTGGAGATTGGGTAAATTATCCCAGCATCCAACCACTTAATTATCTCCTTCTTGACTACCTCCTTCATGATGGATTCATTCGTCGTTGACCTTCTATAGACCATTTCTTGTCATCCTCCAAAAGAATCTTGTGCATACAAAATGAGGAACTTATACCCTTTATATCTGCTATTGTCCACCCGATGGACCGTTACTGTTCTTGTTGGAATCAATTCATTATTTTCGTTTTCCACAACGATAATCCCCCCTTTCTTGGGAACACACTGAACCGGACTGACCCACGAACTATTGGAGATTGGGTAAATTATCCCAGCATCCAACCACTTAATTATCTCCTTCTTGACTACCTCCTTCATGATGGATTCATTCGTCGTTGACCTTCTATAGACCATTTCTTGTCATCCTCCAAAAGAATCTTGTGCATACAAAATGAGGAACTTATACCCTTTATATCTGCTATTGTCCACCCGATGGCACCTTGAAATTTTCTCAAAATATGAAACAAACTCTCCTCTTGATCTTTAGTTAAGTCGGCATCAATGATCACAGGAAGAGACGAGGATTCTCCCAAATAAGCATACCTCAGATGAGACGGTAAAGGTTTCTATTTTAACACCGATGGCTCTTCCCTTGAGGAGTTGGATGGCTTGTGCTCACGGTTTGACAGATCCAATGATTCCAATTTCTGCAAAGATCTTGGTGCAATTGCATTACCATCTAACCAAACAAGTTGTTCCACAAATTCATCTTCATCCTCCACCGAATCCAATGCCAATAACAAACGTATCAAATATTGCTGGTTACTTGCCTCAAACTCTTCAGCCACTAAGGAATCTAAAGCAGATATGGCCGAACACTCCTCCACCTCAATTGGAAACTTCATAGCCTTGAGCACATTAAATGTCACCTGCTCATCTTGCACCCTCATAGTTAATTCCCCCTTTTGTACATCAATCAAGGTGCGGCCTGTAGCAAGAAATGGCCTTCCCAGGATGATTGAAACTTCTTTGTCTGCCTCATAATCAAGAATGATAAAATCGGTAGGAAAAATGAACTTGTCCACCTTCACTAAAACATCTTCAATCTTCCCTTAAGGATGTGTGATCGACCTATCGGCAAGCTGCAATGATACTGTGGTAGGCCGTGCTTCACCAATTCCTAACTTCTTGAATATGGACATTGGCATCAAATTGATACTAGCTCCCAAATCACATAAAAGCCTTACCAAAGTATTGGGTTCCAATTGAGCACAATATTGTAAAACCTCCCGGATCCTTCAGCTTAGGAGGGAGTTTATTCTGCAATATGGCACTGCATTCCTCTGTCAAAGCTACAGTTTCAAATTCTCCAAATCTACACTTCTTAGTGACCAAATCTTTCATGAATTTGGTGTAATTCGGCATCTGCTTCAGGGCTTTAACAAGAGGTATATTGATGTGAAGCTGCTTCAAGACATCCAGAAATTTACGGAACTGATCATCCTTTTGTTGCTTTTGGAACCGCTGAGGAAATGGTGGAGGCAGCTTGTTGTTGAGTTCTACAGTTCCTGCTGTACCAGAATGCTGCGAAAATGCTATAGCATTTTTCGAGTCAGATTCCAGCTGCTGATTTGTACCCTGTTTTTCTTCTTGTTGAAGTTGCTCATCTTGTTCTTGGATTGAAGTGGGCTCGTTCTGTACAGCTTTTGGCTTTGCCCTTGGCTCCAGCTCCTTTCCACTCCGCAATAAAATTACTTTGCAGTGTTCTTTCCCTTCCCTCCTTGGCTCTTCAGTATTACTTGGAAGAAAGCCTTGCGGCCTAACATTCAAGGCGTTTGCCATCTGCCCAATCTGATTCTCCAAGCTCCTCATTGTTGCATCATGACTCTGAACTCTAGCGTCATTCTTTGCTATATACTCCTTGATCAAATTCTCCAATGAGCTAGATGATTCCATAGCTTGAGTTCTTGGTTGTTGAGATGGAAAGCCCGGTGGGTGAGAAGGTCGATGATAAATATTTGCTCCACTAGAACTGGCCCCTTGGTTACTCCATGAAAAGTTTAGATGTTGTCTCAACCCGGATTGTAAGGTGCCGAATAAGGGTTGTTCCTGTTGAAATTACCCACATAACAAGCAGATGTTGGATTAGAAGGGCAATCCTCATACAAGTGTCCCTCTCCACAATAAACACAAGTGACGCCAACCGATTGCACCGAATTAATGCCCGCCAACATGTTCATAGTCTTGATCATATTCGTCAAACTCGACACTTGGGCAGAAAGTGCAGTAATAGCATCTACTTCATAAAGTCCTGTAGCCTTTTGAGCATTGAGTCTCTCGGTGAGCCACTGATAATTATTGGTTGCCATCCTCTCCAAAATCTCATACGCTTCATTATATGATTTGGCCAAAAGAGCACCATTTGCTGCCGCATCAACCATTATACGTGTTTGTCCATTGAGCCCATTGTAAAATGTTTCCATCTGAATCCAATGGGGAATCCCGTGATGAGTGCATTTTTGCAACAATTCTTTAAATCTCTCCCACGCTTCATACAAGGATTCTCCCTCCGATTGTTGGAATGAAGTGATGTCGTTTCTAAGCTTGGCATTCTTGATTGGAGGAAAGTACTTCATGAGGAACTTTTCTGACAAGTCATTCCATGTTGCTATTGAATCCGGTGGCAAAGAATTTAGCCATGCTCTAGCTCTATCCCTCAAGGAGTAAGGAAATAGCTTCAGCCTCAATGCTTCCTCGGATACCCCTGGTAGCTTGAAAGAATCGCACACTTCCATGAATAGCCGAAGGTGCATGTAGGGATCCTCAGTTGCCATTCCATTGAACTGGCCCACGGTTTGCAACATTTGAAACATAACCGGCTTGAGTTCAAACTGTGGCACTTGTATCTCTGGCCTAATAATGTCTGAATTGAACCCATGTAGAATGGGTACAACATACTATCGAATGACCCTGTCTCTGTCATCCACCAAAACCGGTTGAGGTAATAGATTGTTGACAGTCACTTGCTGCCCATTATTAGCCATATTGACAGTAACTCTTTCTGCTATTTCTCCCACATCCACTAGACCTTGTTGCTCCCTTCTCCTTGCTAGAAATGTTCTTTCAATTTCTGGATCGAAGGGTAGCAACTCTTGGTTTCGCTGATTATTCATGCAGAGAAAGCAAGCTCCTGAAAATACAAAAACTCAACCAATAAGAAAATGCAAAAAAAGAACTAAAACAAAATAACTTTTACAAATGTTTTTAATGATTTCAATACCCGGCAACGGCGCCAAAAACTTGTTTGCGATTATTTAGTGTGTTTAAACCTATGCAAGTGTACATAATCGCGCAAGTAGCATAGAAAGTGAGTTGAGTATGGTCTCCACAGGGATTGAATCACTAAAATGAATTGCAAAAGAAATCAAGCACAAATCAATTTGGATTAAAAATTAAACTAAGTAAATGACAATAATCTGATGAAATAAATTGAGTACAATGAAAATGAACTAAAATGGACAGAAAGAACAAGATTCAATCAAGAGTTTGTAAATCAAAAAGATAATTAAGCTAGGATTGCCAATTTCCCCTCAATTGCAAGTCTGATCCGAATGCTGTAAGAAATGCTGCAGCAAAAACTGTCCTGTTAACTGAAATTTGATTTTATCATAAAATTTTTCCGAATTAATCATGACTAAAATTTTTTTAAACCTTTTTCAACATATTCTTATGTGAATCTAGTTCTCAGAACACAAATTCATGCACCAATTTCAATGGGTTATACAAGGTAAATAACATATTCCTATACCATTCACAAATCAATATCAACTTCAAAAAGCATATTGAACTTACATCATCCAAGTTAGATCCAGCTCAAATTAATCTTTCCAGAATTAATCAAAACCTAGTTTTCTATAATTTGATGGCCAATCAACAATAGAAATTATACAATCAAAGCACTTGAATGAACAGGAAAGAAATTGCTCAACATTCCAACAAACATTCAAATCATCCTCCCAGTTTTGGGTCCATCAACAATCCCAACTAAAGAAATTTAGCTCATGTTTAGGATTACAAAAATAAGCAATAATACATCATCCATGTTCATCAGAGAACGAAAATTAAAGAAAATAATTCAAAGGAAGAGTAAGCAAGAGAAAAACTCCAAGTGGCTAGATGTGTCCTTCTCATCCTTTCCTTCTTCTTCTCAGCTCACTCTTTGAAAAATGAAGGAAATCTCAGAGCTCACTCTCTCCCTGTACTATTTCCTCTTTCTTCTTTGTACTCTCCATGTTTTCTTCTTTTTCCAGCTCCCTCTTCCCCCATATGGCTGCCTCCAATTGTATTAACTCTTTAGGGCATCAACCAAGGCTCACGTGACCTCCCAGCTGAGGTAGAAAATGGTCCCCACAAAATATGAGCTGTATTCTTCTTACTGCAATAATACTAGCTAACGCTTCTTGTCTGCTTCTACTACAGCTTGCTGTAAGGATTGCTGTGAGAATTGTTGCAGCATTTTCGGCTCAGATTCTTCTACAATTCACACAAGAATTAAAACACACATCAGCCCTCATTTGATTCTATTTTTCTTCACCTTTGTCATGATTTCAACCAAACACTAAACCAGATAAAAAATTTACACAAACATAAACCAAAGGAAAATATGCTAAAAATAACACAAATACTCTATAAACCAACTACATTCAAGTCTAAAAGTGCCTAAGATAACTCTAATTCCTAAAGTTATCAACAATAAACAACAAGCATTAGTTTATAAAAAATCACTAGTTAGTAAAAAAAAAATAAAAATAAAGGAAATGGAATATTACCTTGAAAAGATGTGGTTTCACTAGTTTGGATTCGGAATGTTGGGCACACAGCACAAGGTTGGGCGGTAGAAATGGGGCAGTGCTGGCCTCTAAGTTAGATCTAATCATCTAAAGGTAAAAGAGGTAAAGGGCTTTAGGCGTTAAAAAAAAAAAAAGGGGTCGGACCCGGGTCATGTTTAGGTTAGAGCCGAAATTGACCCGTACGAAAAACGGGTCGTGTTCGGGTTCTACGGGTCCAACCCGAACACGACCCGTTTTTTCCTGTATCAATTTCGGGTCACCCGAATTTGATCCGACCCCTATTTTTCCCAACCCAAACCTGCGAAATTCGTATCGTTTTCGAATTGTGCCGTCATGTTACGACCCGTATTGCCAGCCCTAACCCTAATTATCCAAAAACCTTATATTTTCTGTTTTTTAAGATCTTTCTGTCATACTATGACAAATTCTTGTTTTCAATCTTTAGCACTCCTCTTTCTTTTTCTCTCGCTACCCCTATCTCTTTCCCTTCCCTCCCATTCCTAGTATCTCCATTTCTCTCTCTCCTCAATCCTCCTGTACCCTTTCTGTTTTTTTTTTTTTTTTTGAAATGTCATGTATACTGAAATTTGGTGTGGTTGATTTAATGATTTTTTTTTCTGTATCTTTTTAATCTCAACTATCAAAAACTAATCCGACAGTCAAAAATTTGTACCCCATTGATAAGGTAAAATGGGGAGGTCTCGTGGTAGAACTCCCATAGAATACCCTAATTATCCAAAAACCTTATATTTTCTATTTCTTAAGATCTTTCTGTCACACTATGATAAATTCTTGCTTTCAAAGCACTCTTCTTTCTTTTTCTCTGGCTACCCCTATCTCTTTCCCTTCCCTCCCCCTTCCTAGTTTCTCCATTTCTCTTTCTCCTCAATCCTCCTATTGCTAAAGACTTCTTTCCCTCTCTCTCTTTATACTCTCTCTTTCTCCTTTCTCTTTCCTCCATTACTATAGTTATCTGAAACTTGTCAGGCTATTACCATTGTGAGAGAAGCTCACCATCACGAGCAAGCGTGATAGATTGAATGAGCTTGGTCAGATCCGGTTCTCTCCAATTTTTGTGAGTGATTCCATTTGCGTTCCAATGTTGATTTGCTTTTTTGTGATTTTCATACACCACAATTTCATTCTTTCAAGTAACGTCACGAATCACGATCAAGATT
The DNA here is from genome assembly GCA_008635985.1 of Ficus erecta. NCBI lineage: Eukaryota > Viridiplantae > Streptophyta > Magnoliopsida > Rosales > Moraceae > Ficus > Ficus erecta. The sequence goes on along the minus strand of BKCH01000141.1, from coordinate 515,680 downwards.
CTCGACAAGGAGAAGCGTCACAAGCACAAGATGATTGGTCGGGTTTTCTCCTTTTTTTTTTTTTTTTTTGAAATTTTTTTTTTCGAGGTGTTTATTTGATCAGATGATATGATTTACATGAATTAGTTTGTGGCGTGAGTCTAGTAAGTGTTTTTGGCTGTTTGGTTGTTGAGAAAGTGCGTGAAAATCAAAGACAATAACTTAATTAGTCGTTTTATTTGACAACCCAAGACGTAAATATGCAGTGGAGAAGTCTATGAGGCTGAGTTCGTAAACACATGATAATGATCCCACTACTTATAATGCACTTACAGAGGATGTTGATGTAGATCTTTGAAAAATAAAAATAAATAAAAAAAATGCTACGAACACTAACTCTATTTTAGTACAAGGAGGATTGGGAAAGTAATTGGGAATCTCTCTAAAAACATAATCAAACATAATTTTAAAAACAATTTTAGTATCATTTTCAAAGTATTCTCATTTTTATTTTCATATCAATGACAAAAACAAATAAAAACAATACGAAACACCACCAATTTATTTCGTTTCTCATTCCTTAATAAATATGACAACAATTTTAAAGTTTTTGCATTTGTTTGGATGGCCGATTTCAATCCAAAAAATTCATACCCAATTGGCAACCGTGCATTTGGTCGAACCATTTACTTCCAACGTTCAGTTCAAGCCTTGAACAAAGTTTTCACAAACTCGAGATAAAATTTTGAAATTTCAACTTGCACACCAAATGTGCAACTCAACTTGTTCATGTGTTTTTGACTTTGTGCAAAGCAAACATTATTTTAAAACCATTTCCAAAATATTTTTATTAGAAAAAATGAGATTACTTTCCTAAATGTTTCCAAACCAATACTAAAAGAAGCCGTTATTACGTCTTAGCCTATGCTTGATATTTGAATTTATTTTGAATTCAATTGTAATTTATGGCTGTTTTCTTATCTTACTTTTAATCGTATCTTATCTTAACATATATAATCTTCTTATATTTAAACATTATCTGCACTTTTTTACTCTATTTTAAAAAAGATGAATCATTGATAAACCGTGATTTCGTCCTTGCTTCTAGACCGCCTGCACGTGACAAATCAAGAACTCGTCATGTGGGTCCATCAACCGTGATGTGACTTTTTTTTATTTGCTTTATTTATTTATTTTTCACCTACTAGTCACCTAATATATATATAAGAAAGGAGACAGTCGTTCTTGTTCGGTAAAAGTAGGATGTTGGACAAGAGAGCTTCCTATATAGAATAAATATGTTATCCGACAGCGTCGGACTTCAATAGACAAAAAGAGAGAGATCTTGTCCGACAAAATGGGATGCCAGACAAGCGAGCTTACTATATGTATATGTTTATATATATATATATATATATATAAGAATGATAGTACTTTCGATACATCATTTTTCGGGGTAATGCGGTCTCTCTCTCTTGTTTATTTTTTAAACTTTCTTTCATTTTTTTTTCTTTCTTCTCTATCTTTGTTTTTTTTTTTTTTTTTTTTGTTCTTTTTTTATTTCTACATTTCTTTTCTTTTTCTTTGTCTCAGTTAAAATAAGATTTATGTATCGATATCTTTTTTTTTTTTTTTTTGGCAACTAACAACTTTTTTCTTTCTATATTTTTTTATTTTTATTTTTATTTTTATAGTACATCTCGACTGAATATGTTTACATGCTTTCAACTAGTTAAAAAAAAAAAAAAAAACTAGTTAAATTTATTTTGTAATTTAGTATAAATATATATTAAAAAAATTAAATATCATAATCTTTTTTAATCACTTAATCTAATAAAATGATCCAATATTTTTTATTTAAGAAAATAATAATTTGTCATTTTTAAGATTTGATTAATCAGTGATTGATTAAAATATCAATTAAAAATTAATTATGAAAATTAATAATTAATCAATCAATAATTGATTATAAAATTTGATAATTTACATCATTTAAGAAAATTAATTAATCATTTAAAAAAAAGATATTTTAATTAATTTTTAAAAATTTTAGTCATTTATTAAAAAATTTCTTAAAAAAAAAAAAAAGAAGCTATTTTGTGGCATGTGCGTGATATAAAACTGAAGAAATGAAAGAAGCTTACACTCTTCCGGAAAAAGAAGAATGGAGGAGGAGAAACAGAAAGAGAAAGAGAAAGAGAAGAAGAAAATTCTGGAAGAAGAAGAAGAAAAAGGCACACTCTTCCCTCTCTTACCAGTCCCCTCTTCTTCATCTTCTAGTACTCAAAACTCTCAAACTCAGTGGCTCTGCAACTCCAGCTTCACCACCGACCTCTCCCTCATCAACCACGCCGTTTCTTCCCTCTCCCAACCCCAATCCGAAGGCGACGGCGACGGCGACGAAGAACAAGAACGAGACCATGACAGTCAATCGGAGCCTCCGCCGCTCCGGTCGTATCCGCCGGTGGAATCGCCGGAATCCGACCGAGACTCGGACAGTAAGAAGAAGAAGAAGAAAAGTAAGCGGAAGAGACGGCGGCAGGAGAGAGAGAGGTCGACTGAGAGAGAGTTCGGCGATTATGGCGGTTTGAGGAGGTCGTCCAATGTTAGGGCTTGGGGAGGTGATTCGCAGACCAAGCCCTCCAAGGACTACTACTTCGATTGCCGAGGCGACCGTGACAATTTGGCTTTCGGATCCCTCTACAGGTATTGATTCTAAAATTGGTTTTCCTTTCGTAAGTTTGGGATTCTCTATGGTTTTTTATTCTTGATCTTGATTGGTTGCCGGGAAAATATTGAATTCAAATCGAGTGCATTTGGCTTTCGCCTTCCTTTACATTTATTCCATTGGTTTTTCTTTGACGGATTTCTAGTTATTTTTCTTTTCAATTACCGTTTGGTTGCCGAGAAAATAATGAATTCAAATTGAGTGCATTTGGCTTGTCCACTAACTCTTGGAACTAGAGCGTTTTCTTTGACTAGGTTCATGTAGTTGTAACTAGTTGGAACTTGGAATTCCTCATGGAATCATAACATTTTCTTGAGCTAGGTCTATTTACAAAGTTCTTTACAGTTTGAATTTTCAAAATGAAGCATCAAGTGGATGATTAGAAATCTTGAGAAAGCATTTCAGTTCCCTATCATGAATAGAATCTGCTAATTCTTGGAACAATATTATTTGTGGAGCTTTCTATAGTTTGGATACTTTATTTAGTGGCTGTTTTGTTCATTGCTTGTAGTTCTAAGCTGCGACTGTTAATTTGGCTGGTGATAATGCAGAATGGATGTTGCCTGGTACAATCCCTATGTTCCTCTGGTAATATCCGGGCTTGATTTTCATGGATTGAGTCGGTGGAATCAAACAGGGTCATCATCGGATAGAGATGGTGATGTTGACGCATTGGATGGAAAACTAAAATCTGGAGGTCGGTACTGGTCGGCAAAATATATGGCTTTGGAGTCCCATAAGAGCTTAAAGCGTGTTCGTATTCTTGTTCCCCAAAGGTTTTCGGAAGCAGTTTCAGATGATTTTATTCCTTTGTTGGATGTTCAAAGTTCGGTAGTTGAAGAGTCATGGGAAGATGAAGTACTACGCAAAACACGGGAGTTTAACAAGATGACTAGGGAGCGACCACAGGATGAAAAGGCCTGGTTAGAATTTGCAGAGTTCCAGGACAAGGTTGCTGGTACGCAGTCCCAAAAGGGTGCCCGCTTACAGACTCTTGAAAAGAAGATTAGCATACTGGAGAAGGCAGCTGAGCTTAACCCAGAAAATGAAGAATTGTTGTTATGTCTTATCAAGGCTTATCAGAGAAGAGACAGTACCGATGTATTAATTGAAAGGTGGGAAAAGATACTGGTGCAGAATTCAGGAAGCCATAAGCTTTGGAGAGAATTCTTGCGTTTTGTTCAAGGGGAATTCTCCAGGTTCAAGGTTTCGGAGATTAGAAAAATGTACTCAAATGCAATTCAAGCCCTTTCTGCTGCATGCAGCAGGCACACTAGGCAGGTTCTCAAATGACACTTTCGAATTTGTCTGTTAATACAATCTACTATATTATCCCAAGTGAATCAAAATTTCACACATATATAGTTCAGGAACAACGGAGCCTACGATCAATAAATACCAGTTGTCTGATTCAGATTCTCCAAAATTTATCCTGTTAACTCTCTGATTTTTCATTTGTGTACTTAAGAGCACTAACTAGACAACCTAAAACCACAACTAACTGCAGACTGTATTTAATCAGATAAGATTCAAATAGGCCAAATTCATCCAAAGAATAGCTGCCATTGAGGTTCCATCAAGACTCTTAGAGGTACCATGTTTAGGGGAAATTGGCTTACTTCGTTTTTCGTTTTTGGACTGAGATTTATTTCTCTTTCTTCTAGACTTCTTCTTAACTTGCTAGTATAAAGTTGTTTAGTAAGAAGCATATGAGGTTTAGGTCTTATTAGCCAAAAAAAAAAAGATTGAACTTCGGGTTTAGGGGAGGGAGGTGTCGGATGGAAGGCATTACGTTGCCGTTATATCCTTTATGGTGCTGAGGGGACTTTTTTCATTTGTGCTGACAATAAGTTGACATATTTGTTTGTGCCTGAGGTCTTGAGGCATATGTGTTACGGTATTTGGGTACGTCTTTGCTCTGATGCTGCTGGATCGTAGAAGTAAATATTTTAGCGGTAGAGATATATTTTGTATGTGTGCATTTTTCAAGTTAATTAAGCCTAAACCTTGTTGTTGTGTGTTTTCCATTTTGATGCAGGTCCATCACGCAGCTAAATCTTCACCTCTGGATTCTGCCCTTGTTCAACTAGAACTCAGTCTTGTCGATATATTTCTCAGTCTTTGCAGGTTTGAGTGGCAGGCTGGCTATCAAGAGTTGGCCACTGCTTTATTTCAGGCTGAAATTGAATTTAGTCTGTTTTGTCCTTCTTTACTCCTTACTGAGCAGAGTAAGCAGAGACTGTTCGAGCATTTTTGGAATAGTGATGGTGCAAGAGTAGGAGAGGAAGGTGCTTTTGGTTGGTCAACATGGTTGGAGAAGGAGGAAGAAAATAGGGAAAGGGTTATTAAAGAGGAAGAGTCAATGGATGGTGACGAAGGTGGTTGGACGGGTTGGTCAGAACCGTTGGCCAAAAAAAAGATTAGTGACGGAAATCTAGATGATGAAGCCAACAATGACATGGAAGGTGAGGAACTTCAACCAGAATTAGAAGATGAAGATATGGAAGGAGAAGAAGATGATACAGAAGCCTTGTTGAAGAAGCTAGGGATTGATGTTGATGCTGCATCTAGTGGTGAGGTTAAGGACACTTCAACTTGGATTAGATGGTCAAAAGAAGAGCTGTCAAGAGATGGTGATCAATGGATGCCATTACGTGCAAAATCCAGAGGTTCTCTTTCTCATCCCCCCCACCCCCCCCCCCCCCCCCCCCCCAACTCTCTACGCGTTTCTTATGTTTCCAACTTGTTTTGTTTTGTCATTTTCAGATTGTTTGTCACTGTCCATTTTAGATGCATCTCCTTGGTATATGTCATGAAAAATTAAACTTAGCTTGACTGTTATACAGCTGGCATCTCGCGTGCTGATGGTACACCTGATGCTGAAGCAGATGAACACCTTTTGAGAGTTGTGATGTATGAAGATGTCAATGAATTCCTCTTTTCATTGAGCTCATTTGAGGCTCGTTTATCACTTTTGTCGCAGTTTGTTGATTTCTTTGGTGGTAAGATATCTCGATGGTAAGAAACTCTTCAACATTGTATTCATTTAATCTACTTTACTATACTTGTCTTGTCACAACAATTGGTAATTTAACATGCAATGCTCATTTTTCCTTCCTATTTCGTGACAAAAAGAGTTTGACTTCTAGCTCATGAATATTGAAGACTTAGGTTTCCATGTGGGTTTTGACAGTAAAAGAGGTCAAAGACTTTTTCTCTAATTTCTTTGGAGCGGGAGAACCTGATGTAGGCCTTGTTTTAGGTTTCTGTACCATTTTATTGTTCTCTGTATGACGACTTCTTGTTTTCCATTTCCTTCTTGTTCTTTCTAATAAACTGTTTGCTCTTATTTTTCTTAAAAAAAAAATCATGCAAAAAAAATAATTATTATATTGCAAATCAAACATTCCCCAAAGTTTTCGTTTGCATGCATTTAAATGTGTGTCTGCTTGTTTGTTTCTATCTCTGGCCAGCGATCACAGATTGCCGCTTGTCTAAGTTGGTGATTTCGTCTTTTTGTTTACAATGCTTTATAGGTCAATTACAGAGAGCATTTTTTTCTTACTTTCTAATATAAATTCTTTTCTGAAGAAAAGAGGTCTTTAGTTGCTATTTTACAAAATGTCATGCTGGTTATCTGGGGTTATTGGTTTTGACTCATACTATCTATCAAGGTTCTCAAGAAGGAAATGGCATTTAAAAATCCCCTTGAATTTTGAGTATTTTGAGATCCTTATTTTAACTAATACAAATTGGGAGTACATAGGCCACATAGCCATAAAAGATTCGCCCCACCCCCTCTTCTTCACTCTCTTTTTTTTTTTTTTTTTTCCTTCCCAGAAATGAAAGAGAAAAAGAAAACGATGAAGAGCTCTTTTCTGGATCTCTAATTAAACTATCCATTAAACTTTAAATAAATACGAGACCTGTAATATAACTTTGTTTTTCATATGATTTATTTGATTATAAACATGAGACTATAAACCTTTGTAGCTTTAAGATGACAATTTCTGTTTAGTTAAGATCTTGAAAACTGGTAATTAAAAATAAATAAATGGGTAGTTATCTGAACTAGTATTGCATTGTGCTGGATTGATTACGTTTGTAAATTTGAGATGGGCGGTAATGACCATCAACCTATTCTTCTACCTTTACAATTTAAAGTCATATCTTCTAACAATATAAAACTGTAGAGTGCAACTGACTACAAGTTTAATGATAGCTAGGTTTGTGCAATGTTTATTTCGTGTTTAAACTTGCTAAATAAAAAACAAAATATGCTAAATATGTGTCTATATATGCATGTTTTAATATATATTATGCATGTTTTTATGTATATGTTGTACATATCCTTTTATATTTTCAACTAACGTGTAACATGTGTTTTTAGTGTTTAACATCGTCCACCTTCGTTAACAGGGTGTGCTCAAACAATTCAAGCTGGATCGAGAAAACCCTTAGTCTGGAAGGATTGCCAGATTCTTTGCTACAAACTTTAATGAAAGGCCATGATTTAAGTAAACTTCAAAACAATTTAGGTAGTTCCACTTTGGAACTTCTTTTGGGCAGCACCGGTGACATCTCTAGGAGGACCTCCATGATGAAATTTCTTCGTAACTCTACCTTACTTTGCCTAACTGTTTTTCCACGTAATTATATCTTAGAGGAAGCTGCTTTAGTTGCTGAAGAGCTATCTGTTACAAAAATGAATTCTGATAGTTCTGTTACCCCATGTCGAACACTGGCAAAGCATCTCTTAAAAGCTGATCGCCAGGTATTTACTGTTACATTTCACTTTCTAATTGCAGATATGTGCATGTTTTATTTTTTCAGTTGCAAAGAACTATTAATTTTTGGTTATGTTTCTTTTGTGCAATATATAAGGGGTACATCATCCATCTTGAGCCGCAATATTCAGGGTCAGAAACAAAATGTTAGCCATTTCCTCTTTCGAAGTATTGTTGGATTGGTTTAGTTAGTTATTCGTGGAATGTGGTTTAGAACCCAACATATTATTTTGAAACTAGCAAAAACTGGATATAGCTTTTGGCAGGAACCTTTCCAAAAATCATATCCGGTTAATTCATTCACTATTGGGACTGGGACATGGCATTTTATTTTTTCTCCTCGCCATTTTGAAGACTGTGATATGCAGGACCACTTTTTTCTCTCCTCCATTATGAATTTCTCATGCCTCTCTGGGCCTTCTTTCACATTAGGATAGTATTCTGTCTTTCCCATTTTTCACAGCCTCTTCTTCTTTTTCATTTGCTCACCCTCGTTTCCCTGGGAGGTTCTTTGATATTCTCTTCCGCACCCATTTCAGCATTTTCAACCAGAGGAGATTCAACAAAGATGGCTGCTTCAAACATCTGATATTAGTAGAGATATGTGTTTTTAGATATCTATTGCTCTCACCCATTGGGTTCAATAGATACCTTTGTAAAATTTTCAGAAACTGATCCTGAGCAATATCCTTAATAGGGTGCTTGAAATTTATGGGGTGCTGGCTCATGAATTAACTGATGTGCCGCATGTGCCTTTGAAGTTAGAATACAACTGCTTCCATTTCCAGATTGCTTGCATAAATTCTATTTTCTTCTAAATTGCTGCTAATAGTTATTTACTCGTGACGTTTATTGAAAGGGCTGCAAGTATCAATCTGTTAACAATGGAAAGGCCGGATGATAATTTCATTGTTATCATGCTCTCAAGGGATATTTTGTTTGTTTTAGTTTTAACAGCACAATAGAAAGTGTGTTTATTTTTCCCTTTTTTGGTTGCATTTCTTGTATGATTCTTGGATGATTTGGCCTGATCTTGCTTGCATGATGGTTTCTTTAAGAATATATATATTCATGCCTTTGTTGCCTTAGGATGTATTGTTATGTGGAGTTTATGCACGAAGAGAGGCTTCTTATGGCAATATTGATCATGCAAGAAGAGTATTTGATATGGCATTGTCATCTATTGAAGGGCTCCCTTTGGTAAGATCTACATGTCTTCTTGGAAATTTCTTCCTTTATATTTTCAGTCACTGAAATTTGCTGCTACATGCCTTCCAATTTGCTGCTGACCTAAATGCCCTCACTACATGACAACAAGGGTTTTACCTATTGTAGATTTAGCTACTAAATGGACAATGTGTATTTAAAAATGATATGCTTATTTTAATTCAACTTTCTTAACGCGAATCCCTTGTGGCTTTTGCATTGTCGAATGATTGGTGGGTGATTTTAAGAATCCCATGTATCTTCCTTCAACAGTAACACAAATCAACCACCTTGAATTATTTCTAGTAATTCTATTTTCATCACAATGAAACTGAAAGAATTATTATTATTCTTTACTGAAAGAATAATAGTGCTACGCCTTTCACAAATTCACTATAAAAGCCATCTCTGTTCCTCTTTACCTTTTATTGAATTTATCTATGTAAAATTTCAGTTTATCTAGCATGCATGTGCTATGTTTCTAATGCGTTTCTTCATTGTAACAACAAACAGGAATTACGGTCTATTGCTCCTCTAATATATTTCTGGTATGCGGAGACAGAGCTTGCAAATGATCCTCTAAATAGTCGTGAATCATCACTTCGAGCAGTGCATATATTATCCTGTTTAGGAAGTGGTGAAACATATGGTCCATTTAAAGGTCAACCATCAAGTGTACAATTGCTGAGAGCCCACCAAGGCTTCACACAAAAAATAGGAACAGTGAGATCAGCATGGGTGTGTGGCATTGTGGATGACCAATCTGTTTCTCTTGTATGCTCAGCAGCTTTATTTGAAGAATTAACCTCGGGGTGGACAGCTGGTATTCAGGTTTTGGATCAAGCTTTTGCAATGGTGCTTCCAGGCATGTATCTTTCCTTTGCACCTAATTATTCAACTTCAAATGCTAGTAGTTTTTCACGTGTTTATGAAAGTTTTCTTCATTTCTCTGATTGAGATCAACAGATTATACATTGAAGCAAAAATGTTGCATTAAACCTGTGACTGTTTAATTTTAAGGCAAAGTAATTGATAAATCATATCTAGTGAAGTCTTTCCGACAGCCTCTTTAGGTGTTGAAAAATGTTACAGAGTTCTGAATGAAAAACACAACAGTGGAGGAAAATGAAATATCTTTTGAGAGTTCATAATGGGCATGAGTAGAGCTTGTTTATCTTTGCTCGCTCTCAGATTAGAGCGCATTAGTTGATGTAACTATCTCATAATTTGCTTATTCATCAAAATTGATTAAGCTAGAGTAATAGGTGTCATTGATCATACTAAGAATTCCATATCTGAATATAGAATTCCTAGAGAGATACTAAAAGTTGTTAAGATACATTACTGAAAAGGACAATAGAAGAAACTTTTCACGTGTCCCTATTATGTGAAATGGTAAAGAACTTGATAAAAATAAATAGACCTAAAACTGTGACGCCATATTCATTAGCAAGTGTGTGGAGTAGTTTGAATAGTATTATACTTAGGCCTGCATCAATAAAACAGATAAAAGTGGAAAACTTTAATCATAATTTCTTTTCTCAATTTTAGTTCCTTTTTAAGTAGGGTGTTTTACAATGAAATGAATGAGTGAAGCATGAGGTTTAGTCACATGTCATTACAATATATAGGAACATGCGGACACGAGATTCAAAGGATTTGAGTCTTGTCAAATTTGGTACTCGCGATTTGTATGGGTTATATTATTTTAACGTATTAAGTTTCAAAGCATGCTTTATGATGAAGCAATATTTGTAATCCACAGAAAGGAGGAGCCGTACTTATCAAATTGAGTTCTTGTTTGAGTTTTATGTGAGGATGCTTCAGAGACATCTGGATCAGTTGAGCCCCTCAAAATGCTGGGAGTCCATCTGTGAGGGGCTGCAAATATATCCCTTCAGCCCAGAACTATGTAGTGCTTTATTGCAGATTGGCCATCTCTATAAAACATCCAATAATATTCGAAGGTTCTTTGATGAATACTGTCAAAAGTAAGATCTTCGTTCTTTTTGTTTTCTATTTAGAACTATACATCTGGGTGCACATGAATACGAGATGACACGCCCTCCAAATTTATGCTTCTGGGATGGTTGTGGTGCATTTTAGCCTTCTAATTTTCCCTTGTGCACCATCATGATGCATGTAGTATTTTTTTGTTTTATCTCGTTCATAATTAATCTGCCGTGGTAAATAATAAATTTTTCAGAGAGCGTTTCCTTTTGGTGTTTTTATCTATCCTCTGCTCTTATTCATTGGCATTTTTGTTTGTTGAGTCATGCGTGAATCTTTAAAGCTATCATGGTCGAAGTTTAGTTTAGTTTTGCTTTTTTTTTTTTTTTTTTTTTTTCCTTCCCCCCTCTTAGGAGTAAGACCTGTCGTATTATGTCGGGAACACATTAGGTAGAACTCACCCTTGCAAAACCGGCTTGCAAGGGGAGGAACCAAAGGGGGTATAAACCCACTCATCATCTTATAATTATTTCGTTGGGGACATTTGGCATCTAACATATTAGTTGGTATTTTGCAATTGTATTCCATTCATCAGTGCATGTGCATGCAATTGAAAAAGGAGATTTCTGCTTTTTTTTTTTTTTTTTCCGGTGGTAAAGAACTTTTTCAAAAGAGGATAGTACAGAAGAGGGTTTATATCTACTGATCTTCTCTTATCTCTTCTCTTGTGGTGGTGGTTGTTATCCCAAGATCTTGTATTTGGTCACATCAGACTCAATTAATATGCAACACTCATGTTGATTTTGCTTCATTCCATCTGTGCTCATTTAAATTTGTGCACATGGACTTTGTGAACATCATCTAAGACTTGACTGCTTCTATTCTCAGGAAACAGTCCGTGGTTCTCTGGATTTTTGCATTATCATTTGAGATAAATAGAGGAGGCTCCCAGTATAGGATCCGTGGATTATTCGAGAGGGCCTTGGGAAACGATACAACGCGTAATTCAGTTTTACTTTGGCGGTCTTACATTGCCTATGAGGTAAACTTAGCATGTGATCCTTCTGCAGCGAGGCGGATTTTCTTTCGAGCAATACATGCCTGCCCATGGTAAGAACCTGCCCTTCCTGATGACACGTGAATATGCTCTGAACCTCATATTTATCTTGATTATTACTTGAGAAATCTTGCTCGAGTTGCTGTCATATTACTCAGTTCTCTTGTCAGTGAGTAAATAATCTCATGTATGCTTACAGTTGTGGATATTAGCGATTCAGTTGTGTGGCACGCTGAATGTCGCTCCTAATATATTCTAGGTGGATTTTTTTTTTTTTAAAGTTCTTTTGTGCCATGGTACTAGAAAATATTTTGTTTTTTTGTGTTGGTTTAGTATTATTTTAATTATTTCTCAGCATTCCAAATAAAGTGTTTGCATGACCATGGATATTGGTAACAAACAAAAGATTTAAGAGGCAATGCGTGTAGCATGGCACGTTTTTCACTTTAGTATTAATTTGCAAAATTTAGTCTGTTTGTAGATGGACTTGCTTAAATACCTTTCCTTTCCTTCTTTTTTTTTTTTTTTGGTTGAAGTCGTACTTGACGTCTTGAAACTTCTCTTTGTCATTATTTTTTTGTTTACTTGCCGGATGAGAAAGCAAAAGCAGTTTCAACTATAATATTAACTCTTTTATTATATCTTGGTAGCATGTTTGTCAGTCACTTCTGAGGTGTTAGTTTTGATTCTCAGGTCGAAAAAGCTGTGGATGGATGGTTTTACAAATCTGAACTCTATACTTTCTGCAAAAGAGCTGTCAGATCTGCAAGAGGTTATGCGGGATAAGGAACTGAATCTGCGGACGGACATTTACGAAATCCTTTTACAAGACGAGCTTGCAATGTGATGAAAGCTTACAGATGCCATAGTTGGTGAAGCCTGGAATGGTGTACTAAGAACGCCCCAGAAAAGTCGATAAACAATACTCAAAGAGGCTGTTTAAACCGTGTAAAAAAGTTTTGATATCGCTGTATTTCATGTTTAGAAGAATGCAATAGAAATTAGGTGTATTATGTCGGTATGTTTTTGGGGGTGTGCATTCAAGTTGAGATGCTGTTTGGAATACATCACAGCTTTCATATTGTTATCGTACCTGTGTTAAGGAAAGAAAATTAACCCTGGAGTGTGGTGGTCTAGCAGTAAAGAATTACCGTGGTGGACAAAGGTTCCAGTGTTGGTACAAGTGTTGGGTGGTCTTTTTGGTAGTTTTAAATGTGAAGTGCTTGTTTTCTGCTAGTGCTAGAGAGCCTCTTTGATAACGTCAACATTTGTCAGCTCTTTCTTGGACTATTCTTCACCGCCCCCCCCCCCCCCCCCCCCCCCCCCTTCAAAAAACATAAATAAATAAAATAAAACCCTAGTCATGGTAAAAATAAGTGTTAAAAAGTATGGTCTTTTGCACTGTCACCTATGATTCACGGTCTAACTGATGAATAAATTTTTTTTTAAATAATCTAATCTGATTGTTCTAATTTCTAAGAGCATCTCTAGGGTGCATTTGGAGTTGTTGTTTTTCACATAATTTGATGATAAATATAGCATTGATATAGATATATATGTTGAAGATGAAGACTCGATTGGCTTTGGATGGGTCGTGCTAGCCTCGAGTATGGGGGCTCTTTTGTTACTTTATGGGAAGCTTATGGAGGGAGATATTTAATCCTTTTTCCTTTGTTTTGGTTGGAGGGAAGAGAGGAGCGATAAAAGAGATAAGAGGCATGAGCTCACCGTTATGACTCATCAAGCCAAATCTATCACATTCAAATTTAAAAATTATCTATCCGTTTAAAACTTCATCACTTTTACCAAACTTATAGAATCATCATAATCTTGTTAATCGTTCACTCTCTTAATCTCCATCTCTTTTTATTCTCTCTACTATTTGTCCTTCCAACAAAAACGGAAAATAAAGATTGGGAGAGAAAAATATGTCCGAAAGAAATCGTTCTAAGTTAGAGTGTTTTTACTTGCTCATGGTAAAACTTTTGAGAAACTTAACCGACAAAGTCTCTTATTAGACTCAAACATGAGAAAATATCCACAATGATTTTGGAGGCCACAAATAAGGGCTGACCACTGCTATGTATACTCCATGATATGTAACTCTTAAATCAATTGAACATTAAAAAACACTTACTTTTTTAACTTTTCTATATTTATAGGATAAAAATTGTAATATGTTAAATTAAAGTGTCGGAATGAGTGGGGCCGCACAGAGAAGGCATAGAATTTATTGTCCTTCAGTTGGAGGGAGTAAGAGGAGATGGCGAAGTTGTTTTGTGATTCACATTTTCTGTCACTATCGTGGGGAGTTGGGTTTTTTGTGGCACTAAAAGAAGAAGAAACAAATATAAATTTATATTCTGATTTTTCTTCTCGTTATTATTTTTCCCAAATAATTCCTCACCTTCTTAGTTGTAATCTAATATGGCAGGAAGTTCACAGATTCAACACATATGGATCATTGGATTTTACCTCCTTTATGGGAAAAACAACAATTACCTACAACAATTACCTACAACATTTACCTTTTTAGTTGTAATTGTAGAGAACACACAGATTCAACACACACGGATCATTGAATTTTACCTCATTCATGGGAAAAACAACAATCACCAATGGTAAAATTGTTAAAAAAAGACAAAAAACAAACAAACAAACAAAATTTACGAGATGAGAAAATATTAACCCTATCCTTGCCTTTTAAAAGTAAGACATCATATTAATTTAGATTACTACTTAATTATATAAACTTTTTTTAAAAAGTAACTAATTGCAACTTTTCAACTGTTACCTTTAAAAAATAAAAATTCATAACTACGTTTTTGGGATAAAAAAAAAATTTCTTGTACACATAAATTTCAATAGTCACGAGCAGAGTAGAACTATACAATGTCAAACAGGAAATAAATCTTCAAACGAATAAGCCTCTTTTCGATTTTTAAAAAATATTTATATATATATTGAAATTTTGGATTTTTTTAAACGGTTAGCTGACCTTATTAATATATTTCTTCAAAAAGATCTTAATATTACTACATTAATGCTCAATTAAATTGTATTCAACTCGGTCACGATCAAAACAAAAAATTATTCATTCCCGTCAAAGCGCCTGTCAATAGACAATGTGTTTTTTTTTTATTAGGAGGGGACTTCTCCCACTGGGTAAAGGTGTATTATCCTATCAATAGGATAAAAATTACTGACCGTTCGCTTTAATGATTCAGATTAAAACAATGCATCAAATAATTATAGGATATACTACACTTGATTAATCTTTTTTTTTTTCCCTGAATTTTTTCTAATTTACTAAATGTTTCAAAAACATTTTTTTTTTTAAATTCCCGTCGGAGAAACCAGAAGGAAAATCCAGCGTTCCCTCCACCGACCAACCACCATCACCTTGTCCCAAAATTGCCGACGGTATAGACGTGAGACCCACTGTCAGTGGGCCACGAGGCCAATCACAACTGAGGTCGCAAGGAATCGCGATGAAGTCGACGGTTTCCGATGGAGGCGCGAGGGAATCGCGACGGAGGATGAGAGGATGGGCCACAGACGCCGGATCTGGAGTCGCGAGAGGTTGGCGACAGTAGTGGAGATCGCGATGGGCAGTGGCCGGCTTGAACTCACGCTGGGTAAATGAGCAGCGAAGTAAAGCGAACCGGCCGGCCCGAACTCACGCCAGATCTGTGATTTTTTTCTTCCGCCACTGTAAGCTTCGGCAACTAACTTTGCCGGCCGGTGGGCTTTCGGAAGAACAGCCACTGTGGGCAAGATTCGAGGGTTTTTTTCCCGCGCTGAAATTGCCGGCCAGTGGGTTTTTGAAGAACAGCCCCCGTGAGCGGGACCGGCGTTCTCCTCCGCCATCATAGAGATCGGGGGATTTTTTTCTTTCCGCCGCTGCGACCTCCGGCGATTCTCACATCACCGGCCGGTGGATATTGGAAGAACAAGACCAAAATCTGGTTTTTCCTTTTTTTTTTTTTTTTTCTTCTCTCTCCACTAATTGCTTTTAAATCATATGTAATTGAGTTCATAATAAATTCTGTATATCACAGCATCTGAACCG
This sequence comes from Ficus erecta, assembly GCA_008635985.1. Lineage (NCBI taxonomy): Eukaryota > Viridiplantae > Streptophyta > Magnoliopsida > Rosales > Moraceae > Ficus > Ficus erecta. The sequence continues at coordinate 499,901 of BKCH01000141.1, read as the reverse complement.
TTCAAACAAGATCGGATGATTGAAGATTTTTATATCATTAATGAGGTAAAAAAGCCTTACCCCATTCTAGAATCAGCCTTTTTCTTAAGGAACTTCAACAAAAATATCAAAACAGAAAAGTTAAAAACAAAAAAATAATAATAATAAAAAATAAAAATAAAAGTAAAAGAGAGAGAACAAGCTCTAATCTATCTTGGTTCTACTTTTCTCCACTTTCCTACTTATTACAGTCATTTAAAGAAGTTATAGAGCTCTTTTAAAATTGTGGTTTATAAATATATACTAAATACAAAGTTACAGTTTTTACTTTTCTTATTTGTACTTGTTAAAAGCAAGTGTAAAAGCTCTACTTTACCCTATGAGAAGCTTAAAAAGAAGCACATGAAGGAGGGAGATATCTAATTCTTATTTCTTTGTTTGATTAGTGGAAGAGAAAGCAAAGAAGAGATAGAAAGATAAGATCTCTATTACAGTTGACCAACCTAAATCTTAAACTTAATTAAGATTATTTTTCTCTAAAATAATTAGATAATAATTAATAAAATTGATAATGTTGTAGTAAAACTAATCATTTTCATCCATTAGTATCCTTTTAAATCTTCCTTCTTCTAACTAAACAAATTAAAAGATTGTCATAATTGTGTTTATCATTCACTTTCTTTATCTTTCCAACTCTGTTCTTTTTTTCTACTCCCCGTCCTTCAAACTAGACGGAAAATACCAAATAAGGGCTGACACTATACCCCATTATTAGCAACAGATGTAACTCATAATACTTCAACTTAATAAATAAAAAAAATAAAAAAAGAAAAAAAAAAAAGAAAAAAAAAAAGCAAAATGAACAAGATGAGAAATAAATATTAGTTAACATACGTACGTACTTATAATACCAATCTTCAACTAAAATGTTTTATTGAGAAACAAAACTATTAATTACATGGAATTTATCTTCAAGTTGCAATTAATGTTCAGTACTATTGTTCTGTTTACAGTAACATTAAATAGTTTTATATGAAATAATATGAATTCCGAAAGCTCAAAAAATATAGATTAGTTTAAATCACATGCTCCATGTGTGTGAGATTATATAAAAGAAAAAAAAATTGAATATTTTCCTAAAAATGAATGCATTACAATGAGTAGTTTGTTATATTGATACTGTTATACATACGTATATATGACTACATTGTGATATTTGTTTGTCTTTTTTCTAGGTGATTGTGGTATTTGTTTGTTTAAATGAAATTGTTTCTTTTCTAAGATAGTCATTCGATAGTTTATTTTACAAAATAATAAAGTAAGTCAAATTTTACAAAAATGAACTAGAAATGATACTCTTTTTAAGATTTCCTCCATACATAAATTGCAACATTTATATGTGAAGTGACGAGTAAAATATTCACAATTCCATTGTCACTTGTCGTAGCCTTTTTTTTTTTTTCAACGTTGCATATGTTATTATAAGATTATTTCTGTTAGTGTGATGACACAATCGAAACATGAACGAACTGATGTACAACTTCGAAAGAAAAGAAAAGAACCTAAAAAAAAAACAAAAAATATAAAACATAAAACAAAAGGACGAAATATATGAACGAAGTTTTTGAACAATAACTCATCTTTTTAAGATAGTACATATATGCCCTGAAAAGAACTAGGAAATTTTTACTAAGAAATCTTTTTTTTTTTGAGGGGAAGTCAAAATTTTCAAGTTGACCTATATATATATATAAAGCATGTGCCTAACGCCATGCATGCATGTTTTATATACAATTTCAAAGCATGTGCATCCCATTCCATGTATATATATAGTAGACGTACGTACTAAGTATAATATATAGTGCGCAAAAGGCCTCAAATGCGGTACCAGTTTGTATCCGGCAGTGATGTGGCATGAAATTGTGTCACAAATTGGACACGTGGCCGGCGCATGGAAAGTGGGGCTGACGAAAGCAGAGGAAAAGCTCGCGATTACAGTCATGCAGGTAGAGGACAAAATTGCTTTTAAAATACAAATGAGGGCAAGATGGTAAAAGTTAGTCTATAAAAAAAGAAGAAAAAAAAATAAATGTATGTAAGTATAATCTGGACGTGTATATGCTTTTTTAGAGGATAGAAATGTGAAGTTAAGAGAAATGGAATGTAATGAAATGTACAAAGAATGTGGACTCTTTGTAGATCTCATACAGTTAATCCATTTTTTCTCTCAAGAACATCCAAGTCCAAAGGAACAGATGGGGACACCGATGCCATAGTTATGTAATTGAAATTTGCTTCTGGAGTGGTGCAAGGCTTTCTTTGCATCTGACTTTCCTTTTAATACTTTCCCCATGCATGTCGATACAAAATTCATTGATGGGATCTACTATAAAATTTCTTCTTTGTAAACGTGATGATCATTTCTTCAAAAAGAATGTGAATATCGATGAGTTATATATGAACATTTAGTTTGGGGATTTTGTCTTAATTTGTTTCCAACTCAGATCCAAAATGGACGATAAACAATTTGCAAACTCAAGAAGAGTTTGATGTGTACTTGCTGTAACATGAAGAAAAGAAAGAGAGAGAGTGTTGGGGGAGGCAAGAAAACGTCTAGAGAGAGAGAGAGAGAGAGAGAGTTTTTGCTTTGACAGAGGAAAGTTTGGTGAAGAGCGAGAAGAAATATTAGTACAAGAGCAAAAGATCTTATCTCCATTCTTTTCCCATGCACTATTCTCCAAAGCCCGTGTATTTTAAAAAATTTCAATGCCTGCACCCATCTTCACATATGTCAGAAAAATAATAGCTTATCCTTCATATACGTTCATTGAAAATTGTGCCGTACAATTCTCATCCGACGGTCCATATGCACTTGCTAGACATATCCAACAATATTAGGATGCCGGAGCCAATACTTATCCTATATATATAAGCATTATACCGAAGAGTTCTTTTGATTTTTTTCTTGACTATTGTACTATATGTAAAATGTTGTGTAAAAACATGGTGCTCATGACCAAATATTAAGCCACATCTTATACATTGAAATAGGACTGTATTTTTTTAATATTAATTGATGTGATAATTTTTTGAATGAAAACTTGTATAAATACACATCAATGATATAAAAGTTTGGATTAAAAATTGAGATTTGAGTTTAGTATTCTAATATCAATGACATTTATGAGATCGATCACATATCACTCATTATTATGGGGTGAACGTATAAATATGAGTCTTTATTTCATCGTCATCTTTAGTATATATGTGCATGATTAACCGACTTAATCAAGTTAGTAAATGACGAGAAAGAATAACATCTAACATCAAAGTGACATAGGATATCCAACTAGGTTAGCACCCCTAGACACTTTTCCCGCACAAATGAATAAGATGGTTAAAAGCAAACAAATCAAAGAAAGAAAGAAAAACCACACACAAAATGCATACAAGTAAACTTATACTCTAAAACTATAGAACAAATGGAGTTTTGCTGATTTCGGTATGAACACTACAACAAGCTATAGTACGTAAGCTCATATATACAAATATATATATATATATATGTATGTGTGTGTGTATATATATATATAGGAACAATTGTTGAGAAGAGTGAATGGAACAGTAAGCAATTCAACAATATTGCTACCAAAACAAAAAATTCAGCAATAATACAAAAAAAAAAAAAAAAAAAAAAAAAAAAAAAGCTGTTCTCATTGATACAAGTTTTCTCATGTTATAAGATATATATCTGAATATATATAAAAATATAGACAAGATATTTGACCTCTCTCTCAATAAATCTCAACCTAATAAAAATACATAACGCATACAAGTATGTATATAATTCATCATTGATTTTCTCTTCTTAATTTCATGAAGACACACGAGTAAATTTAATCTACTCTCTGATAATTGGCTGTGGTAAGATGTGCTGCATTGCTAGACCATCAAGTTGTTAGCATATATATACGTATGTATGTATGTATGTATGTATGTATATGTATGTGGCTGTGTTTACAATGAGATTGATCAAGTAGTAGCACAATCAAGATCTCATCATATATATATATATATCTTAATTAATCAATTAGAACCTCCAACTGATAAGAAGTCAATGAAAGAAACGCCACTAGTAGTTTTGGTTTGATGTCCCTTTGCTTGTTGATCAACCTCCTCATCCTCTTTCCTTGCATTATCTATCACTTCACTTCCATTTGACTGATCAGCATTTACTTGGAGAAAATCGTAAAACTCAATTGGCTGAGCTTTCTCTGCAACAAATTTTATTTATAGGAAAACATATTAGTACATATATATGTATACACTTTTAAATATATAAATATATATGTCACATGTATGTAATAATATCTGGAGCAACAATATGGTTCTGCTTTCAACATACACACACTAGAAATAAGTGGTGATTAACATGCACGTACTTCTTCCTCTTTATATATATATATATATATATATATATTTTTGTATTAATCATATGATCTTAATCAATAAGAACAAAACTAGTCATATTTTTGTATTAATCATATGATCTTAATCAATAAGAACAAAACTAGTTATATATATACAACATCAAAAGTGTGTGAACTATAAAAACGAGTCAGAAGTAGATTGTCTGACCCTATCAGAGCGATCATGCTACAGGAATTACTTCTTCTTAGAAAATAACATTTTAACTGGATAATCTATCCTCTGCCGGTTTAATATAAACATTATTGACAAAAGAAAAGAATTACAAGATCAAAATATGATCAATGGATAAAGACAAGATTAACATGGAGAAGTTATTGATTAATTATACCTTGATCTTGCATTGTGATGCAGGGACTGGAATCTTGAGTGGTATAAAAATACTCTTTGGGAAATGAGAGAGGATTGAGAACTGTTAAAGGGTAGTTATATTTCTTAACGAAAGAAGCTAGATTAGTACCAGTCCTCCTATCACAACTGTTACCAACTTGAGCAATATGACTAATTGTATCATGTTTCGTCGAAGATTTTCGGTCGCTATGATTACTTAGTAATGCTTGATGAGCCGCTCTTTTGGCGTAGAGCCTGGATCTTTCTCTGCATCTCCTTGCCATGATGACATGCCAATGATTCTTGACCGCGTTATCAGTCCGACCGGGGAACAGCCTCGCAATAACAGCCCATCTGTTCCCGTGTATGCGGTGAGAAGCGAGGAGTCGCTCTTCTTCCTCTTCCGTGAAAGGACTTCGGTTAATTCTTGGGTCCAGCTGATTGAACCATCTCAATCTACAACTTTTCCCTGCACGTTAATTTATAATTAGCTCAATTTGTTAGGAAAATTCTCTGCATGCAAATCTTATACGTATAGTAGGGTTTGTACCTATTAGATCACACACACAAACACGCGCGCGCACACACATATAGCTAGTACGATGCATTTATTCCAAACCCTAGCTGCTAAATGGATAAGAATTAGTGTGTGTGTGTGTGAATATATACTTAAACACACACATATGTATGGTATTTTATCAATAATTGAGTATTCACCTGATCTTCCGTGGAGTTTTTCGGCTATGGCGTTCCAATTATGAGGACCATATCGTTCCACCAACTCTCTAAGCTTCTCGTCTTCAGCAGGCCTCCAATGGCCTCTAGTGCACATGATATATATTCCTGAATTGATATATTTAGACTACTTTTCTCCCCTGATAGCTAAAGTACACAAACAAAGTAAATTAGAATAGAAACCCTAGAACTACACAAAATGGGATTTTTCAGAGAAAGTTGGGTAAGAATTATGTGCAAGAAAAATCCAAGAGAGAGAGGCAAGAAGGATATTGGAGATATTGAAGAAGAATTAAAGATTATTGGGAGATTTAATGGATTCGTTTAAGAACAAAAGGGACAAGAGAGAGAGAGAGAGAGAGAGAGGATGGGAAAGTGTTTTCCGTTAGAGAGTGGGAAGGGTTTGGACAGACCTTACACCTGCGACTGATGCAACGTCTTGTCTAACAATAAAAACGCCTTCTTAGCCCCCTTTATATATAGATATATACACACTCAAATATATAGACATGTATATATATATATATATATATATATATATATTTGACAAGGAAAGAAAGAAACAGACAAACAAAGAAAGAAAGGGTTGCTTGGTGAGGTGAAATATGGTTCTGCTTTCAACATCTCCCCTAGTTTCTAACCTACAACGTCTACTTTATAACCCACCTCTCCACCTCTATTATTTTCAATAATTTTATTCATTTTCCAATATAGGTATAGACACTTCTTATAACAAATTATTATAGATAAATTTTTATAATTAATAAAAAGTTTTAAACAACATTCACATATTTTAATTAATCCATCTAGGTTGTTAAATTTAATCACCCCATTAATAGATTAATTCCCATTGACAATCTTTGTATGTGTGTGTGTGTGTGTGTGTGTTACATTGAGCTGATTAATTATTTGGTTTTATATGTTGTAATAAAAGAAAAAAAGAGAAAAAGGTGGCTTTGGAGGTTGGTATTTCTTGTTAGACTTTACTAAGGAATAGTTGTACGTACGAATGAATTGTGTTAACGTTTTAGGTTTTGAACGGCTTTCAGACCTAACTAACAACTTAAAATTAGCTTAGAAACCTCAACTGCACGTGGAGACTTGGCTCAAAGCCTCAGACATATATATATATATGTGTGTGTGTGTGTGTGTGTGTGTGTACAATAATTAATTTTTATCCTTTAATTGCTTTTGGGGTCAAACATCTCGTCTCTTCCCCTGGCCCTATAACTAGTTATGGAAAGCTGCGTCTTTAAACAGTAAAGTTTCATTAATTCTGCTAAACACCCAAATTTATGTCTTATATCCTTTCCGTGTCCAATATTTTTTTTTTTGGTCGCATTGCCATTTTAAATTAAATTCATCGACCATTCATTTAAATTTATTTTTCTTCTTTACTTTCTTTTTTTTTAAGGGTAAAACAATTATATATTGCATTAGAATTGAGATTACCTCTCAAATATAATTTGGTGTTTCAAAGGTGTTTAAGCAATCATATAATGTGGCATAGGTAAAAAATTAAAATTGTTCTAAATGAATATTTTATGAGAAATTGTACTAAATAATATTTGTACGGAAACATTTAAAATAAATAATAAGGTTTTAAAATATTTAAAGTAAATAACACATTTATTATGTAACTAAAAAATTTACTAGGTAAACCATAAAATTACTAAGTAAATGAAATAATTATAAGAAGTAAATAAATTATTTACCTTACTTCAATTATTTTCTAAAAAATACTATTTACTTCTTTTTTCCACTTTTCACCCCGCTAGGGCTAACTCAACTTTGAGAGAATAAAGTTTTTTAAAGGAGCTTTCAAATTCAAAACATGAAGTGTTTGGTCATGTGCCCGCTCGTTGGCTAAGTTGCACAAAGCATCCACTTTGATTCCTACCTCGTTTGTAATCTGCTTCGATTTGAGATAAGGTTGAGAGGAGATTGGAGAGGGCCGAAATGATTGGATCAGATGGAGAAGGGTAGAGCCCCATTCCTGAGAAGAAATGAGAAATTCTATAATAAATTTTATATCTCGCAATCAACTTGTTCAACTTGGGTATTCTGTTTAATAATCCTTCAAAATGTCTAGTGCATTAAATAACACAATATGATTTGATTGATTACACGGTACTATATGAGATATTCAAAATTAATCAAGTGATTTTATTAAGGAAGAAAACTTAACTAATCACCAACTGACATAGTGAAATTTATTGATAATATTTGTCCTATGATAATCGTTTGCCGCCCTAATGTGATTGTTTTTTTTTTTTTTTAATAGTTTGTATAATCGATAAAATTAATCTATTTCTAGTTTGTTTTCATTCTTTTTAGTTGTCAAGTCTTCAGAGTGACGCTTCATCAATTGCTTTATTGAGTTTGCCCTTATTTCTGTCCAGTTAGGTTTAGCTCAATAGGTAATTATTAAAAAATAAAGGGGATTTAGATAAGAACTCTCAAATTTATGTCTGAGATGGTTTCGTCCTTATGTTTTTTTCCCTTTTTTTTTTTTTTTTTTTTTTTTTTTTCTGAACAGAGATTTTGTTTCAATTCTAATTTTTTGGGTGAAAAGTGTTAATACTTCAAAGTGATCACTTTCACTTAAAGCTTTTTATCAGATGGCCCACTACGCTTAAACTTCATGCACGTAAGTATTACGTGATAGGTTCTTTCTACTAATTAATTAAGAAAATTAGTTCATCTTTGTCCTCATTATGTAATCATACAAAATCAATAGTTTACAATACCTTAATCAGATAATATATCAAGTAATTCAAATACCACTAAACTATATATGTCGGCACCAATTAAAAAAGAATAGAGTCAAGAAATAAATACAATTAAAAGAATAGAACTAATTCATAACCAAAATAAACTAGAAGAAAATTACACTTCAATCTCCCTTAATTTAAGAAGGGGAAAAGAAATAATTTATCTGTTAGAAGAAACATGCAAACTTTTTATGCCCATGTGTAAGTATTAAGACGACATATATATGTTCTTAATTTAGAAGAACCGTTAACTGAAAAAAAAAAAAAAAAAAAAAAAAAAAAAGCCAGTAACTGTTATGGTTTATTTTCTGGAACTTTAAGCAGTTTTTTCCTACCAAACCCTTGCCTTATATATATTTGAGTTGAAATAATTCAAAACAACTTATCTATTATTAACAGAAAAAAGGTAGTAATAATAGTTAATATATATAGCTGGCCAGTTGTTAAGGTCAGTAGACCACAGACTTATGAAAAAAAAAAAAAAAAAAAAAAAAGCATTGCTAATTATAACTGCAATAAGTATTATTTGCACTTGGCCAACCCCCATCAAACAAAACGTTTTTGAAAAAAAAAAAAAAAAATACACCCTCCATCAAAAGAAAAGTTTTAATTAATATGCATCTATATTGAATTTATTTGCTTAGAGCTTCAACATATTTAGGTGAATAAGTTATGAAGAATACATCACCAGGTTATCACCAGCAGCTTATATGTCCTAATTAGTTTCCAATTAATATTGTTTGACACATGAAAAAAAATATATATATATATATATATATTTATACTTAATATATAAATGTCTCAAGTACCACATTCTTGTATTTGGACCTGTCCAGCAATTGTATAGCATTTTATTTAGAATTTTGTAGTTGTTAGATGATTTATATGTAACTTTATAGTTATTTAAAATATTATATCGTTAGAATTATTAGTGCAAAAATGATTGTTATAATAACATATAAAAAAAATTACAAATTTCGTTTTATAAATAAGTATTGGATATGAGACAATCTCTATATAAAAGAGAGTTTAGAATGAAGTTAAATTTAGTTGTTTAATATATATGAAAGAAACATGTATATTTAGCTTCTTTTGACTGTTGGCCTAACATTCTGTCAAGTTAGAGAAATTGCTTGGAAATAAAGAAGAATGGAAAGCTATTTCTGATCATGATATATATATATATATATATATATATATTATTCCCTTCTTCACCCACCATTTGTCCACCTGATTTTCTGCCTTCCTATACATATATACACACACACACACATATATATTATATGTCACGCACCCTTGCTAACTGTCGTTGCGACTAATTAACTGTTTTCTTTCTAAACTAACCTCTCTCTCTCTCTCTCTCCTCTCTCTCTCTCTCTCTCTCTCTCTCTCTGAGAAAGACTAGCTTTATTTATTATTACGTGTGGACCTTTGCATGATTTTATATTAACTGCAAATTAACCTTAGTTAACAAAACCCCATGAATATGCTCGTGTATCTGTACATGTGTATATATTTGTTCTTCACAATCCAAAACAAATATGAGATAATTAGTCGATTCCTATTATTTATATCGATCTTACTAATTATATATGATGATATTGTTAATTCATATGTAACAAAATTTTCTCGATCTTACTAATTATATATGATGATATTGTTAATTCATATGTAACAAAATTTTCTCTCAATAAATATTATATGTTTTGTTCAGACAACTGTTTACTTCTATGCGATAATATACATATAGATATATAAATATATAGTGTGTCAAAAAAAAATAAATAAAAATAAATTAAACCTATTGTAATGTATTGTATTTTTTTTTTTTTTTTTTTACCTGGGGTTGCACGTAGCTAGCATAATAGATGATACATAGGGCGTGTTGGAAACATCTCAAATGCATAAAAATGGAATAAAGAATATTAATCACACAACATAGACTAATAAATATAGAGACTGATCGTCAAATTCAAAGCAGTTTCATACGCATTAATTGAGAGTTCTCATTTGACTGTTCACCTGTTTCACCTACTTTTTTTTTTTTTTTTTTTTAATATATATTTTATCCTGAGATCAGCCTCAACACTCCAAATAGCTTTCAAAGAGTTTGGTTTTTTTTTTTTTTTTTTTAATTTTGTACCGGAACTTGTTTTTCTTTTTTTTTTTTCCTTTTTACATTTAATATCTGACCCAATAATATCAGTAGTACTAGTACTGCTTATTGTTGAGCTTGGTAGTACTACTTATTGTTTCATTAACACTTACCAAGAATATTTGAATTATTTGGATTTTCTTGCTGATCAAGTAGTATAGTACCACTCATCGTTTAAACCTTTGCTTTTTTAATGTGTTATTTACTTTTATATATATATATATATATATATATTTATATTATTTAGGGAGATATGTAAGAATGCCCTAAATTTGACACCTCCCTATAATTTTATCATCCATAAAAGTAAAATCAATAATTTTTTCATTTCATAAAATTTAATTAAATAATTAAATTAAAAAATAGTAAATAGACAAAAATACACATATCTCTTTATTTTCCTTTCTTTTTTATTTATTAGAATATTTTTTTATATATCTCCGACTCCGTTCACCAGCTGGTCGTCGGCCGGTCTCCGGTCACCGGCCAGTCTCTAGTCGTCGGAAATTGTTTTTTTATATTTCAACAAAGATAACTGGATGTATCCTACTTCGCTTGCCAGTCACTGGAATTTTTTTTTTTTTTTTCATATTTCAACAAAAAATGACCGGATGTATCCGACTCCGGTCACTGGCGTCGATGTTGGTCGCTAGAGAGATTCTATTAGAATCCAAAATGGATTCTGACAGAATATATATTTTTGGATTTCAACAAAGATGGCTGGATGTATCCGACCCCGATAGTCAGAGAAATTCTATTATAATCTAAAATGGATACTACCAGAATCCGAGAAGGCAAAAAGGATTCCAATAGAATGTAAAATGGATACGATTAGAATGCAAAATGGATTCTACCAAAATCCGACAAGGCAAAACGGATTCTGATAAAATGTAAAACAGATTTTGATAGAATGCAAAATGGATTTCGCTAAAATCCAAAACGGATTCTTATATAATCCGAAAAGGTAAAATGGATTCAGATAGAATGCAAAAAAGGTAAAACAGATTCTAATAGAATGCAAAACGGCTGGATTCTGATAGAATACAAAATAGATTATATCAGAATGCAAAATGGATTCTACTAGAATTCGAGAAGGCAAAACACATTCTGATAAAAGGCAAAATGGATTCTGATATAATTCAAAACGGATTTTGATCGAAATTCAAAACAGATTCTCACAGTTTTTTTTTTTTTTTTTTTTTTTTTTTTGGCATATTCGGTTGAAACATAAAATCATTAACGCTTTTATTTTCACCCTACAATACCAAAAATTTTCCCGACAAACAAATCACTAAAAAACAAACCAAATCAACAACAATAATTTTCTCGGCAAACAAACCATCGAAAACAAGCAAATCAATCACAAGAAAAATAACACATGCATCCAATGGATTCTATCGAAATGTTCAAGTACTTTTCCAAAGTTCACAACACTAAAATTATTAAATTTATTGTGCATGTTGTTACACTTGGTTATATATCAAAGAGATAGTCTGCACCTGGTTGGAATCTGGATTGGATTGTGATCAATGATCCCAATGGAATCCTTAAAAAACTAAGGTCATCTTTCTCTTTAAATCTCTCCGACTTTATATGTAATTATATATATATATATATATATATATGTGCATATGTATAGGTGTAAGTGAGTGTGTGCATATAATATATATAATACACAAAACTGAACAGAGAACACAGTTCGTCGAATCAAGCAAGCAAAGTGAAAAAACAAAAGAAATTTATATCGCTTTTCAAAGCAGAAAACTTCAAAATACTTTTCTCTGTATATAAGTTTTGCATTCTATCAAAATCCATTTTGCATTTTATCATAATTTGTTTTACCTTCTCGGATTCTGGTAGAATCCATTTTTGCATTATTATATAATCCATTTTTCATTATGATAGAATATGTTTTGTCTTCTTGGATTATGATACAATCCAATACCGTTTTGGATTATGATAGAATTCATTTTACATTCTATTGGAATTCATTTTGCATTCTATTAGAATTCATTTTGTATTCTATCGGTGACCAACCAGCAACCAGTGACCTACTGGCGGCCGGCGATTGGCGACCGGCGACTAGTGACCTACCGGTAGCTAACAACTGGAGATCGGCTAGCGAACGGAGTCGGAGATACATGAAAACTATTCCAATAAATAAAAAAAAGAAGAAAATAAAGAGATGACGGTATTTTTGTCTATTTACAATTTTTTAATTAATTATTTAATTAAATGTTATGAAATTGCAAAATTATCAACTTTACTTTTATAGAAGGCAAAATTATAAGGAGGTGCCAAATTTATGGCTATTTCCCTAATTTTCTCTATTATTTATTTTTGTTTTTACTCAACAAATATACTTTGCATTTTAAAATATTATATTTTTTATATCAATAGATTATCTTTAAATACAAATTTATACTATTTTGATCGATACTTAATTTTGACCTAAAAATATCCAAAATATTTTTTTCAAATGAAACATGAATAAGTGGTAATTACCTTTTTCTACTTTGTATTTTGTTCTTATTTATAAAGTATGCATTTTGAATTTCTTCACTTTTATACCATTAGATTACATTTACTAGGGCGGGGGCTGAGAAGCATGAATCTTTTGTTTTGAAAACTAAAAGATTTTCATTTTTTTTTTAATTTTCCTTTTAAAAGGTATTTTGGGCTCTTTTTTTTTTTTTTTTTTTTATCAAAATGAAGTTTTGGCTAATAAAAGATATAGATTTGTGTATTAAATGTAATATAATGGTATAAAATACATGACTTTAAAGTGTAGGATTTACTTTCTAGATAAAACAAAATAAAGGGTACAAAAAGTAAATAATCCAAATCATAGGTTTTTTTTCTGTGCTTAAGGGCATTTTTGGCATTTTCTGATCAAAATTAAGTGTTTACCAAAAAAATATAGAGATTTGTATATTAAATGCAATTTGATAGTCTAAAATTTAAAATCTCAAAATGCATGGTATACTTTTGGAATAAAAGTAAAATATAAGGCATAAGAATGTAAATAGCCCTTTTTCAATTTATATGTTCTACGTATATATCGTTAGAAGTTGAATTTACTGCACATCGTCAAGTTACTAAGCTATTATTGTATTTATATGTAAATTGGATACCATATTCTCTTGAACTAGCTTTTAGAGAAAAGTTATATCCAAGTCTTTTTATTTTGGTGTCACAAATAAACTTTTGCACGCGCTAATGGGTTCCGACCCAGCCTAATTTCATGACACACTACATATGATGGAGGGCATTAGGAGTGAAATTTTTCCCAAACCGTCAAGTCATTAATTTATAACGGTGTTTATATATAGATTGAATATACTCTTTTCTTAAGTTAGTTGAGTTTTATCAAAGTTCGTGTATCATATATTTCTGAGGCATGTCGCACACATATAACGGCCAAAAAATTGGATAGAATAATTGTCCCATTAGCCATAAGGATTGAATTCAAGTATCTAAGTAGCCTTTTTTTATATCTCCATCAGTTGGTTACCAAAACACACTTAATCTTGGCCATCCATTTTGTACAAGTTTCACACACAGACTCCACCCACATTGGGATGGCATGTCAAGGTTTTTTTTTTTTTTTTTTTTAATTTATGGAATACAAATATATATATATATATATATATATATATATACTGCTTCAAGTGTGGCAAATTGTTACAAGTTAATTTTAGTTTGAACGAAAGTTATATTTATATTTATATTTATATTAACAATAAAAGAGGGTGATTTGACACTAGGTCACCTAATCTGGGATTAGAGAGTTTCTGGGTCCACAAGTAATTTAACTTCTCAACTGTAAAACTGCCAAAAGCCATCTCTTTAAACTATTTCAATGTTTATTTATTTATTTATTTTTTAAAATTTTGGTTTCTTAAGTTGGACGTGCTGAGACTGAGAATTACAACTACTTACCAAATCAACTATTAAAAAAATATATATTAATTCCCATAACTAGCTATTTGGTCTCATAAACATCTAGTTAAACCAATATTTGATTATGGACAAAAATATCTTCTTGCTTGGTAGCAGACCAACAAAATGTGTCAATCCGACTGGAATACTATTAAGACATGCATGTTTTATTCAGCAAACAACAACAACAACAACAACAACAACAATAATAACAATAATAAGTACTTAGAGTTTAATCTCATTAGAATTGAGATTGACTTAACTAATTCCTGTTTAATTGCAAAAGCCATACCTCGGACTTATAGTCATTAATATCGTTGCTTTTGAAGTACATTGCTTCAAAAAGAAAACTTTATATCATTTGAAACAAATATAGATTTTCATAGTTACCCCTAAATGAAAATTTGATGTTTACATATGATCAGCTAGATGTCAAATAAGGTCAGCTCGTTCTCTTTTAGAATGATATACCAAAAGGTTATAAATATATGTGTGTGTGTGTGTGTGTGTGTTAAAAGATATAACAGAAACAATCAGTGTCGTGGAAAAGTAGGAAAATGGAATTGTATGGAACTGCATCTTTGAGTGCAACTCACTTCTTGAGTTTTGAGACATTTGAGTTAATAGAGAGGGGGCATTAGGTGCTGGACAGGGATATTCATGTAATAATACATAATATTTAATATTATACATTATATAGAAATAATTACACAAAAAGTCTATTTTTAGGAGCCCATTTTTAAATATGTCCATTTGTTTATAATATTACATAAATATCCATTTTTATAAAAACAACTATTTATAATATCCTTTTTACCTTTTTACTATATTTAAAATCATCTCATTATGATTCATATTTTTTTTTCCTTATTTGTTCATCATTATTATATTTTTGTGTTAATAACTAGTTATTTATTATAGTGATAAGATTTATGTTTTTTTAAAAACCTATTTCATAATTTTAACAATATTATGATAATTTATCTTATTTATTATTATTTGAATTGTTTTAATAGTTAGTTTTTAAAGTTTAAATGTCATATGAAATCGTTTATTTCTTTACGATAATTACCATATCTTTATGATAAATACCATATCATTATGTACTTTTTAAAATGTGGTATAGTTTTTTTTTTAATGATTACTATATCAACATGATGTTTTTTCTTTATGATAATTACTGTATCATTATGATGTCTTTTTTAGATTTTAAAGTGTTTAATAGTTCTGTAAAATATCTATTTAATTTTCTTTATATATTCGTTGTGAATTTAATCTTAATGATCAATTATTTATTATAATGATTGTTTTTCTTTTACAATACAACTAATATTTATTATGATCCTTTTTTTCTTTATAATAAATCAAGTAAAATGGGTTTTTTTTTTTCCTTTTATAAAAGATTTACTTAATTTGACATTTTTTTTAGAGATTTTTTCTTTCCTTTTTTATCAATTCTTTATTTGTATATATTTAATTCTTGATGAAATGATAATGTGATCTTTATAAGTATCAAATTAGACATGGTCTTTATAAGTATCAAATTAGACATTCTTGTAAATAAAAAAAATGAACATATTTTAAATCATAATTATCAATTTAGATATTCATGTAAATAACCCTATTATATATGTCATTGGTTGGCTTTCGCACATTACTTGCAATGGATCTTTATACTAAACTGGATGTAATTGAACACCTTTACAATTTTTCTATAGCGAACTTAGATCCATGCCTTTCGGTTCCTATCGTACACTAACTTCCCAAGTATTCAATTAATATTTTCAAATACATGTGATTTGGTAATTAAGAGTATGTTATTCGTGATTTGATTGTGATAGCATCAATAAAAATTAACAATAAATAAATAAAGGCCATGTTTGGAAAATGTATAGAATGTCAAATGTCTCAAAACCATTTTCATAGTTCTCTATATTTTTTGAATGAACACATTTAAGGGGGTAGAAAATTTTTTTTTTTTTAAACAAACTTTATTTACATCAGATGAATGTCATGCTAATATGTTATCGACTCATTATTCAAAACATGTTGAGTTATTGATTAAATTAACTACCAAAGTAAACCTGAGAGTGTCATCTCTTATAAGGCTATTTAGTACTTATGCCTCATAAATTCATCATCTTTTGATAACTTGCCATTTAAATTTTTAATTTTGATAATGAACTTGTTAAATTATTGCATTATATCTCATATGGATTAATTTTCTGTAAAATTAGTCATAAAAAAACCAACATACGCTTCATGTGAAGACAGAAAATTTCATTTCCAATAAAAAATTTTCAAGTCTAATACAAATTCTCATACAAATCTTTGGATTATTCAAATTTTCAATTTAATTTGAAATTAACTAAATAGAGTACATTGTAATAACTTACAGAAATAACATTTTGATCCGTGGATTTGGTGCGCGCCCCGCGCCCCTAATAGGGTGAGTATGGGGGAAAGGATATGGGTATGGGAGCGTATGGGGTGGGGGAAGCGCACTCATACCCGCACCCGCCACACTTATATTCAACTTTATAAAGATATACATATTAATAGATATATGTAGATTTTGTGTTTTAATGTTTTAGCTTGTTTTATGAATTTTGTTATAGATTCCTGAAGTTTAGATTTGTTTTTATGATTTCAGTTTTTTTTTTATTATGTTGATAAATTTTTATGAAAATTCTTATAGAATTTGTTAAGTTTTTTTTTTTTTTTTTGGTTCTTAATGAGTAAGTGAGTAGTGTATGAATATAATACCCTCGGTGGGAATTACCGACCCCGCACTGCATTAAATTAAGCATGTATAGGGGTGGGTATGGGGGTAAAAAGGGAGGCAGGTATGGGGTTAGGGGGAAGCATATCAACCCCCACTCCGTCTCAATGTCATCCCTATTAACTTAACAAGTTCCGGGATAAATTATCAAAATAAATTTATAGAACAAGTTGTCAAAAGTGACAAATTTAAAGGACATCGGTGCTAAATGTCCTCTCTATAATATAAATGAGCAGAAAAAGCAGCAGCCATCAATAAGCTAGAGAATTTTCCCACAAAAAACATATGGGGCTTATCCTTTTCTTTAATAATAATAATAATAATAATAAAAGGAAAAAAAAAAAAAAAAACCAAAAAACCACATGAGTGGCTTGGCTTAACCCACTAATCGTATTGGACGTGTAGTTGAAGAAAAACTTTATGTTATCTCCTAACTCCTATATTGTATTAAGTAGGACAGTATATCAATGGATGGAAGAACAAGTGCACTGAAACCGTTTCTTTCGGCTTAAGTGTTGATTGATGCAATAATAGAACCGCATCACAACTCCTAAAGTAAAGATGACTTTGTCGCATTACAAAATATCTATATATATATATATATGTATGTAAATATATACTAGAATCAGATAGGAAAAACCGTCAAAAAGAATCTTCAAAATCACTAAGTACTAGTGTGTGTGGGCATCATTTTCAGTGAATATACACCTCTAACATCTTGACAACTCATACTCCCACTGCAAACTTTTGCAAACTTTTCTAACCTTATGTGTTTGAATTTCCTAAGCTCTATGCCACTGTGAACTCCACAAAGGTCAATTTTTTTTAATATTGATATACGTAATCTCTGCTTCTTGTAGATGAAGTAATCTTGCAATTGGACTACTTTTTTCTTTTTCTTTTTAACTTTTATTATTATGTTACTGTGGGTTTGATGTCTAATTAGGAGTCAACTTGTTAATGATGCTAAGTGCAAAATGCTATGCGACCACTAAATCACAAGTTTATCGTTATTTCTCAATGTGGATCATATTCCTTTATGATCATCAAATCCTGGCAACTACCTATCTCCATAAACAAACTTAGTTTCCATCAATCAATGATTGTTCTCTCAATCTTTTCATAAGCCAATATTATTTTAAGTTTTTTAGAAAATAATATTAGTGATGGCCTCACACTCCCACCCAACACCGTTTTGAGAATCTACTGGAACCATTGGAAAACGGAAAAAGAGGACAAATCCAACATTTTCCTCAACTATCTCCAGAAGCTCATGGACTTCAATCACACAATCTCACTACTTCAAAGGGGATCCTAAAGCGATCATCTCTTACAACTATACCACCGCACCGGTGGTTTCATAAGCCAATAAATTGTTTCTTTATTTGACCCTAGAAAAAATTCACTTTTTGGCCTCCTTTTGTAGTGCTAGAAAATGTCTCAATGCTGAAATGGTATTATTAATGAGAGGACTTTGCTAAAGCTATTGTGCTTGCATTTCTAACTAAATCAAGGCGGTTTTCAAAAAAGCAGGTAGATAATGTAAGGATCCATTGAATCATTTATTATAATACTTCAAAGAAATTACTCACATAATCAACATATATACTTGATTAACAAAAGGAAGCAAATCACCTTGGCTCTCAGTGAAGCTACTTTGTGTAAAAAGATGCCGCTGCTGACGAATGTATTTTAGCCAACAAGACAAAAAGAGACCTGCACTCACTTGGCACAAAGAGTCTTGTACACGCATAACAAAAGTGTGTGTGTGCTCATGTTATTGAACAATTCTCTACAACACTCTTAAATTCCTGTGATCACGCACCAGTATCCAAGAAACAACATCCGTAAATGAAAACACGAAAATATTAAAAACAAAAACCCTTTGCTTGAGACCTTCGATTAGAAAGACATTTGAGCCTCTAATCTCCCAAAGTGTTCCCAACCATTTCATGCAATACTGTGCATGTGTCGTGTGCATGACATTCATAAGCCCTTTGATCCTAAAATGACAATCTGATGCAAGAGGAACACAGCAAGAACATAGAGAGATGAAGAAGATAAAGAGAGAAAGGTTTAGAATTTAGAAAAAGAAGAGTAGAGAGGAATTTTTAATTGTCGATGTCAGTAATCAATCATCCAAATGTGAGAATTAAAAAGACAATCTAACGTTGGAGATGCATTATATTTATTGTCTAGGATCGAAAATATTGTGATGGAGATCACAAAAATAAATGACGCACTTGTGTAACATAAGCGTGTAATTTAGTATCTCCATCCCAATATTTGAAACAGAAAATATATATATATATATATATATATATCTCTGAACCACAAAATATAATGCATCCTCCTAACTATTAAATACCCACTTTACTTTACAACAGAAACCTCTAATTACAACCATGTTTAGTTCCAATTCTTGCCTTCTTTTCTTTTTTAAACTGTGGTTGGGCTATTTAAGCTCCAATCTTATCTTAAAAAAAAAAAAAAAAAAAAAAAAAAAAAAAAAAATTCTCTCAGAACTCCGCCATCAACAACATAAAAATCAGCCGCATGCTTTGGACCACAATCTCCTGCTAATGTATAGTGCTGGGCGGAAATTTTCAGCAGTTCAAACAGCAAAAATCAGCAGTCAGCCTTCCATTGTTACAAGGCGGATAATTCAACTTCCTGATTGCAAGGACGATATGCCACGAAGGTACCATCACTTGAAAAGGAACCAGGATTAAAGCACGTGATTCCTGTGTATTTGAATGCCTTCTGCTTGCTTCTGTCCCCTAAAACTATCTGCAGAAGTAGGACAATCTTTAGGCCATTTTTACAATGTAGTTAGTTATGTAAAAACAATCACAAAGTTTGGTCTTTCGTGCTCTTTGGTTTCTAAAACGAAAGATTCATTCCACAACTAACTTATGTGGTTCTCAAATGCTCATTCTTTCAAAACGTACAAAATCATCAATGGAGTGGAGACAGTCCAATTGATCGGATTGAATTGGCTTGTGTTTTCACATCCTATGGCATCCACAACCTATTAGTCTTGGGATGGAAAGTGCCGATTGTGAAAAACAGTGCATTCTAATCTTCTAAAAGAATATAAGATGCAACTAAATTTATATGAATAAGTTATTGGTACTACCGTATGTGGAGTTGGATAAAGATGGAGTGCATGATCATAGTTCCAGATAATGGGTTGCACAACAAGAGGAAGTGGGCAGAGGTGACTTTGATGGGTGATGGTAGCCACAAGCTGCAACACAAACTCGAATCCCATTACTTTCACAAGCTAATTTACAAAAGGTCAATAAAATCAGCCAACAGTACTATATAAGTTCAAAAGGGAAAAAGAAAATGAGTATCACATGCTCAAAAGAATCTTCAGTTTCTTCTGTAGAAGGGGGCATCAAACAAGATCGGCGCATTCTGTACAGCATATCCTCACGAAAAAACACAATCTCCTGGGAAAAGAATTTTATTCTGCAATGGCAGAAAGATAAAGTTTGAGCAGCAAGACAATTGGAAAAAAAATAATTGCTAGATCAGGTACTTAACAAGCTGTATCGCTATTAGATATCTTAAAAGTAATAAATCCACTTAGGAATAGTACTTAGATATTAAGAATGTCAAAAGGATGCAAAAGTAGATCACTTTAATGTAAAGGGTTCATTCCGAATGAAACTCTTGTTAATAGTCTAGCAGCTAAAGGATTTCAAACCTGCAAGGATTACTTGAAAATATGGCATTGGGAATGTGATTTTGAAGCTCTTCAGTCAAGTACTTTGGCAAAGCACACCTGGGTAGAGTTGTTGAAGGACCTGCAATTTTGAACACGAATGTCTAAAGTACACAACAACATGCAGGCAAATTTTCACCCAAAAAAAAAAAGGAAAAGAAAAAAAGAAAAATGAAAAAAGATCTCATTCAAGTATACCTGCATCATCAGGGCCTGGGATAAAGAGAAATCGACTGTTCTCTTTTAGCCGTTGATGCATTGCAATCGTATGCCCTAGCTTGCCAAATTGCGATCTGGATGCCCATGATGCTCATTACTTTTGGTAGTGCCAGAAACAAAATATCATCTGCAGATTAACTAAGATTAAGAGGAATCTCTTGAACATATTACTCACCTGAGACTTGAGAAAGAAGGAAATGAAAGGTTACATGGGTGGGAAGAGAAATTTCCCATGAACACGAATAGTGAAGGAACCACCTCCTCATTCTCAAAAACATCAAGGACGGTTGTGAGCTTTCCCATAGCCTTCTCAAAGGAAAGAAATGTCAGAGTTATATGAAGCCATATACAGGAGAAATTATTTAAAATATTTCATTAAAATGGAATGCAAACCACCTCCTCTCTATAGAACTAGGGGAAATTCTGTTGTGTTTGTTAGCCTTTTTGGCTTGTTTCTTCTGTTAATTTGGTAGAACTCTTTCGTAATCTTTACTTTTTTAATAAATTGATAGCTTAGGAATCCCTTTTGATTCCTCTTCTAATCTATTCATTTAGAAAATTTACAAAAAGAGAAAACAATGCCAATCACCTCTTCATTGTCCAGCCACACGTCAGAGATTATGACAAACATGTCTTTAACTGCTTTCTTTTCCAACTCTGCAAGTCTAAGCTGTTGATTAACGTATAGGAACTATAAACAACTCAGAGGTTTTCCCCTACTTCAAGTACCTTTAGAATGTGAACCAAGTATGTCTTTATAATGTCAATATTCACTATAAGTTTTGTTAAGGATACAGTCTCCTCTTTTGTCAGTAAACCACAGCCAAAGAAATCATGAGCAGCAAGCAATTTGAGCGACTTCTCTCTGTCCTCTAACGGAGGAAATCCGCAGGTAATGACCTTCAATATAATAGAGATATCAGCATTATGTGGAAAATCTGAGTCTTACAACTACTTAATAATTATCACTGCAACATACATTTTTTTCTTAATTTTACGTTTATCACTCTGGAGGAGTTGGTAACCCAATAAATGACAACATACATAAACTTCACAGTAGAAAAGGCCACACTCGGAAACTGCAGAAGAGAAAATATCAAAGGCAACCCATTGAAAAGACAATTATGGTTTGATGCAAAGAGTTTATCAGGTGGACTTGGCCGGAAAAAAAAAAATGGTTTACCATTTTGATGATCTATACATGATGAAAAGCAACTTTCAGAGACAGAAAGAGAAGGGGAATTGATAGAGACCATTCTTGAAAAGACTTAATCAAATATTTCTTTGTTCTGCTATTGGATGAGATCTAACATATACCAAAATGTGGTATGTGGATATTTAAAAAACTCAAATTTGGAAAAAAGACATCAAGAAAGTTTAGGACATTTACATTGCTCAATATATCAAATGAATGTGCAAAAATTTTATAAAGAAGGATAATAATACCAACCTTAAAGATTCCTTCTACTAGCATTTCACCTTCTGCAACAACTATCGTGTTCTCAGAAAAAAACCCTGTAGTTATCTTGTATTGCTTGTCAAAAAAAATGGTGATACTATATCTCCAGTTTGAAATAATGTAAACTCAAGACACGGCTTTTAAGAATTCATGATTTAGCTTAGAAATTGTGCATGCACAAAAGAAACTGATTTCATGCCAGTATCCTTTAGTTTTTCCACGATTCTAAGACTCTTTTTAAACATAAGAAAACTTCCTTTCGTTGATCAAGAATGAAGTGCAAAGGAAAGAGGGTAAGGTATCCTCAGAAGAAGAACAACAAGACAAACCATGATCATGAGAAATGGCAAGGCCAAAAGTATCTTTCAGTTCCCGTCAAGTAGTTTCTAACAATTATGATAAGAATATTTTAAAATGTAAGTAGTTTTCTAAGTAGTTTTGTAAGAAAGTTATTTTCCACAACCAAAAGAAAAATCTACTTCAACCAAGAAGAAGAAGAAGAAGAAGAAGAAGAAAATCAACACACCAAGTAAAGAACGAGAATTCAGCAAGGTTTCACATCTAATTTTGCTCTAGATCAACTAAAACCATTTTGAGTCAGGGAATTAGTGAAGCAGACAGGAACTAAATAGCTTTCAAGTTTTCTACGATTTAGATTGCACCAATTTTAACTAGAACAATATAAAAGGAAA
The DNA here is from genome assembly GCA_008635985.1 of Ficus erecta. Taxonomy (NCBI): domain Eukaryota; kingdom Viridiplantae; phylum Streptophyta; class Magnoliopsida; order Rosales; family Moraceae; genus Ficus; species Ficus erecta. Next base: position 476,613 of record BKCH01000141.1, on the reverse strand, counting down.
CTAGAAAGTTAAACGCAACTACCGTGTATAGAAACCTAATCCCAACATACTACAGACGCAATTTGTAAAAAATGAGAAAAAAAATTGTTATCATGAAGAAAATCCATTTATTTACCAAAGATACACGGGTCTAGTTCTTAACTTCCAAAATCAGGAAATAGATCCAATAAGCATTATAAAAGGATATTGCATCGGATAAATTGATCTCCACAGAAGCCGTAAGGTCTTCCAAGTAGAAATGGCCGTCCTCCAATTGAGAGATCAAACCCATAACCCACCTTCTCCCCGTTTGCCCAACCAGGGACTGAATAGGAGAGATCTACACCAAGCATAGAAATAGTTGAACACTCTTTCATAGGATTTAGAACAAAAAGTTCTGTATAATCATTAACATGTAACACTATCCTTCTTATACCTCGCAATTTCCGAAATGTGACATTTCAGAATCAAAAGCAGGTTTGGAAAAATGTTGATCGCGAGTGACCCTCTGAAACAGCAAGAGATACCTATCCCTGTAAAGGGCTGCCTTTGTAGAAGCATCGCCATAAATTGGCAGACTCCCAGTATACCTAGAAGCCACAGTCCAACGACAACTTTAGCATCGAAAACATATCAAGATAAGAAAAATGATGTAAAAGGATTGGAGCCAAGGAAAAATTGAGAAAGAAGATAGGAGCTGAAAAGCCCCTCCAAATCCCAGTACAATGTTCCTAATTCTAAAAACTGCACCAAAAGGCAGATTAACAGAAAATTCAATTAACATTATTGGGGAAAAAAAAACACCAGATTTCGATCATTTGCCATTCCAGAAGCCAAATCGTGCAAACTAAAAAGGGAAAGAACCAATTTTTTCTCTGGTAAAGTCTTTCTGATACATACACGGATCCCAAATTCAATTTGGTGTTTTCTTTTTTAATAATCAGTAAGAAAAAATTAATATTATAGCTTAAGATCTACCCAAATTTCTAACAAAAGCGTATTTTCAGAAGCAAAATTTTGCTGAAACCCTAAAAATTTCTCAAATTTTCTGAGAGACATACTCGTAGAAGAGCTTCTTGATGGGATCGTAACGGAGCTTGGGGACCAAGAAGGTGTCGATCACGCGGATTGACGAAGAGGATGCGGCGGCGTTTTGGGCGGCGGCGGAGGCTTCGTCGCCATCGACGGCATCATCGGCGTCCAAGAGGAGGCTGACGACGGAGCGAACGGCTTCCTTATCGACGATGGGAGATTTCACTGGCCGAAGAAGAAGAAGAAGAAGAAGAAGAAATGAATCAATCAATCAAAGAATGAATGAAGAAATGGAGAGAAGAAAAGAAGAGGGCGTGGGAGGTGTTGAGAACGTACGGGTTCGGTGGTGGAGCTGATCGAGGAGGAGATCGATGGCTTCGTCGCAATCGGAATCGGGAAAGCCGGAGGTGAAGGAGAGAATCTCGTCAATGGCGTCCACTTTCACGGAGTAACCTCTGATCTTGCACTTTCTCTGCACCTTCTTCCTCAACGAAGCACTCGAACTACTCATCCTCTTTCTCTCTCTCTCTCTCTCTCTCTCTAGGTGTTTCTTTCTCTACTTTCTCTCTCACGGGAAAGAGTGAGTTTGAAGGGGGTATTGATTTTGGCGGGAAAAATGTCAACAATGGTGGTTTTGGAGTGTCATTAATAGCGGCAAAAGTGGCAAAACCCTACCCATTTCATAAGGCTATTGACATTATTACCCTTTGTTTGTTTGCCGTGTTTATTTTCGGAAACAAAAAAAAAAATTTATTTTTTCTCCATTTTATTATCATTCTTCTCGTTTTGAAAAAAAGAAAAATTATCTTATTTTAAAATTTATTTTATATACTACCATTTTTGAATTCTTTTAAAAGCTTTTTAAAATCTTTATTAAATGACTATTTCAAATATTATTTTTTCTCATTCCTAAACAACTCTTTTTGGTTGTTTGAATCGTATGTCCATTTTTGAAAAAAAAAATTTCTTATTTGAAATAAAAAATTCATTTCATTTTCGAATGAGATGGTGTTTGAATGTGTTGATAATTTTCCTTTTTTAAAATAAAAAGTTGTTTTGAATGAGAAGAAATAGTGTTAGGAATAGTGCGCTGGGTGAAGATTTTGAAAAGGTTCCAAAAAGATTCTATACAAAGTTTGAAAATGAGATAGTTTTCGTCTCATTTTGGATCACGTGTCCATTTTCGAAAAGAAAAATTTTTCTTGTTTTAAATAAGAAAATCTTTTCATTTTCAGATAAGATGGCGTTTTGAGAAGAAATGGTGTTGAGAATAATACATTGTGAAAAGATTAAAAAGATTCTTTTTCTTTTTTCAAAATGATACTATACAAAATAAATTTGAAAATTAGACAGTTTTTTTTTTTCCAAAATAAGAGTATGATGAAAAAAGTGGGAAAACACATTCTTTTGTAAAAACTTTCCATTTTTCGAAATTGGACCTCTCATCCAAATTGAAGGGAATCCTTTTTCAAAATGAGAAAAATGATGGAAAATTTTGAGAAAAACACTCTTTTGCATGTTATTTTTTCTTCCTTTCTAAAGATGGACATGCGAAACAAACAAAGGTTTGTTTTGAAGAATGAAAATTTTCAAACATTCAAATGTTATCTCATTTTCAAAATGAAATGACTTTCTCATTTTAAACAAGAATTTCTTTTTCGAAAATAGATATGCGATACAAACAGGGCTTGAACTTTGAGTATTTTATCATTTTGCTCTTTGAATTTTTTAGTATCACAAATGAATCCCTGAACTTCGGTTCTTTTATTATTTTGGTCTTTAACCATAATATTGACGAATTGAGTTTTGAAATATGATAAAGATAATCACACACGTAAAGCATAATAATTACAAATTATACAAAGATTAGTAACAATTGTTGTAAAATGTTAAGAGATTTTGAGGGTTTTCTAAAACCGTGAAGAGCACAGTTTTATATTTAATGTAATTACTTTTTTTTTTTTTTTTGTAAAATTTCAAATTTTGAAGCATATTAATATCTTAGTTATATTTTAGAAATCATTTATCAATTTTATAACCAAGAATCAAAACTATATTAAAAAAAAAAACTAAAAATTTATGGATTAATTTGTCAAAATAAAAAGTTATGTATCAAACTGATAGAATTATTAAAATTCAAGACTAATAGTTAGGGCATGTTTACTTTGCATCAAAAGGAAAGGGAAATTAGGTAGTCATTCTTTATCTCATTTAATCATGTGTTTACTAATTGAGGAATGAAATTTTAGTGGCACCACACAATATAGAAAATGAAAAAAGGGAATGTCAATCTTTACAACCCCCTTAGTATTAATTTCTCGTCAAAGGAAACACATATCAGATTTACTTATATACCCTTAATAAGTTTTCATGTGTTAATGTTTTTTTATTGTGTAAAAAGATATTTTTGTAATTACATTAATAAGATTTAACATTATTAAGGTTAGTAAACACTATAAAGGAAATAAAATTGTTTCCCTTTACACCATCTAATAGACAAATAAACACTAGAAAGGAAATCAACTATCCTCCTTCCTATTCAATTACTTTATTTTCTAATCTCATTATCTTTCTAATTACATTTCATTACGGTTTAGTAAACGCGCCGTTAATACACTTATAATCATTCCTGGATAATTTTCTTCATCTCCTCTTTTTTAACATTTCTCAAATTTAAAAAAGCCAAAAGTATTCTAAACAAAAACCTAGAAACATTGTATGGTTCTCTAAATTAAGTTTCAATTTTGAAAGAGAGAAAAAAAAAAAAAAAATGTGTCTTTTCTCTCGAATTTCTCATATACAGAGTTTCCCTTTGTATGGGATTTCCGACGCCACTGCCGCCATGGTTGGCGTAGGTGATCGGTAGTTTAGTGATTTCGGCAGGGATGGGGTCGGAGGGTCCACTACTACAAAATAGAGATTCGACGATGGTTAAAAACCGTCGTGGTAATACTTAAACGACGGTTTTCTAACCGTCGTGGAATCCACAGTCGTGATATATATTTGGATTCCACGACGGTTCGAAAACCGTCATAGTAGGTAACAATGAAAAAAAAAATTTACGAATGGAGCTACCACGACGGTTGAGTAACCGTCGTGGTAGGTAACACAAAAAAAAAAAAAAATTTACGAATTCCCACTAAATCAACACTTTTTTTCCGGAACACATTTAAATCACAAAATCAACACTTTTTTTTTCAGAAATTTCTCAAATCCATGCCTTACCCAACCAATTTAATTCAATCTAAAACACAACCACAATGAACAATCACCGAAAATGTAGGGGACGGATTTTGACCATTTCAAACGGAATATTCCCAACTCAACAATCTACAAAATAACATTTTGGACGAAAAATTCCCAAATCCGTGCATTACCCAAGCAATATACATTACAACTTACCGGCTTGTCGAGCGTCGGTATGGGCGGAGTGCGGCAAGAGAGAGAGGGAAAGCCGCGTGAGTTCCTTGGTGGACCCGTCGGAGAATGGAGGAGGCCGCGTGCGTGGTGGAGGAGGCCATCGGAGAGAAATAGAGGGAAGAAATTGGGTGACTTTGGGTATGGAGTTAGAGAGTGAAAAAGTGAAAAATGCTCGGAATGTAATGGGGTGGGAAAGATGATATTTTTTTGGGTTTTAATACACGCTCCAAAAAATTGAATTTAATTTAAAAAATTTCAAAATTCCCGCCTTAGTACCTACCACGACGGTTTTTGGGGAAAACCGTCGTGGTATGTTACATACCACGACGGTTTTCCCCAAAAACCGTCGTGGTAGAGTTCAAAAATTTTTAATTTTTTTTTTTGAAAAAAGACCCTTTCACGACCGTTTTTTAAAAAACCGTCGTGGAAAATGCGACAAAAAACACAGAGCGGAACAGAGTTTCCGAAAACCGTCGTGGAAGTCGAAGCTTCCACGACGGTTTTTTATAACCGTCGTGGAAGCTTGCAAAAAAAATCAAAAAAAAAATTTTTGCAAAAAAAAAAAAAAAAACTTTTTTTTTTTTTAGCTTCCACGACGGTTTTATAACCGTCGTGAAAGAATGGGATTCCACAACGGTTTTAAAAACCGTCGTGGAAGCCAAAAAAAGAAAAAAAATTTTTTTTTTTATTTTTGCAAAAAAAAAATTTTTTTGATTTTTTTTGCAAGCTTCCATGACAGTTATTAAAAACCGTCGTGGAAGCATGTTCTTCCACGACGGTTTTCGGAAACTCTGTTCCGCTCCGTGTTTTTGCCGCATTTTCCACGACGGTTTTTTAAAAAGACCACATTTTGTAGTAGTGGTCCTATTTGAGAGTTTCTTGACCAAATCTAGCTTGACGAGCTTGCAGTAGTTTGGGATTCAACGAGATCTTGGTGATCCGATGGTTGGTACGGCAATCTCTTACCTCCAATCGAGCTTATTGATTTCCTCTGAGTTATGTTGTTCGAGAGAGTGGTTATTCCACATGAAGCGAGAATTTAACGGTCGATGTTATTTTATATCAATGCTTTATTTTGGTATTTTAGATTTAATTTTGTAATAAAGGAGTTAGTTTCCCCACCTCGGTTTTGTTTGTGTGTGTATTTCGCTTAAGTTGTTCTCTGGTGGTATATATATGTTTATGGGTTCTGTTAGTATTATGGCTATGCGAAGGTTGTTGCAGTCTCTGTGTTGCAAGTGACTGTCTCTCGATCGATCGGTATATTTCATCGATTGTAGATGTTTTTTTAAAAAGAGCTTTGTACATGCTAGATTATAGGATTGTCGAGAAATTCAAGTAATTTTCATGTTACCGGATCTTGACTTATGTCCTCCTCACTGAGCTTCATCATATTTTACTATGAAATTGATCTTAGTCGAGGGTTTTTGTCTCTTGTATCACATGATTGTTTCATATTTGGTATTGGTATTTGTATCCAATTTTAATTTGAATGATAATTTTTCAAAAAAAAAAAAAAAAAAAACTAGAAGCATTTAAGTCTTCCTCTTGTAAATCTCAATTCTCAGACAAAACCTAAATGGTACTCAATTACAAAATTAATATTTTTAATATTTTCATGAAATGCTATCACTTTATTATAATTATCCCTTTTTTATTATTATTATTATTATTATTATTATTATTTTGAATTTGAAACGTGGGGATTAGAATTTTTCATTTTATAATTGAGTCATATATGTGATTATTACTAGATTATGTATGTAACAATATTTATTATTTTATTTTGTTAATTTGTACAGAATGAAATAATCATTTATTTATTTATTTACTTTGTTCAAAAAAATGACAGAATCCGATGTTGTATCGAGTCATCAAAATGATGGGAAACCATGTCAAAATGATATGGAGTGTACTCCGATATGCAAAGAAACTCATCAAACAACCACAACGGCAATTTGTCGAATAGGCCGTTATAAGATCAGTTCTCAGTGCCTTTGTTGGCAACAATTTTATCTGTACGAATTTAAACGTATTATTGTTTTGTTGCTCTTTGTTATAGCATGGGAAAATAAGAGGTTACTTGTTTTAACCCAAATAATTTCATCCCATTGATTGTTGATTTAAATATAAAGACTTCGATTTCCGAAGCTTTATGAGTGTATTATCAATCAATAAAAAACAATGGTACCCTCATACGGACTTTTATAGGTTTACGGGATTATAATTTCGCTTATTATTATTTTTTCTATTAAATTAATTAGGAATTCGAACTCTACATATTAAAATAATGTAATCAAGTGTAAAATTATCGATATAATTATGGTTTCATGTAATTTTGCTTATCAACCCCTTTTCTTGTTGCGGGATTCGTACTGATTTTGTTAATTATGTTTTGTGTTTCCATGCCATTCTATATGCAAATTTATTTTTGTTGAATCATTAATCCTGAAAGAGATGACATTGATAATCACTTAAACATTGTATGTTCTCCACTACAAAATCCTCTAAATTAAAAACAGAAAAAAGCAATCTTAACTCTCGTTTGTCATGCGGTTTTACATCTATTTTAAATATTAAAAAATCAAATAAGAACTACAATATTTTCTCTAAAAAAATTTTGAATTTATTACTTGAATTATGAATTTGAACCATGATCCAAATAATCGTTAATCATATTAATCATATATAACTAATCCAACAGTAACATGCAGAGCAGAAAATCATTAACTCACCCATTAATACAACACATTGGCCATTTAGAAGATAATATTGCAACATCAAAGTACAAGGAAGAAGTCATGGGAATCACTCATAATATAACACAAACATAAGCAATAAGATTATTTAAGACCTTACATATTTCAGTTCTGGTACCAAATAGACCATATTACTCTTTAGAAGTTTAGCATACTCCGGTTTTCTTTTGGTTCACAAAAGTCTTCCAATGCCTTGTCACATCTTCTTGAATCTCTCTCACAGTCTTCTTCACATGACCCCCGTCCTCCGCCGAGACATGGGCGGTCGTGGAGGTCACGATGTGAGCGGGGACGGCGTCGAGCTCCTTCAACACCGTCCCAATGTCCGACATGAGTCTCTCGGCCAAGCCACGGCTGAAGTCTTCCCTGATCACAACGCGTAAAACCGCTATGTGTTGGGCGTCCGCCGGCATGGTGTAGGCTGGGACAATCCACCCGAATTTTCTCAAGCTGTCTGCTATGTTGAACACTGTGTATCTGCTGCTGTCTTTCAAGGAGAAGGCCACAAGGGGCACTCCAATGTCTTTGGAGACAATGTTGAACCGCCCGGTTTTCTCTATACCTTCTTTCAGTGCTTTTGCATTTGCAGTGCAGTTTTCCATTATGTTCTTGTAACCCTATCGCATATAACAAACAATATACATACAAGAAAATTATAAGGAAACAAGTAGTGTACACAAAAAATTTGAGTTACTTGTAAGACAAGTAATGCTGCTGCATTAGAAGCATACACATATCCAGAAACACAAATGACAAAGGCTTGTAAATCTCAAAGCGTGAAATTTGAATTTCTTTAACAGCAAAAAATTACCTCAAATCCCAATCTAATAAATTGATAATACTGAGCAATTATTTGACTGGAACCTGCCACAAAAGAAAGTGGGAGAAATTCATTATATATCTTCAGAATTTAAATCCTGAGAGAGCAGACCAATATAAAGAAACATAAATACATATATATATATATATATATATATATTTATGGCAGTGACATACCTTTGGAGAAGTTGAGGGTAAAAGTAGGTTGATCAGATCCAAGATAATTGATGTGAAAGATAAGCTCATCAGGCAAGTCCAGTTTGCTCCTCCAAACAACCCAACCAACACCAGCATAAACAAGGCCATACTTATGGCCACTCACATTGATGGATTTCACAAGAGGCAAGCGGAAATCCCACTCGAGGTCGGGGTAAAGGAACGGGGCTATGAAGCCACCGCTGGCCGCGTCAACGTGGATCGGGGTGTCCCAACCCGTCTCCTGATTCTTCTTGGTGAGGAGCTCGTTGAGGAGCTTGACATTCTCAAACTCCCCAGTCAATGTCGAACCCAAAATGGCTGCAACACAGATGGTGTTCTCATCCACCATCTCCACAGCCTTCTCCGGATCCAGCACATAATATCCCTCTCTCAGCTTTACCTCCTTCAGCTCCACCTCAAAGTACCTTGCAAATTTCTCCCAACATACCTTTTTTTTTTAAATTCCCAAAAATATGCAAAAATTAGTGTTCGTAAAAATCCCCCAAAAGAAAAAAAAATAAATAAAGGAAGTTAAACCAGCACTAGTAAATATGTCATACGCTTATATGTGACACGAATTCTTATTCTCTATTTTCTAACATTTTAACTTTTCAACGTTAATTTCTTGAGATCTCGACAACCCTACATTTTTTTTTTCTTATTATTCATCATCAAGAAAGATATAATTTTTAGGTACACAAACCAATCTATCTTAGGAAACTAATTGTACAAGAATATCAAGAAACTAATTACCGGAAAATTTGGAAACTAATTAACAATCAAATCTAAGGGGGGTGTACATATCATTTCAATCAAATAAAGCTTCTAAATCCGGAAATAATCACTGGATTCCAACAAGGTATTCAATTAAGTTCTCCTTTTGTCCCCATGAAAACTATCTAATTTCAAAGTCCATATACCTTTTTTTTTTTTTTTTTTTTCTCAAAAACTCTCAGTTATGACACATTTAGTGCTAAAAGCTTCTAAGTAAATCTTCTTTCATACTAAAATATTTATTGCACTATTATTATTATTATTTTATATATATATTGCACTAGTTTTTAACTGTATAAAAAACAACATTTTTTTTAAGTCCATGCATTTGTTGAGACTAAAGTTGAATATAACTGGAGAAATAAAATGCCTGAACGAATAGACAAAAATATGTGATAAAATGAGAAATAACGAGTTAAAAAAAATGAGTAAGCTGAAGCATTCTCATAGTTTCCCAAGTCCACACGAGAGGGAGGGCCTTACCCACTTGAGCGGGGCCCACCGCCTTCATGTCGTGCTGAGCTAGGGCCCGAACTTAGAATTTAAATCAGACAGTACACCTAAAAAGTGGATGTAACAGTGTATTTCAAAAAATTCTCTCACGATACCTAATCTCATATAATATAAGCTAATGACATCTTACCATTACGACTAATGACCCAAATGAAACTACGTGTGGGGACACCGCGCGCCATGGAATCAGATAATGATATATTTGGCATTTGAAAAAAAAAAAAAAGAAAAAAAACAGTGGGGAAGTGTAGTTGGTCTGACCTGAACATTAGCTCCGGTAACAATATTAGGGTTGTGAAAGGGTTTACCAAGGGCTTTCATCTTTTGTTGCCACTTTCTTTTGAAAGCCAGACCTGCAAGCATAATTGCCTCTGATGACCCAATAGTTCCCACTCCAACTGCTGTTTCTGATTCTCCCACAGGTGCATTGAACAGGTTCGCTATCATGTTCACACATCGATTCTACAACACACATATATATGTATATATATGTTACCAAATTAATACCACTTCAAACATTATATACACACACCTATATACACACATGGTGATTACAGAAACTATATGTTCCAACACAATTATATAAAAAGAATTTCAAATTAGGGATACGACAACTATGATTATTATTATTATTAGTGTTGTAGAAGCCGCAGAAAAATTTTTGTTTGCTTGATTGATCTTTAAACTTTTAAATTTGAGTAATTTAGATCTTTCCTCTTTTTTTCGTAACTTGAGTAACCTTAAACTATTAAAACATAGTTGCAGTAGTTTTTTCTGTTTTGGACAAAATCTGCCAATGTTTGACCAAAATTACTGACGAATTCCATCTAAAAATTAACGAAAATGATTCTTGTAGTAACATTTTGATAATTTAGGGTTATTCAAGCTATGAAAAAAAATAATACAGTTCAAAATTGTACAAACTTAAAAATTTAAGGGTTTTATTTGGAGAATTAAATGGCAATGTATGAATAAAAAATAAAGAAAGAAAGAAAGAAAGAAAAAGATACCAGCCGTATACTTTTAGCAATTGCATAAATATCCAATCAAGAAAAATATGAATTTTAATGAAATTTGATAAAATCTAGTAGTTAAAAATAAAAATGTTATCTTGTCTACGTTTTCTCTTTTAATTCTTCTATTCAATATGTTCGGCATTAGATTTTTTTTTTTAAATGATTATCCTAATTTTTATTACAATGGCACTTTATATTTATTCATTATAACTACATCTAGAGCTCAGTTATCCTTTTTTTTTTTTAAGGAACAAAAGTAAACAAAAAAAAGAGGAGTTGTCAACGCTTGAAAAACGGATAATGGGCAAAAAAGTCGTGTACCTAAAAAACAGTCCCTGAAAGTGGAAGGATAGACATTTGTGATAAAAACATGATAACCTAAAGGACAATTAAAAAAAAAAAGGAATTGGTCTAAATGGTCCCTAAACTATTGAAAATGTGACGATTTTGTCCATATTTTTTTTTAATTTTCGCCGAGACAACCCTAAACTCTCTAAATGATAACAATGTAGTCATTTCTATCAAATTCCGTTAAATTTTTAACAGAAAATGTCACGTGACCCATCACATGGGTTAAATTACCCATTAAAAGACAAAAATACCCTTATATGTTAAAAAAAGAAACAAAAGAGAGAGAGAGAGAGAGAGAAAGAGGATTCAAACCCAAGTCTCCCCTGCGTTGTCTTCTCCTTCGCCGAGTCTGCCCCCCCCCCCCCCTCGGTCCTCGCCAAGCCCTATCCCCTCGGTCCGACGGCCTTCTCGAGCCCCCCTTCCCCCCAAATTTGGGCTTGTCGAGTGCCCCCCCCCCCCCCCCCCCCAACCCCGAACTGAAAGCCCATATTGCCCCCCTACCCACCCAAACTCAAAACCCAATTCGCCCTCCCTGGCCTGACGGTTTTCTCGACCCCCTCGCCCTCCCAGATTTGGGCTTACTGAGGCCCCCCGCACCCCTTCGAGTTCTCGCCAAGCCCCCCCGCCAAATAAAATGCGTCCCAAGCCGAAATATCACAAGTACCCACCTCGCCCCAGACCATCACAAGGAAAACTATAACCAAAATCCTTTTTATCTGGCATTAACTTGGAGCCACGTGCATCTAAAGCCCCATTTACTAAGATCAATGTAGTTGTACCCCACCATTGCCACCGAACAGAAGCGGCCCCTCCCCCACACCACCCAAACACAAAACCTAGATCATGCCTCCCACCCCACATGAACCTAAAACCCAGATGCCCCCTACCTAGAAACTCAAAACCCAATCCTTCGCCCCTACCGCACCCCTGCTGTCGCCAAACTTAAGCCCCCCGCCCCCGACGAAAAAGATGAAGAGCAAGACGCCGCCGACGTCGTCTCGCTGCCCCTTGCCAAGGTCCGTTCTCTATGGGTTTTTTGGATCCGGGTTTTTGCTACTGGAGGGAGGAAATGAAGAGAGAGAGAGAGAGAGAGGAAGGGGGAGGAGAGGAGAGAGAGAGAGAGATGAATTTTTTTATTTTTGTTAAACAAATTATTTTTAAATTACTAAAATGCCCTTTCAATTTTGATCACATTCATTGTACATGACTCATTCAGTTAGAAACTTAACGGATTTGGATGGAAATGACTAAAATTGCCAACATTTAGAGAGTTTAGGATCTTCTCGATCCAAATTAAAAAAACAGGGACCAAATCGTTACTTTTGAAAGAATTCAGGAACTATTTAGGTCAATTGCTCTAAAAAAAATGTTGAAGACATCTTTTTCGTGCTTTCTTTCAAAAAGTAAAAAGTCGATTTTAACAATAAATCCATATATAATTTCATATTAAGGTGTTGAATTAAAATTTCTTACTTCTAATTTTAAAATAAAAATTTATGTTAAATAAATTTATTTTATTTTCGTTGTAACATGATTATAATAGAGCATAATACCTATAAATTCATGGGTATGTTTGACTGAATTTTTACATTTATTTTTAATCAGTAAAAGAAAAAAAGTAAAAGCTCTGATTTTTTAGATAAATTATTTGGTGGACCTGGTATACCACGTCATCATGCTTGTGTGGAACATCCATCCAACAAAAATTTGATATTTGAGTGTTTTTTCCATATCATCCATCTGTTTTATTTTTCTCTTTCCTAATGTGTACTATCTTAATTACCAAATCAAAACTATCATAAATATCTCATCTAAATCTTTTATCATAATAAATTCAATTTAAATAAATATCATCTCTTTTTTTAAAATAATATTTTATTTTCTAATATCACTTAATATAATTAATTAATTTTTGTTAAAAAAAAAAAAAAAGAAATTAAGGAACCGTATCTCTCTTATCCACAATTATGAGGAACCTTCCTCGTTCAAAAAGAAAGTTCAGCAAAACAAAGAAAAAACAGTGAGGAAAAAAAATTGAAGGCTCTGAGCTTTAAAAAAAAAAAAAAAAAAAAAAAAAAAAATTGAAGGTCCTGAGTAGTCAATTAAGAATACTTTATTAATTATTGAAGGCTCTGGGTAGGCAATGGGTATTCTGCATTCCAGTTTCCAGCATCGTATGTAACTATTTATGTGTTGTCTAAAAGTCTCTACCTTGGCTGCCAGAATATCGAAAAAATATTGAGAAAATTTTTGTGAAATTTTCAGTATATAATTCATGATTGGAAGTATTCTAAGCCCTATGCTGTTGAAAAGCCTGGAATTGTTAGTCATTGATGTCTGAGTTTATGTTGTGGACATTACTTGTGCTGAGTTTATCCTCCACTTATTAGACTGGGTAAATACTTTTATCACAGCCAAGTTTCTTACCATTTTTTGTCGGATTACCTCGAATGTAAATATTAATATCAATGTTATTTTAGTTTTAGAAAAGATAAGAAAATGAAAAGCGATGATCTGTTATTCAAAAAAAAAAATTAATTCAATATATTAAGTGATAACAGAAAATAAAATTTTATTCTTTAAAAAAAGAGATGATACTTATTTAAATTGAATTGATTATGATAAAAGATTTAGATGAGATATTTATAATAATTTTAATTTGACAATTAAGATATTACACAATACGAAAGAGAAAAAAATAAAACAAATGATGATATAGAAAAGACCCCCAAATGTCAAATTTTTGTTGGATGGGTGTACCACATAAGCACGATGATGTGCTACACCCAGTCCACCAAATAATTTTTTGAATTTTTTAATAAGTATTCAAAATTCTTTTTTTTTTTTTTTGAAAGAATTTTTGAAGTTAAAATGATTTTTAAATTTTTTAATAAATAATGCTAAAAAGAAATTTATAATATAAGTTTTAAAGTCTCCTCAAAATAAATTTCTTGGGAAGTCATATTTTTTTGGATTTAACAGAAAATTATTCTAACAAAGTATTTAAATATTTTCAGAAGTAGCTTCTGGACTAAGGAAATCAAAAGTAATTTTTAGAAAACTCTGGCAAACAGATCTAAGAGACAACAACTCAACCAAACACTATTAATCAAAAAAAAAAAAAAAAACAACTCTACCAAACACCATTTATATCTAAAGAACCTTTACAAATCCCATTAATTACGGCCAATTAAGCCAACAAGTCACCAATATTATGGGAAGCAAAAGGGTGCTTCAACTTGTGAGAAGCCTTTTTGATCAGGCTAAGAGAAATGGTCCTTCTCTCTCTCGTTAAATTAATTTCCATTTATTAAAGAATACCAAAAAAAAAAAAAAAGAGTGTGAAATGAAGACAAAATCCTTCGAAAAATAAAAGCTCTATTAATAACATTGTACTTTTCCATACCCCCCATCATCGAATTCTCTCTCGTTTTCATAACAAAAAAGAAAAGGGGGAAAAATCTTTATCTAACAACAAGTCAAACATCATTTAATTTCTAACTTCCCCCTTTTTTCTTTTTTTTTTTTTCTTTGTTTATAATAATTAGCAAAATGCTTTCTGACCCGAGTAGTAACTCTCACAACTCCTATATGGCGTTCAACTCATACAATATATAAAATGTGAGTCCCGTGTCATAAATTGCTAAGTTTTGTTAAACAAAAAATAGTCTAAAAAGCTAATGTCCGAGATTAAACTTAAAAAAACAAAAGCTAATATAATGCACCTTTAATTATTTTCTCTCTCTAAACACTCGCTCATCATCCCTTTTCTCTCTCTAAAAAACAGAGGAGTCTCTCCAATCCACCTCTCTCTCTTTCCTCCATTTTACTTTTAACCTCCTCAATCGTACAATTTCACAGTCAGCATCCTCTCGTGAAACTCCTCGCTAGAACTCCACCGCCTTCATCGCTGATTTCATCGCCGTCGAACTGTCATATAACATGAACCCGAACCCCGCATTTCTCGCAGCATCCTCGTGAGCCTTGATTAGAATCACACTCTTTATCAGCCCGAACTGCCAGAATAACTTGGCTACGTCGTATTTCTTAATTCAGCTTGGCAGATTCCCGACGAAGATCTTCCCCTCTTGAACTAAACCCACGGCGAATCCACATTCTCCTCGACCTTGCCGTCAGTTTCCTCGGTGCCGATGGCGAAGGAAGAGGAGGAGGACTAAGCTTGCTGGTGAGCCAGCTTCTAGGTGAGAGAGTCAAAATCATTTTCACCAGTGTCTAGCTGAGCAGGATTGACAAGGGATTTGAGGGGATTTTGGGGGTTGAGGAAGGGGTGTGTGGCTTTCCTATGAAATTTGTTTTTGTTTAACTTTTTAAAACTATTTAATATTTTGCTGACGAGAGCTACGCTATTGATGTCCCCGTTAAACATGTGAATCGTGAGATTTGCCCATTCAGGCCAAATAGCTGCTATTTGGCCTAATTAGGCAAATCTCACGACTCTCATGTCCTCCTTTTACATCAACAATGTGGCTCTTATCAGCAAAGTGTTAAATAAATTTTTTTTTTAAAACAAAATTCATAGAAAAGCCACATGCCCTCTCCTCCGTCTCCAAAATCCCTCGTCAATCCAATTAAGTCACATACCGGTGAAAATGATTCTCACTCTCTCGCCAAGAAGCTCGGGCTCTCATGAGCAACCTGTCTCCTCCTCCTCCTCTGCTGCCGTTGCCGGCACCGATTCCTCCAGAAATTTTTGAGGAAAGTGACAACGAGGTTGAGGAGAATGCGGATTCACCGAGGTTGAGTTCCTACAAGAGGGGAAGATCTTCGTTGAGAGTCTGTCGAGCTAGATCAAGAAAACGACGTAACTGAGTTTTTCTAGCAGTTCAGACCGATAAAGAGTGATTCTGATCAAGGCTCGGGTTCGGGTTCGTGTTGTATGGCGGTGCGGCTGCAGCGAAGTCAGCGATGAAGGCGACGACATGTAGTTCCACGGGAAGGTTTTGACTGTGAAATTGGACGATGGGAGGAGGCTGAAAGGAAAATGGAGGAGAGAGAGAGGTGGATTGAAGGGGATGATGGGGATGAGTATCGATCAAAGTGGCATGAAGAGAGGGAAGGATTGAGGAAGGAGTTTCGGAAGGTGGTGGAGACCGAGCAGGAGAATTGGCAGGCGGTTGTGGAAGCTTTTCAGAGGATGAAGAATTTATATTTTTTCTGTAATTTCATTGTTTTTTTAGGCAAGAATTCGTTCAAGTTTGTCTAGTTTTAAGGTTTTTTTTTTTTTCTTTTTTTTTTTGGGTATTTGGTAGAGATTGTTTGTTCTAGTAAATGATTTTGATAAAGACTTCGTTTGTAATCATTGAAGAAGTAAGATTTTAGTTTGCTCAATTTCAGATGTTTTTGCTTTATTTTTGCACTCTATTATTTGTTCATTGTTTGTTTTGTTTGAAGTTTTGCATATGTTTGCCGGGTTGCACTGTCATTGAGTCAGTTGTTCAATCATCGTCGAAGATGGAAGATTTAAGGGTCCGTTTGGTTCGCAGGTTTGAATTGATATTTTGAAGTTGAAATAGTAAATTTTGTTGACTTTTCAGAAAAGACAAAAAACTTTTTGGGAAAAAGACAAATATTTTTGAGAAAAAAGATAAAATTTGAATTGAAAAATTGGAACCAAACCTGCGAACCAAACGGAGTCTAAGGGTTCGTTTGGATCGCAGGTTCAGTTTGAGTTGAGTTGAGATTTTTAAGTTTGCATAGTAAATTTTGTTGACTTTTTCAGAAAAGACAAAAAACTTTTTCAGAAAAGACAAAAAATATGATGAGATTTGAGTTGTTTAGTTTGAGTTGAGATGGTGAGGCAAACGGAGCATAAGTTTTTTTACTGGCGCGCATAGCTCTTAGGGTTAGGCAGACGGTGACGGTGGAGCTCCTCTGTTTTTGAGAGAGAGAAAAGAGAATCAAAGTGCGTTATTTTTCTCTGACTTTATCCTAGCTTTTTAGACAAAACTCAACCATTAATGACGCGGGACCCATAATTGATATATCATATGAGTTGGATGTTAGATAATAATCGTGAGATTTACTTAATTAAGGCAGGAAGCATTTTTTAATGATTATCATAAATGTCTTTGGCATGCCACCTGACAGTGAGATGTGACATGACCTTGGGTCGATATGATAAGGAAGAGCCACGTCCGTCCGTCCGTCCGTCCGTCCACCCACCATAAAATAATTTTTATTCATTATTAAAGTTTGGAATCCAAAAAAGAGTGGAATAGATTTTTGAGTCGTCTTTGCAATTATACTATTTGATCTTATCTTCAATTTTACTTTTGAGCCATAGGTGGCATCTTCTAATGATTTCTCAACAAATTTCAGTTTAATTATATATTTAGTTTTTGTTTCGTATATATTATAGTTATTTTTATATCCGGTATTTTATTTTTTATCAGATATGAATGATATTTTAACTGATTGGTCTTTTAAATTATATTAAATAATATCTTAAATTATATCAGATAATATATTAAGTTATATTAATTAATCTCTCGGATCGTCGCTTCTTCCCTCCCTCCCTCCCTCTCTCTCTCTCTCTCTCTCTCTCTCTCTCCTCTTCTCTTCTCTCTCTTCCAGCCCGAAGATTGGATACCGTATGATAAAGCATTTCTCTCTCTCTATATATATATATATATATTGTTAAACTATTATAGTTTTACTTTTCTTCTCCTTTTATTAGATGACGTCTGTGATATTTTTAAAATTAAAAATACTTTTAGATTTTGAATTTACCGTCTCGCGAGATTGCCATAGTAAGGTTTAGAACTTTTGGTGGAGTATTTTTAACAATTTTATTATTTATTGCTTAAGTTATTGTTAAACTTTTTAAAGAGAATTTTATAAATAAAACCATGTATTTAACGTTTATCAAAAAAGTAGATAATCCATTTTTGATTTCATCAAATATATATATACACAAAGAAGTGTGTATCATATTGAAATCTTGAATCTATTCTTGCTCAAATTTCATTATTTAAAAGACCAAAACATCCGTGAATGCACGAATTAAAATTTAAAAAAAAAAATTCAAAATCAATAGAAGTAAGAAAAAGTTTAATTAAAAAAAAAACTCTCAGTACACACCCATCTCCCTTCAAAGTTCCATGCTTGCTATCAAAAAGTTTTCGTTTTTGTTTTGTTTTTGTTTTTTTGTTTTAGAGTATTTTCGTCACTATACTAGTCAAAATTAAGCGCTAACTCGTTCATGGTATGAATTTGTATATAATTAATGAATTAAGTATTAACCTGCTCATGGTATGAATTTGTATATAATTCATGAAGTACAAATGGATGATATATTTTCTGAATAAATTTAAACTACAGTACATATATACTAATTGCCCTTTTTCAAATTTAATGGCTACATTTCATGTCATAACGAGTTTTTTAAAAATTAAAACTAAAAAACTAATCAAATTAAAAATATATATATCAACAAATCAAATCAAGCATATATTCCACAGAACACTTGAATAAAGGAAAGATAATTTTATGGTTTTGCTTGAAATTCCCAAGAGAGAGAGAGAGAGAGAGAGAGAGAGAGAGCTTATATCCATAGAAAAGTTAAAAATAAAAAATAAAAAATAAAAAAATAAAAAAAATAAAAAAATAAAAGAACTGGAATGAATTTTAGAGAGATGAAGAAGAGGATATAGAGAGAAGAGACCTGGATTTCAGTGGTGACAGGGTACTCATCCATGTCAACGTAGTTCTTGTTGAGGGAGGCCAAGATGAGCTGGTCACTCTCCGGCTCCATCCACGTCGTCACAAACGACGCCAAGTTCAGCCTCGGCCTGCCGTCCAGCATGAGCTCGTCGCTTATGATCTGGTACGCCGCTTCCTTTGGTATGGACCCCTCCGGCATCCTCCATTTCGGCAGCGCCTTCCTCACATATCTTGATCCGAACGTCGAGTTCACATACTCTTCCCCCTTGCCATCATCATCATCAACCCTTTTTGATGATGATGATCTCGCTTCTGTTATCACCATGATTTTATATGTATATCCCTAATATCCTTTACATGTTCTATATTCTCTCTCTCTCTCTCCTCTCTCTCTACCATATGGTGGAAGGACATTCAGAGTGAGCTAGATTTATGGTGCTTTTCATTAATTGTCCTTTTTGGTCTTATCACAGCGATACAGCCAACCCAAAATGAGACACTTGGATCACCGTTTTAATCATCTAATCTATGACGGTGAACAATCATGTATGTTGCTTTTTAAATTTTTACATCTCATTTAGTTTATTGGTTAGCAGTGATTGATTTTTTAAAAATTAATTAAAATTTTTATTAATTTTTTATTAAAATAAATTAAATTGAAAATTTTAAATTATAAATGGATAATCAAATATATGCTCCGTTTGTCTCACCATCTCAACTCAAACTAAACAACTCAAATCTCATCATGTTTTTTGTCTTTTCTGAAAAAGTTTTTTGTCTTTTCTGAAAAAGTCAATAAAATTTACTATGCAAACTTAAAAATCTCAACTCAACTCAAACTGAACTTGCGATCCAAACGAACCCATAGTCTTAATGTTAATATTTACATATTAAATAATTAAAAAGTTAATTTAATAGATAAAAAGAATTATTAGACTTTTTTGGGTTGCCTACGATGGTGTATGGTCTAATAATCAGCATGATTGGATTGTATTTGGAATAAAATCCATATAAAAAAATCAGATTTTTATTATTATGACTTATTGAGTGTGATATTTTTCGCATATTGTATCTGTCTAAAGACGCCAACACTTCTTTATCATAGAAGTTGCTATATGTTTCTATATTGGCAATACGCATTGGGTATGATATGAAAGGGTTTGTCTTCTCTCTCTTTCTCTCTCTCCTATAGTCCTCCATAAAGTTATTGAGTCGTGGACTTTGGTGGTTGTTCAGATTTATACCTTTGTAATAATCACAAACACCATAAGTAATCAAGAACATGATAATCGTGTTCATAAATGATCGTAACTTGAAGTGTGAAGATTATGTTCGTGGGATGAAATATCATAAATCTATCCTTGACGAATTCTCAAACTATATAGATCATGGATCGGATTTACAACCCTCAAAAGATGTTTTCACATATATATCGGTAATTTTCCCTTCAGGAATAATATAAACTAACATAATAAAAGTGTACAATTTCTACTATAAATTTTATTTAAAAAAAAAAGAATAAAAACCCTAAATAAATGGTGGAAACGATCTTTCTTTTCTTTGTCACTTACTCTTTCTTGATTATTTTCTCAACTCTTCTAATCTCTGTAGGAGATAGAGACAGAGAGAGAGAGTATGAGTTATGGATAGTTTATACGGTGGATAAAAATTGGGGGTGATTGAGTGAGATTTAATAATGCTTTCTTCGTGTCCTTTTTTGTTCTTATCATAGGAGCACAACCAACCAACCAATAATGTCTTAGCTCTTATAGTAGAAGTTAAAAATTCAACTACTTTATTTATTGCAACGATGTTATGTTAATTTTACTCGATCTCAATTTTAACATCTATTGTGATTACAGATTTAACTTAGTAATAATTTTATTTCTTATTTTCTAATCAACTTTAGTATAATAAATGAGTTATTTTCACAAATAATCCTAAATAATACTATCAGTCAAAAGTTGGCCCCTGACTTTTTAATTTTATACATCACACTTTCTCGGATTTTTGTACTGTTATAAAAACGACCTCTATACCTGTCTTTCATCAAAAACTGAGTATAAATTAAACACTTTCACATCACATGAGTTTTACTTAAGGCTAAAATTATAATTAAATATTTTTAATAAGAAAACTATACAATCAAAATAGCTCTATGACTTAAAGTTTACAATATATATCTTTGATTAAAGTACAATTTATTTTTTTTAAATGTCTTTAATTTATGCATAATTTGCTTTCAAAATATATTGATTATGACTTTATTTATAAATAAAGCTCGTGTCTTCGAAAAGTGTTTAATTTCTGCATCATTTTTTTTATAAAATATTGACAGAGAAACTGTTAATATAACAATATAAAAAACTCAGGAGAGTACAATATATATAAAATCAAAAATTAGTTATCAATATAAGACATGGTTTATAATTCATGGATTATTTGTAAAATTAACCAAATTAACCCATAATAAATAAGGTTGTGGGTGAAAATTGAAATTGTGATTGATCTCTTTTTCAAGCAACTGAGAATGGGGCCCCCACACCTTCATTTTGGAGATGTCGCATATGCTACCGACTTCTTTTTTTTTTTTTTTTTTTTTGTCAAAAATATCTTTTTCAACTTTATTGGTACAAAGATAAAGAAG
This sequence comes from Ficus erecta, assembly GCA_008635985.1. Taxonomy (NCBI): domain Eukaryota; kingdom Viridiplantae; phylum Streptophyta; class Magnoliopsida; order Rosales; family Moraceae; genus Ficus; species Ficus erecta. The sequence goes on along the minus strand of BKCH01000141.1, from coordinate 455,422 downwards.
TCACAATCAAGACTCAATACTCAACGTTCCTTTCAAAGAAACCCAAAAAAAAAAAGTAACCAGGGCTGTTGTTTTATGTGGTGCTGGCACTGTACAGATCAGTTTATAATAGTAAATAACAATAAATATGATGGCAAGAACAAAATAAATAAATGATGGGGAGTTCTATAATAATGTTAAAAATTTTACCCCATCAATGAGGTACAATTTAATAAATGGGAATCGATTGGATTACAAAAATTATCAAATTGCAATATATTATATCTCTTTTTCAAGCAACTGAGAATGGGGCCTCCACACTTTCATTTTGCAGACGTCTCATATGCTACCGACTTCTACTTTTTTTTTTTTTTTTTGGCAAAAATATCTTTTTCAACTTTATTGGTACAAAGATAAAGAGTCAGACTTAGAGGGTGTTTGGTGAATGAGTTGAGTTTAACTTGAGTTAAAATTTTTAAATTTGAATAATAAATTTTGTTGATTTTTTAAAAAAGATAAAAAACTTTTTTAAAAAAAAATAAAAATTTGAATTCAAACTTAGGATTAGTTTGGATGTTGAGTTTAAACTCAAATATTTTAACTCAATTTTTGTCTTTTTTCCCAAAATTTTTTTGTCTTTCTGAAAAAGTCAACCAAAATCACTATTTAAACTTAGAAATCTTAACTCAAACTTACACACCAAACACCCCCTTAAAGTTTGAACTTGAGCTCCAAACGGAGCCTCAGTACTCAACGTTCCCTTCAAAGAAACCCAGAAAAAAAGTAACCAGAACTGTTGTTTTATGTGGTGCTGGCAGTGTACAGGTCAGTTTATAACAGTAAATAGCAATAAATATGATGGCAAGAACAAAATAAATAAATGAAGGGGAGTTCTATAATGATGTAAAAAATTATACCCCATCAATGAGGTAAAATCTAATAATTGGGAATCGATTGGATTATAAAAATGTATCAAATTACAATATATTATATCAAATGTGAACATACTTAGGAAAAAAAAACCTCGGGGGTGGGGGTGGGGACTTGCAATTCGGGGGGAGGGGAACTTGTATGTATGGGGAGGGAACGTCGTTGGCCCGGGGGGGGGGGGGGGGGGGGGGGGGGGGGGCGGGTGGGTGGGAATGACTCACATGGACGACACCGGCGACGGAGATAGCCCTCGTGCCTACGGTTGTTGGTCTGTCATGGGTGACCCCGGTAAGAACACCAATATTGTCTTTTGGGTTCTTTTTTTTTTTTTTTTTTTTAAATCTGGTTGTAAGATTATAATTGTGTGTGGGAGGATTCACATTCATGGGATGGTTTGTAACCTTTCTTGACCCTTAAATTTTAATTCAATGGTCAAGATTTTTTTACGCCGTTGATGGGGTAAAAAAAACCCTACGACATTGTATAAATAAATAAATAAATAAAGGAGAATTCAATGGTGGGGTAAGGTTGTTTTTCCCCACCCACAGGGGCAAATTGGTTGTTATTACATGGATTATCTATGGGCCCGACAATTTAATTTGATATCTTAACTATATTAAAATAGTTGAAAAAATTTTACCATTCATTTTTCGTAGTAAAAAACGCACCGTTTAGGTGCTCTTTTTTTTTTTTTTTTTCCTTGCTCCTCCCCTCACAGCAACGTCGACGATGGGCACGGAGGGAGGAGATTTTCCGACAGCGGCGACGGCGTAGAGGAGGTCGAGGGGCGCTCCCCCATGGGCGACCGATCTGCGCCAGATCTAGAGTTCTTCCTCCCTCACAGCAAAGTCGACGATGGGCACGGAGGGAGGAGATTTTCCGACAGCAGCGACGGCGTAGAGGAGGCCGAGGGGCGCTCCCCCATGGGCAACCGATCTGCGCCAGATCTGGAGTTCTTCCTCCCTCACAGCAATGTCGACGATGGGCACGGAGGGAGGAGATTTTCCGACAGCAGCGACGGCGTAGAGGAGGCCGAGGGGTGCTCCCCCATGGGCGACCGATCTGCGCCAGATCTGGAAATCTCCCATTGAGACGTCAGATCCACGACGGAGGCGGCGAGGGGATCGCGACGGAGGTTACGAGGGGATCGCGACGGAGCCGGGGTTGGAAACTGTCCCCTATGGGCGACGGATTTTGGCCGGATCTGGACAATCGGCGACCCCACCTCATTGAATTTGTGCGGCCCACGGTGGACGGCTCTCCCTTCTTCACGCGGCGGAGGGGGCTGGCGTTGTCGGCGACGGCAGCGGAGGTCGCGGTTCTGGCAGTGGTGGCTCGCACTCTTGCTGGGTTGCGGAGGCGATGTTGGTTGATGGCCGACGATTGTTCCTTCTGTACTTCATTTTTTTTTTGGTTTTTTTGTTTGTTAGCAGAATTCAAACTATATATATATATATATCTCTCTCTCCGCTCTTATATGCTTGATCCATGTAGTTTGTAATACTATCTTTCTCATATTGTTTTAATAAAATTAGAACACATTACTTTAATGATATCTCAAAGTGACAACTACATTTTGTTGGCTGAAAGAGCTGGGATCTTCGATACCAAAAGCCCCACATGAAAATATTATTAGCAGTGCATTTATAAGTCCTCAGAAGTCAGTTTTATAAGGGTGAGTTCTACCTAATAGGTTCATAATAATTGATATCAAATATAGTTCAAAATCAACTTAAAGTGATTACGTTGTAGGCTGGATTAAGATGTACTGGTGAAGTCGTCAACGTATCGAGCAAGTGGAGTCTGATATGATGTAATAGGGCACACAATAAATTGCATGTACACATGATATCTATACCTTTAAATCACATCAGCAGTTCAATTTTTTCCCCATTGATGGGGTCAAAAAAAAGGTCCCATAGAATCCCCTTGTTTTAAAAAAAAAAAACAAAAAAAAACAAGCTTCACCGACTCATCCTAATAAATATATAAAAGAGTGAATGAGAGATTTACTGTTTATTTTGATAGTCAAAAACACACCATTTAGGAGTTTTTTTTTTTTTTTTTTTTTCCCTTCCTTCCTTCCTCGCAGCAACGTTTAGGTGTTTTTTTTTTCCCCCCTTCCTTCCTTCCTCACAGCAACGCACTGCCTAGGTGCTTTTTTTTTTTTTTTTGTTTGCTGGTTCACACGACCTACTGCACAAATGCTTGTCAAAAAGCTTTTGTAACTAATCGTGTCAGAGATTTTGGTTTATTATTAGGAATTTTAGGTCTTTCCTCACAGCAACGCATCGTTTAGGTGTTTTTTTTGTTTTTTATTTTTTATTTTTTGTCTTTACTTACAGTCACTACAGCTGACATTTGCTTTTTGCCTCCTACGTATTGTGCTCTTGTAAGAGTTCTGAAACTTGAACTTAAAAGAAGTCCATTTAATTCAAATTACAGTTTTGACATATTGTAACTACACATTTATTATTTTTTAATTTATTATTTTTCCTACATATATAAAAGAGTGGATAAAAATCCACTGTTCATTTTGATAGTAAAAAACGCACCGTTTAGGTGTTTTTTTTTTTCCTTCCTTCCTCATAGCAACGTTTAGGTGCCTTTATTTTTCCCCCTCCTTCCTTCCTCAGAGCAACATTTAGGTGCCTTTTTTTTCTTTTCTTTTCTTTTTTTTTTTTTTTTTTTTTTTTGCAGTCCTTCCTCACAGCAATGCACTGTTTAGGTGTTTTTTTTTTAAATTTTTTTATTTTAGAAAGTTTCATTTAAACAACAAGAAAAAAAGTTCTTTTTTATTGTAAGCTAATGATACCTTTAGGTTTCAAAACACTGTTAATAAAATTCTTTTATTTTGGAATTTTATTTTTGCTTTTATGTCATTTTGTCATTATTTTCGGGCATATTCATGTTAAATTTGTATTTAGATCAAGTTTTCATGTTTAGAAATTTCCTACTTTTATCTATTTTTGGAATGATCATCCGTCATATTGTAGTTGTAGGAGCTCATTATGCAGGAAATAGGCATATATCCAATATTGCTTAGGATAACGTCTATTACAACTTGTCATGTGAGAACTCAGGTTTAGGAATGTATTAGCATTTCATCTATATTTATTTTCATTGCAAAACTTTGAACAAGTAGGTATAAATGTTGCCGTTAGTATATTGTTCTACAGCTAAAAATATTTATAAAAATAAATTGTTTTGTTTTTTTTTAAACTTTGTTTGCAGATGCGTGTGTGTATGTGACTCTCTATATAAATTAAAATGTGTGTAAAATATTCATATTGACTCTTTTTTTATTTACCTTTTGCTTCATTGTCATATTTTCAAAACGTTTTTAGTTTTCTTTTTCCAATTATTTTTATCTTATTGCAATGTTTTATATTTTGTATAGCCAATAATGGGATTAAAACCTTTTTTGAGATAACAAAATGCAAATCTATATGTTTTGAAAAAAAAAAAAAACCAAAAAACAAATGAGTTGTGTGTTCTTATCTTATTTATTAGAATGTTTGATTTTGTTATTATTATGTATTTTATAATTATATCATGAAGTTTAACTCTTCAATTTTGTTTATTAATCTGTATTTTTTTATAATCTCTAAAAAATATTTTTTCATATTAAACATTATGAAATTTTTATAATGATTCAACACGTGTAACTCACGTGCCCAAACTAGTCATAGATACAAAAGTGGAGAACCAAATTTACTGTTTTTTTTTTTTTTTTTTTTTTTTTGGTGCTGAAAGAGAATCAAATTCACTTTGGGTGCTTTGTCCCTCTTTCTTCTAGTCCTACCGAGTCCACTCAGAGAGCTACATCGTCATCGAATCATTCCCGCCAAATCACGTCGTGAGGTGCTTCTTTGATGATCTCTTCAAGTTTCTTTCTTGAATCGTTGTGCTACTCGATTTTATCGGACCCCAATCTTGTTTACTTCTCGATATTTGGGTTTGTCATCACGTTGTAGAAGATGAGAAAATTTGATTCGTCTTCGTCATCTCCGGTGACTATGAAGCCAGCAGGTTATTTCGGAGGTCATCATCGGTCGCAAGATGGCGATGAATGCGAGCCATTTTGTGGAAGGGTTTCCCTGGTCTGAAACTTCAACAAACCACCGTAACTTGTGATCATCCTCTCTAAATTTTAAAAGAAAAACCCACAACATTCATACAGAATTGAAGCTCATGAATCACTAAACAATCAAATCGCATTATTTTAAGCTGCTTCTTATCTCCAACATCCCCTTTAACCTCTCTCTCTCTCTCTCTCTCTCTCTCTCTCTCTCAAATCGTGCTTCACAAATACAAAAGTATAACTATGGTTCAATTTGAGCAGAGGAGAGATGCACCGTGTTTGCGCCGCCATGGGTGGGGACGGAGATATCACGCTTTCGATCAGCCGTGGGGGTTGGGGCTCTCGCCGCCGAAGAGTCGTTGGAGGTGGCGGCGAACCCACCCATCCCCTGTTTCGGTTTTTTTTTTTTTTTTTTCTTCTTCTTTGTTCTTAGATGATTGAATCCTCCACAATGGACTTTAGTTTACATCCTTGTAACTGTTGTCTTTTAAACCATTAGTTTAGATCGGACGGTGGAGGATTTTGTACCTCATCCGTGGGTCAAGCAACCTTACCCCATGGTAGAAGTCCTTATAAATAAAGTTTTTAGAATCCGTTTGGAACACCAACTAGATTTAAAATTTTGATTCGATTGTGGGAGATCTGGTGAATTTTATACAGAAAAAAAATGTCCAGATCTGACCAATTTTAGAGGAAGACAACTTTACTCGTGTGCATGTGGTGTTCCATTCCCCTAGACGCATCAACCTTTGTGCTTCAGTATACAAAGTTCTCTTCAAACTTACGTAAAGTGACCCGATATAAGTTTTGTAATTAGATCCGGGATAGACGCCAATAAACAATTAAATTATCAAGGTCAATGCCTAATAAAATAATTCACAGTGCATGTGGTTATGGAAGCCAAAAGCAGAAGTAATGTCCAACTGATTAATAATCTGTAGTTCACGAGGTATAGAGAGAAAACAACCATCGGTGGCAATGACATGATAGTAAATAAGATCCTACTTAGATCCTTTACTTTTAAGAGATTATGGGTTGGAGTCATGCATCATTAGATCTGTCAGTTTGGCGACCATTTGGTGATAGACTCTGTGAGTTTTGACCTGTGCTATATGATGAAGGCCCAGACAGAAAATCTTTTGCTATTCCATGGTGGTCTCAATTGCTGTTTACCCTTTACACACTGAGCGCTTACACTTTACACGCTGGGCAGAGGGAGTGAAAACACTACTAATTCCCTCTTTATTTATCGAAAAAGGGATAGAGAAGGAAAGAGTGATTTTTTGTTTTTAATCTTTTAAATGAACTGCAATATTTGGATTAGAGTATTGAAACAAATTTCTTCTTATTTTCTTCCTTCTTCCTTAGAGAAATCAAGTTGTGACCTAACAAATGACAAGAATCGTCAATATCTCATGACCTTTCCTTCTGCTTTGTAATGAACAAGTCACTACAAAATTTCTTTAGGAAACTTCTCCACATGGTGCCGCCTATTGAATAAAGAACAAACCAAAAGATACCCAAAAACTCTCAGAGACGTCCAACTACTTATTCGCACTTGATTGATCGGTATATGTGGCGTACGAAAAGCAAAGCTGCTCGGAAGCCTACAGTTCCAAGCATGAGGAAGAAACCATAGCAGATGCACGCCATGTACCCAAAGAAAAATGATGTCTGCATAAAGCCTGACATGTCCGAGCGCGCGTTGTAGTAATACAAACAATAGGCATAGATGAATATGCCAGTTGATCCGCCGCATAGGAAAGATCTGTTGAAGGAAATGAAGAATTAATGTCATCGTCATCATCATCAAAGTAAAGTGTTGAATCGCACGAGAAGATATAAAAAAGAGATATATATATATATATATATATATTTTTCTTTTGACACAAGCAACTGCGAACATTCTTCCAGCAGAACTATTAAAAAGGTAAATAAACAACACTACAATCTCTTCCCCTCCCAAGTAGAAACTAGAAACCAAAAGCAAGAATTTCAGGAGCCATTCACGTTTAGTTAAAAAATTAAGCATTAAGAGCCAAGTCCCGAACCAGACAGCTAGTAAAATCCAGGACCGAGCATACGTACATAGGAGAAATTTGGATGACTAAAATTTAATCTCCAATGCATAATCTACATGAATGTTTGGAGTAAATGAACACAGATTAAGAGCAGGGTCATATATTTAGACAATACATAGAACAAAACACAGTACTGCGCACAAGATCATATCATACTAGTAAACCAGAAAAGACAAGGAAATGTGGAGGTCTTATATTTGATATGAACAAATCTTTATTGAAAGCAGATGAGAAAAAAGAAAAAGGGAAACAAATAACTAAAAACTAAAGACCCAAATCCATATTGTCCTATTGACAGGAAAGCAAAGAGATAAAGAATATTTAGAAGAAAAACCAATAACCAGGATCAAACATAACGCTCCCTGAACGAGATATAATACAAATAGCACGGGCAGCAATAAATTGCAGAGACGTAAATGAAGAGAAAAGGTTGATATCAGTGTAAGAAGAATGAATTTCTTCTTGCCATTACACTAAGCAGAATATAAAAGAATCGAGAAAGACAGAACACAAATGCAAATGCAAAACAATCAGAAATGTGAAATCAATGAATTTAAAACAAAGTTTTAAAAGCTGAATACCTCCACCACCACTCATGGTCCTCAGCAGCAAGTTGGAAGTAAGTCAATGCCACGGTAATGAAGGCAGTAACTATCAGGAGAATGATGAAGACAATAAACAAGATGCTGTATATAGTGTAAATCCGATGACCCCATACGCTAGCAAAGATATAATAAAGCTCAATGTATATTGCACTGAAAGGTAAAAATCCTGCCATTGCCATCTGTGGGATTACCCCCCTGTACCATGGCAAAGACGGAATCTCTCTGGGATATTTGGCGGTGCGGCACGGAGCTTGGAACTCAGCTTTACTGTTCTTGCCAGCAATCCCACCCAACACCAGCAAAGGTGATGTCACCAGCGTCCATATCAGAACTATAACCACAATTGTGCCGAATGGAAGAGCAGCGGTGGCCGTGTAAGCAATTGCAACAGTATTCAAAAAGCAGAATGTTAGAAACAGCGGCCCGCAAAAGAGGCACCCCGTCGACAATAGATTCCTAACCTTCAATGTCAAAAGTCAAATCGTAAACAAAACAGACTTTACTGAATTCTATAGAGAAAATTATTGCACGGAGAAATCATAGGCACGTACCCAATTTGTTCCCTCTAGCTGACAATAAAATGAGGCAGCAGTATAGCCAGCGATTCCAGATGTGAGAGCATAGATGACAACTAAAGCAGTAAAGAGAGCTCCTCGATTGTACGGGTAAAAGACACCAACAAGTGCAAGTAAAAAAATGAAAACAGTTCTGCAGAATATATACAAGTAAAATTTAGTGAAACATAAACAACAATGAAGGAAAGATAAAATATTATAAATATCCAAATTCGATAGTGCTAGGAGCAGCTGCTGAATGAAAAACTCACAGTGTAAAAAGTTGGGTTCCCGATCCCAAGGCTGCTGCAAACAAAGACTTGTATGGAGGGTACCTAAATACATCACCGTGGATGTATTTCCATCCTGTCTCTTCCTCATCTTCAGCTGATTCCTCGTCATGAGCATATCTTTCATTGTAAAAGAAAGAAAACTCGTCAACATTCTGGCACCGGACAAAAAAATATATATACAAAAACCATAATCAGAGACAATATCAAAATCTCCTTACTTGACAAAATCATTCTTAAGGACCCGCATGAGAATTGTGGCAAGAAACCCAGTAAGAAGAAGAACCGTCACACACGAATTAATGATTGAAAACCAATGGATCTCCAAATGATGGGGCAGTGATGAAGATTGTGAATACTTATCCATTCTCTTCTCATATGGAGTCTTTGTTTCCTTCCAAGTTACGGAGTACAGAAATTTCACTTCAACTTCTTTATCCTCTGTAAGGTCTACAAGAGCTTTTGGGTCTGTTCGAACATTGATTTCGATCACTCTGTCCTTGTTATAAAAAATTTCAAAATGTATATGCTTGTAAAGGTAATATTTGTATTCACTAGGTTCTTTCCCGTCCTTGTCAACCTTCCCTATGAATCCCCAGACGGGTAAGTCATCATAGTACATCTGGAAATAATAATCCTTGTTGACAGCAGACCGGAACCGCGCCACTTCCTCCTTCTTAAGTTTGCTTTTGCAAGCAACTTCGGAATCCTTGTCTTTCCGAAACTCAAGTTTGTAGGGGGCATTGACTAAACGATCCCCATTTAAAACTTCACCAAGAGCTTCCTTTTTCTCTTTAACTCCATCTGCAAATGAGATCCCATTCAAGTAAGGAAACCAATTCCCAAAAGATGACAAAAATAGACGTAAGAAAAGCCTTGGTTGAAAGTGGTACAAAACCTGGTGAGCAAAAAGGGAGGTCGAAGTATCGGTATGTCTCACTGGAAAGAAAGAAAAAAATGTATATATTATAAGTGCAAGATTCAATTGAGAATTTAAATTCCCAGCAGAGATTATTTTGACTTTTTCATTAATTTATTTTAGCAAGATGTATACACAATATGTGTGTGTGTGTGTGTGTGTGTGTTCATCCGTAGCTTTCCAGGAAAAACTATAAAGAACATCGCGCATCTTCTTATTTAGGACCTACGAGTCCATAAAGAAACTTTCCAGGAAAGCTTTTTACAATAATGCAACTTCCGAGAAACGTCAAAATTATATCAAAGAAACCGCAATTTCATTTCCTCTCTTCAATAATTTGATTGGAAATGAGCATTTCTCAAACCAGATCCAGCATCAGAACAAACAAGACAACCTCAATATTCCCAAATCTGAAAACCTATAGCAACGAAAGCAATTGAGTTTATAATAAAATAAAAAAACCAAACATTTATAAGCAAAACTAGTTTTCCCTCAGTTTTCCCGAGAAACAAACAGACGGTGCCGTAATTAATTCTCCATCCGAGCCTTGAAGCAAACCGAACGAGAAAATAATCCAAAATCAACCTTATCAAATCTGAAAACGATCAGGAATGTCCACCGCCATTGGAAGCAGTAGAATTCAAACAAAGAAAGAAAAACCAAAAGATGAAATTCCAAAGACTAGACCAAAACAACATCCTATAACAACGGAAGCAATTGAATTCATCCAAAAAGAGAGAGAGAGAGAAGTTTGACATAAAGAAGTCAGTTTTACCGCGAAACAAACGGAAAAATGTAGGGGAAATCGACAGACCTGGGATTCTGAAAGGGGCCGACCTTGTTGGCATAGAGAGGGACGGAGTCGCCGTCGTGATAGCGGTGATCGGATCGTACGTGATCGAAGAAGCAGAAGAGGAGGAGGAGCAATGCGAAGAGAGGGAGAGAGAAAGTTGTTGTCTTCGCCATTGCTAGTGGGAGAAAGAGAGAGAAGAGAGAGAAAGATGCATTCAAATGTGGGAGTGTGGGAGGGGTGGGGGGTTTTGTTTCTGTTTTTACGTTGAAGAAGAAGTATCAAATTAGCTGCCTATTATTATAAGGGCCTGTTTGGACCTTAAGTCCAAACTAACATTTTCAAATTTTTTTTTGTCTTTTTTTCAAAATATTTTTGTCTTTTTCTCAAAAAGTTTTTTGTCTTTTCTGAAAATTCAAAAAAATTTACTATTTAAACTTAAAAATCTCATCTTGAACTTGTGCACCAAACAGGCGTTAGTGTTATGTTTTTGTTGACATTTATATTTATCTTTAATTAAATTATATTTTTTTATTAAATTTTTTTTATTTTTTTTAATTAAAAAAATTTATAATTAATTTTAACTTAAAATTTTCATTTTTAATGAATAAAATAAATGCACATTAAATAATAAGAGAGTGAGCGAGAGACAGAGATAGTAATTATGATAATTAATTAATTAAAACAGAAGGAGGCGCAAGAGAGGGAGAGAGAGGAAGCAAATTACAAAACACGCTGACTGGCGATGATGGAGACGGAGTGCCTCACCACCCATACCCTCTCTCTCTCTCTAGACTCGAGTCTCTTTCTCTCTCTAGATTCAAAAGCAATACAAGGGCGTTTCACGTTTGGTGCTTCTTCACCTACACTTTTACCGTTCTTTTTTTTTTTCCCCTTTTTTTTTTTTAAATAAATTGTTCATTTGATCTCTAATCTTTTTATAAAATGATAATTTCATTTCAATTTTTATGATTAAAGGTTACTATTTGATCCTTTTTATTAATAAAGATTCAAAATTGAATGAAAAATATTATGTTAATCACACATTATTTATTATTTAAGAAAAATTACATGATTTAACTTATATGTGTCATATACATGACCTATTACATTCAATTTTTAAAATTTTTTTAGTAAAAATAACCAAATCACACAATTTTATAGAGTTTAGAGTATCTTGTAGTCGCCAAAAAAAAAAAAAGATGGGGTCCAAATCGCAACTTATTCTTTCTTTAAAATGAAGATTCTACGTAAGTAATTTTTAAAAAAAACTAAAACGCTCACTTCACGGCAACGACATCCATCCAACGAGATACGCTTCGGGTAATATTCTGTGATCTGAAAAAATTAATAAACTTACATGGTGTTTGGAACACCAACTAGAGTTGGAGTTTTGAAAATGTTATAATTGAAAATTAGTTAATATTTAAAATTGTGCGTTTGGTTGAAAATAAACTGTAATATAAATAGTATAAAAACTTAAAATGTGTTCAAAATAAAATAGCAATATAGATTTTATTTCGTTATTCTCGTCATTCTATTTAATTTTTTTTAAAAAAATCATTGTAATTTTGACTTTAAATAAGAAAGTTATGAACTTTTAAAGTTTAAGTTTTTGAAAATAAAAAATAGATATTCGAAAATGTGAATATTGAAATTGGTTTACTTTTATTGAAAAATATAATTTTTTTTTTCTTTTTTGACAAACTTCAACATGAGTGGAGATTCCTATGGACTCCTTAAAAAAACAGTAATACTATACAAAATCAGTATCTATGTGCGGTTGTAACTATAATCCAAAAGTAATTTTATATCTGATTTCAATTTTCTCCACCTTCAAGTAAATTAAAAATATAAATATCATATGCGTTTAGACAGTTTTTTTATTTTTAAGAACATAAGTTGTTCAATTAGATTCTCATTGGACCATTAAATTTTGCATTTTTTGGATTTGGATATAATTTTGACAAGATGCATGATAATCGAATGTAAAAAACACCAATATATTATTTGTTGAATGAGAAATGAGATTGGTAGTATCCTCAAATTATGTTTACTTAAGTGGTAATATTTTAAAACACCAATTTTTTTTTTTTGTTGAAAAAAAAAAAGACCGATGATATCCTCACATTATATTATTTTAAATGTTAATGTCTATTTTTGATAAAAAGAAAAGGAGAAAGGTAGAAGAAACTGCAAATATCTTACTAGAATTTGCATATATAAATTAAAATTGTCTCACATTAAAAAATAGCTAAGTGTTTTTTCTTTTTTCTTTTCTTTTTTCTTTTTTTATTTTTTATTTTTGTTGAATAAGTAACGAAGTGTGTTGACATTTATAAATGGCTACAAAGCAAGTTTTTAAAATACACATAAGAACTTCCTTTGTGACTTGCATAAATGATAACATTACGAGAAATACTGTTGCACATCATCATCATATATACACACTAGTTTTTTAGCGCGTGCTTCACACATGTGAAAAAAAAAATTACAAAAATGTTTATTCTTTTTTTGTTATATATAAATTTTTTAAAAAATTAATATATTTTCTTTACTTTAATTATTTATTTTTGGTGAATAAAGAGGATGTGGGGTGAGTTTTCAACTCTACAGATAAGAATCATTTTCTATAGGTATGGCAGGAAGATATGTTCTTTAAACTAGTTTATCTTCCATCCGGGGTCTACTATGTCATCACTAAACCAATGCTTCAACAGCCGAAACTGGAGTGAGACCTAAAGGGAAGCAATGGGAGTCGAACCCGGATGAATGAAGGGAAGAAGCTAGTAAAGGTACCAACTCTTGCCAACCCATTTACCCAAATGGGTGTTCTTTACTTTACTTTATTTATTGTCTCTTATAGAGTAACAAAATCATGTAACCAGTTATTAAAAGGGAATATAACAATTTAAAGAATTGTAAGAAAAAAATTTGTTCATACATATTCAAAAAAAGTTATTTTGCATAGGGATAAATTGAAAAAATAAAAAGTATTTGACAAGAGCCAACTATACATATATAAAATTTTTAGGGTTTTCCAACTCAAAATTTTTCTATTAATTTTTATCTTTTTCTGAAAAGCCAACAAAAAATGATAACTAGTTTTTGAAAAATCAACTAATTTTAACTTAAAAATTTCATTTCTAGCCAGCAAACTAAACGCAGGCTTAAGGAGAAAATAAAAACAAAAAAAATATAAAACTAAGAAGGAGGTAAGCGATTCAATCAAGAAAAAATAAATAAATGAAGAGTGCACAAAAAGACAAAATAGATAGACTAATTTTTTGAAAAGTGTTAAAAATGAAACTCTCTTATATAATATAACTAGTTCTATTGGACAAACAAAACAAAGCAAAAATAAAAAAATAAAAAATAATTTAAATTTTTTTAAAAAATAATTTTTTATTTGAAATTATCATGTGGCGGGTTTAGGATCTGTCATATGACGGGTTGAGAAGGACTGAAAAAAAAAATCATCACAAAAAGACAAAATAATTTAACCAAATTTTTGAATAATTTTTTAAGGGAACTCTCCTTTTTAAAATAGTTATTGGTTATAGGTTACATATTAGATATAAATAGATATAGATATAGATTGTAGAAATAGATAGATAGATGTAGATATAGATTATAGATATAAAATTATTCATTAAAAAAGATTATAGATATACAATTATTTTTTTTTAAAAAGGGATGATTACAAAAAATTAAAAGTCATAATCTTTCCTGAAGAAGTGGCAGTTACTTTTCTGAAGGAAAATTAGATTAGGAAATATTTTTTAATTATCTAATCTAATAGATGACTAAATTTTTTTTTAGTTAGGAAAATGGTTGTTTGTCATTTTTCAAGTGTGATCAATCAATGATTGATTATGAAAATTGGTAATTGACTAATGATCAATCGGTGATTGAATATGAAATTTAATGATTTACGTTATCATCAATCAATGATTGACCTATAACCACTATTTGACTATTTAAAAAAATTGATTAACTATTTTAGAAAAAAAAAAAATTCTTTTAACGAATTTTTAAAAATTTCGGTCATTTATTAAAAAATTTCTTTAAAAAAAATATTTAGCTTTAAATCCCTTTTCTTAATGAGTAGGAAAAGTGAGAGTAAGAAACTCTCAAAAAGACATGGATAATATAAAATCTTAGATACTATTAACTTTGTTTATTTTTTTCTCTCAAAAAAAAAAAAGTTTTGAGAAGAGTGTGTTCTTTTTTCTTTATGAACATTCACTTTTTATTGGTGTAAATTCAAATTAAAGTTTGTCATATATCAGTAACAATTTGTTAATCAAATCCAAAAACAATCTAAATCGAGAAGGGGTTTAAAAAATGGTCCAACATAATGAGAGAGGTTTATATGGATTATCTCATTCAGGGTCCGTTTGGTAATGAGTTTGAGTTGAAAATTTTTGTTGACTTTTTAAAAAAGACAAAAACTTTTTCAGAAAAAGATAAAAACTTTTTCAAAGAAAGATAAAAACTGGAATGAAAAAGTACAGTTTGAGTTCGAACGCCAGAGTTTGGTGGAGAATATTCTCATGCAGTCCAAGTCCTTGGTCTATCAAATAACCAAAAGTTTTAAATATTCATATATCAATCCTCTCATCCTATGGCTTCTTATACTTTTCCCTCGTACCAACAATGTCCTAACCGCAAAGTTAAATATAACTATTTAAGTATGGAAGGTTATGTCTAGCATGCTTGGCATGTTCTTTTTCTTTAATTTTTTTTTTCCCTGTTCCCCCGTAGGGGATGCTTAAATATGTTTTTGCCTCGTATGCGTTTTTTTTTTCTTTTTTTTTTTTCACTTAAACTTTTATATTGGAGTTGGTTGACTTTTCAAACATTAATTAAAAAATTTATTGACTTTTCATAAAATAATAAAAATTGAGTTAGAATTTTTTGATTGGAACTTGAGTTCCAAACAAAGCATGAATATAAACGCAACAACTATGCATATAATTAATCATATAATTGTACCATACAAGATTTATATATTGATAAAATTAGCATGTATTGGGAATGTTTACTTTGCATAAAAAGGGAAATGAAAAGTGAGTAGTCATTCTCTTTCTCATTTTATCATGTGTTTACTTACAAAATATGGAATGAGATTTTAGTGATCCACACACAATATAGGAAATGAAGAAGAGGAATGTCAATTCTTATATCCTCTTGATATTGATTCCTTATCAAAGGAATACGTATCAAATTTACTTATATTCCCTTAATAAGTTTACCTGTGCTAATGTTTCTTTTATTATGTAAAAGGATATTTTAGTAATTACAATAATAAGATTATCGTTGCTAAGGTTAGTAAACACTACAAAGGGAATGACATTATTTCCCTTTACACCATCCAATGAGTAAGTAAACATTAGAAATGAAATCAATAATTCTCCTTCCTATTCCATTACTTTACTTTCCAATCTCATTATATTTCTTATTACATTTACGGTTTAGTAAACGTGCCCTAAATATAATGAAAATCAAAGGGTTGAAAATCGGTTATGATATGATTGCAGATATAGTTTAACTAAAATTTACATATGATTTTATCCTAAGATTAAAAATTCAATCTTTCATCTCAAATTCAAAAAAAATAAAAATAAATAAATAAATAAAAGCAGTTATGATGATTTAGGGCCTGTTTGAGGCAACATTTCCAGACGGTAAAATGTCATCTAGTTCCAAAACTTTCAACTATATATCAAACTTTCTCTCTTTTCCATTCTCAAAAAATCAAACCTTAAAAGTCCATAACTTTTTTATTTCAAATTGAATGAGATGATTTTTATTTTAAAATGCTTATAAGCAGTGACAGAGCCATGATTTATTAATATGGGGTGCTAAAATTTTTTTTAATTAAGATTATACGAACATATATATCTATATATGTAACAGTTTTGTTTATTAAATTCATGATATATTGACACATGAAAGCATCAGTATTATATCTAAATAAAATAATATGTTGTTGTCAGTTATATGCAATTCAAAATAAAAATAATGCAAGAAAGATTGTAGTGTTGATCTTAATATCTTCATAATACCATAGTCATTCAAGTTTCACATCTTGAAGCTCCAAGTCTAATATATCAATTGCAAAAATGAAAAAGAGCAGCTATATTAAATTCATATATATCAAAAGATCATTTTCTTATCTTAAAAATAAGATATGTTTGACGATCTTTCATAAAGGCAAACTTATCTAAAATTGATTCACTACTAAATTTGTACCAATTTCCTTCTCAATTTAGACAATCAAGGTTTCATTCAAAAAATTATCTTCCATATACGACACCAACATCATTATAGCCCATGAGCCCAAAATTCTTCACCAAAAAAAAAAGGGCATGGCTACATTTATCACAAACTAAATTAAAAAATAAAATAAAAATTGTATTTAAATCTAGAATATTAAGCAATAATATTTCTAATTTTTTAAGCTAAAATATACAATTAAAAACTAAAAATCACAAATTTCTAGCGAGATATTTTCAATTTTCTAATCGAAATTAGCATATTATCATCAACACATATGAACAAACAAACAAACAAAAAAAATCAGAAAAAGCAGTAGCACCATGACCCACCAATTCCACATTAAGACAGATAGAAAAATCACAATTAATTTTTTTTTAAAAGAAAAGAATCATAACAAAAAGCGAGAACAAGAAATACAAACCTAAAGCAGAAACAAGAAGTTGAAGAAGAATTAATTGACAGACCAATACGAAGTTGTCTCAAGTTCAGAAGAAATCTAGTACAGTAAACCGAGGAAAAAATAAAAAACGCACCTTGAACAATAAAGCAATTTCCAAATTTGTTTGGGAATGGTGGAATGGGAAAGTGAAAGTTGGCTAGCTTTTAGTTTATCTTGTGTAGACAAAATATTACTTAGTATAGTAGGCCGGTCTATTAAAATACTAGGCTATTAAAATTGTCATTCAGATTTATATTTTAGGTCAAATCACTAGGCCCACTAATATATATGGATTTAATAAAATAGTTTTATTTTTTAAAATCTAAATTGTTTGTCCAATAAAATAAAGAGAACTCTTAATTTAATGGGGGCCAAGACTAGTTTATACACATATCTATTTTTTTAAATTAAAAAAACCATATTCTATAAAAATTTTAAAAAATGTTAGGGGGGCCATGCCCCCCAGCCCCCCTCCATCCGTCGTTGCTCACAACGACAAGACAAACAAGACAATATCCATTTTGCATATTTCTTTGTAAACACATTTTAAAATTTTGTACTGTTTTTTATATCATATAATTTTTTCAAAATTTTCTATTCAAAACATACATTTTTAACCCAATCTTCAAAACATTGTCTTCAGACATTCCCGAAACGGGCTCTTAATCACAGCTTTAAAAAAAAAAAAAAGTGGAAAAGGTTTCGTCACTAGTTTAGTACTTTTTTAGTTCCAATAAATTGCACCTTACGTTTCCAAGGAGAGGAAAAAAAAATAAAGTTGCACCTAAAGAAGAAAATTTCAAGTTTGGCGAGGCCTCACCACCTATATGTACATTACTACTCAACAATTCCAATTTAATTAATGTAGAGGAACATTTTTAGCATGCCTTAGCCGGTTGGTTGGTTCATTTTCCGGTTTCTTTTCTTTTGTTTCTTCTTCTTCTTCTTCTTTTTTTTTTTTGGTCAACGAATTGTTCGAATTAATTAATACCGTGCTTGCCAAACTCATTATTAATTTGAGCGTGTATGTGAAACTGACCAAAACTTTTGTTTAACACGTCGTAATAGTATTGTACTATAAAACTATTTTCTCTATTTTTGCATTAAAAAATAAAACGGAAAATAATATTGTCTAAATCATATTCAAGACTTCATATTTTACGACCATGTTGTGGTTTACAATTACAACTAAAATAGAAAATTCACATGTGTCAGCACCATTAACTCATTTGGTGAAGAAAAAAATGTTTTCCTTATTCTTACAGTTTTTCGTTTGGTAGTCTCATCAACAAAAAATATTTTAACAGGTAAGTTTTATAAAATTTTCTGAGTTAATTAGTAGAAGTTACCTTTCAACAACGAATTAGCCAATGTTTGATAAGGAGGAAAGTAAACAAGAGCAAAATGAAAATAGAAGTGAGAGAAAATAAAAGGGAGATGGAAGATTTTCTTTTTCCTTCATGTTGTTTGATATAATGGAATGAGAGAAAATAAAAAAGTTATATAATTAATATTTATTTATCTATATTCGTTATTTTAGTAAGGATAAAAATATAATTTTAGTAATTATTAGGTGAATTTTTGTTTTCCTCTCACTTTTAGAGAAATTGAATTCGTAGGTTCTACTATATTTTTTCTCCACTCAGTTTTCCTTTCCTTCTTCTCTTCTTTTCTACCAAATAAGCTAGTTTAGTATTTTCCCTCGACTTCTCCCTCCCTCCCTCCACTTCCTTCCTTCCTCTTCTCCCCCCGCCACCCTCTTTTTTTAATTGGAATTGGTTATTTATATCTAGATAAGCAAGACATACTAGGACTAACGTTATATAACGTGAAAATTAATGAGCTCTCTCTCTCTCTCTCTCTCTCTGTGTGTGTGAGAACCGGCAAAAGACGCTTTTGCACGTAAATAGGGTTTTTTTTTTTCCCCTTCATATAGCATACTAATGTTCATGCAAACTAAATATTTGTATTTAAATGTAGAATTTAAATTGTGTGTTTAAATTAATGCTCCGTTTGATAAGTTAGTTTAACTCCAATTAAATTGTATTTTTTTATTTTTATTTTTATCTTTTTCTGAAAAGTCAATAAAATTTATAATTAGTTTTTGAAAAATCAGTCAACTCTAACTGGGTGTTTAGTGAATGCGTTTGAGTTGAAATTTTTAAGTTTAAATAGTAACTTTTTTTGAATTTTTAGAAAAGACAAAAAACTTTTGTAGAAAAAACAAAAAACTTTTTCAGAAAAAGACAAAAACTGAGTTGAAAAATTTGAGTTAAGTTAAAATGCCAAACTCCCCCTTAAAAATTTTATCTTCAACTAACTTACTAAACAGAGACTAAATGTGTATTTAAATAGATTTTGTTAGGTCCAGACATACAAATTATTGAAATTTATTAACACATGTAATTGATGTGAATAGTAATATGTTTCAACAACATTCAAATAGGTTTGAGAGCTGTATGTTTACGTCTAAATGCTCTTGTTTTCTGATACTCTTAAACTATGTGTTTGATTGAAGGTAATCAAATGTAATCAGATACTTGAAAATCTTTTTAAAATAATTAAATTCCTAGGAATATTAGATTATAGTGTTTGGTTTGTATGTGGACAATTTTAGTAAGATTCTCAGGAATAAATAAGACTGACTTATACATATAAAAATTCTAAAAATAAAATCCAAGAACACAATAGATTTAAAAAAAAAAAAACACAAAGTAACGGAAAAAGGGATGAAAAAGAAAAAGAAAAAAGAGTTAAATTCAAGGGGAAAAAAAAAACAACAAAACAACAAAAACAAACCAAAGTTGCGATTATGCATATAACTTACGATATCATGTAAACAAAATATATGCATATTAAATATATAAAAGTAGAAAAAAAGAATCACGTAAGAAATGAGAAAAAAAAAATGATAGTTATGTCTAAATTTTTTAAATTTTAAGATTACCATGATATTTAAATAAGGGGTAATCTAAAACCTAAAGGGGGAGGTATGTTTCAGATTACCCCTTTATAAGGGTAATCTGAAACCCATGGTATCTTAAAATAAGATAACCTCATAACAAACATGATAATCTTAAGATTCATTCATTTATAAAAGATTGCCCCATACCAAATACCCCATGATAAATGTTATAGTGAACGCTCTTTGAGAAACATTGCAACGAACGCTCTAGATCACTCTAAATGCCTAAGGGGTATTTGTAGTGTAAGGCATGAATGGGAAACACCCCAAAATTCTTCTAGTCTCTTTTCATCCTTATTTGGGAAAGAAATCCGTAGCTTTGGGATATTCTGTCTATCTTCACATAGATCCGACATTGACGTGTGCAGACATGTATTGTTTCAATGACAATCAAACATATATTACATTGGAGGTAAATAATAAGCAAGGGGACGTTTATTGATATCTATCTGTTTACTTTCTCACCCCTTTTTTAAAACACTCATAAATTAATTTTAAATATAAATTATTACTTGTTACACTCTCTTCATATTCCAAAAAAATCCCTACAATAATCTAACTTTTAATTATTATTTTTTCACACACCCACTAATAAAATAACCCTCTATATTTTAAATGATTTTTTTCTTTTAGTTTTTAGTTGCTGTTGTTCTTCTTCTTTTCCTTTTTTGTTCCCTGAGAAATCCAACAAAATTTACGAGAAGTGACTATTTTGGAGAACAGGAGGGTTTTTGGTTTGCAAGGAGCGAGGCTTGTTTTGAGGCACGACCATTTTTTTTATTTTTGGCTTGTTAAGTGCGGTTGGCCTGCCTCTAGGGCTGTGGTGTTGAGTGATCCTTTTGTGCTCTCTATTGCTTGTGGGTGAAGCCAAGGCAGCTCTTTGGGCGAGATGCAACTTGCTTCCTCTTTAGCTGTGGATCATCTCGTCTTCGAAGGTGACGCTAAGATTGTTATTGACTCTCTTTGCTCTAACCAAGGATTGAAAAATCCATATTTCCACCGATTTTTTTTTTTTGAAAATTTCCGTACATTGGAAATTCCAATTCTAATATGGAAACAGAGGTGTCATATTTTTTCCGTAGAATATCCACGAAATTTCTAATTTCTGTAAATATCGATTTTTTTTACGGAAATCGATGAAAAAATATAGCTAGTAAATGACAAAATATCGTAGAAATTTTCAAAAATTTCCACAGAATATCAGTAAAATATCAATCATAATATATTTTTTATCTTTTAATATTGTAAAATTTATGATTCTTTTAGTTCGCACACATTTTTATTATATATAAATACATAGTAGAGATTAAGAGACACATGATATGTCCGAGCTTATATAAAACAAATACTCAAATATCATATCTTGGTATCGAGATTGTTTATACTAATAAGATATTACAAATATTTTTGAACATTTTAAAGCTCTTTTAATATTAATGTTTTCTTATTATGTATGAAACAATAGGTGTAATGTAGTTATATTATGTTACGTTTCAATAATTTTACTTAATTGGTGAATGCCAACTTATCATTTATTATATAATGCTCCATTCTTATGATGTAAATTTGTCATATTCTTAGTATTTAATTGAGAATTTCATTTAATTTATGTATTATTAACTATTTTAGAGTTTCATGAAGTTTTATTCAAAAGTTTAGTATTTTAAAAGGAATTTCCATATTTTACATCAATTTCCATCAATATCAATATTTCCATCGATATTTCCACAAACTTTAAGTATTGAAATTTTTGTAAATATCTATATTTTCATCCTTGGCTCTTAACATTTTTCTAAGTTGGGAGATCAAGAGCATATATTTCCGATATTCTAGCTGCTGCACTAGATTTCCAGTCGGGCTCGTTTGTTTGGGCGATGAGGATAGCAAATGTAGTGGTTCATAAGGTTTGTAAATGA
This sequence comes from Ficus erecta, assembly GCA_008635985.1. Classification (NCBI taxonomy): domain Eukaryota; kingdom Viridiplantae; phylum Streptophyta; class Magnoliopsida; order Rosales; family Moraceae; genus Ficus; species Ficus erecta. The sequence goes on along the minus strand of BKCH01000141.1, from coordinate 433,585 downwards.
GTAAAGCTAGGGGACACCTCTTATGTCTTACACCATATGAAGTGACTCCCCATATTACTTATCACTTGGTAAGAGATGAGATCCATTTTATTAATAAAAAAATAAAGTAACTTTATTTTTTTCATCTATATAATGTGATGAGAGACACCAGAGGTACCCTTAGCTTTATTCTTTGTAAATGAGGCTCTTTTTTACCCTTTGTTGGACTGCTGTGCTTTTTATGGAAATCTAACCAACTTGTACCACTTGTTTCTTTAAGTGGTACGTTGTTGTTTGTACATTTTGCTTGGCCGTGTGCCTGATGATGAATCCTTTCTTATTAAAAAAAAAAAAATTACACTCCGTCAACTATGGAACGTAGTTAAAATTGATTAATTAAATTAACTATATTACGTGATTAATTGATGGTTGATAATTTAACAAAATTAATTCATTATTTTAGAAAAACAATCATTTTCTTAATTTTTAAAACTTCGGCTATTTGTTAAAATACTTTGTATGTGTTTGGTCTTAAGATTTAGATTGTAAAATTGGAGTTTAGATTGTTTGTGCGTTTATCAAGGTGTTTGAATTACTTGAGTTAAAAAGTGTAAAAACTTAAAATGTATTCGTAAAAAAAAAAAAAAATTAATATAAAACTTGTTTCGTTCGTCTCGAAATTCTATGTAATTTTAAAAAAAAAAAATCTCATTTGGACTTGTTTATGTAAAGTTATGGACTTTGAAAATTTAAGTTATAAAATTACGTGAATATTAAATTTGACTGAATAAAAGAAAAAGTAAATTGTGATTCTAAGGTTTGAATTGTGTGTGGAAATGCATGTTTAGGGAAAAAAAAAAAAGAGACCTTTTAATTATAAATAAATTGAAAAAAAGGAAGGATGGCACGCGTTTTGCACGTGGAAGGGAGGAGGAGGCCGAAATATATCCACCATGTAAATTCACCCCCACTGCAGTTCTCTCAACTGGTGGGAGGAGAGCAGTGGAGAATAATAATAGATGACACTAACTGTGACTGTGACTGTGATTCCTCCAAAATTCCCGGTGATGACCACCTTCCCCTTCCCCTTCTCCTTAAACACTTACTCGGTAACGCCTTCTTCTTCCTCCTTCACCATGTTTTTTTTTTTTTTTTTTTTTTTTTTCGTTTTCGGTTTCATTTTTTTTTTCCTTGTTTCCTTTCTCAGCAACCAAACGGGGTTTTGCTTAAAATTTTTGGTTTCCCCCAGCGGAGACACCGTCTGAGGTTGGTGGGTTCAGCTCGTGCTTCTCTCTCAACAACTGGGCAAGGTTCCTTTTCTGCCTCTTTTGCCTCTCTGCTCTCTCTCTCTCTCTGCTCTCTCTGTGTTACTTAGAGTGAGTGAGTGTTGGGAAACTTCTCAGGTAGCTTTGATCCAGAACTTCGGTCAGTGCTTGAACTTGCCACAGACTCTGAGTTATATGAGCTTGAAGACATCCTTTTTGGCCCAAGGTTGCTTTTAACTTTCTTAAATTCTTCTTCAGCTAGATTGTTCTTATACCTTGTATTTTTTTTTTTTTTGGGGACACAGATTGTCTCAATACTCTCAACGATTATAGTTTTCTGTGTTAAAATTCTTTAAAGACCCCCAAATATATATATATATATATATATATATATAATATAAATACGTACACATCTCTCTATATGTTTGTTTGAACTTGATGGTGAGGGGATTCAAACTCTGTGGAGTGAGGTGTGTAATTACTGCTAGATAATGCCTGCAATCACAAAACCTCACATATTTTGATATCTCTTAATATGGAGGATTCTGTATTTAGTTGTATTAGGGCGTCAAATTATTTTGTTACCAGTCATTGCTGAAGGAAACTAAATCAACAAAAAATAAAACGGTAAGTGTAACTGCACAAATAAAATATTTCCTTTCCATTCTCTTGCATTTTTACACCAAGCAACGGGAGTGATTTTTGTTCTCTCCCTCCATTTCCATTTCTCTCACCTAGGTTATCCTATCGCTCGTTCCTTCCTATTTCCTTTCATGCCTAAGAATTAAATTTCTAAATACTTTTGAAGTTACCAACGTGATGCTAATTTGTTATCCTATCGCTTTTATACCAAGCAACAGGAGTGATTTTTGTTCTCTCCCTCCATTTCCATTTCTCTCACCTAGGTTATCCTATTGCTCGTTCCTTCCTATTTCCTTTCATGCCTAAGAATTAAATTTGTAAATATGCTTTTGAAGTTACCAACGTGATGCTAATTCGTTATCCTATTGCTTTTATACCAAGCAACAGGAGTGATTTTTGTTCTCTCCCTCCATTTCCATTTCTCTCACCTAGATTATCCTATTGCTCGTTCCTTCCTATTTCCTTTCATGCCTAAGAATTAAATTTGTAAATACTTTTGAAGTTACCAACGTCATGCTAATTCGATGATGTTGTTAATGTGCAGCTACTTTAGCCCCTTGCTCAAATCCATCACAAACAGAAGTGAGGTAGATTATGCTATGATAGATAAAGATCTTGAAGAAAGGGAGAAGTTCATTGCATCACTCGAGTCTCGGTTCTTATTTCTTGCAGCTGATGCTCGTTCGACTTTAAGGTTGTCAAATGTTGGGTTTATGCATGAAATTTATATTGACTAAGACGTGAGATTTAGCAGCTTTGTTATGAAGAGCTTTTATCTAGTTGGCATATTTTTTTCCTCTCAAAGCTTTTTTACACCGTACTAAATTAAGCAATTGACATTTTCTGCTCAATTATTAAAACAAATTTTCACATTAAGTTTGTAAGTTGGTTTCATATAGCATGTGTTTTTGTGTTAGGGGTTGGAGGCCGTCATATAAGAATGTCTTGCTAGCAGTGAGAAAGGAATTGAACATTCCTTGCTCAAACAAATTGTCGACTGAAGACCTTGAAGCAGAGATTTTTCTTCATCTGTTGCAGGAATACTGGAGGCATGTTTCCGAATTAACTTAAGTTGCTAGGCTTTAGAACTTTGTTTTGGTTTCTGTATTTAAATGGTCATTTAAGTTCAGTATCTTTGTTAATATCTAACCATTGAGAAAAACAAAATAACCTTTGCCATTTGATTTGAGCAAGTGAATTCCAGAATTTTCTTGTGGTGTTGTGTGTTAATTTAATAAATCTTGAATTAATAAAGATTTCAAAATTTGAATAAGATAGATGTTGGCTAGTGTGGAATGCCAACGATGGAAGGAATCTTGATAATACCAGAGTTGCACCAGTAAAACTTATGATTTGGATAGTCTTCTAATAAGTAGTGAAGACTATTGTTCGTATACAAGGGTTAAAATATCATGCAATGAATTATGGACCATTACTTTGAGGAACTAATGTCATACTGAAAATATAATTTTTCATACTGCTGTCTTGTTTGCAAGCATGCTTTTTTTTTTTTTTTGGGATCCAAACATGCATTGGCAAATCACGTGTTCTATGATTAATTCTTCTTTTCTCGTAGATTCCATCCTACGGACTTGTTTTCATCACCTATGTAACTGAAAACTTTTGTCATTTAACATGCAATCAGGTGTATGCTGAAGAAAGTCCCTAGACTCTCAAGCTTTGTAAACTGAACATGATTTGTCGTACTTGAAGTTTTGAACTTGTTTTCCCAAAGTCTTGTGGAACGTTCCTAGTTTCTTTTCTTTGAAAAACCATTTCTTGTTAATTTTTGTTTCTAGCAATTCCTCTGATTGGAAATGGTTTGTAGGAATGAATATCATCGAAAGAGAAACTCTATTTAATTTGGAGTGTGGAGGCAAAACTTTTCTGTTCAATCAGCAGACAATGCGGCACGTATGTAGTTTTTCAGTAGTTTAACTTGATAAGGTTGCCACCATTATGATGTGTACAGCTGCTTAAGTAATGGCACAAAGAAGTTAACAATTAGAGTAATGATGGCTTGTAGTTAATAGAGAAGTCAACCAGCTTACAATGTTTCATCATGATATTTGATAAATGCCTTTTTATGTTTCAACTGTTACCGAGTGTCAAGGAGTCTTGCATCTTAGAAAAGTGAAATAAGCTTTTATTTTTTATTACTTTTATTTTTTTCTTCTCTTTTAAACCTATTCTGATCACTCGAAATATGTAACTGTCTTCATATAGTGAAGAATTTGAAGCTTCTTCAGGCTCAATATCCAATACCGAAGGTGGCTTAGAACTTGGACTCAGTGGATGGAAGGTTCAGGCTCTATCTGCTATCAAAGAGTTTCGGTCAGTGATTTTGAAGGTATTTTAAATTTCTACAAAAACAACAATGCCCTTTGTGAAAGTTTTGCGTTTTCCAGTTCTCTTTGACATTATTTGATCTTTTCTATTGTTCTGTTTCCTTTTTTGTTTTTTTGTTTTTTTTTTGCTTATAATCATCACGACGATAAAGGGCAGTGGTATTATTACTTTGGCAAAGATATATCAATTGGTAAGAAAATTGTCCTGTTGTTAATTTCTAGTTTCTTTATTTAGTACATGTCCGATTCATTCATTTATTTATTTGTTCGTGGTAGTTATCAAAGAGATTAACCGGAAAGTTATTCGTAGAAGCTGCCGATTATCAGATAAAGAAGGAATTCATTAAAAAGGTACATTTTGATATGCCAGCTCTTTGGTCCTCTTCAGAGGTCCTCCTCTAAAACCATATATATGAAATTAATATTCAAGTTTATCATGTGTTTGCCATTTCTGCAACTTTTGTACTTCGCTTTCTTTTCTCAAAAGTTTTATATCCAGGGGGTGCTTTATTTATTTATTTATTATACGGAATCCATTAATTCTGTCATATGTACTGAATTTGGGTAATTTAAATACTTCATAAAATGTATTTGTTTATTTTTAATGATGAAGAAGTATAAAATGTATATTTTTTTTTTATAAATTTTTTCCATTTTATTGCTGTGATGCATAAAGATTTTGATACATAAGTACATACCCTATTGAGTTGCGCATTTATCTATATAAATATATATATATATATATATTTTATAATTTTCATCATTAACTTAGTAAATTCCCTCTAGTGTCAGTTGATATGCTTTTGGCGCTTAAACGTATCAAGTCTTCTCATCCTTCCTATTTTTAGCTTTCTGATTTTTAATTAGTATTTTGGTTACCCTTAAAAAAGAAAAATATTTACCATTTGAAACTGAAAAACTAGATAACAGCCGCTTTTGGTAAGTTCAATTAAAAAATTCAGACACGTTCTTAGCTGAACAGTGTTGTATCTTGTTATAAACATTTGTTAGGTCCTGAGTTTGAATGATGGAACCCATGATTACTATGTAGAGGTCCCTAGACTATGCTCTATAGCAGACGACTTTTTCTGTACTCATGGCGTAGGAGAAATTAATTTATATATGCACCGTGTAATTTTGCATTCGACAATTGCTGCTTGTTCTTCATGTTCTAAAAGGTGTGGTTATGTGATATGTAATCTTACTAAGAATTCCGCCGAGATTATTCACCTGGAGAGCCCCCTTGATTTTCAGGGTGGACAGCTAGCTGCAATTAATTTAGAATCAAGAGCAGCCTTGCTTGCTGCAAAGCAGGTAATTATATTCTGATGTACAAAAGAGTTATGAGTGTATGGAGTTATTTTAAGCGCACATAGAAATTCACCATTGATCTTGAATTATTGTGTGTTCAATCTTGTTGAAACAAAAAATCTTTTTGATGGACTTTGACCGAAGTTCCTTTCAACTTATGAGTTATTGTTTAACTGATTTGCAAGTTCAAGGTAGTCCCAACATCTTGACATTATATTATGATAAAGATATTATAGCAGAATTTCTTACATTTGATAACTATTGACAGGGTCTTACAGGTGCTGCATCCAGATACCTCGGTTTCAGAAGCATGATGACTCTACTTGGCCCAATGTATTGGCTCTTCTTCACCTGCCTCTTCTAAACAAACTTCATTTATTTGTTTATTTTCTGACATTTTTTATTAATCTTTTTTTACTTTTGTGTTTCTGTGAGAATGTGGTCAAAAAGAGTATTGGGTATCGCTGCTGGTGACATCTTGGATATTGTATGGCATATGTGGAATTAATAGTCATTTTGTTTTTGTTTTTGTTTTGTTTTTTTTAAATAGGGAAAACAACCAAAATACCCCCTTATGTTTAGCATAAATATCACCTTTTCCCTTTTATTGTTCAAATGTCCAAAACATCCCTTGTATTTGTAAAATCAGTCACAAAATACCCCATGAAGTGATTAAAATTTTTAAAATATGAAGACCATCTTTCCTAATCTATGTTAATTATTGTTTTAGTTTAATTAATGTATTAAATTGTTGGAAGGGTAATCTTGGTATTTTCAAAATTCAAGTGCTGAAGGGGATATTTTGTGAATAATTTTACAAATACAAAGGGCATCGGGTATTTGTATAGGAGGGGCAAAAGTGACGTTTAGGCTAAAACCCAAGAGGTGTTTGGGTATTTTTCCTTATTAAAAAAAAAAAAAACTATATAAGTTAGTATTCCGCAAGTATTTTGAATTTAGGAAGCTACTCTAATTATGAACCCTTGTCAGCTTTTACTCTTCTGCTGTCTCCAAGTTTTCTTGCTTTCTTGTTTGTTTGCAATAATGCTGTCATGCACCTGAAAATTATATTTTATGTCCGTCTGCTTGCAGGCTTTGGGGAACATTTCTGGCCGATGTTGTCATCCAAATGCTAGGAACTGATTATGCTCGAATCTTGCGTGCAATCTATGCTTTTGCACAGGTATTACTACTACTATTTGCTTCGTACCTTTAAGGGTTTTGTTTGTTTGCTTGCTTGTTAGATGCTCATCATCATTGTTGCTACAAGGCTCCGTGGTTCATATGATAGACTTGCTTGCATCCTCAAGTTTGTGATAAAATGACACAACCACACACACAACAATATGTTTATTAATAGTAACGCTGGTGACTTGGGATTCAATCTTGTAGTAATTGGACATTAGAATACGAATTTTCAATTGATCAATTCTACAGGACTTCATTTTTCTTATGCATTTGCAGAATGGATTGTAATTCCTTGTATTAACGGGCATGGTCATGATATTACCTCGTGTGCATTTTTGGGAACTCTGTGTTTTCGCATCATTTTCTGAAATATTTTATTGTGATTTACCGGGTAGCAGATTGAGATTTGAATATTGTTTTTTTCAAAAAAATAAAAATAAAAATAAAAAAAAGATTTGAATATTGTGAATGATACACAAGTGGCTTGATGTTAAGGTGAAACTTCAACTAGCAGATTGATTTCCATTGCAAAGAACAAGAAAAAAGGATTTAAAAGAAGGGTTAATGGCATTGCAGCTTGAACTTTTAAGTGAGTGACGGTTTGGTCCCCAATCTAATTCTATGGGGAAAAAAAATCTTCATAAAGTAAGTTTCTAGTGATTATAGTTGTCAAATTGAAAATGTCCGTTAAAAAGCTGGTGGGTGTGTCAAATGCGTCGCCCAGGACTAATTTTGAAGGGCTAGCATGGAAAATCAAGCCTACTTTTGTTTCTGAATCCCAAAATCCCCATCTACTCAAGCGAGGCCGTTTAATTTAGGAGATTTTCGTATGTAAAATTAGATGGGATCAAATCGTCGCACGCCAACTTCAAAGACCTTTAGCACCGTTGACCTAAAACGCACACATTGGTCACTCACCAACTTTAGAGACCTCTAGCACTGTTAATTGAAAACTCACGCACATGCACACGTGACATGTGTATCATGGTTTCTCCATTGCAGCTAAGCTGGCTGTTTTCTTTACAGATTCGGATTACCCGCACATACAATTTACCGTCTGCGTCATCGTTGGATGAGGAATTTAGAGATTAGAATTTGGAAGGCTTGTTTGACACTCCAAGCATAGAACTAGAGCTTCACTTGCTTATTGGGCAGGCATTGACAAGGCATATATCTTGCTTGTTTTTTGTTTTTGGGTATTCAGCCTTGATTTTTAGATATTCTCGATCCCTTCTTCGGTTGTAAATATTTGTCGGTAATCGGACTGCGTTTCCTATGTTTTTGTACTCTCTCAAAAAACAAGATAATTTTGTTGTGCCGAACTATAAATCTTGCTTTCACTAAGAAGTTAACTTAGTAATACATATTTTTAGTTTCCACGAGTTTAGTGCCCATGCTTTGCACGGGGGGAGGGAAGAAAAATGAAAAATGAAAAAAACTAACTAATATATAATTAATACAGCTGATTAAGATATAAATTATAATTACATTAACTATATTTTTTTAGTATTTATTATTGTAATATTAAAGTACATACATTCGTGTTTATATTAAAACATCTAAGTTATATATACAAACAAACATATATAGATATATGTTTATAAACAAAAGTTTTGGAAATTAGATAGTTTTTGTTGAGTTGTCGTCAACCATGTTTAATTTTCTTCAGCTTTTCTTCTGATCTGTTACAATAGAGAAGGAAAATTTGTTATTTTATTTTTATTAATAAAATTGATGTAAGTGTGATTACATAATATGTTATTATATGTAATAGATTATTATACCTTGTCTCCTTCCGTTTTCTGGATGAATCAGCTGAAGATGTCTGTATTTCCGGTACAGGATATTGGTGCTCGGGACTAAAATAATAATAAATTTATTTATATAATAGTTTTTTATTTATATATATATATTTTAAGTAAAGGAAATAAAAATTAAAGAAATTATAAATAGTAATGTACCTTGATTCAGTTTTTTCTGTTATGGGTTCGGTCAAATTGAGTTGCTTTTTTACAGTTTTTTTGGTTTCTGGTTGTGGTGTTTCTGGATCCAACGATGCTAGTGGTTGTGGGATATGTTGGGGGGATTTAATTGATGGTGCAGGTAATAACATTGGTGATTCATCATCGTCAAATGTTTTAATAACTGTTGCATCAATAAAAGAACCCCTTGGACGAAACTGAATTGAAAATATTTTCAACACGCCTTTTAGTTGGTCAAGGAGAGGGGGAATGATGTTTGGATCAGTGTATCCATCTTGTATTGTTAGTATGTAGCATGGTTTATTTACCAATGCTTGAACAGTTTTTCCAAGCATCACAATATTCATTCCACCAGTGCCATCTTCGATTCGAGCATTGATTTTGTACCTGTTATAAATATAAATAAGTTAAATTATTTTTATTATTTAAAAGTAATTTTATTTAATTTTTGTTATTAAAAGTAAAGAAAATTACCAGCTGAGTGGCATTGTTGTTAAATATGCATGAGTGTCACACCACCATGAGGATCCTGATTGTTTGACACGTTTGTAGCATCGTGGACATGCATTGTAAAACCAACCTTGGTGTGCATTAAGGTCGGTGATTGTTGCTTTTGTAGTAAATTTTGTGTCCTGTTGTTTGAATGTAAAATATTTAATAAATTATATTTTATAAAAAAGATGTAATAAATAAATATTTACCTGATTTTGGTATGGATCTAAGGCTTGGAGCTCTGTTATTGTCATTCTATTCATAATCTTTTGTTCTTCTAATGTTATCGGTGTTTGGGTTGATGGGGCAATAAAGTCTATTTCTTGAATAGAATGACTGAACCTGTAAATAAATAATATAGTAAATAATAGAATTTTTTTTTGGTAATTAATAAATATAAAATATGTTAATATTCTTGTAATAAATATTTATAATACCTTTTTTTAATTTTTTTCCATTCAGCGATATCTGGTTCAAGATAAAGTGAAGTTCCAGAGGTGCTTGCTATGTAAAGTCCACCTGTATATTTATAATTAATGAAATTATTATATAAAAATATTTATTATTGTTATTAAATATAAATTTGTAGTATTTTGTAGTCTATGTATACTTACCAAGATATTGTTTTACTGCCATGGCTGTAAAGGCAATTACAACTGGTTCAGACATTGTTTGAATTGTATTTTCGTCAAATGTTTCACCAATTTCTCCCCAAAGAGTTATGTTCAGTGATTCTTCTCTGCAAAATGTAATGGATTTAAATTAATAATATATTAATAAAAGAATTTAAATTTATTGAAAATATATTTATAATAATATATAATTTTTAATTACCTGATATTCTGAATTGTTAGGTTTCGTCTTTTAACCAGTCTGTTGCCTACATTGGATTCTTCAATGCCCTTAACAGATATAAGGCGACCAATGACATCTAATATAACATTATAAATGCAAAGTAATTATTTATTAAAATTAATATAATAAATATTTAAATTTTGAATTAATAAATATAAATATTATAAATTATATATATATTATGTACCTGAAAGAAGGTCATTAATGTCAATTCTTGATGTTAACTGGTCGTACTCTGTAAAATTAAATTTGTATTGAGGTATTTTCGAAATGTCTTCTTGAACTTCTTTGAAAATTGTTGACCATGCAAATTGTAGCATTGTCCTGTGTGGAACAATTTTATATCTTTGTTTGTTGTTTGAAACAAAGAAGTTACTGATTTCATATATGTTGCCCACTTGTATTATATTTGTGATGAAATCAGCATCTTTTGTACGAACAAATCCATGGATTGCTTCATCCCGTAAAAAATATAGAATAAATTTTTATTAATAATATAAATTGTTAATTATTATTAAATAAAAATTTCATAAAATATAAATGTAATTACTTGTTCATCTACTAATAAGCAGTCAATGCTTATTAGACGACCAGTATTGTAATCTGTATTCCTCCATAAGCGACAAATTCGTGCACGGATTGTCTCGTATGGTTCTCCTGGTTTCAGTATTCGCAGTGGACTGAACATGTTCTATAGATAATAAAAATATATAAACATATTTAATAAAAAACATAGAATTATAAATATGGTCCTAATGAATTATTAATATATGACTGAATATTTACTCCAAATGAAGTAAAAGCAAACATAGAATTATAAATTCGAATATTTTTCCTAAAATTTGTACTTAAAGGTCCTCCATAATAATTTAATAGATCATCTAAAATTTGTGGTGTTTTTTTATTTAAAGGTAATTTAATTTTTCCATTTTGACAACATAAAAAATATTTTGGTGGATTTGTACGTCGTATTTGTTCATTTTTTCAAAATAATGCTCCACAATATTGACATGTACAATTACAATCTCCAATATCTATATATTCATCATTTGGATCTAGAAAAAAAAAATTTTGTTAAAAAATTAAAAAAAAAATTTAAAATATTGTGAAAATTTTTTTATTCAAAATAATAAATATAAAAAAAAAATTTAAGATAAAGAAATTACTTTTTTCAAATGAGGACGAACCATAACATTCATAAATACATTTGCTGTTTCTACATTTGATTCTTCAAATTGATTGTTTGAAGAATACACATTTTTTGACGTAAATGCTTCATTATTATTGATATAACTTGAAATCTTTTGACGCTTTAATTCTCTTAAATAATCAGCATCTTTGTCAACAATTTTTTCCATCTCCTGTAAAAAAAACTTTTTTTCCCAAAATAAAGAAATAATAATATGAAATATTGTTATAAGGAAAAAATGATAGATGTAAATATAAGAGGGAAAAAATTTCAAATTAGATAATTTGTAAAAAAAAAAAAAAAAAAAAAGAGAAAATGGTTAGATAATTAAAAAATTATAATTCAAATTATCACAATAAAATATTAACTATAAAATTTCTTTACATTCTAACAAATTAAAATAATATATTGTTATAAAAAACTATTAATAAAAATAAAAATAAAAATATTAAAAATATAAAATATAAAATATAAAAAAATTTATCACTTAACTAAATAAAATTATAAAAAATCTAAATTTAATTTAAATATTATTAAAATTAAAGAATAATTGACGGGACGGGAAAAAGCAACGTTCAAAATAACGAAATTAAGGTTTTTGATGCTTTTTTATGCCTAATAACATAAATAATAATTTATTTAAAAATATAAATTTATATTTCTTTTAACTTATTATAATTTTATATAACTTTTTTAGTTTTAAATTTATATAAAGTATTATATATATACGAAATGTATTGTTTTGAAATTTATCTAATTAAACAAATTTTATGTTTCTTATTTTATAATATGAAATTTTATTCCTTAATTTTGTTCTAAATTTCTACAATTGTTATAATTACAAATTTTGATAAATTATTTTTTATTTTTCGGATTTTTAGTTGTTATTTATTTTTAGTACCATGATTTAATTGTATTAATATGATATTTTTTTGTTAATTAAATTTTTTTGGACAAAATATTTTAACAGTTGTGTAAATTGATTTATTTTTTTTTACAATTATAAGTTAAAGTTAATTGTATTAATCTTGTTATTGTTTTAGGGCATAATTTTTTGTTAGTCAACATTTAATCATTTTTATTTATTATTTAAAATATTGGGTGAATAAAATTTGATAATTTTATTTTTCAGTTTAGTAGTCAATTATTCATAGGCAAATAGTTCTCAAGTTTTTTATATACTTATCTTTCTTTGCTGTTGCTAATATTTTGAAACAATTTTAGTCAGTTATATAATTATGAAATTGTCAATCTAACTAATTTGTCAAAACTATCTAAGAAATATGATAAATCTTCTAAGGTAAAAATTTATCATCCTACAACAATATATAACATAATATGAAAAAGTAAATCATACAATAAAAATTACAGAAATTACAAAATACAAAAATTTTAAAAATTACAGAAATTTTATTCTTATGTAAAAATTAAATGTATAAAATATTACTTTTTACTTTTATAATTTAATTTTTTTAGTTTTTTTTTGGTAGATATTTAATTAATATTTAATTTTTGGATATTATAGTTTAATTATATTAATTTAATTTTTAAATAACTTAATTTAATTCCGTTTTTTTTTTCGACGCAAATTTTTTTAAAATTTAAAATTTTATAATTTCTAGATATCATTTTATTTCTACAATTTTATTTTACATAAAAATTCATTTTATATAAAATAAATGAATAAAATATTACTTTTTACTTTATAATTTAATTTTTTTTAAATTTTTTTTGGTATGAATGATATTATTTAATTACAAAATTTTCTTTACTTGTTAAATTAATTTTTTTTTTAATTTTTATTCAATTTGTTGACGCATTAAATTTTTTCCATTTGAATATTTCACAATTTTTATATGTTTAATTTTGTTTTGTCTCTAAAATTTTTTCAATCTAGTATTTTCTAATTTCTATTTATTGTTATATTTATATAATGTAATTTTACATACTTAGAATTAATTGAAGTAAATTATTTTAACTTACTTAATATATATTTGTAATTGTAAACTTTTTATGATTTGTTCGGAATTGTAGAATTCCGCTCGGATAGGAAAAAAATTATGGCTCGAAATTTACTCATTGTTGATATATAATTATTTATGAAAATGTTATTTTGTAATCCTTTATTTTTTTTAAATGGGGAGTTTGATTAAATAATGAATAAATTATGCTCAGTTATGATATTTAACAAAATACAAATTTATTAAAAAAAATCAATATAGATTAATAAAAAAGCCTAATGTACTAAAATGTTAAATAATGGTACTCATTTTTTTTTTTTAACAACACATCCATTTTTTTAACAGGTTTAATATATTTGACAAAAATTTACATTGACTAAATTAAATGATGAATAAATTAACTTATGCTAATTAATCAATAAACACTCTATAGGGGAAACAAATTTATCCATAGAAATAAAAATTATCAAATTACATAATAAAAAAACTTAAACCATACAATAAAATTACAATACTTTCTAATGATAGAACTATTTAAATACAGAAATCCTTATAACAAATTTAAATATTACAACAATATACTGAAAAAAAAAAGACTTCCCCGGGTAATAGCCAAAAAAAAAAAAAACAAAAAGGAGAGGGAAAAAATTAAACTATAGAACAACAAATTAAATAGGAATAATAACAATCATAAAACATCATAGAAAAGCAGAAAATTATATATACAGTACACTTTATTATATGTATACTAACTTAAAGACAGAACTAATATATATATATATATATATACATAAACATATATACTAAAAAAAAACAGAAATTTTTTTTAAAATATTTTAGACTATGCTCAAATTACAGTGATATTATCTATTAATCATAGGCATAATACAATTCAACATCATCTTTCATAGCTACCAAGTATGATGTTTGGGAATGTGTCCCAAAAAAAAACAAAAAGAAGAAAAGAAAAAAACAGAGAAAGGGCCAAGTCTTACAAACGTTTTTACCAAACAGAGAAGGCAAATAGGATAGGAAAAATATTTATCATACATAAAAAGAATGAAAAAGTTTTATAATATTACAATAATATGAAGACAGTATTATATAATGAATATCATTATAGGATGACAAAAACAAACTGAACACAAAGTCCCAAACACCCACGGCAACCCTGAAGATAGTCAAACAGTATATGCAATCAATAATACCATTTTCAGCACCATATACCAAATTAGGGAGAAAATATGGTATATGCATTATTATATAGTTAAATAAATATCATCATAGCATATAAAAACTGTTATCTAAAATTTTTTGTTAAAAATATTTACACCAACAAATTTCGGAAATTAGAATAGGAGAAGGGGAAAAAAAAACATGGGGAAAGGAACACAATAGAAAACAGTCAAGTTATTACATAAAACAACAAACAAAAAAAAAAAAAAAGAGAGAGAGGCAGGAAAACAAAAAACAGAGAGGCAAAGAAACGGAAGGGAGGAAAAAATTAAATCTGTTTATAGTATTATGATGATAATAATAAACATATTGGTATAAGAAAGAAATCAATAGAAAAACCAAAAAACAGACTATTAACAATATATAGAATAAAAACACCAACCAAGACTAACGAAAAGCCTTAAATAAACATAGTACCTGGATAGCAAAACAGAGCAGCTTTGGACAGAAGCCAATTAAGATTCAAAGCAAAGCACTTAAGAGGAGAGAATTTCAGAGGAGCATTAATGGTGAAGAAAACGGGTGAAACAATCAATGAGCAAATTTTTGTTTATATAACAAAGCAAAGTAACAAAAAAGAGTCGGTGCAAGAGACGGTAGGGAAATCGTTTGGAGATAATAGATAAGGGAAAAAAAAGTTTACATTAATTAGTTGCATTAATGACAGAAGTGCAGCCGAAAAAAAAGTTCAGTCAAAATAATGATGAACAGTAATCTACAGGACTCTAACAAATCCCAAAATTACAAAAAAAAAAAAATATATATAAAATCATTAAAAATCAAGGACAGGTTCTAGAAACTGTAATCATAAGCATATAACTAAATATTTTAACAATTCGTTCGAATCTAACTATAGCATTATGTACCACAATAACTGAATTTTTCACCAAACACTTAAAACAGAGAAAAAATTTATGATAACAGAACATCACAGACACTAAACTAATTATACCAGAATTGCAAACAAAATCAGGAAAACAAAGAAAATCAACAAAATATTACCCGGGGAGAAAAAAGGCAAAAAATTACACATTTAGAAATCAAGAAACCGAAAATCCACAATGTTCCTCTCGAGAGATCCATTTGTCCATTTTCCCAGCATTATCATCCGAAGCTGCAAAACCCATTCAAAAAAGAAAATGAACAAAAAGAAAAAATGTGAAACAATACCGAAGTCAAAGGAACCGAAAAAAAAAGGGGAAAAAAATTCAACATACCCAATATTTTGTCTACGTTTTTTACTCTGCCTTTGTATCCAAAAATGACAAAAACAGATCAAAAATCACTCGTAATAAGAAAAACCAAAAAAGTTTCAAGAGTAGACAGCCAAAGGCAAATCTGATAAGAACGGGAAAAGACTAAAAAAAACCAACAATGAAACCAAAGACAACAAACCAAACACTAAAACCTATACCTGCACCACAAAAAACCTGCACAATACAAACCAAAAAAAAGAGGGAAAAAAAATGTTGGGAAAAAAAAAAAAAAAAAGCTTTCCGAGAGCAAATAATCCATAATCTGAAAAAAAAAATTACATCCTCACCACAAAAACTGTGTACAGAGAACAAAACAACCAGAAAAAATCCTACAATAAAAAATTAGGGTCCCAAAACCAAAAAACCCAAAATCAGAACCCAAAAAAAAAAAAAAAATTCTAAGGAAACCAACAATGAAACACAAAACAACACAATAAAGATTACAATGTACACATTCAACATAAAAAACATTCCCTCCACCAAAAAAAAAAAAAAACAAAAAACCATTATTCAAAAGCTTAAACGTTGAAAATAAGGGGAAAAAATAAAAAATCAAAACTAACCATTCCAAAAAACATGAAACAAAGAAAACCCAATAGAAATATTCATTTAAAACTTTACCCCTCTCCCCCTCTGGAATTTTTTTTTTTTTTTCCAAAAATTAGAGTTCGGACATAGAAGAGAACCATTCCAAAAAAATCAAATAGAGAAAGCCCAATAGAAAAAATCATTCCAAAGTTTCCCAAACCAAAAAAATTTCCGAGGGGAAAAAAAAAACCCCAAGAACAATGAAGGAAAAGCAAACTTCCAACTGTAGAGAGAACAAACACAACCAAGCGAAAAAAATCCATCATCAACACAAACCCAACCCAACAAAAGGAGAACAACCCGCCGAGACCGCAAAACAACCCCAAAATCAAGGGTTTCAACGGCAAAAATTCAAACAAAAAGAAGAGAAAGAGAGAGCCAGAACAGTAGACGGAGAAAGAGGCAAAACATATTTAGAAAGCAAATGGAGCGCCATAATCAACAGTGGAAGGTAGAAGGCGGCAAGCAAAATCCCAGAGACAGAGAGAAGAAGAAAGAGAGAGAGAAAAATCCAAAAATAAGAGAGAATAAACCAAGAGTGTGTTTGGTATGGGGTAATCTTTTATAAAGGAATGAGAATCTTAAGATTATCATGTTTGTTATGAGGTTATCTTATTTTAAGATATCTGGGAATCTGAAACCCATGGGTTTCAGATACCCTTATAAAGAGGTAATCTGAAACCCACCTCCTCCTTTAGGTTTCAGATTACCCCTATCTAAATATCATGATAATCTTAAAATTTAAATAATTTAGACATAACTATCCTTTTAACTTTTAATTTAAATAAACTACAGATTTAGAGAGATGCAAAAAAAAAAAAAAAAAAAAAAGGCCGTACGGAAAAAAATGGTCACTGCAAAATGGCCAACGGCAGCCCCCCGACCAGCCCAAACGGGTGGTCGATATCGGTTCAAGCCGGGGGGATGACGTGGAGCACTACCACTCCGAGCTCCGCCGCCGCGGCTCACAGGCCATATCCGACCTCGTCGTCTCCGCCGCCAGCGAGGGACGTCCTTACACCTGCCTTGTCTACACCCTCCTCCTCCCGTGGGCCGTTCTGGTGGCGGAGGAGCTCCGTCTCCCGTCGATCCTGCTATGGATTCAACCTGCCGCGGTTTTCGACATCTACTACTACTACTTCCATGGTTACGGCGACATTATCATGGTTACGGAAAACAGCTGATGTCAATTGCGGGGCATACCTCAAATAGGATTTATAACGGCTCTAGGTTGTAAGCAGAACTGAACATGGGCATGTGAAGGATCATAAAATAACCTTCAAAACTCTATAATTCCTCAGTAGTATGCAAGCCTCTTCTCTTCTTTTAAGAACCAGATTGAGCTGCAAGAATTCATAGAACAGCCAAATCCATGGCTGGAAGGACGAAAAGAGGCGCACCTGTGTTCTTTGCTATTTTAATATATCAAAATACAATCTCAAAATACTCTCCTCGTTCTTCAATGAAGGCAACATATATGGCCCGAACTCTATCCCCCAAAATGGTGTTTAATTTACACTAAAAACATAGAGGCCCAGACGACATCGAACTAAAATATAAAGGGCTAAACGACAACCAAATAGAAAAACCAGCAAGTAGAAAAGAAAGCCCACAAAGACAATGGTCAAAAACTTCTTCTTCAGCCTCCTACATCACAGATATAACCTGATGAATACTAAACTGTTGCCTCAGGAGTTAAAGAAAATCCGTGCCTCGGTCTTGCCACATTCTAGGGAAATTCTGTCTTTGATTATGATTCGGTCTTGCCTTTGTGGGATTAAAATGATTTTGTCTTTGATAATGATTCTGTCTTTGATTAAAATGCTCCTGTCTTTAATAAAAATTGCCACATTGAGTTAAAGAAAATCATAATTTATGATTCGGTCTTGCCTCGGTCTTTTCCACATCTCATGTTTTAAGATGAGCATTTTAATTCTATTAATTCTTGAATTAAAATTTTTATTCGTGTTGTTGCAATTTGATTTGGCCGAATCATAAACTATGTTATTGTCCTTATATTTGTAATTAATTACTATTGAAAGTATATATTAATTTAATAAAGGATAATTTTGTCCATTTTTTAAGAAAAAACAACATTCATGTTCACAATCAAACAAAGTAATTTAACATTCCCGGGAATCTTACTAAAATTGTTTATGTTCAAACCAAACACTTTAATCTAATATCCCCAGGAATTTGATTACTTTAAAAGATTGTCAGGTATCTGATTACATTTGATTACCTTCAATCAAACACCCCCCAAGAGTGTGAGAGTCGGTGACTAAGGCAAAGGGAAAACCCAATTTTTAGGGTTTCAGAGGCAAAATTGGAAGTTCACTGTACAAAGAAAGCTGATAGAAGCAACCAGAGGGGCAAAAGCGGAAAAACACCCAGAAAAGGACAAAACCGACATTTTACTGTTCATCCAGGCTTTCAACACATAGCTGCAAGGGCAAAAGCGTAAATACACTATGCACAAACACTGTTTGCACTCAGTCCATTCTTTTAGTAAGATATATAATATATAATGTGAACTCTCGAGTCCAATTTCTTCTACTTGGGGAGGTATATATATATATATATATATATATTTTTTTTTTTTTCTCCGGAAGACATAACATAATAAGGTTTCCATTTCCTTTGAAAAGAGTTCCTATCAAGACCAATTGAATAACTTATTCATCAGTCAAATTCTAAAGTACTGTAGAAGTGAGGGGCTGAACTAGAGTTTTTTTCAAGCGGCGAAACTTGAACTTCTCAAAATAAAATAACAATGCAACTTAAAAAGGATAAGTATGTGATAAAGCCCTTTTTATATATCCTATTGGTAGAGATCATTATTAAACCGTTTAAATGTAATCGAACGGTTGTGATGTTACTTGTCTATGATAATTATGATACATCTTATCACATAATAGTCTAGACCAAAAAATTAAAAAAAAAAGAAAGAAAATTAAAATAAAAAACTTCACTGGTGGAAGGTTGGGGGCTCGGGCTCGCGCTCGACATCGATGGATTGGGGGTGGGGATGGGTGGTCCATCGCCCCAGGGGGGGGGGGGGTGTGGGGTCACGGGCCAGTGGGATCTGGCTGCGGGGAGGCCATTGAGGCCTTGAGGGGTTGCGACTTTGCTAGAGTTGGGGGCGACTTTGTTGGAGGTCGTGCGAGGGGGTGGGGGGGGGGGGTGACTTTACTAGAGGTCTGGAGCGGTGTCGTGGGCCGGTGGGATCTGGCCGCGGGGAGGCCGTCGGGGAAGGGAGGACCTTTTCTCCCCGAATATGGCGACCCGGGGAGTGGAGAGTCGTCTGGGGTCACCCTTTTTTTTTTAATTTCATTTTTTTTTGGACATAAAGCAAATGAATCAATTTTGTTACCTATAACCATGTGTATGTGGCATTTTGTTCAACTATGCAATCTTATCCTTACGTTTTGATGTAAATGGCTCTACAATTGAGCTCTATTGAACTCTATGGCAGTGGTTCTCAAAGGAGCTCTACCATAGACGCTCCCAATTAAAAAACTATTTATCTATATTTACCTGGTTTCTTATTCAATTGTGCTTCTCTTTTTTGAATTGATTGTTGAGAACCAAGCTTGTAACCTATTACTTTATTTTGTTATTTATTTATTTATTTATTTTTAATTGTACAGTGTAAAATTATAAGTTTATTTGGAATTTTAATGTGGAAAATGATTTGTATCATAAAAGAAAAGTTTCATAATGTCTCATAAAATTAAAAAGTAACTTGTTAGGGATAATCATATAAGGATAAAGCAGTCCTTTTAGTTTTGTAGAGTTCACACAATTTTGACACTTGATTATTCATAATAAAACTTTTTATGATGTGTATTATTGCTCATATAATTTTTTAAACATTAGTGTACTACATGTGAAAATTTCCGATGTTCATTGAAAAAAAAAGAAAAAGAAAAAGAGATGTAATCAAACGGTTTAAAAAAACTTTTATTAATATTACATTTGAATAATAAAAAATAAAATAAAATAAAATAAAATAAAGTAAAGTAAATTAATAATACTGTTGTTCACCAAATGCAACATTGTACTTCACTAAACATAAGGCAGTAAACAATCTAATCACTACGTACCAAAAAAAAAAAAAAAAAAAAAAAAAAAAAAAAAACCTACTAAACGTGGCCTGGCAAAATGGAGACTTTCAGTTATTGGTTTTGGAAATTTCAGCAATCCCTCTTAACTCTTAATTTCAGATTTGCAGTTTCTAAGCATCACATTAATAAATCAAAAAAGCATCATAATAATAAATCAAAATGCATAGAAACAGATTTAGAATTTCAAGGAGCAAATTAGAATTTCAGGGGTCACCATCACAAAAATTCCTCCAACAACTTATGGCATGAATAATTTTGGCACTATTATGCCATGAATATTATTTTAGCATTATTTCTGGAAAAATATTATGCCTTGGCAAGACTATTATTATTATTATTATTATAAGTGTACCCTACATGTAATTTAAGAGCTGCGGTTGTTAAAAAAAAAAAAATCAGTAAATTGAAAAGCAGTCATTTAATTTAATTAATCTAAATTGATATTAGCCAGAGAATTCAGGTTAGTAAATGAGTTAAAAAAAAAAAGAAAATAGAATTAAATAAAAGTAATAAGAAATAAACCAATGAGGAAGCTTAAATAACCAGCACCACACTTTCTTAATATCATGTTTTTTGTTTTATACTTTCTTAATATCATGTTTTTTGTTTTATCTTTTATCTTTACTCTTTTATTTTCATGGTGCACCGATTTATCAAGAAGGTGGACCACATCCAACTCAATCAATAAACAAAGAATAACAAAATGATATTGGTTGATCATCAAGAAATTTTTGATTGCCAGATTAACATTTTTCCAACATGTAAATTTTTATATCTATAATCAGCATATGAGTTTTGTGTAGACCACAAACCTTGTAGAAAAACTAATTGACAAACACGCACGGAATAGATAAATAATATTAAATAAAAAGGTCACGTAATAGGTAACAGACACGTCACATGACGTCCCAGTTGTATTTTTTAATATCAGGTATGGATATGGATTACAAGTATATTTTATCCAACACTGCCAAATATATGGGACTTATTCTTTTATGGAATTAGCACACCTAGACACACGGACTTAATACATATACATATACACATATATATATATATATATGTATATGTATATGTTGTTTAATTAATTGTATCCTCCTCGGCCAGTGGTGGTATAACCGTTGTAGCCGCCTCTCCCAGTTGTGTTGTAGCCGTCTTGAAGAATCTTTCGTCCTACAACATAAATTATGATCAAAAGCCAGCATTTATTGCACATTAATTTATACAATATCTCAGATTAATTAAATTTTTGTTAAGAGGCGCTTAATTATTATTTATAGTATTTCGCTTTCTAAAAATATGGAGAGTAATTAACTAAGTGCCTCTATTAATATTAATTGGAATCCTGTCCTTAATTAGCTTAGGATTAATACAAAACCATAGAAGATTATGTAGGAGGAGATGGAGTTTGAAAACATAAGCATGAAAATATTTACAACTTTTTAACGATCTATCTATGTAGTTAGAATCATTTATGATCTATTTGAATTACATAGGTTGAAAAATAAAATAAAATAATGAATTTTAAATTTTTGTGAAGGAAAACACGATAAGAAACTTTCTAGATAGTCATGTTTAAAATTAATCTCTAGATTGTGATCAAAATGACCACTTGAATTTAAAAAAAAAATTATCACAATTTTATAGAATTCAAAAAATAAAAAAATAAAAATAAATAAATGGTTGTAGGATAGTACTTTTTTAATACCCTTCCAAACAATTCTTAGTAAATAGACAATATTCATTTTGAGTCCTAGAATTATAGGTCAAGTGTAATTTGCTTCCTAATTTTTAAAAATCCCATATTGAGCTCTTAATTAATCTATCAAGTTGTACTAATATAGTCCTTGCATCTAGCTAACTCTTCAAATCTGGATGAAAAAATATTTATGAGGACCATGTATGATTTAGTAGAAGTTAGCTTTTGTAATTTTACATATTGGGCAACGAATATTAAGGAGCAGTAATTTTCTTCCATCGATTTTGATAATTGAATAGATAGAGGAAATGATTTCGAATCATTTACAGATTAGGAACTCATTCTAAGACCTTTTAAAAAGTTAAGGATGAAAAAGAAATTTAACCTATAATTTGGGGACTAAAGATAAAATTTATCTTAAAATAAAATGCTAAATTTAGAAATTAAACCGATTTACTAACCATATTTCTCTGGGACTACATCAGGGAATGCAGCAGCTAACTCAGTGACGATGATGAACAGGGCTGCAACATAAACTGCCATGACCAGGAATTTTGTGGAAATAATAAAAGCCATTATTATTATTATTACTTTTTTTTTTTTTTTTTTAAGAAGCGGACACAGAAAAATTAAGGAAAAAGAAGAAAAAGAATATATAGACGCCTAAAATTCAAAAGAGACCTAGATTGCTAGAAGAATGCACCGTGAGCTTTCAATTAGTTTCTACCAGTATTTATAGTCGAGGAAATGCATTTTTAAAATTTGAAAGGGAAAAATTTAAAATTGAGATGATACATGGGTGAACAAAAAATTCGTAACCTGATTAATCCACCCTTTAATCCAATCTTAAGTTTAACCAAATCTATCCATTCTGAATTTTCATTGGATGGGTTTGGCCGCCATAAACTAAATTCACTTGGTCAAACTTTTAATCTTTTTTAAAATATACTTGAATTATATATTGTTTAGTTTTTATTATGGTTTATGACGTGTCGTGTATATTTAGACTTACATTATTGATCCTTTGTTTTTATAATTTTTACGAAATTGAATTATCAAAGGGGAGCAAAAGCAAGTTCTGGTGCTTGTTGATTTTGCCTAACTTGATATTAAGAATATGTTAGTACATTTCTTATTTAAAATTATATTATTAATTTAATTTTTTTAATGTACAATCGGATCAATCTATCCAACTCAACCCGATTATAATTGAGTGGATTGATTTTAAATATATTGAGTAGAAGGGTTCAAACTTTTTCCCACCCACCTAAACTAATTTTAAGTGAGTTGAAAAATTCACCCAACCCACCATCTGTTCACCGACGTGAGAGAATGAAAAAAGAAATTATATGATATGTGGTGCTTACAAGACTAGTGCCGGTTATGGATTCCCCAAATAGATATAAACGGTCTACAAACACGTGACTTTGAAATTAAGCATGGTGTGATGTTCCTTTGGAATGATTCAGATTTGGGCGACTCCGGTCAAATTCTCTCTTGCATTAATGTGTCTATTGTTAAGGGTTGGATTGTTTCATACGTTTCATGGATGTTACCTGTCGTCGAAAATTTCCATTTTGAATGTAAAAACCAACTTGATTTGGTCTCGAAATGACGACATTTGGATATACAATATTAAATTTTCGTTTTGAAAAAAGGGGGAAAAAAAATAAATCTTAAAATGATGTTTGGATATATATTTAAAAGGAAAATTAAGCTGGCATTTTTCAGTAACTTAATCTAATAAATGGTCTAAATTCTTTTTTAATTTAGGAAAATGATCATTTGTCATTTTTTTAATTTGGTGGTCAATCGGTTATTGACTATAAAATTAATATTTACGTTATGGTTAATCAATAATTGATTGTATGTCAATCACTGATTGACTATATTGACTATCATGTGGTCAATCACTGATTGACTATTTAAGACAATTGATTAATCATTAAAAAAGATCTTTTAACTAATTTTTAAAAACTTCGGCCATTTATTAAAAAAGTTCTTTAAAAAAAATTATTTAGCTATAAATTCCTATTTAAAAATAGTCATTTAAAAAACTGGTTTTCTAACCAATCTAATAAAACCTTTTTAATGTCTATGGTATGTTTTAATAGGAAATTATAAAACTGTCATGAATATGTCCAAATAAGTAGCAGGTATAACTCGGGGAAAAAGTAAATTTTTTGTTTTTGGGGGAAAAAAGGTAAGCTGGCAAACCGGATCCTAACTTTCACAAGGATGGAACTATGAGTCCAACAATGGTTTTTTAATGGATTTTGTTATGAAACAATTTTACGAAATAAAGTTGATTTCCTCTACTAATAGGATTTTCTTGAAACAAGTTATCAAATCTTTACAAAAAAGAATATATCATTCACGAAAATGTATGTTTGAAAATCATGTTTTCAGTTTATTATTTTAAAATAATGATATGTTTTACATGGTTACATATTTTGATTAAAAAAAATACTAAAGACAACAACTTTAATATTAACTTTTGAGTACCAATTTATGTGATATATAAGTTATTATTATCTTATTATTAGATATTTAAAAATGAAAACTGACTTTTACATGTGTTCATAATTACTAATAAAAAGATGAAACTTCCCTGCCACATGATTTGGTTAGTGCTATAAAATAGGACACCCAGCCCGGCCCATGTAGGTCAAAAGAGCCGAGGCCAACTCAACCCATATAAAGAAGCGGACCGAAGGAAAGGTGGCCCAACCTAACCCAACAGCCAAGTGGTCTCCAGGCTAGGTTGGGTCAAACCCATAAATTTGTTGAAAATTTTAACATGAATTTTTTTTCAAAAGACGTAACAAGTTAACATACGGGTTGGGACCACCCGTGGGCCTATAACCCCTGCCCAACCCGACCCATACATCGGTTCGGGCCAACTCAGTGCTAGTGTCTACCTGGGTCGGCCCGTGGGTCAAAAGTGGGCTACGAGCTGACCCGTCTAACCGTGTTCATATTTACTGTTCTAAAATTAATACACGGAAATTAAAATTCTAGTTGGCGTCTTCCGGGGCGGAGCCATAAATATATTTTTGTGAGTGCGTACACTAAATTTCTTTTTTCAAGATAAGATAAATTTTGATAGGGGTTATGTGAGAATTTTTAATTCTAGTGGGTTTATGAGAGAAGTTTTAGTTTTAGTGGGGGTTAAGTAGTAAAAACATAATTTTTTTTAATAGAATTAATACTAGTGGGGATTATGTGAGAATTTTTTATTTTTAATGGAGGCAAAGTAGGGATTGTATGAAAATTTTTCATTTTTAGTGGGGGCAAATTGTGAAAATTATATAAGTTCTGGGGCAAAATTAAAAGAACAAAAAATTTCAGCTCACACCCCTGAGTGACTATAATATTACTCTTTTGATTATGAATTTGTTTTGACAAGTTTTCCATGCAACTAGTATTATAAAAGAGATATGAACTGTGTTATTTATTATGAACTAATCAAGTTGAAGTAATTAAGGCCAAAACCTTGAAAGATAAATAAGCTGGCCATCGATAAAGGTTCTAATAAAATAAGATTAATGGAGTCATATTATTCTATCTAGTCATTATTATACATGGATTTGCATTATGGAAAAACAAAGGTAGAGATTCAATGGGTCATCATCCCAAAGTTTGTCCAAGGATCTAAGAAGGTTCATGATCTTCGGACACAAAGCAATCGCCCGATTACAATCTCCGCTGCGGGATTTGCATATTGATCTTTTCCAATTCAATGAAGCATAGTTCCCAATCAAAAATTTGAAGATTTTCTTCCATTCTCTCCTTGTTGAAGCTCATCTTCACCACTAAGCTTGCTCCTTGCTCATGTATCCATCTCGATCCAATCTGCTAAAATAATAAGCAATCGTATCATACATGTAATTAAGTGACGAGAATATCACTACATTTTGCACCTTCTTTTTATTTTTTATTTTTTATTTTAAATTTTAAGAAATTGAGTAGAGACATGATGCAATATCAATTGTTCCTTTTTTTTTTTTTTTTTTTTACCAGCGCCACAATCTTTCCTTTGGAAGTCGCAATTTCCTTGAGGATCGGATTCTCTATTACGGCGTTGGAACCCAAAAGTCTTTGTAACCTCCCAAAGGAGACCAAGCAGTGACATGGACTCCTTTGTTTTTGCAAAATTTTTGCAGGTTCGTTTGTTGCCATGAAATGTTCATTTCTACTTGGTTAACCGCGGGAGGGATGGTTGCATTTTTAAGGAGTTTAGTAAGCTTTTTGTAGCCAAAGTTACCAACACCAATAGATTTGGCTAAGCCAAGTCTTTGACACTCCTCCATGGCTTTCCATACCCCAATTATGTCAATGGGAAGGAGATCCTCTTTTGTGAAAGTCATGCCTACAACTCCTTCTTTGAAACTTATTGGGAAATGAATCAGATACAGATCCACATATTCCAGCCCTAGCTTCCTTGCAAAAACATAAGGGCGATATTAAGTAGAAATAGAAACATATTAAATTAAAAAAAATTACATCACTAGGTTTTATTGAAATATTCAATTTTTCAAGCAATAAAAAATTACATGTTTATATCAACAATTTTTTTTTACCCCAAATATATAGAGAGTTGTGTAAAATCTTTTCTATCCGGCAAAATTTATAGTACGGATTAATAGTTATAGCTAAAAGGCAAACAAATTAAGACCGAAAAAACAAAACAACACAATAGAAATCGAATCAAGCTTAAAAAGATCTCTCTTAAAAGCTATAAGAGAGGCCTTCTTAAAATCCTTGATCAACAAAATAACAAAAAACAAATAAAAAAAAAAGGAAAAAGAGTGCATGATCTAAAAAGGGGGAGAAAAAGCTATATTCGTGAAATTGACAGCAAGGAGTATCCTTCTTACAACATAGCACCAAGGAGAAAAAATATGGAACACTGAGTTACGCTTGGGTAAGAGGAAAATAAAATTGCAAGGAAAAAAAAATAAACAAAAACAAACTCTGCTATTGGTTCCTACGGACTATTGTGAAATACAATTTTTTTTTTCCCCGCTTAAACTTTGAAATCAAAAGCAGTAGTCAACAAAGTTGCTAAAACGTTATTCTCCAATACCTTTTTTCCTTTTTTGATGTACTACTAAAATTCATCGGAAAAGAATGGAAATAAAAAGTAGAGCTAAATAAAACTAGATACCATTCAAATTGAAGCTAGACATCTGGTGCAGCGGAATGGGAAGAAGATTAAGCCACATCCATGACTAAAGGGGAAACCCCAAAATGGGGGAAAAAAGAAGACCAAACTCAACTCTGATATGAAGTTCTCGAAATATTCAGATCTGCAGAATTCAGTATAACTAGGGCTTCTTAAGCCAAGCAAAACGACAACTGAAAAAGGATCATTTAACTCTCTAAATGACAAACAAACAAGCAACCCTCAACAACCCACAAAAGACTATGAGCGATAAGCAAATTTAAACAGACTCAATAATAACATAACAAACGACAATGTTCACAAACCGACAACTTTGATAAACGAGCAACTAATTAAACAACAATAGTCTTTAAGCTCCTACATCAACATCAGTTAAAGAATTAATCCAAAAATAATAGATTCTAAATAGCAAAAAAAAAAAAAAAAAAAAAAAAAAAAATTAGTGCTGTATATGCATCTTTTAATAGTCTAATTAGATGAGAAGAGGGATAGACATATATTTGGTGTAGTTAGTTACTGGAGAGTGGTCTTAACAGCAGGAAGAACAAGATGGGGATGTGCATCTAAGCACCAAAGCTTTGAAGTGACGAAAAGGTCTTCGCGACGATTTGTAAGGCGTTGATCAAGGCCTTCGCCGAAGGCTTGGCCAACAGCTCCTTCAGTACAGTAGGAAGAACTAGAAGCCGTGTCAAAATGGCGGTAGTCAGCACAAATTGCATCGACGAGGATGGCGGCAAAACCTTCTAATGGTGCAAAAACAGTTCCGAAGCCTACCATTGGCATTTTGTGCCTTGAATTTAGCATCACTTCAGGGATTCTCTTCCCTTCCATAATCTTCTCAACACTTTATTTTAATTTTAATTTTTTTTATTTTCCTTTTTACACTACAAGAAAATCAATTTTCAGTTACCAAAAATTCGGTAGCTGAAAGTCCAGTTTTTGGTAACAATAAGTTTTTGGTACCAAAGAAATTTGGTAGCGGAAAGTCGGTAACAGAAAGTATTTGTTTCCAAATTTTTGGTAGCAAAAACTTTTTGTTACCAAAATTGATTTAGGTAACAAAATGTATTTGGTAACGAAAAATGTGATATTCAGTTACCAAACAAATTTGGTAACAAAAGGTATTTGGTAACAAAAAGTCTATAATTTCAGGTACCAAAATTTTGGTAACGAAAAGTAAGAGATTCAGATACCGAATTTTGGGTAACAAAAGGTATTTGGTAGCAAAAAATATATGATTTAGTTACCAAATTTTTTGGTAGCAAATTTATTTGGTAGCGAATTGTACACGATTCTGTGACCAAATATTTGGTAACAAAATGTATGAGATTTAGTTACCGAATATTTTGGTAGCAGAAGGAATTTGGTAGTCAAAAACACGTGATTTAGAAACCAAAATTTCGGTAGCATAATGTATTTTTGGTAGCAAGATATACAAGATTTAGTTACCAAAATTTGGGTAACAAAAGGTATTTGGTAGCAAATTCTTATGTTTTAGCCACCAACTATTTGGTAGCAAAAAGGGCAAAAAAATACTAAATTTTGGGTACCAAATTTTGTGGCCACCAAAATTTAAACAAATTTATGTACATGTATTTGTTCCCAAAATATATGTATGAAATTCAAATTTAATAGACAAAATACCAAATATTAATTTAAACAAAATACCAAATCTCTCTAAATATCTTGATACATATTAGAATCCAAACAAAATACTAAAATAGTAATACTTAAGCAAATCCAAGAGTCATGGCTTACTAAATATTGTACTAGTAAACACTTAATCTTGCAAGAAGAAAAACCTTCAACAAACTGGGGCCGGAGTAGCTGGCACTAATTTGGATTTTGCACTGGAACTAAACGATAACTTTCTCTTACGAGTAGACATAACTGATATCCTAAAACAATACAAAAAGGCATATATAGAGTAGTTAGTGATTAAACAAATGGTATAATATAGAAATTAGAACTTTTTAACAACTACGTCAAACTTTCACAAATGATGAGTTTTTTTTATTTTTTTTTTATTTTTAAACTCAAATAATTTGACATACTCAATCACTATAATCACTATAAGTTTCGATATTAGTTGGGGAATCGGTTTCCTCGGTATCACCATCTATTTCTTCATCGATTTCATCATTGGGATTGATTTGGATATCAATGGTAAAACCATCAGGTCGAGTGGCCCAGTATCCATATGATTTAGGGGAGCTTCAGCAACATTTGTGGTGTCAAAGGAAATGTCGATCTCATTTGATAACTCTTCTTGGTAAGCCTCATCATCAATATCATCCTCTTGTTGGTCCTCATTTGTTGTTTTTGGCACACTTTCCCATATATGACGATGACTAACTTTTTGAACTACTTTCCAAGAGTCACCTTTCTTTTTGTCATCAACATAATAGACTTGTTTCACTTAATCTGCCAATACGTACGGATCATTCTCAAACCACAAGGAATCAGTTTTAATTGTGGTGAAGTTATACTCATCCTTCACCCTACCAATGTCCGTGTCAAACCATGTACACTTAAATAAGATCACCTTATTCCAATATAAAAACGTCACCTCCCAAATCTCATCAATTACACCAAAAAAAGCACTTGATGCCCCATTATACTCACAAAGATCCAACTCTTATCCATATCTAAAACCAAACTATAAATCTGAAATCCAACAACAAAAAAAACAATGATAGAAAAAAAAAACCTACATTGTTTACATATAAGAAATATTTAACGAAAGTGAGTTAAACCAAGAGTAACATCTAATCCCAAAATTGAGGTTTGACTGCAAAGCAGTGGAATAACTTCACGGAGTGACGAGGAATAGCAACATAAAACATGTAAATTGATTAAATTAAACCAAATGAAAGCCTTTGTAACAATAATTAAAGTAGCAGCCACATTAAGATATTCAAACATCCCAAAATATATTTGCCAAAATTTTTCCTCCCTTTGATGTCGTTTTTTGGCTGTTCACAGATGGATAAATATTTTGAAATTATTTGAATCTTGATTAGGGGATTTCATATAAATACTTGTGGGTTTTCAGTTTGGATTTTTACCTCCTCAGATTCCCCTGATTTCCGTTGGTGGACACGTGTTTTTGACACGGCGACTGCTAACGGGTGGCAATCGCGAAGCCTTGAACGGCGTGGAGATGGGACGGTGGTGATGGTGCCGGCTCAGCTATGGGACGCAAAGGCCGCGACGGAGGTCTGGTGCCGGCGCGGTGAAGGGGCAACGCTGACTGGTTTCGGTGGGGCGAACGAAGGTGCGAAGTCTAGCCAGAGAGAGACAGAGGTCGAGAGTTAGAGATAGAGAGAGAGAGTTAGAGATAGAGATAGAGAGTTAGGGTATTTTGAAATTATTTGAATCTTCATTAGGGGATTTCATATAAATACTTGTGGGTTTTCAGT
Organism: Ficus erecta; assembly: GCA_008635985.1. NCBI lineage: Eukaryota > Viridiplantae > Streptophyta > Magnoliopsida > Rosales > Moraceae > Ficus > Ficus erecta. Next base: position 402,857 of record BKCH01000141.1, on the reverse strand, counting down.
TTGGCTTTTCACCTCCTCAGATTCCTTTGATTTCCGTTGTTGGTCACTGCATTTTTGTTGCCGTCGACTGGAAACGGCTGGCAACTGCGAAGCAGGCAACGGCGTGGAGAGGGGACGGTGGAGATGGTGCTGGCGCAGCTATGGGACGGCAAAGGCCTGCTGATGGCGCGACGGAGGTCTAGTGCCGGCACGGTGAAGGGAGGACACCGACTGGTTTCGGTGGGGCGAAGGAATGCGACGTTCAGCTAGAGAGAGACAGAGGTCGAGAGTTAGAGATAGAGAGAGAGAGAGAGTTATAGACAGAGAGATATATAGAGAGTTAGTGTATTTGAAATATATGATGCCTTTTTTAATTGCTAAAAATAGGGATATATGGTGAATAAGTTATGGGTTTGTATTATGTATAATTAAAATATAGACAGTTACCAAATTTATTTTGGTGGAAAAAAAGCATTTATTTTACTATCAAATAATAATTTAGTAGTCAAAAGCACGTATTTTATGACCAAATTTTGGTACGGTAGCGCCAAGAATTTTTTTTTTAAAATGATAAAATTTTTCATTTGATTGCTAAAATTCAATTAAAACCATTTTTTTGCAACATTATAATATAAAATACAACTTTGAAGATGATATATCTTATTCTATATAATAAAGCAATAAGATACTATCATCATATATACTAGCAAAAAATAATATATTTCGCTACCAAATTTAAAGTTTGGTAGTTAAAAACTATATTTTGCTACCAACATTTGGTAGCACAAAATATCACTTTCTCACCAAATTTAATTTGGTAGGAAAAACCATCCCCGGTAAATATTTTAAATTCCCGCCAATGTTTTCACTATCAAAATAGGTTCGGTAGCAAACTTAATATATTTTGCTACCAAAATTTTGTGATAGAAACTCATTATCTATTACCAAAATTTGGTACCAAAATGCACTCTTTTACTACCAACAAAAATTTGGTAGCACATGAGTTGAGCGGGAATATTTTTCGCTTGCCGCCAGCATTTTTGCTACCAAAACTAGTTAGGATTTAAAATAATATATTTTGCTACCAAAATTTGATGGCAGAAACTTATATTCTGTTACCAAATTTTGGTAGCAAAATACAATATTTTGTTACCAAAAATTTTTTGGTAGCAGATGACGTCAGGGGGGAAATTTTTGCCTCCCTAAAATTGTTTTTGCTACCAAAATGTGCTTGGTAGCAAACTGTACGATTGCGCTACCAAAATTTGGTAGCGGAAATATATATTTCACTACCAAAATTTCATTTGATAGCAAATAACAGTACCGGGAAAAAATTTGGCATCCTGCCAATTTTTTTTGCTACCAAATAATTTTGGTAGCAAACTATTACAATTTGCTACCAAATCTTGGTAGCAAAATGTTAGCATTTTGTTACCAAATAGTATTTTGGTAGCAAAATGTTATCGGCGGGAACCAAAATTCGATTCCCGCCATGCCATCTGTTACCAAAAATATTTGGTAGCGGATTATGTCGTTTTTGCTATCAAAGTTGGTAACAAAATGTCTACACCTTTCAACCACCAAAATTTGGTAACAGAAAGTCTATTTTCTGTTAACAAATTTTTTTTGGTAACAAAAACTTTGGTCTCTTAAAGTCACATTTCTTGTAGTGAATTAGCTGAAAAAAAAAAAGAGAGAAGTAAGTGACTTTGCAACTACTTATTGTTATCTTATAAATGGCCTCAAGTACGATGTTATATATATATATATATATATATATATGTTTTGCTTGAATGGTACCATGTTATATTTTTGCTAAATAAGTACGATGATATATGTTGCGTGGCTTTCGAGAGGCCACGTTGTGTGGTAGCCATAATCGTGGCAAACAAAAGGAGGAGCGAACTTGTGGCTGTTGGGCTATGACCCCCATTGACCAAAGAAAGGTCATTTTGGATCCACACAGAGTGGATTCTTGATTCGGGGTGCTTAGATCACATGTGTCCCTGAAAAAATTGGTTCACTTCTTATCAATCCATATGGGGACAAGGTCCTCATTGGAAATAATATGACTTGTAAAGTGGTTGATATTGGCACAATAAGGATCAAAATGTTCCACGGGATCGTGAGGACATTGACCAATGTCAGGCATGTATGTTTCAGAATTAAGGAAGAACTTGATTTTAAGAAATTGAGTAGAGACATGATGCGACATCAATTCTTTTTTTGGAAGTCGTAATTTCCTTTAGGATTGGATTCTAAATTATGGCCTTGGAACCCCAAATTTTCTAGTAAAAGTTTAATTTTATTATTTTGTTTTTTTCCTTAGCAAACCTTGATTGTGCTTTTCAGTAGTGTTGGCAGGGCCGGCGTAGGCCACAAGAAAATTGCCACAGCCTTTGTACTATTACTTCATGTATGAGTACAAACTATTATATATATATATATATATATGTATTTGTATATGTATGTATATTTTTACTCAATCTTGTGCGTTCCCGTACGCGGTTTCTTATGGACAGTATCGATCGTTAGTTTCAATAATACTAAGGGGAAAAAGCCCGTCCAAAACGAATATTAAAGTTATTATCATTTTTCTTTTGGCAGGCATGCATTCATAAATATAAAAGGACTAGATAGCTAGCTAGCTTGGTTTGAAACTAGGTATAGAGCAAATTATATAAAAACAGAAAATGGGGTTCAAAGCTAATATTGGTTTTGCGATTCTTGACCTGAGGATTGTCACTCTCTTGGTACTAGTTGCTTCGGCTGTGCTACTCGTTACTGACAGCTACAAACTCAGTGACGGCGACAAAACTTCTTTCAAGGATATATTTGCGTACAGGTAACAGCTATTTCATACATATCTATATACGTATGTTAACAAATATATGACATCTTGTAGTTAACAACGGAGCCACTCATGATCTAATGGGAGTTTCCGTTCCCAATAAATTTTTATTTTATTTTTAATTTTACCACTAAAAATCTTATAATTTTTTCTTTTTCCCCATTGAAAATTAATTTTCTCTATACAAGTTATTTTTATAAAACTTTCTTGATATATTTCCTCACTGAAAGTACAAGAGACTGACTCCGCTGCTGCGTGTTGTATAGTATTTCAAGCTGAGTTTTCCAGCTTGTAGCTGAGGTGTTGCTTCAATCCGTTGCAAGGAGAACGTGGATATCCTCAGGAAGAATCCTCATATATATATATATATATATATATGTCAATAATTATATATAGAAGCCCACACACATAATGATAAGGAAAGTTAAATGTTATAATTACTAGTGTATTATTTTATTTTTCCCCGCTAGTGAGATCAGAGCTTTTTTAAACTCCATGAGGAATCATTTTCTGTATCATTGATTATAATTATTTTTACTATTTCTTTCATATTTTTTATTCTTAGAAAATTTTGGTATTTTAGAGGGTTGTTGATCCCGTCAAAATTTTGCGCCATTTTTTTTTTTTTTTTTAAATGTCTATGATGATGAGTGATAAGTAGGGATATGTTATATATATCTGTATAATTTTCTGCAGGTATGTGGTTGCTACGGCAGCTATAGGAATAGTGTACCTGATACTGCAGCTTCCTTTCGCCATCTATTACGCGTGCACCGAGAAGCGGCTGATACGCGGCGAACTGTTGCCGCAGTTCGACTTCTACGCCGATAAAATAGTGAGCTTGCTGCTGGCGTCCGGTGTTGGGGCAGGTTTCGCGGTGAGTTTTGAGCTGAAGAAGATTCTGCCGGACGCTTTCGACGTTATTATCGGCATCGCCCAGGCCACGGGAAATGCTGATTTTGATGAGATTGTTCAGTTATTTGAACAAGAGAAGTCCAAGACTCCAGGCTTCCTTAATAAGGGAATTATTGCAAGTGGAATTCTCCTTGTGGGATGCCTTCTCATGGCTATTGTTTCTGTGCTTTCTTCCCTCAACCGATTTTCCAAATAACTAGCTAGTAAACTTTTCCACTAGTTATGATAGCAAATAATTGCCTTGCTTTGGCTTTGTAGTTTATTTATTTGCATTCTTCTAATTTATGAAAATAAACTTTTATTTATATATTTGCCTTGATCGATATGTATTTGTATGTGAAAGCAAACTCGAGCAATTAAGAAAAAAAAAATCACTGTTGTTATACTTTGTTGCTAATATTTGCAGTACTTTTGGAAATCCAATGCTCTAACTCATGCATCAACTCCTGCAGCTATAAATATTTATCATTTTGGTAATGAATATATATTTGTGTAATTAATGAATCAATGATTATATCATCAATGATAATATTTGTAATTAATATCTCATGTTTGATAGGTCTTCTTAAAATAAATAGCTGTTTTTATAAAACATAGTAAATTATATATACTAATATTTTTTATTATGGGTGGATTTATTTACACACTCCATTTTACTTTTGGCACACTCTTTTAACTTAAAATTTAATATTACAAAAAGACCTTTATGTAAGTAGTCAAAAAAGGACATTACTTCAATGGATTTAAATTCTTAATTTATCTAATATTTGCAAATAAAACAAGAATATCTTCACTTTTAATTACTACTAGTTATCAAATACGTGTAATGCACGTATAAAACTGTAATTGTAGTTTTTATAATGTATAATATAAACAACGTTATGAAAAAAAATTAATTCAAAAACAAAATACAATAATAATTATCTAAATTCAAAAATTACATTTCATCATAAAATCATGATGACTTAATATTTATTGCATGAAACACATAATAATATTATTTATTTTGTTCTTTCACAATATTTGCAGTATCCATTATGTTATCTAAAATCAAAATTTTACACCATTTTGTTGTAAATGATTATTTAAAACAACAGTAATCTTATAATATATTTTTGAAGACTCACTACAATCAATCAAAGATATTAGAGTTATCAATGAGAAAGCTGATATAATATAGACTTTAAGAGAGAAAATTTGGGACGTTGAGCTTCTAATAAGGAGAAAATTTAAAAATAAAAAAAAAACAAAAGAAAAGAAAAAAGTTGTAGGAAGAAGTATAATAAAAAAAAATTTGGAAAAAGACAAGCTAGAAATTTATGAAAAATGATGAAATATTAATAAAACAAAGTAGAAAGGGGATAAAGAAAAAGTTAACGACAGAAAAGCAAAATATGAAAAAATGACATGAAGAACTAAATAGTTTCATAAAAGGGAAAAAAAAAAAAAAAAACACCACTTAAACAGTTTTCCCAAAAAAAAAAAAAAACACACTAATAAGGTGTACATTTTACAACCAAATTTATTATTATGTTAAATGTTAAGGAAATATAATGAAATGGAAATTAATTTTCATGCCAAAAAAAGTAAAATAATCACATAAATATTATCCAAAGTAATAAAGTAGAAAATTGAGAACCTCCTTTAATCCATCGTGAAAATTCTTTAGAAAAAAAAAACACAATTTTGATCATGTAACGAAGAAAAGAAAGCTTATCACAATTAGGTTTGATTATAGTTAAAAAAAATTAGAATTTCGAGTGAAAAAGTTGAGATAGCTATTAGAAAAGAATATTTAAGAGAGAAAGTGATAGAATCTTGAGCTTTCAATGAAGAAATTAAAGAAAAAAAAAAAGGAAAAACAAAGTTCTACTGAAAATGTATAAGCATAAATTTAAGAAAAGACAAGTAAAAATTTGAAAAAATTAATAACAACAACTATAATAATAATAATGATCATGATAATAATGATACTGATGACGATAACGATGATAATAAAGCAAAATATAAGAAGGTTGGAAGAAAAACAAACTTGAAAAGAAAAAAGTAAAATAAAAAGAAAACATAAGCACCAAAAGTTTTTTTTTAAAAGAAAAAAAAAAAAAAGCATAAACAGTTTTTCATGAAAAAGCAAAAAGAAAAAAAAAAAAAAAAAAAAAAAGAAAGGAGAAAGCACCAAACGGTGCATTTTCGGTAACGAAGAGGAATGGTAAGAGGCATATTGCTTCTTTTATATATGCAGGATATTTCAAGAGACAAAAAGCTGTATGAGGAATATGTTTCAAAAAATCTTTTTCCCCCTTTTCTTTAATTAAATCCAATCGTATTTACATTACATCGACCTAATACGATCGGGAGCGAGGTCCTGCTCTAATACATATGACCGGAAGATAGATCTTACTCTACATCGACGGGGAGCCAGGTCCTGTCCTATATCGACTAGAGCTTGGTCTTGCTCTAGTATGATTGGGAGCTAAGTCCTGCTCTTGTATGATCGACAGCTAGGTCCTTGTACGATTAGGAGCTAGGTCATGCTCTTTGATTTGAAAAAGAAAATAAGCAGAATAGTAGAAGAGAAACCAACATAGTGTAGTTGACATCTCTATTTATAACTCTAACACTAGTTAGTTTAGTCATTCTCTTCTTTATAGCCTGAAGGAGAGAGATGGCTTCATTTGTTATAATTTTATACCGACTTTCTTTTTGCCCAATATCTATGTTCTCTACCATTGAATATGAATGAAGATGAAACTCCACTTCTTTGCATATATATCCGAAGGTCATCTTGTATTTATCAAGTAAGTTCTTCCATTATCAAGTTTTTATATTTACTTACAGATGCATAAATATTTACATGATTTGTTTCGAAGTTGTCTATTTTTGTATCGATATTCAAAAACATGTATCAACACAAAATATTTGAATACGCATATATAATTATAGGCGCAGTCTTAAATTCGGTATTTAATGGTAATCGACAGTGTAAACTTCAGTTACTAAAAATGTTAATTCATGCAAAAAGAAATATAGCTAAAGTAAATGTGAACTCCCCTTATTTTTACATTTTTTTCTGCATAAATTCATATTCCTAATAACTGAAGTTCACATTCACAAAAACTGAAATTTACATTGTCAGATACCATGATACGAGACTTTATGTGTGTGTATATATATATATATATATATATATATATCTAAACAGTGCTTTGCCTCTTCAACGAATATAGCACCTGTAGATGCATATATTTTGTAAGGTTGATTATAACTTAAAATAGTTGTAATTGAGAACTTTATGAGTGTATGAGAGTTTTAGGATTTGTACGGATCATGTTTTAGTTTATGACATTGGGGTAGAAAGAAAATTTAGCAATAAATATGTAAGCTAGGAAATTAAATCACAGTTCCAATATCTTCCATTTGTGCCTCAGGGAGCAAGCTAGTACTTAACCGTTTTTGGAATTTTAAAAGAGATAGATCTTATTTATGTTAGACAGTTTTACTTTAATTTGAACCTTTTCAGCAATGACTTCTCTGTTGTTAAGACATTTTGGTGGTGTTTGGTAAAGGTTTTGAAAATGTTTTTTTTTTAATTATTTTTTATTTTTCAAAATCACAAAAAAAAAAAAAAAAAAAAAAAAAAAGGTTCCAAGCTCATTAAATTATGTCGTAAGGATTTTGATATGTATGTGTTATTTTAATATGTGAAATGTGTATCATAGTTTTAATTGTAGTATCACTATGCTATTGATGATTAAGTTTGTATTAAGTCTCATATTACCATCCTTATTGCATTATAAGAATATAATAAAAATGGTGTTTGAATAAGAAAACCATCGTACTATAATTTGTAATGTCAAAGTCTTGTACACTGATTGTCTTCTAGGGAAAGGAACGCAGTGGAAGGCGGTCCCGACTGTGAAGCCCTAGATTTTAGGGGGCTGTCCTAATACAAAGGGAAATGAAGACTTGAAGCAAGGGGGCTTTCACAATGCAAAGTAACACAATGTGGGAAGTCCTTTGTCGATTGCAAGGGAAATGTGATTTTAAAACCCCACACGATGGTATCTATCTTGTGACATATTGTCACTGCGTATCATTCTATTTCTTGGTCATCATGAAACAAATCATGCTAAAAAAAAAAATTGCCTACGTCCCCAGAGATGAGCATTGCACCATGTGGGCCCAGATAAATGTTTTTCCAAGAACAGTTATGAAAACATTTACAAATATAAGTTATGTAAAAAGTACAAGTCTCTACACTCATTTTCATACATGTCCTTACTTGCGCTAAGCATTGGCTCATTTTTGTTTTTAATTTCTTGTGATTTTTTGTTGATAACTTGAAAAAAATAATTTGATAAATTAACATATCTGCAATAATCATTTGAAATATATATTTAAAATATATGTTAAAAAATCTAGTAGATAACAGAAAAAAAAAAAGTTAATCCAATAGAATATACTAAATAATTCAGTGGAATACCAAAAGTGTTGTAGTAGAATATCAAAAATATTCTACCAAAATACTCTCTCTCGCGCTGATCTCCATTCTTCAGCTATCAGAGAACATGTTAAATACCAAAAGTATTCTAATAGACTGCTAAAAGTATTCTACCAGAATACTCTTCAACAACCCGCACTGACGACCGGAGACCGTAATTGGTCTGTGTTAACTTGGGTTGTCAGAGGGTATTCTGGTAGAATACTTTTAGTAGTTCATCTTTTCGGTCGGCTTGGACTAATTTTAGAAAAATATATTAAGTTGAAATTTGACTTTTCTAATAGGAAGTCAAAAATCCTGAACTATTAAAATCAAGATAATATTTTAGAGGTGTGGTCTTTGAGGGGCAATTCTCAAAATTACCCTTGAATATCTCTTGTTAATTTGGTAAACATGATCGGGCTTAGGAAACAACTAGCCCTTCTATAGAAAGAAGTCATAAGACTACTGGGCTTGTCAAAGAGGGCCCTTTTAAACCCAATTTCATTCTCATATGCAGTTTGTGGCAAATTTTGTAACATTCTATTATTCGATGGTCTTGTTCTTTTGATCTTTTCCTTGTTTAGCCTTCTAAAAAGAATTTACCAAACCTCGTTTTCCTTTTTTTTTTTTTTTTTTTTTTGTGTGTTTCATATTGTTTTTACTATGTATTGTCTTAGGTACGTACATGGATTGACCCAATCATATGTTCCCTCTTGTATTTACACTAAAAAAAATAAAATAATGACATAATCAGGTAGTATCAAATACGTTGCTTCAATATCTCATGAGTTGTTAATCTTGATATCTTTTGATTTTTTTTGAAACGTAGGCTAACTTATAGTTACCTAAAAAACCCTAGAGGCATACATAACTGTCATTTATCCATTTTTTGTTGTCCCTATATATGTTTGCTCTTGTTCTGGTTTCTTTGTTTGGTTTTTTTGGCCCCATTTGGATTGTTTCCTTCTTTTTTTTTTCTTTTTTTTTTTTTTTAAATTGTATATTTTTATCTTTATTTATACAGATTTTAGGTGGGGACTTGGTATGGGATGAGAAGGTTAGTAAGTGCCAACATATTTAGGATGTGCTAGTTTTCTCTGACGTTTGTCATTTTATCACGTCATTTGTATAAAAAATATTTCATATTAACTTATTATAGTTGATGCTTGGTGAACCCTAAATATTTGTTCCGTTTGTTTCTGATAGAAAAACATTTTTTCCCTCACACACATTATACTTATGTTAAAAAAATATATAAATCTGTCAAAAAGTAAATAGTAATTTATAGAAAATAATTGAAGTAATAACAGTGTTTTAAATTATTTAGAGAAAATAGCCTTAAATAACACATTTATGAGATAAATAATCATCTATTTATGTCTTGTAAGTACGTTTATTTAACTAGTAAATTTTCTATTTACTTATTAAAATTTTCATTTACCTAGTATATTTATTTCAAATATTTTTTTCGAGAAATACTTCAAATATTTTAAAGCATTGCTTTTTATTCCATTATTTTCGTAAAAAATACTATTTACTACAATTTCACACAATTATTATATTTTTTTACGAACATAAAATTAAAAAAAAAAATTTCTAAATGACCAAATAGAAAGAAAAAAAAAATGTAGTTCGGGTATGATCAGAACTATGTATAAGGAAGAAAATGAATTTAATTATATCAGCTTTAATCGTGTCGACAAGATTGGAGAAAGATTAATACCTTTCATCCAACTAGTTTAAGATGAGAAAAAGTTAGTACGTAATCTAATATATTTGTCGTTTTATGGTCATCCTTTTCTCTTTTTCTTTTTCTTAACATCTGTTTCCTTTCCCTAAAAGAACAAAAGGGTACCAAACAAAAGCTTTGATTCCTCACCCAGTTTTTCAAATACGCCAAGAAACTATTATCCATGCGCATGGCTATATTGTACTATATGTATATGCCTATATATATATATATATATATATAACTAGCTAGAGCAGTTAGTACTATTAAAGGTAGTAAAGTTTTGTGTTCATTGAATATTGTTCGATCAATAACTATACACTACTTTATTTGCATGTTCTAGCTAGGAATATTAGGGTTTTACATGTATATTCATCAACATATTTATATATATGTGTAAATAAAATATCACCCAGCAACAGCAACAAAATTGTTATTCTTCCAGCTATATGATTTCTGTATAGCATAAAACAATGTAAAAACACTATTATGAGTCATATTATATATATATATAGTCTCCGTTTATAGATACATTCATACACATATATAGATATAATAAGAAATGAAATGAAGGGTGGAACGTATAATTGCACGTTGTGGTTGTGCTTTTGTATAAAGAAGTGGGCTTTTATTTTTATTTGATCTTTTGGATTTGATGCTTTGACTTTTGGATTTTCACTGGAAAACTTCTCTTTTTGGATTTAAAGATAAGTCTCCCCCACTCACATGGTTTGTTTCTTGAGCCATCACTGTTCAACTTTTGTTATCGGCCGCGCGAAGGGAAAAAATTCTAAGGACTAATATGGATCAAAAAAGATGCCCCAAATTAGGTGGGCCCCAACTTCTAAATTTATGATTAGGGTTTGCTGGCCCAACTTTTTCACATTAATTATTATATATATATATACTCTCTATACATACATATATATAAAAACACACACACACACACACACACACATATATATATATATAGAGAGAGAGAGAGAGAGAGAAATATAAAGGGCTTTATAATTCATTCACAAACAAAAGCTAGCCGTGGCCTTTAGATCCTTCCCTGCAAAGCATATGTCAAGTCATGGGGAAGCTTTGTTGTTGTAAATACATCACTTTTTGGTATCTTTATTCTTTCCATTGTGTGTGACATGTTACCACTTCTAGCTTCTTTTTGGTCACTTTTTGTTTGTTTTACTTTCACACACACATACACACACACACACACACACACATACATACACGTGGCTTCGCAACCAATAAGCGAAAGCATGTAAATTCTCTTCGATCTTCTGGCGTAGGATGGTGACACGCATGCACGTGGCATGTTGCCCAAACCCTAGCTAGCTCAACCAATGAAATTATATATGGAAAAAAAAAAAAGAAGCCATTCTATCGTGGGTGAGGATATCCCTATTCTTTTAGGGCATTTGTCTTTCGTGTGAGACATTGGATATTGACGAAGTTATAGAAAGTAATATATATATATATATATATATATATATATATATATTGGTGAAGAAGAGGAAAGGCGAAGGTGATGGAGAGGCACATGGAGACTAAAAGGTCGACCTTTTCCGATAAAGAAAATTAAAAAAAAAAAAAAAAAAAAAAGAAAGAAAAAGAGTACACACATTACAAGCCAAAAAAGTAAAAGAAAAGAGAAAAGAGATGAAAAGAAGACGGAAGAAAAAGAATCAACAGCCCACGCTCCTCTGTCCTGTCCTACATTCAATCCCATATAAATAATTGTACTAAAAAAAATAAACTTTTAACTTGATAGAAACTCTCATTTCCTCTTCTTTTTTCTTTTTTTCCCCCCTCAATGCATACTTTTTTCATGGGTTAAGAACAAATTAAGGATTTGTTTTAGGATTATTCTAGATCCATTTAATCATTATTGCAATAATTTTTCTTTGTTCCTTTCTATAAGAACCTGTTAATTCTATTGTCAAATTATACAAAAATAATTAGTAAACACTAATTATCCACACACACACACACACTAGTCTTTGACAACAGTTTTGAGAAGTAACTAGCTAGCTAGGTGAAATATATTTATCAATACTGATTACTCTATGATCGGGATATTTTTTTTAAAAAATAGTTGTTCTAATAGTGAAAACAATCTCGACTGATTACCTAAATGATATGTTATCCAATCTGATAGAGAGAGAAATTAAGGAAAGAGTCTTTGAAGAAGCAGTTGGAGGAGAACAAATTAATTATTAAGTATCTATTTTTTTTTTCAAAGAAAAAAAGAAGTGTGGGGAGAGATGACAAGACGATATTGGAACATCAATTTGGAAGAGATGATGGACGCAAGAGTTCAATTGAAAGTTAAATTTTTTGATTCATCACTTGTTATAATTATTATTATAATTAGAGACCGCAGTCCTAACAAAAATAGAATAACATAGGTAAGAAATCAACCAAGAGTTACCACCGAATGTGGTGGTCTAACGGTAATAGATTATTGTGATGAGTCAATAGTCAAAGGTTCGGGTATTGGATGGCCCTCTTAGTAGTCTTAAATATGATGGCTTGTTTCCTGCTAGTATAGTATACTTGATGTAGAATCATGATACTCCCATGTATTCTAGAACGGTGGTGACACACTCCTTGTTGAGGGATAAGACTCACTCATAGGGTCTTTAGTAAACATTTTGTATTTGGCAATAAGGTAAGCTAGCAAGTGATGATGGAAAAGGGATTGCATTTGGCAAGGATATGACAGAGGCTTGCCTGCAGCGAACTCACTGGAAACTCCATGAAATCTGTCCCTTTGTTGCTTGGCTCATGTCCATTAAGGGATAGTGATCAAACTACATTCTTATTAGATTTTTCTTTGTAGAAGTATTCCCTCTACCAACCCACCTTGGGCCATATTACCCCTTTGTTTGTGTCTCAGTCACTGCTTTTGTAGCTTTGTATATCAAAACTCTTTGTGGGTGGGGAGCAATATAGTCTCTCTCTCTCTCTCTCTCTCTGTGTGTCTCTCTCTGTCTCTAGCAATAATTCAATCATCCATGCATATACATATAAATTGATTCTTGACATTTACATAAAACAAATTAATAAAATAAATCACTACCTACCGATGGTGCAACCCATGTAGTGTTTTTCCCTTGTCATCAAATTCTTGTAATTGATCATGTCCTTTCTTAGGTTGTCACACACACACACACACATATATATATAATTCGCCATATTGAACTGTTTCTTATAACTAATCTATATGTTTTTTCGTTGTACTATTTTCTGCGCGTGTAATTGGTTAATGCAGTGAAATGCTTGCTCTCTTATATTTTTTAATATATACAAAGAGAAAGTAATTAATCAAAGAACTTAATACATCTTAATTAGATTGATATCTACTAAATAACTAAGGTTATAACCCCCATTAAAGTTTATGATTAAAAAAAAATCAAAATACATAAAATGATAATTCAAAATCCAACCACAAAGGTTAACAGAACGCGAAAAAAAAAATAATTAGAAAGAACGAAATACAAGAAACAACCCTCCACAAAAAGCCGACAGAACCAACCAGAATGAAAAAGATCTGCACTCTTTTAATTAAAAATAAATAACTAAGAGAGGCCTTGTTGAAATCCTCTACCAAAAAAAAACAAAAAACAAAAAACAAAAAAACAAAAAAAACAAAAACAATTGGGAAAAGCCTAACAGAGTTAAAAAGAGTATAAGATACAATCCGACCTTTTTTTATGCAACTTTAAACCTTCTTAGAGAAAGAGCATTATTTATCTTTTTTCATGAAAATATCAGGTTTAAACACTTCAATTTTACTTGATTTTTCATGACCTCCGGTATCAGCCAAATCAGTCGAAGACTATTTATAAACAGGAGTATGACTTTCTCCTTTAAGGTCTTTGCAAAGGAAGATATTATGAAATTTAACAATATTCTTTTGGCAAGATCTCATTGTTGACTTCAAATAGTATTGTAGCGTCAGTTAAAATCGGTGTATAACTGGAATGAGAGCATTTCGAACATAATTTGCAATGATTTATTGATTAATATTCTCCATATGGACTTTTTCTCTCATTTTTATTAAGGTATGAGGCCTATAAATTTTAGTTATTAAAAAAGAAATGAAAATACTTTCGGTAGCTCATATCCAAACTCCTTGGGAACTCCACTTCTTGTCTCATTTGAATTATCCGAATCTTCATAATTTCTCATTGAAGTAATGAAATGCTAGCCCTCTAAAGTTCGTTGACTAACATATACATCTGCTTCTTCCTCTCCCTCTCTCTCTTTTTTTCATATCTGGCCAAGGTCGTGCTACTGTGAAATCGTATTAAGAAAGTTAGTATTAATATTAAAAAAACATTATTTTGTATATAATTAATGAAGAATTTTGAATTAATTTATATTTACGATTAGGTGTTTTGTTAATATTTAGCAACTTAACCAATTTCATATATTGTAACTTGTATTTATATGAGAGTTTATCCATAATGTTTATCATTAATAAATTTTTTGTTTTTAGTATGTGAACATAAGCAAACCACATTAAATATATTTGTGTTCGCTTCTCCCCTTTTGTTTTATTCTTTTCTTATCGTTTTTTTATATTTAATTTCTAGAAATCGTACCCCATCATACTCGGAAGGTCTCACATGTTACCATGCCAACGACTACAACTCTATTGATCTTTGAAAGGCCAACAACTTAATATAGAAATTAAATAAGAAAATAATATAATAATAATAATTAATAAGAGAGAAGGTAAAACAAAGACATTTAACAGCTGTACTAAATTGAATAAGTTGCGTAATACACATTTATCTACTAAATCAAGGCATATTGTAAATTACAATACACTACTACAAAATGTGGATTCCACGACGGAACTTTCACGACCGTTTTTTAAAAAACCGTCGTGAAAAATGCGGCAAAAACACGGAGCAGAACAGAGTTTTCAAAAACCGTTGTGGAAGCTTACAAAAAAAAAAAAATTTTTTTTTTTTGCTTCCACGACGGTTTTTAAAACCGTCGTGGAATCCCATTCTTCCACGACTGTTTTAAAACCATCGTGGAAGCTAAAAAAAAAAATTTTTTTTTTGTTTTTTTTTTTTTGCAAGCTTCCACGACGGTAACCGTCGTGGAAGCATGCTCTTCCACGACGGTTTTTTTATAACCGTCGTGGAAGCTTCGGCTTCCACGACAGTTTTCGGAAACTCTGTTCCGCTCCGTGTTTTTGCCGCATTTTCCACGACGGTTTTTTAAAAAACGGTCATGGAAGGGTCTTTTTTCAAATTTTTTTTAAAATTTTTGGACTCTACCACGACGGTTTTTGGGAAAAACCGTCGTGGTATGTTACATACATACTACGACGGTTTTCTTCGAAAACCGTCGTGGTAGGTACTACCATCCATCAATCTCTCTTGTAAGTGATTACTAAGTTCTTCTTTTTTTTGTTTTTCTCTATATTTAGATTTGTGATTTTAGGTTTTGTATATTTTGAGGTCTCTTTGAGTTAATTGTGCTATGAGTGTTAATTTAAATGATCACACAATTTTTTTCCCCTCGGTATTTTGACTTAATTATGATTTTAATTTTTGTATTTTTAGTTTTGTTTTTGTGATTTTTGAGTGAATTGTGCAATTAATGGGTGTTAAATTAATTTGATATGCATTTTAAAATTTAGTACTTTGACTTCTAAAACTTTGATATTTTGATTTAGGAGTTGCAATTCATGGATAAGAAATAGATGTGGTTTGATAGATTGTCTAAAACATATGAAGATGGTGTTGAAGAATTTTTGTCATTTGCCAAAGCTCACATACAAGGTGATAAGATTCCGTGTCCATATGAAATTTGTGAAAATCATAGATCTCATTTCATTGATGATGTTAGAGGGTATTTGTGCGCATATGAGATTATTGGTTCTTACCAACATGGTATTTACATGATGAAGATTTTTTTTAATATTACATATTCATCGACGAGTAAAGGTAAATAGCCTATTGTTGAGGAAGACGTTGTTGGTGATAATATGTTCGATATGATAAATGATTTGGAAGAACACTTTGTGCACCGTCCGAAGTTATTTGAGGCAATAATTAATGATGCCGAGACACCCTAGTATGTCGGGTGTATAAAATATACAAAAATAGAGGTATTAGTTAAATTATGGAACATGAAAGCGTCGGGAGGGTGGACAAATTCTAGTTTCACAACTTTTTTAGAATTTCTAAAAGATGTTTTACCGGATGATAACAAAGTGTCTCCTAGTATGTACGAAGCGAAGAAGACGTTGAGCACTTTGGGAATGAAATATGAAAAGATACATGCTTGTCCAAATGATTACGTCCTTTACCGAAAAAGAATATGAAGATTTAGATAAATGCCCAGTTTGTAACGAGTCAAGATGGAAGAAGGGCAAGATGCCATCGAATGGTAGCAAATGAGTGCCGGTGAAGGTGTTATGGTATGTTCCACCGGCTCCACGTTTGCGACGTTTATTCCGTAATGCGAAGCATACTAAGAATTGGACTTGGCATCATGATAAACATGTTGATGATGGCAAGCTTAGGCATCCAGCCGACGCGCCGTAATGGAAGACATTTGATGACAATTATCCATATTTTAGTGCAGAACCAATGAATTTATGTCTCAGACGGAATGAACTCATATAGTAATATGAGTAGTAGGCATAGCACCTGGCCAGTCATACTTGTCAACTACAATCTACCTCCAGAATTATGCATGAATCGGAAGTTCTTGATGCTGACTTTATTGATCTCAGGTCCTCAACAACTGGGGAATGACATTGACGTGTACTTGGCACCATTAGTCGATGACCTAAAAAGCTTGTGGGAAAATGGTTTAGAAGTTAGGGATTCTTACCATAAAGATATGTTCTATCTTCATGCAATGTTGATTTGGTTAATTAATGACTTTCCCTCACTTAGCAACCTATCCGGTTATTCGGTGAAGAGTTCTACAGGTTGTCCCATTTGTATAAAGGAAACATCATCCATCCGGTTGAAAAATGGTAAGAAAACTGTTTACCTTAGTCACAGGAGATTCTTGCCAAAAAATCATCGATACCGCAAATAAAAAAAGTCTTTTGATGGTAATACCAAAGAAAGAATCGCTCCTCGGATTTTGATTGGTGTAGATGTATTTAAAACGGTTAAAGATGTTAAAGTAGTTTTAAGAAAGAGAAAACGGAAGGATTCAATGGTCAATGGACCTTGGAAGAAGAAGTCAATCTTCTATGAACTTCTATATTGGAAGTCACTTTGCGTTCATCATTGCTTAGATGTTATGCATATTGAGAAAAACATATGTGAATCGATAGTGGGCACATTGCTTAACATTCTGAATAAAACTAAAGACGGTGTAAAGGCACGGTTGGATCTTAAAGAGATGAAGATTAGACCTAATTTGCTCCCCGAGAAAAGATTGAACGACACTTACTTACCTCCGACAAAGCACACATTATCGAGACAAGAAAAGAGAAAGCTTTGTGAATGGCTTGCTTCCGTGAAAGTGCCAAGTGGTTATTCTTCCAACTTTAAAAGGTTGGTGTCGATGAAGGATTTGAGACTCATTGGAATGAAAACACATGTTTGTCATATCTTGATGCAACAATTATTACCTCTTGCATTGCGGGGAGTTTTAACGAAAGATGTGAGATATTCAATTACCAAGTTATGCTCATTTTTCAATTCAATATGCTCTAAGGTAATTGATCCACTTATGCTAGATTCGCTACAATCGGAATTGGTGATGACATTGTGCATGCTTGAGAAGTATTTCCCTCCATCCTTTTTTGATATAGTGATCCATCTAACGGTGCACTTAGTTAGGGAAGTTAAACTATGTGGACCGGTGCATTTGAGGTGGATGTATCCTTTCGAAAGGTACATGAAGGTTTTGAAGGGTTATGTGAAGAACCGAAATAGGCCGAAGCAATGTATAGTGGAAAACTACATAGCAGAGAAATCGATTAAATTTTCCTCGGAGTATTTGTCCAACACCAAACCAATAAGGTTGTCAAAGAGTGGGCTATTTATGTCGAAAGGACTATCTGTAGGCGTTCATTCACAAGTAAATCAGGATGAATGGGAAAAAGCTTGTCTTTATGTTTAGTACAATGTAAAGGAAGTAGAGCATTTCATTAAGGTTCACATGAAGGAATTAAGAGCTGTGAATCCAAGAAAGGGAAGAAGTGAGAAGTGGTTTCAAGATGAGCACAACCGGACATTTCGAGAGTGGATAAGAATACATGTGCATATGAAGGTTTACGTTTCACAAGACTTAATGAAGCTAGCAAGAGAACCGTCATCGATAGCCACAAGATACACATCGTACTTTGTTAATGGCTACTCCTTCTACTCTCGCGAAAGAGATAAGAAGCATCCCGTCCAAAATAGTGGTATGACCCTTCATACCGAGTCGATGCATATTTCCTCCGCAAAAGACAAGAATCCGGTGTACAGTTCCATGAACTACTTTGGGTTCATTGAAGATATTTGGGAACTTGATTATTGCGGCTTGCAATAATTATGTTAAAATTCATAGTGATGGCGTGACAGTGATGGACTTTAGGCGATCCTTTCATTATGACGTCGCAAGCGGTCCAAGTATTTTATACAACGGGTCTCAACAATTTTGAGTTATCCTTAGTTATGCCGGTGAAGCCAATAATAATCCATGATAGCCAAGAAGATGTTGAAGATTGCACCGACATTCCATCTTTCACAAAAGGATTGCCACCGGTGGAGGAGATTGATGATTTCAATGATGATGTTTCACACTTGCTTCGTTTAGATGTCGAGTGGACAAGTGTTGAGGAACCAAGAAAAAAAGAACTTGACCGTGATTTTTTTAAATCATTGTATATAATTTATAATTTGTATTAATTACGTTAATCATGCTCATTATATTACTTATATATGGATATTTATATGTGATTTTGTGTGAATGAAACTGAGAACAAGAATTAATAATGGGCTACTGTATGCATGACACACAAGATTTGGTTTGGATTGTTATCCGGAAAAAAGTATTGATTTTGTGATAGCTTTTGCATATTACATGTTCGACAAAATGCCCGTTTGATTAGATTGTGTGATTTATTAAGTGTTATGTCGAGAATTACTTTTAGATTGATTTAAATTGTTTGGGTAAGGATTTGATTTGGATTATTTTCGGGAAAAAAAAAAGTGTTGATTTTTGTGATTTATGCCTTTGCATACTACATGTTCGACAAAATGCTCGTTTGATTAGATTGTGTGTTTTTTTATATAATTATGTTAAGATTTTGTTTAGATTGATTTACAATTACACAAGTATGATTTTGTGTGATTTTTATCGACCGTTTGGGTGACATGATTGTAGAATGATTTATTGTCGCATTTTGACCATTTTTTACGTGTTTAGGGTGCGAAGTTGTTTTAGATTGATTGAAAATGTCACAAGATAAGGAGGATGTGTCAACGACTTCTCAAATTGGAAACCACAACGGACAAATACACCTAGATTCAATCCTGACGAAGATGGTAAACGAAGAGCGACTCTTATGAAACGAGTCCATCTTGTTAGGAAAAGGGGAGAAAGAATTCAAGGTTTCATTCGACGCTAAAGGGCAACCAATAGGGAAGGAGGGGGATGAACTACAGAGTTGGATTAGAGTGCTTGCTCAAGAACACATTCCCATATGGATAGCTAACTTAAGAAGTGTCAACTTAGCCCCAAGGAAAGAGTGTGGATGGAAGTCATAACTTCTTTTACTGTGGAACTTTCATTTAAAAAACCAGCTCTAAAGTCATGAGCAGAGTCCGCAAAAATTTTAGATATGAACTTTACCAAGCTTTTGGCAAGGATCATATTGATGAAGA
Organism: Ficus erecta; assembly: GCA_008635985.1. Classification (NCBI taxonomy): domain Eukaryota; kingdom Viridiplantae; phylum Streptophyta; class Magnoliopsida; order Rosales; family Moraceae; genus Ficus; species Ficus erecta. The sequence continues at coordinate 383,028 of BKCH01000141.1, read as the reverse complement.
AAGTGTTTGGGAATGGTCACCCAAAGTGGTGAATAATTACCCCTCCATTACTCAGGATGATTGGGAGAGATTCATTACGTATCAACATTCGTCAGAATTCAAGAAACTATCAGAACAAGGATGTGAGATAAGAAAGAAAAGCAAATACAGATCAACTGGAGGCTGAGACGGATATAGGAAACTTGATCAAAAACTCATATGTGAATTACTTTGTTTGGTGTTTTCACAGCATATTATACTTTGTATTTTTACCTTTATGTTTACTAACGGTAATTAATAAACTACAGTTTGAGATGACGGGAGAATGGCAATCGCGACATGGTTTGTGGCTAGACATGCGCATCAAACCAAGTAGAGAGTACATGAGTCCATCATTTAGGATTGTTGGCGATATGATAGTAAGTATAAGAATCAATGGTCTATGATATTCTTATTTATACAATCTTATTTATAGGTTCATGATATGTTCTCTAATTCTTATAGTAGGAGTTCAGTAAACAACAAACACAAGGAAGTTTCAAATATGTGGAAACTAATGACATATTGACAAAGTCATTAGGCAATGACGAACAGTCAGGTCGGACCAATGGTCAATCTAAGTTTGTTAGGCAGTCGTAGTACTTCAACATTATGCAAAGTTCAAGGGATAATGCTGAAGTATTAGTAGTAAAACGACAGCTTGCTGCATTGAAAAGAACCGTACATGAACTTTGTGTGAAGCATGGTATTAACCGAGAGATCATGGCCGAGGAGAATAGCGAACTGACTGTTGATCAACATAACAGCTTCAAGGCTAGTTTCACACAAAATGAAAAAGAACCTGGGCCATCGGATTCGCAGCCCACGCCTAACGCAAGTAAGGAATGCTAGCTCTTTCTTGATGATACAATTAATTGTGGAGTTGTGCTTGTTACAATTGGCAGGGCGTGCATGGATTGTGTTCCAACCCACACAATCCATGGGATTCCTTTAGGTGAGGAGAACATGCGAGTGACAATTAACGTCCCAAAACTAAAACATGCACTCCTACCTATTCCGACTAACGAAGCAACAATTATTGAAGAAGCTGTCGATGGGGTTTGTTGCTTGGCCGAAAAAATTAATCGACATTGAAACGAGTCTGAGCCATGCAAGTCAAGGTCCTAGTCACGTTCCTGACCGAGAAGTTGAGGGAAGCAAACACATCAAAAAGAGAGCGGGGAAAAAGAAACTAAAGTCACAACCTGAGGTACAACAATAAACTGCGCAACAACAACTACCTCCTTTCAACTTTAATGAAATTCCCCACGACTTGAGACCTTTGGCATTTTGCGCATAATGTTCCATGTGTGATGGATTGCAAATAGCCTGTCCGACACAACAGTCTATCAGTGGCAATGACATGTCTATATATATTGGGTATGAAGATGTATAATATTTTATAACATTTCAAGAAATCAGTGCAAATAGTATAACGGTTTACATCAGGTAATATATATATCTTTAAACAATATTTATTTTTCCTTATTAATCTTATGTTGTTTTTCGTAACAAGTTTGACTAAATATTTTGCAGATATTTAGCAAAATGTTGTAAAAGAGAAGGTGTTGATCAACGGTTCGGGTTTATTTCTCCAATCCTTGTCTCACCAGTTCAACAGGGGTAGATCGCGAAGTCTACCATAGAGAGAGAGCCAACACTATTCTATGGATTTTAACAAACGCACCAAAAGGAAAGTTGTATCTCATGCCATATAACAGCGGTCAATATTAGATCTTGACAGTTATTGATCCGTGGGATGACTCGGTCATGTATTTTAATTCTCTAGAAAATGAACTGCGTGATGATTTCCACGACCTAATTAGGTTGTAAGTATATTTTCCCGTTCGAAATTGTGATTTGACATTACATTATTCTTGTTTTAATTGTTTTGAACTTTGTTAAATTGTTAGGGCACTTAATGACTGGAAGATTTTGGTGGGAAAAAGAGTACGAAAGTGACGCAACTACGAAACGTTGATTGATATTGTTCGATGTCCGCTACAAGAAGGTTATGTTGAATGTGGTTATTTTGTTTTAGCCTTGATGCGAGAAATAACATTCACTTTTGATGGACTATCCTTACTTCAAACTAAGAATTTTTATACCGATGTTGACATGAGTTTAGTAAGGCAAGAGTGGGCTAATTTTGTAATGCAGTTCATCCAATATAGTAAGAAGACAATCTATAAGCTTTGTGATGTAGTGTATGTTTTTGTAAAAATTATTATACATTATGACACAAAATCAATTGAAGATTAGCTATTATTTTAATCTGGGTTGTGCAATAACACACGTATTTGTCACCATGGGAAATCGCATGAATTGTGTATTTTTTTTTTGTTAATGGTCATCTAGCACAACCGTTTTTTCAGAAAACCGTCTTGCAAAGTTAACCTGCCACGACGGTTTGTACAGAAAACCGTCGTGGAAAGTTACTATCTACCCCTCATAATGCCAGTTTTGTCTATTTCACGACGGTTAAAAAACTGTTGTGAAATCCGAATAGATTCCACGACACTGAATACCACGACGGTTAGAAAACCGTCGTGGAAAAGATACCACGACGGTTAAAAACGGCCGTGGTATCCTCTTTTTGTACTAGTGATTGCATACTAAATTAAGTCTTTCAACAGAATGGAACAATCGAGGGTTTTGGATAATTTTAAGATTGCAGAAGAGGACCTAAGATTTCAATCCTTACAAATAGAAGACCAGTTATGCTCAAATATGGATCTCTACTCTATGATCTCGTCCTGGAATATTGGCATCCACAACTAATATTTGAAATATAACGAGGTAGAACTCCAATTCGATTAGATAATATTATGTCTAACGGAGTTTATGAACCTTATACTCGATTCTGGTAGACGTATATTTATCAAAAATCCTTCATGATTCTCTGCTTATGAAAGGACACTATAACAAAATTTGGAATAAATGGTGGATATTGCACGATAATTAAAAAAAAAAAAAAAAAAAAAAAAAAAAAACCATCGTGCAATGTTGTAAAAAGAACGCAGTACGAAAATTTTTCTAAAAACTATCGTATAAAACTTAATACTTTTCACGACAGCTTTCAAAAACCATCGTGGAATGACCAACAATTATACGGTAGGAACTTTTTTTTTTCATTAGGAATTGTAGTTTTTGCTGTTAGATTAATTTTTCAATAGTATAATCTATAAGTTTCTATATTTTAAGACCATTGAAAAATTAATGTAATATCTAAAACTATTGTTTTACCAGTAGTTAAAAGGACCATTCACATGCAGAAATATTCAAAAGAAAAATGATTTTTGCGATAAGAACTTTCCTTTTCAATTATCTGAAAGAACTATCTAAAACTATTGTTTTACCAGTAGTGAAAAGGACCATTCACATGCAGAAATATTCAAAAGAAAAATGATTTTTGCGATAAGAACTTTCCTTTTCAATTATCTGAAAGAACTGTGTTTTAATCATTGGATTGACTTTCTAATGGTTTGGTCTATGATTGTCAACGAAAAAAAATTAAAACTACTCCTAACAATAGATCATGCTCATTACAAAATTGATTTAACGATTAAACCGGAAAATGGAAACCTGTTCCCCTCCCCTAATTTTCTTTTGAGAGAAATTGTTAAACTCAATAATTACATAAAAGAATTAGAAAATCCTTTTTCACAAATTATATATGTTGATTAATGTAGACAAATACAAGAACTAGATGGCAGAAAATACCCAACATCCCACGCCTTCATGGTTGGCCATTGCCACTAGTTGGTTGAAACAATGATGAACATCTTGTATTTGTCTTGAGCAAAAGCTGTTCATCAAACTTGGCATGTTCAACGTTATTTGGTGACAGCCCTTGTGTTTGTCCGTGTACTAATTATACAAGTAAGTTGAGAACAAAACAAAGATAAAAGAGGAGACGAGAGAATCCTATCAATACATGACAACATCAGGAGAGACATATATGGCTTCAATCAGGACATATTTCCAATAGAAAACAATCATATCATATATGACGAAATTATTAAATAATGAAAGTTAAAATGGGCCCTTTTTGGACAAGACAAGTTTTAGAGTATTTTCAAGATCACCATGCTTAAAATTTAATCCTACAATCCCCCACGCCCCCATCTTCTCTTAATTATCCATAATTTATGTGTCCTCTTCATATCTTTCACCTAGCTAGTTGTGAGATTTTCAATAGTTATTAGTCAGCGGCGGAGTCAGTCTTTTTTTTTTTTTTTTTTTTTTTAAATGTGACCAAACACTAAAGGATAAAGTTTTGTGGTGATTAAAATAGAGATAACCAGTTTTTAGTGGGGAAAAATAAGAAAGATGAAAAGTTTTCAAAAGAAAAATTGAAGAAAAGAAAAGAAAAGAAAAGTTCATTGGGGTAGAAGCCCCCATTCGGTCATGAGTTGCTCCGTTCCTAATATTAGTTCTATAAAACAGAAGAAGGCATATGAAAAATATTATTAATTGTTTACAGACATGGCTAAAAGTTGTAAGTTATGGATGACATTCCAAATTCCCTTTTGAAATTTTGTTCCTAATCTCATTGTAATGGAATTTTACTACATGACTTGAAATTTCAAAGGAAGGAAATTCCCAAAGCTGGTTATGTAGGGGGTCCACCAGCGACTTTGGTTGGTATTAGGCACCAATAATAAAGATGCTTCGAAATGCCAATTTCCCGTTTAGCAAAGGAGAAAAAAAAAAACAAAAAAGAAAAAAAGAAAAAAAAAAATAAAGGAGGTAGAAGAAAAGAAAGAAATGAGAATTTTCTTAGGCATTTCTCTTATCTTGCGGATCACTCAATCAAAAAGAGCTCCCCCTTCAAAAAAATAAATAAATAATAATAATAATAATAATAAAAAGCTCCGTGTAATGCCTTTTTCTAAGACATTCATTCGCTAATGGATTGACTTGTATGTCCTCTGTGAGAATAGTTACGTACTAGTCATTACATATGTAGCTATTGTTATGTTCAATAATTTTGGTACATACGTCCATTGAGTTTTTTATTTTTATTTTTATTTTTTGTTCTTTTTAGAGAAACTAGTTTTATAAACACGTGCTACACACGTGTATTAAGTTTGTTAAATATTTTGACATAGTAAAAGAATACATACATAAAGATATATTTGAGGGAAAAATATTTTAACATCAATAAATCTAAAATAAAAAGTATTTCAATAAGACAATTAAAATAAGATTTAAAGAAAATAAATCAAACAATTAAAAAAAGAAGGATAAATATGAGGATATATTTTAAAAAAAAAAAAAGATTTTATGAGGAGATAAAATAAAATAAAGAAGGGTAAGGTTCAAGAAAAAGGTACAAAAATGATCAAAATTAGTTAACAGAATATTTAAATAGTAACTAAACAAATCTATTATGTTAAAGTTTAACTAAATAAAAAACAAATTAAGGATTTTTGAAGTAAGGGCAAGTCTCTAAAGAAATAAATTTATAAGAAAAAGAAAGGAATAAAAAGTAGTAATAAAAGTAACATTTGATAAAATAGTGTTTCCAGTGAAGTAAGGAAAATATATAAATGAAGACTTATTTGGGCAGAAATATTATTACATAGTAAATGCATGATAGTTTGGACAAAGTGTTTGATGTTAGACATTTAAAATAAAATATATGATGGTTTAAGGAAAAGATTATAGGGGAAAAATGTAAGAAGATAGACAAATTAAAATGAAATATATAAAAGTTTAAGGAAAAGATTTAAAAGGGTAAAATTGTAAAAAGATAAATATAATACAAAAGAAGAGGAAAAGAGGAAATAAAAAAAAATAAAAAAATAAAAAGAGGGAAACAGACAAAAGTGCGAGAAGGGGGAAAAAAAAGAACAAAAAAAAAAAAAAAAATAGAACCACACTTATATACACATGTAAGCCATATAGAGAGTGAACTTGCACATTGTTTTTTAATATAATCTTTTGCCTCATTTTCTTACCACTGGGTGTTAACTTGCACATTGTTTCTTCCTTTTCTTTTGTCTGTATGAGAATTGGGCCCAAGATCGTTTTTTCATCACCCAGTTTGATTATTCAAAATTGCACTTTTTATCAAGATAAGCTTGAACACTTGTGATAGAAAATAATTGTAAAAAAGGCGGAGAAAAAAAAAAAGGAAAAAACATTTAAAAAATGTGACAAAATTTGATAAAGGGAAATTAAAGATATGAGTTTAGAAATAAATATTGATGTACAAAAAATTCATAGTCCTAAAAATTAAATATGGGGCCTTGATGTTAAAATAATGGGGGAGCTGAATCTTCAAGAGAAGGAAAATTAGGGGAGAGTGAGTTCAAAACTTTGATAGAAAAGAAAATGTAGGGTTGGGTGGGGGTTCAAAAGCTTGTTAAAAAGAAAATGTAGAGAGAAGTAAAAGATGGGGAAAGAAAATGAAAAGAAAATAGGCTTTTTTGTATTGGTGTATCCTAAATTTATTATAGAGTTGTAATTTATACCCTGAATTTTTAATTTTGGAAATTTACACCTTAAATTTACAAATCTAGCAATGTGCACCCCATTGATAAATAATATTGATTTTTTTATAAAAATTGACACTTCACTTACATATAGATTGTAACTAACAAAGATAAAAATGATTATTATGTCATGAATTAACAAACCCATGTACAAATCACATTTTAATTTCCTTCAAAAGATTAATATTATTGTCAATATGGTGTAATTTGCTACATATTTGTACGTTCAGAGTGTAAATTGTCAAAATTAAAAATTCCAATTACAAAATTGCAACTCTACTTTAAGTTTTGAGTGTACAAATACAAAAAAGCCAAGAAAATAAGAAAGTAATGAAAGAACAAAACCTGGAGAAAGTTGCAAAAAATTATTAGAAAGTAAAAGATAGAAAATGAAGACAACATTGTCTATATGCAATCTAGATAATTATGATAGATGCCATAAAAATAGGATGTGTAGATTGATATTTGTTATAAATAAAAAACTCTAGTAAATTATGTAATACTGATAACGTCACTTATTTAATAGTTTAAATTAAAAATATCAAAATATCCCCGCATCTTCACGATCTCCACCTTATCCAGCGCCGTATCAGCAACGCTAGTATTAACATTAAGAAAAGTTAAAGTTTTGTATGTAATTATCTTTGTTAGGAACTTTAGATTTATTTGTACTTATTGTAATTTAGAACAAGTCTTGATTATAGTAGATTTATAAGTATTATGAAACTTACGCAATTGTATACATTGTAACTTGTATTTATATGAGAACTTATTCATAGTACTCTTTACTAATAAATTCATTATTCTTAGTCCGTGGGCATAAGCACATCCACGTTAAACATCCTTGTATTTTTCTTTTCTTCTTCTCTTATTATTATTATTATTTTCTTATTTAATTTTCTATATGGTATCAGACCTTTAGATCCTAAACCTCAGACACCCCCACCCTTCACACTTCTTTCTTTACGTAATGCCACCCACCCAAATACAATCACATACCACCTGCTTCACTCCCCTTGCCACCCTTCTTCATGTAATCCCCCTTCCCCAAAAGCGCAATCTCCCACCCATCCCACAACAACATTATCTGTTTTTTTTTTATTAAAAAAAAAGAGAGAAATAGATTGTTTTTTCCTGTTAAGAGGAAAAAAAAACCCATCATCGTACTTTTATTTTATTTAATATTCTATCATAATGATTATACTCCAATGAGCCATTGATCCTTTGATTCTATGCACCGTTGCGTCTTCTCTTGACGATTGCCATCCCTAACGATGTTGCTTCCTATTTTGATGATTGCCATCCAGTGCCCATATGCCTTTTCTCTCTAAACCTAAGTTCCCGTTGTCTTTTCCCTTTTCTCTTTTGATGATTGTCGTCCTTACATCCAAGTGTACTTTGTCTTCTCCTTCATCTTCTGACGATTGTCGTCCCTGTACCCAAGTGCATGAAGTCTTCTCCCTCCTCTTCTGACAATTGCCGTTCACCTACGCCCAAGTGCCCTCTCTCCCACTCTCGACGCTTGTCGTCCCTTCTCTATGCTCTTGTGTCCCGACATCTTTTATTTTTATTTTTCTAAAAGTAAAAAAAAAATAAATAAATAAAAAGAGAGAAAATTACCCAAAAAAATAGGAAAAAATTATTTATTCAAGTTTCTTTTACTATAGTTCAAGATTGGATCTCCTATTGGAGCTCCATCTTGCAGGGGCATATTAGGAAATTTAGTATGAACATTAAGAAAAGTTAAAGTTTTGAATGTAGTTATCTTTATTAGGAACTTTAGATTTATTTGTATTTATTGTAATTTAGAATAAATCTTGATTTTAGTAGATTTGTAAGTATCAAAAAACTTACCTGATTGTATATATTGTAACTTGTATTTATATGAGAGCATATTCATAGTGATCCTTACTAATGAATCCATTATTCTTAGTCCGTGGATATAAGCACATCCATGTTTAACATCCTTGTGTTCTTCTTTTCTTATCCCTTACAATTTCATGATCTTTACCTTGCCATCACTTTCGCGACCTCTGTCGGTGGAGATTAAGTGCCAAGCCTTCATCTAGGTCTCTCCCCACTCCGACGCCGATCGTGTCCAGATCTTAGGTTTCGTCTGTGGTGGTGTCTGTTGGGGTAGCGTGGAGGAGGAGATTGGATCTGCTCCACTCGGGACAATGGTTGTGTAGAGGAGTTCCAATCTAGGATGCAGGACCGTGGCTACGTGGGGGAGATCAAATCTCCCCCCTCCGCACGTGACAGTGAATGATGAGATATGACATCAGCGATGGACATCAACAGGATGGTGTTTTGGTGGTATGGAGCGATGGTTGGTGTCATTACGAGGCGGCAGCGCATGGTGGTAGCGATGGAGGAGCACAGGGAAAATGAATTTTTTGCATTTTTCATGGTGCTTGCTGGATTTTTTTGATTGAAAATGAATTTTTGCATTATTTTTTCAAAACTCGAGTGCGAAAATATGACGAATTTGGCAATTACGAATTGATACACATCGGGTTTCCTTCCCGTGGAGGTGGTTCTGATCAATAACCAGCTAGTATCCTGTCGACGGAGCCGTTACTTGTTGGTAATCAGCTGATATCTTATCGATGAAGGTGGCTACTGCTGGATAATCAATATATATCTTGTTGACTAATCGACAACCAACTGATTACAATCTATTGGGGACTATCGACTGGCTATTATCACTATGGATATCAATCGGTATCATTATGAAGATCACAAATAAATGAAGGGTATAATCGACATTTTAAACTAACTAAGTAAATAAATAAATAATGATGTTATGTTGTGATATTTTTTACTATAATTTTTTTTTCGTTACAAAAATCAATGCAAGACATGAATTTATGGCATTTCTCTAAAGTTCCCCAATCTATTCTTATATTTATTTTCTAATTATTATAAATTTAAAGAGGAAAAATAAGATTTTTGCTTAAGTAAAGAATCAAACAGATTTTACTTATTTTGCTAAAAAGGTCAAAAAGAAAAAAAAAAAAAAAAAAAAAAAGACACAATCATTATTCTTAATTATAGTTAAAATAAAACTAATACTAATATTTTTTTCATTGTACAATACCAAAAGAAAAAGCAGTGCAAAATAACAAAAAACTTGAAATGTCATTACATCCCATTAGAATGATAATTCTTATGTTTTAAGTCAATTGAGCAAAAAAGTCAATTGAGCTAAACAATTTTTTTTTCGTTTCTTGTCTTTCTTTTTTTTTTTTTTTTTTTCAAAAATGAAATAGCTCCATTTTTAACTTTTTTTGCGGAAATAATTCAACAAATATGTCTAACTTAATACATTATCTATAAATAAATGTCGACAGCTAGCAATTCATCTTGTTTCATCGTTTTTTATTCAAACCTTCCTTTTTTTTTCTTTTTTTTTTAATTTTTTAGTCCTTTATTTATTTTTTCTTTTCGGTTTAAATTTATTTATTTATTTTTTTCATTTTGGTCCATTTTTCATAATGGTCGTTTCTTCATTTTAGTCCTTATTTCATTTTTTTCTTTTCTAAGCATTAGCCTTTTGTTGATTTTTCCTTAAGATTGTTTTTTTTTTTTTTTTTTTTCCATATTCGTATATCTGTCTTACTAAATTATTTATTCTTTTATTTTTTTAAAATAAAACTATTTGTTTTTCAAATATGTGTAATTCATTGAGATTAATACACATGTGTATAACATGAACTTCTAAATAATGAGTATTTAGCACTGATGCCCTTAAAATTGTAATCCTTTGATAATGTGCCTCCCAAATTTTTATATTTGACAATTTACGACATGAACTTGCAAAATTGTTGCAATGAGCTCTTTTGGTTAATTTTTATAAAAAATAAAAAAAAAATTTGAAATTGGAAGATTTGCATTAAAGTTTGTATTAAATTTGGAAATTTTTGGTTAGAAATGAGTTTATTCGTCCTTACATGAGACATATGCGGGTATTTCATAATTAATTTAACAAAAAATTAATTCATATAGGGTACATTGCAATAATTTAATAAGTTTAGGAGGTAAGTTGATAAAATTATAAATTTAAAAATAAGTTGTCAAAAAATAACAAGTTTAAGGGATATCGGTGCTAAATGCTCTACAACTAATATTACAACAAACATCAGTTTTATTAATAGGGTGTCACGCATGTGTTTTTACTAGTACATAAAGATATGTTGGTACGAAATTGACGAGCGAAACTTTTTAATAAAAGGAAAAGGTTGAGCAATTTTGCAATGGCAAGATAGAAGGATTACTGAACGTGGAAAGCAATAGAATTGTTTTGGGGTGGGGGCCCACGTGTGGCCCAATAGGTGGTGGCCTGGCCCAACACCCAAATGTAATGTGAGGTGGATAAAAGTTGAAGGCCCACAAAGAGAACCGCAGGTTTGACGGCTGTGGTTTACGTGTAAGGCATCTAGTGGTTGTCAAAATTCTGAAAAATCCTAAAGACACATACTCTAATCCTAATTTTTGAATGAATTTATATAACATATGATTTATTATTCTGTTATTAATAGGTATTTAAAATATTATCATATTAATATATCGTATCAACTAATAAAAATATGAAGTACTTAAGATAAAAGTTAGTGTCCCTAGTACTATTATGAATGAATAGATAAGAAGGATGTATTTACCAAATCATAAAGAGATAAAAATGAATAAAAAATTATTGGATGACAAATAAAACAAATTAATAAAACAGAGAATTATTGATTTTATTTTAGTGTTTATTTACCTCTTAAATGGTGTAAAGAAAAATAATCACAATCTCTTTTTAGTGTTTAGCAAACTTGGTATTGTTAGTTATTACTAAATTAACTTTTTACACAATTAAAATATAATTAGTACATTAAAACTTATTAAGAGTATATAAGTAAATTTGGTATTTATTTCTTTTGATAAAAAATCAATATCAAGGGTTTACAATGATTGACATTCCCTTTCTTCATTTTCTATTTTGTACCTATTAAATTCTCATTCTTTATTTTGTAAGTAAATACATGATTAATTGGGAGAGTGGATGACAACTCACTTTCTCTTTCCCGTTTATGTAAAGCAAACGCAGCCTAACTTTTCAGTGTCAATTCATGTAGTGATGAGTTATCATCCTTTTATTAATAGATGCAATCAACTGATGAACAATGCTTTATATGTTTACTAATAAAAGAATGACAACTCATATACTACATAGATTGGTAGTCAAAAGTTAATATTATAACTTGTGTCTCTAGCTTTTTTCTTAAGGATATGCTATTAAAAAAATTATGCCATTATCTTTAGTAATAGTTTGAATTTCATAACCTTTATTTTAATTTAATTGGAAAATTTTTTATTTTATAAAATTTAATAGTTTTGATAAAAAAAACAAATTCTTAGTACTGAGAGTGAACAACCATAATAAGGACTATATATTTTGGTTCCTTCAATATATAATCAAAGTTTCAGTTTCCATTTTAATTTTTTAGCTTAAACTTTTGTTTATTTTTTTCAGCAAAATATCAATAAAGTAAACATAAATAAAAAGTAAGCCAAGAAAACAAATGAACTATAAATATTTGAACAATGCATTTTTTTTTTTTTTTGGGGTTATATTCTTTGAATGTTATGTTCATTCTAATCAACATTTTATAATTTCAATAACTAAGCTAGCAAGGGACCTAGCTAGGAGATCCGATAGATGCATAAAATCAAAACTAATTTAATATTAGATAAATTAATTAATCCAATTGAATTCATCCATATTATTAAGCTCCATAAGAATTACACTAAAAAGTATGAAGCTGAATTCTTTGATTTTACACCGAGTTACGAAAGTTCATTAATAATACTATTGTTCATGACATATATTATGATGTAGGATATTCATAATTGAGATTTAGATTAAGAGGAGGTTGTCATTAGTAGTAAGGGCCATGTAGTGCCTGGCTTCCTCCTCCACCTCATATGCGCCCCGGATCATGTTCTCTTCCTCCTTCGAGAAGTCCGGGGTCCATGTAGGAAAGACTGCAGAAAGAAACAAGGCAAAACATCCTCCTCGAGTCCCGGTCGTGCGATCAGCGAGAAGGTTGATCTAATGGCTTGGATTAATTCTTCTAATCTACAGTCAAGGCAAAAGTGGGAGTTTAAAAGTGAATCCAGTGACTGAGATTGAATGAACTAAATCGACGCGAAAGCTGAAAAACTCGACGTGACTGCTGTTGAGACCGAGGCAGACACTTCATTTTCCACGTCAGCATTAATGATGATGATAACTATCAGAAGCTTAAACATTAAGCATTCAAGCTACTCGACAGCAGAGCTCGAAGCACTCTGGGAGGCAATTGTTGATAGCTAAGGTGCCAAGAACAACGGAGGTCACTCACGGGGGACATGAATAGGCACTACCAAGAAACTCGTAACTGAATCTACCATTCAACAATTCAAACCTCAATTGAAGATACGTATAATGATAGTAACATTGCAGAATCTCCCGATCAATTTATTTAATATATCTAATATTTGGAACAATCATGTACTTATCCAATACAAAGGCAATCAATTTATTTAATATGTCTAATATTTGGAGCAATCATGTACTTATCCAATACAAAGGTATAAATAGACCTGGGGGGAGATTTTGTAACTTCAAAAAGCTGCGTTGTACTCCTTTGAAGAACAGTGAAACAATTCTCCCCGACTCCAAAGATGATGTAGCCTGTGAATGGAAGGTGAACCTCAATAATTTCTTGTCTTCTCCTCTTTTTTTTTTACTTCTATACTTTGATTTCTGCTTCTTCCTGCGGTAGATTAGTTTAACAATACACATATTCGATTCGAATTTTATTATGTGAGTTTTACTTGTCAACAATGATCTTTACCGGCGAATCTTCTTTATTTTTGTAGTCCATGGTTGTTGATATATTCTGATAAATTAAACCTTTATATTCCGTTTCCTTTTTTATTCTCTTCTTCTTTTATAGCAACTATCTGATACTAAACCAAGCCCTCCATTCTCTCATGATATAAAATAAAATAAAATAATGGTCTAAAACTCATAATAGAATCATACCCCTAAAAAAATTCATCTATATTTTTTTTTCAAGAGCTAGAATTTTTGGAAACGTGGAAAATTAGTATATGTTCTTCACTTAGAATATCTGGTCAAATTCCCATATATTGTATTTCATATTAGATTCAAATACAATATACATATGTATTTTAATATGCTTTTAAATATCATATTTTGATACTTGAGTGCATATATTCCAATAGAAAATGCGTTTGGATGTCAATAATGGATTACTTTTTAAGTGCTTTAAAAAGATGTGTGGTCAAATGATGTAGTGCTTATATTTAGATTTGTTTGAAAAGATGTGTATTCAAATGTGAAACGCAGACAACTAAATGAATATTGTAGTGAAGTGTAAAAAAATTCAAATAGAACGGGTGATCCAAATGCCTTATGGGCTCTTTATAGTATAATGCAGTACAATTACACGACAGATCTTGTTGTTGACCGGAATGTCCTCTCAGTAGTGTTGAGTGACTACTTGAGTGTAAATGTATATTACTATTTGTTGTATATAAGCTGCTTTGGGGGAACAAAGTAATGGCATTGAATTGACTCCAAATCCATCAAATCAATATTTTCATATATATATTTATATACATATACATATACATATACATAGATGGTATATGTTTGATGCCTTTGTTTCAGTACTAGAACTTTTGTCAGAGCTTGTTGTGGCCTTTGGCATGGCCTCTCAACGACAAACGTACTCCATAATTCCTCAAATCTCTCTTCTCTACATAAAGCTTCTGCTCCCTCTTTATATGCTAAACAATTTACTATTGTTTTCATTATTATTTTTAATCTTTTCTTGCGTATATATTTATTTATCTATACACATATATTAACTGAAGAAAGGCAGGAACTAGCATTAGAGACCGATAAAATCCAATTAATTTGACAATCTAAAAAGACTTCCCTCTCTCACCAACCAACTCAATATAATTATAGAAATAGAAGAAAAAATTTCAAAAAGTGTAGTGAAAAATAAATACAACCCCAAGGGGCACAAAGTCCCCAAGATAGACTATAATGACCTATTAAAACCAGACCTATCATTAAAAGGTTAAGTCAAAATTATACATTGGAAAAATCAATTTATAATAGTCTTTATTAAAAATCTTACAAGTACCAATGGAAAAACCTAACAAGGAAAAAATATGTTTATGCTAGAAGAGACACCTTAAAATTACCGAGGATCGATAACCAAACAATAATAGTTAATAGAAGACAAATACCGTATGAACCCATGAAGATAAGAGCTCCGGCATGAAGAACCACCAACGGATGAAATCATCGAGCTGAAGAGTAGTTCAAGCAAGTTAGTCAGAAACCATACTTCCTTCTTTGTAAATATGAGAAACTCAAACAGTTAACCTTTTGGCAATGTGCAAAGCCTGAATCCATCTTCTTCTTTTTTTTCTTTTTTCTTTTTTTTTAATTTTTAATTTTTAATTTTTTACTTTCAAATTAAAGGACCATATATAGCAGAATTGTTACGGAACATTGTGACAACAGCATAAGTTAAAAGCCATAAATTCTCAAATTGAATCTCCAATGCCTTTTCAATTGCTAAATTAAAATTCATAAGTTCCGTTTCAATAGGGAGTGGAGAAACAATCTTAATAAAATCTCTGTAAGTATACGAAACTACAACCTGCTCTCCTGGGAACACCACTAACCAAATAACCATCAATATTAACCTTGATCCAATAAACAAATAAATAAATATATATATATATATAAGAGTAGTGCTAGAGACACCAACTCTGATCTTAACTTTTTGACTAGTAACTCACATGTTATATATTCATTCGTACTTTTTTGACACAATTAGTTAAATATGACAATACTTTAAACTCTTATCAATAAAAAAAGACAACTTATATACTATAAAAATTTATAATAAAAATAAGGATTATATTTAGTGTCCCTAATATTTTTGTTATATAAGAAAGGTATTGTATTCAGTAGTTTGATGCATTTGACAGTTATAATATTTTATTTAAATATTTATAATAATTAATTGATTTACATACAGTTTTCTTTTTAAAATTTTGTAACATGATATTATTTAGATATTAATATGAATTAAAAGTATAATTAAAAAATATTACATTAGAATAACTACAATGTTATTATATCCAAAAAAAAAAATTATCAGTGTCTTTTATAAGCATGATGGATAGCAGCTGATCATCTTATTTACATTTGCATATACACCCCACTATATGTTCGATGAGTGTTTCACCAACCCAGCTTCGTATCATGCATACATACATACGTACATATATATATATATATACAATATATATACACACACACACACACACACACTTGAATGTTATGTCCTTAATGAGATGTGTGTGGTAGCGTGACTGTAATGATATCCACACGTGGCACCAAATGTTACTTTTTTCCTTCTTTTTTTTTTTTTTTTTTTCCTTCTTTTTTCTTTTGTTTCTCTTTTTCTTTAGTGGAAATCAAATTTTAGGGGAACAGTGGTAAAGCAAAGGTAGTTCTGCAAGCTAGTTTCTATGCAAAAAAGGTATCACAATGTGTGTCGGTAATTAAAGCTACAAGTGGTACGAGATGTTATAAATTGTGTCTCCAATTCCAGGCTTTAACTTAATTACTATTAAAAGCTTTTTGTTATGAATCAGAATAAAGAGAATTGTTATGTCCTCTTCGCATTTATATCTATATATTCAAAATAAAGTTTAATTTTTAACCCAATTATTTACATCCTTATCGCTTGATTTTTTTTTTTTTTTAAGTTCCTTTGGGTTTAAAAGATTGATATATCATTTCTATATTTAATTGATATATCGTGAGATGAATATCACTAAATTATATATTTCAGTTATTCTCTCTTATTATTTATTTTGAAGAAAATAACAAATTAAATAAACTCGAATGAGTTTTAAGTGTATGGGATTGCATGCATTATACCGGCTTTTATTGTTTTTTTTTTTTTTTTTTAACTAAAGATGGGAATTTAAATTCTGTACATTTAAATAAAATTAGGTTGATATTATGATTAATTTATACTTGTAACCACGTTATCATCATTTTAATATGATCAAACATAAAACATGATATATAACTATCTCCCTACCTTTTCCCCGTTCCATAAGGGAATATTTGGGGATTAAGTGTTATAATTACTCTCTATGGATTCTTTTGTGATATATATCGATCTCTTTAAAAATTTTCTATGGGATTATGTTTCATACCAAGGTTGAGTTCTTGAGGTTCTAACCTAAAATGTTAACCTCCACAATTATAAAGGAATTAAAACAATTATTTCTATGTTGTGTTTGATGGGGTGGAAAAGAGAAATGAATAACATGGGATGAGTGAAAAGTGGAAGAAAAATAATGGAGTTGCTTGTTTGATAAGATGAAAAAGATAAGTACAAAAGAAATATAAGACATATAAGATTTTTGTGCGGCCCGTAATTTTTTTTTTTAATTAAGTGCAAAATAGAGATGACATTTTTACCTATGGACGCGGTTACCCGCGGGTACCCACCCTATTGGGGGCGGGTATAAGGGATAATATATGGGTATGGGAGTTGGTATGGGTTAAGATTAAACCCTACGCGGGTGCGGGGTAAGGGTGGGGAAGCTCCCCATATCCGTACCCATCCCATTTATATTCACACTTAAAAAATTATATTTATTTATATACACATAATTTGAGTTTTTAATGTTATAATGTTAGATTTTTTTTCTTTTATGATTTTACTTATAGTTTTCTAGAGATTGAATTGGTTTTTAAGATTTTTTTTTATTTTATTAATATTATTTTTTTGAACTTGGGGTGGGGGGATTCAAATTCTATACCTTTAGGTGTGTTCAGGTGTAATATTGCCGTTAGACTATGTTTGCAATCATTTTATTTTCAGTTACATTTATAATTGTGTTATCAAATTTTATGAAAAATTTAATGAAATTTGGAGGGGTTTTTTTTTTTTTTTTAATTCTTAATGAGTAAATGTGTAGGGTATAGGTATAACACCCCCAGTAGAGATTACCCGCACCCCCATTCACATTAAATAAGGCGGGTATGGGAGGTAAAAAGAGTGGCGAGTATAGAGGTGGGGGAAGCATATCCACTCCTGCCCCACCCCATTACCATCTCTAGTGCAAAACCTAAATTCGCCTAATAATAACTATAAATAATTACATAATTATCATTGGTTTTAATGTAAAATAATAATTGCATAAAACATTATTTTATTTTGTTCCTATCTGTAACAAATAACTTTAAAAAAAGCTAATTTTCTTTCTATCATTCTTATTTTTAATTTTTAATAAATTTTCCCTCTATCCTATTAAACGGAGTAGGGCATGGACATAGAATCCCGTGAGCTTCTACAAATTCTACTCTAGGTATGTATGACTGTTGCAAAGACGCATAAAATTCCAAAAAGACATTGGCCAGTAGCTATATGCCAATTATGAAATCCAGAAGAATTATATCAAATAGATCAGGAAACTATCAAATAAGATATATATTTATAATTATTAATTAGTACATAATGTTATTAGAAATGTGGACATCACACAATTAATATTCTTTTCTTTCTTAACGATGTGTATATTTGTTAATTTCAATTTAACAAATTAAAAACCACCAAGAATTTAACAAATTTATAAGAATGAGAGAAAGAAATTAATTTTTAATAAATTTCCCCTCTATCCTATTTAACAAATTAACAAATTGGCCACTAATTCTTGGTGGTTTTCCCTCTATAAAGTGTTTTATTTTATATCAATTTAACAAATTCCCATTATTAAGTATAGCCAATGTTAAATTTCACATTTGATAAATTCTTGGTGGTTCAACTTTTTCATTTAATTATATAATTTTATCATTTTCTAATTTTTAACATTTAAAAAATTTTACTTTTATGAATTTTTGAAGTACAAATTTCAATTATATTTTTTTAAGCATTATTGATCCAAGTACAAATCTAGAATACGTAATTTTTTCACAAAATTTTTTTTTTTGTAACAAATATTGCTTTAGTATTAACACACACACATATATATATATATATATGTATTCATATATATTGTAGATGGCCTAAGAACATCAAAAGTATGAATATTTTTAACTAAAGAAAAAGAGGGTTATAGTGATAAAGGTGACATACATAGATAACTATAGTAAAAGAAGAGGCCATACGTGATATATGTTATTTCTCTCAAAGTAAATTATCCATATACCCCGACCACCGCAACCGTGACAAGTTGAACTCAAAATCCCTAATCGAGAGAGCAAGCCTTACCATCCCGCTTGGTTAACACCAAATTATAAAATCTATTATAAGCTTAGCTTATAAATGTTGGGCTTGAAGAAAAAGAGATATATTTAATTTGCGAGTTAATCAAGTTCATAAATAAGAAAATAGCAAGTAGTTGTAGCCTATTATAAATAAATAAAATAAGAAAGAACAAAAAACGAAATGGACAAAGGCATCGGGAAACAGTGCAAAAGGGGGACCTATGAGCTGTGCCTATACCCATCATGGGAATTATTGAGACAGAGATTACCATTATTTTCACCCTCCCAAACATTCATACCCTCTCCATATCCCCATCCTTATAATATGATTTTTTTTTTTTTTTTTTTCATTTTATCGTTATCTCTGATATAAAATTAACCATTATATATAATTTTCTCTTCACATGATCTGTTCTGTATACGATTTGGTCTCTCGCCTTATACTTTTTTTTAATGGAGAGGAAAAACAATATCTTCTTTTCAAATTTATTAAAAAGATAAATAAAAAAAATTTAGAATTCAACCTCAAACGCAAACTATAAAAAGATTAAAATAACAAAAATAATAAGAAACAACCATTTAGATAAAGCAATTGATGCAACCGAAAACAAGATTTGTGTTTACACTTTTTTTTCTAACTCAAATTTATGTGTAATTTTCTTTTTAGAATTAGCAATTATGTCTCTTAGGATATTATTAAGTTCCACTTCTCTACTGACTATATTATACGATAATGACAAATACATATCCCTTGTATTTCAAAGCAAAATCTATTTATTTAATTAAAGGATGAGAGAGAATAACTTACATAAATAACAATTAGCACACCCCAACTAAATTTACGTCCATTAATCACTAAATCCTTCACAAAACTCCCTACTCTAATTTATAATAAATAAAAAAAAATTACAAAAACTGTCCAAGATTATCTGCCCAATATAGACAAGATTAGACAAAAACAAAAATAAATTGCTTCCTCTGGTTCCTATATAAAATACAAAAGTATAATTTTGAAAAAGCTAGCAAGAAATTTTTATGAAAAAAAGAAAGAGAAAAGGGTTGTACAAACGAAAACAGAAAAAAGAGAGGGGGGGGGGGGGGGGGGGGGGGGGGGGGGGGGGGTGTGTCATAAGATAAAATTAATGAAAAGTAGAAGCAAAATTAAGAAAAATATATATATAAAAAGTATATCTCTGAGAAAACCTAATTATTTCTTCAATAAAAATCTATTTTTACTTTGAACTTCGAATTTTGTAAGATTGTTTCTTCGCAAAGTAGTTGTTCAGTTTTTTTTTTTTCCCCTCAATTGGCTGAGCTATGACAATTTGATAAAAATCGATAGTATAATATTCATGTCTTTCTTAGTCATAGTTTGATTGTTAATCATCAAATCATAGTCTGCCTAAACATTTCGAACTTTAGAAGGATTTCTGTTTTCTAGTTATATGATCGCCTAGATTGTCTTGTCATATTTGTCCCATATAGCATCTGGTTGATAAACTTTAACCATATTGAAAGGATATATGAGATTACCTTTTTAGTACAGTATAAATCGAGTCGTTAATGTTTTATGTTACTTTTCAAAACTGCCAATCTCTTCTATGAGTTAACCAGATCTTTCAAGATTTGTAATTGAAGTAACAACATTGCCAACAATTAAATTTATCATCGAATTTCATGTAGTTTCATCGATTTTATTGTGATCTTGTCTAGAATTATCACATTTCCTCATCAATTTTCTTAGTTGTCTTGGACTTATCTTGTACATTATTTTAAGTAATTTGAATATTTTGATCGATTTAAGGCTTATAAGACTTTTTTTTTTTTTTGGAACAAAATTTTCTTTCTACGTCTGTTCTTTTCGTGGATTGTTCCAATGAACATTTCCCAAAGACTAGCCAATTGATTTGTACTATTAAAAAAATAAAGCGGTATAATTTCTTATATTCAACATGAGTTTCTTTTCCAACCAATTCCGATTGCCTAAGGCCCCACCTAAACTTAAGGCCCCCCAATTAATTTAGGTTTCTGTTGTATCTAAAATTTAAAAAACAAGAAGTTCATATTTATCTATTTAAAGAGAAGATCCAAACAAAAAAAAAAAAAAAAAAAAAAAGGGAGAGAAAAAGCTCTAATCTCTCTTGTTTCTAGTTCTCTCAACTTTACTAAAACATTACTTCAAGAGTTTTTCAAGTTCTCATTATTCTTTTTAATTAGATTATATCTTACCTATTTCTTGTCAATTTATTGATTAGTATTGTTAAGTTTCACAATAAAAAAAAATATAGCTATTTTATTTCAAGTTATTTTTGTGTTTTTACGCAATTATTTAGTTTTAAACCTAAGTTATTATAACAACTTGAATATAAAGATTTAACGAATAATTTTACACCTCAAAAGGCATGAACAATATATTTTAAATAGGTTTAATTATCTTTAAAATTCGTTTTAATTTTCAAAAGTAAATTTGAAGAATGTCGCTTTTAAAATTTTTGCCTAAGGTCCCAGATTTTCTTGAGGCAGAACTGATTGCAATACACAGTTTTATAGGCGGGAGGCATGGTGGATCACAATGGCACTGGAGTGGTGGCGACACTGGTAATTTCAAACTATAATACTTATTTGCCAAACATAAAAAATACAAACAATTGTGGTTGTAGTTATAATTCAGCAATAATTTTACACCTAATTCCAATATTAAAATATGTAGAATTCGAATCTCCCACTCCAAATTCAAATAAGAATAATAATAATAAAAAAATAAACAAACAAACAATTCACACAATATAGATTCCTCATTTAATCTCTTTATTTATCTGTCTCATGTAAAACAAATTTTCTATATCCTTTTTATTTTTCCTTTACTATATATATTCTAGATCATATCCCAATAATACTTATAAAGTACAGACCGCTTGATTTGGATGAATAACTATCAAAATTTTTGTGAACCAAAGCACAAGCCAAACGGTAAGCCAACTTGTCATCTTATCATTCTTGTATCTCAATTCTGAAAAGCAAAAAATATTTTTTTCTATCTTTGTCCTTATTTTTTTTTTTTTCCTTTTTTTGTGGAGTGTAAAATATAAACACACACAAACATACATATATACATATATATTCATACAGTATCGTGCGTCACATGACCCCATATGAATCCATTTTTCAAATTTTCTGTGAAAAATCATCCACATCATATATAAACTCGTCTTTATAAGATAGATAGATATATAACGCAGTAAATAGTACAGACATATATGTAAACATACTTTTATACACACAAATATATATATATATATGTATATATAACTGCGCTAGCTCTTTGTGCATGAATATTATGATTGTATACACAGTACAGAATGATAATGATATAAAATCAAGAAATGACGAAAAGCAAACCCTGGTGTGTTAACTAAGTATAATAATAAATTTCATAAAACAAAAGGAAAAAAAAATTAAAAGATGGCCTGTTAATTTTTCTTCTCTTTTTAATTATCTTAATATATTGTTGTGGAAGGGGGTTATAATTAATTAATTAATGGGGTATATATGATGGGATCCAGATTCTCAAACACATGCAACATCAAAACTGAATGTCCTTTTGTAATCATCTCACCCAAGTGTAGTTCTCGATCCCAAATCTAATCTTACTTTCTTATAATAATACTTTAACTTATTATATCTAATCAGTATACATATATATATATATATATATCAAAATATAATTACCAAAGTACATTAAGCAAGCCGATGAAGAAAGTCCAATTAGTTAGTTCAAGATTTTCTGATCATCTCTTTTGTTCCATGCTCATATGGGTCTGATTTTTTTTATTAATGTGTACTTGTCTTCTAGTTAGCTTTAATTGCAATTAAGCAAAGAATATATATACACATATATATATATATATATATAGAGAGAGAGAGAGAGAGAGAGAAGCTGGGAATGGGGGATATAGTGAGGTGGTGAAAATTATGGTAAGTGGGAATATTAATAAAGATATGTCCCACATCTTTTAGGGGCCCGGCAACCACCAACAAGAGGCCATATTTCTGGTGTCTAACTTCTCCTTTTTATTTCTTAGATTCTTTTTCACCCAGAGACATGATTCAATGATGCTTCCATGCATCACTTCTTCTTCTTTTACAATATGGCCCCCCTTCATCATCTATATATATATATATATATATATATGTATGTATGTATATTTACTAATAATTAAACTTCCTCAAATAAAATATTCGTAATATTCTTTTATAATTATTTATCTTCAAATTTCACTGATCAAACAATATTGCATTCTCTCAATTTAGTTTTTGAATAAAGTTTTAGTGTAATTTTCTTAATTTAGTCAGTAAATTTAATCTTGCTTTCATCATGAGGTTATAACAATATTGAATTAAGAAATATTCAAAGCACCTAAATGTCCTGTTAAGAAAATTCTTTAGTCGTAATCGAAATGACTTTTAAGCTAAATATCGTAGTTTTTCTTACTCGTTTTTTGGAATTCCATTCTAATTAATTAATGCAGGTATTTTTGGAAGATTTTGTTCCATATGATCTTCTAAAACTAAACCGTTTCATTAGTGTGTTATAATTTTCTCGTAGTATATGCTATAGAATGTAAATTTCGACATAGTTAATGACTTGATGGACTAGCTTGTAGAGGATTCCTTTTCGATATGTGACAACTTTTTAGCAAAGGAGAGATAGCTAACTTGAATGTGTACTCTAAATTTATTTTATACTTCTTTTATTTAAATAAAACACTAATATATTTTATGGATGATGTTCATGTATTACAATGTGAACTCCCCATCTTATTGGCATGTACTAGCAACTCCTAAACTCCCAACTCACATTATTAAAAGAAAGAAGAAAAAGTACAAAAAAGAGTTTATATTTTATGATTTCTTGGATTTTAGTTTAGAAAAAGAATTCCACCCCCCCCCCCCCCCCCCCCCCTCCCCCCCGCGATTCCAATTATTTCAGCATTTGCAATTTTAACTTCAACAGGAGGTAAGCAACTTGAATTTAATTTAAAGCGTTAATGAATTAGCAATTTTTTAATCCCCTTTTTAGTTTTCGATCTTCATATATAGGTCAAATTTCATTTCGGTTCATGACCTTTAAAACTTCACTTCATAGAGTAAGTTCCTAATATATAAAGATGTCCCAAATTGGTGTTTATGTCCATCTAACCGTTAGAATCGCAATGGGAACAACGATCGATGGTGTGCTAACAGTGATCGATGGTGTCTGGGTAAGGGTTTGAACCCAAACTATTTTGGTACAAATAGGGATGTAGGCAATGAGGCCTAATGGTGTGGGGGACTTAGCCCTCAAATTTTTCTTAATTGCATTTTTATAAATTTTTTAATCCAAAATTAACAAAAAAAACAACTTAAAAAAGTTAAAAACATCAGTTTATTTCTCCAAAAAGAAAAAGCTTGTAATCATTAACTCCCTCACCGAAACTCTTGACCTCGTCACTGGGTTCAAACCTTTTATGCTATAGTGTTTTGTTTCACAAATGATCCAAAAAGTTATGTTCAAACCAGTTAACCAAAATCACTAAACAAAATTACAAAATTAACCCTGTTGAACCGTAGTCCTCATGTACCTTTCTTATATCGAGATATTAATATTAGATATTTAAAAAAAAAAAAAAACTAATTTCGTACTATTTCATAGATCAAGGACTCGATCTTAGACATTTTAAAGATCAATCACCAAAATGAGATTTAAGATTCAGTTCAAAAACTAAAAATGAGATGTACCCATAGTTTTTGTGCACTTCCGTAGAGGGGATATTGCTAAGTGCGGCCCACTTTTTGTTTCACAACTCAACTCCCTGAGGTGAGGTCATGTGCAAGGCGTTTCTCTATATCAATAATATGTTTGTTACAAAAGAATGTGGAAAAAAAAAAAAAAAAAAAACAACGTATCTTATTTTATATTTTAACGTGTAATGTTATTTCTAATGTCATAACTATTTTTTACCATCATTTACTATATTTTGGAACTTATAAAAGTGAAGTTTTAATATTTAAATATTTAGAACTAAAAATATTTCAATGATTACATAAAAAAGTGAAGACACTAATCAATAATAATCAAATATTAAATTTGATATTAACTATAATTTATAACAAATTTATCACAGTAGTAATAAAATTGACATCAAAGATTTATTCAAGAGCACCTTTTTAATCCAAATGTTAAAATGTATCATTTGTACCATAATCTAACATTGTATTGGAGATATTCTAAGTTGAGATATAAAGCATTATTTATAAGTTTCCTACTTTGCTCTTTTTTTTTAAGCCTTAGCATTTAAGCGTTTTCTTTTAAGAAGAAGGGCAAGTTATTTCATCGAAGTCTTCTTGTAGACTGTCATAGTAAATTTAGACAGTTACTTTAAAAAAAAAAAATAGACATAATTGAACACGTAAGAATGAATGAGTCAGTCAGTTAATTTTAAGATCTCACCTACGTGAACTTAAAAAAAGGAAAAATAACTGAGCCAGATCTTTTTCTTAGAAAAAAAAAAAAAAAAAAACATAGTTAATAACTTGATAGACTAGCTAGTGTGCAGAGGATTCCTTTTAGACGTGCGACAGCTTTTTGCAAAAGAGAGATGAGTCATGAGTAATTTAATTGGAATGTACGATACCCTAAAAATTTTTGATACTTCTCTCAAGTCTTGTTTGACAAAAAATTCTGTTTAAATTAAATTATATTTTTTTTATCATATTTTTTATTTTTTTTCTTAAAAAGTTATTTATTTTTTTTGAAAATTTAAAAAAATTTAAAAAAATTTACTATTTAAACTTACAAATCTTAACTCAAACTTACACACCAAACACCCCCTTAATTTTATTTTTAAATAAACCAACATTCTTATTTATGATGAACGTAAAAATATTTTATTGAATTTGTCTCTTGGTTGTCGGATTTGTCCAACAATTATAACATTTTGTTTTGGATCTTAAAATTGCAAGTTATTTTACATGTAACTCTCTATTTAAAATACTATAATATGAACTATTTTGAATTATTAATACAAAGAATAATCATCATAGAAAAATGTTATATTAAAATTAATTAGATATTATAATAACAAATAAAAAAATTTATAAATATTGTTTTGTAAGGGTGCTGATAAGAAAGTATATCTAAAAAAATATAAGTAAAAGTGCATGTGTGTGCCTATTTTACTTAGGGCTTTAGAATTAAGTGAATATAGATGACTTGAATAATATGATTTTCCTAATTTAGGAAGGATAAAAACTTGGGAAAACATCCAAATTCACCCGCAAAAAGACACCTGCCAATTTTAAATACTCACTGTAGTGCTGATGCACTCAGTTTACCAAAAAGTAAGCATCTTTTGCACAGAGAATTATGATTTCATTGACCAGTATGCCCTTGAGTGTGACTTTACATCCTCAACAGCCACCTTTATAAAAGCTGCTTCTGATTTAATAAAATCCGAGTATCTGGACCTCAACGGGCAAGTGGCATTTTCGTCCATGAAGATGACCATGAAAAATGGAGAACATATCGACTAGAATTAAACCCAAAAAAGAAATGGTTTATTTTTTTAAAAATAAAGACACATGAAAATAAGAATAAATTACTAGATTAGTTACTAAATTTTTAAGTTTGTGTAAATTTTGATCTTCTTCTTTTTTAAAAATGTTCATAAATTATTAAAAATGTTGTTAGGGTTGTTTTTTTTAATTAATTTTTAAACAAAATCTGCTTATTAATATCATTTTTTAAGATATGAAAAAAAAAAAAAGAAATCAAAATTGCACTAGTTTAAAAATTCAATTATGAATAAAACCAGTAATTTGTCCCGACAATAATTGGGAGCTTACGTGTATTATTATAAATGTATATATATGTTTGGAGGTTTGGGATATAGGCGTATTAATGCATGCAAATATGCAAAGGCAAAAAAATTTACTGTGCAGGGAAATGAATTATGAGTGTGTTTTTTGTTTCTTTGTGGGGATGTTTTCCCCTTCTGGAGCCCATCGCTGCTTTGTGGGATCAAGTTTATTTCAACCTTACTGATTGGCTCTCTCTCTCTGTCTCTGTCTCTGTCTCTCTCTCTCTCTTCGTCGACTTCCTTTTGAACAAGTTTTTTAAGAAGGCTAGACTCTCTCTCGCAAACATATCATAATTAATACTAGTATTCTCGATGAGGAAGATGAGAGAGAGTTTGGATTATTGGAAAGAAACAAAGAAAAAATAGAGAGAAAAGAAAGCAAAGAAAGCTGGTTGAGGGAGAAAAAAAAAAAAAAACAAACAAAGAAAAAAGCTGAGACAACTACTCAAAAGACAACAACATATTTATGCAAAAGAAAAAAAGAAGAAAGCAGCTTATTTGAGCAGCCGAAAGAAAAGAAAGAGCCTTTTTTTTTTTTTTTTTTTTTCTTTCCCTCTCCTCCTTCTCATCCTCCTCCTTTTGTACTCGTACTCCTACAGAGCTATTAGCCTTGACCTTCTTCTTCTACTCATCATCATCATATCTTTATATCTATCTATACATCTCTCTCTTTTTCTACCCAATTATCTCTTGGCCTCTCTCTTTCTCTCTCTTAATTCTCTCTCTCTCTCTCTCTCTCTCAATTAATTTTTGATCATATATCAAATTAATTAAGACCCATGTTAGCCAATAACTCTCCATCCCCACTTCCTTCCTCGGAGCCCTTTTCTTGCTTAGAAAATGGAACTAACAACAAGAGGAAAAGAAGGCCTGCAGGAACTCCAGGTGTGTGTGTGTGTATATATATGCATAAATATTTTATATTTGTTTTGACATTAATTTTCCAAAAGTTTTGTGTTTTTCTTTCGTTTTCGAATTAGGTTAAATTTGTGCGTGATGATAATTTGATCCTCGATGGATTGATTAAGATTTTTTTTTTTTTTGGTATGAATATTTGATAATTTAGTATTTATTCATTGATGAATTATTTTTGTTATTAAGATGTGCTCATGATATGAATATGATTTTGACACATATGGATATGTTGGTACAGATCCGGATGCCGAAGTGGTGTCTCTGTCGCCGAAGACGCTGCTGGAATCGGATCGGTACGTATGCGAGATCTGCAATCAAGGGTTCCAGAGGGACCAGAATCTGCAGATGCACCGGAGGAGGCACAAGGTGCCGTGGAAGCTGCTGAAGAGGGAGAGCCCGGTGGTGCGGAAGAGGGTTTTCGTGTGCCCGGAGCCGACGTGCCTCCACCACGATCCCTGCCACGCCCTCGGCGACCTCGTCGGCATCAAGAAGCACTTCCGCCGCAAACACAGCAACCACAAGCAGTGGGTCTGCCACAAGTGCTCCAAGGCTTACGCCGTTCAGTCTGATTACAAGGCCCATCTCAAAACTTGTGGCACCCGCGGCCATTCTTGTGATTGTGGCCGTGTTTTCTCCAGGTTCCTATTTCAATTTTTTTTAAATCTTTTTTATTATCATCATTTTTCAATATCTTACTCTTAAATCAACATCTTATTATATATTGTTTAAATATACAAATACGTCCTATATCCTAGGAACTAAGTAGTTTTCAATTTTTTTTAATATTTCAATTGTATTGTGGGTTTTGACTTGAAAAGAGAAAGAAAAAGAAAGAGAAAAGAAATGTGATAAAAAGTTTGCTCACGACTGATGGAACACCTCATATATACCAAATAGTTTTCAAGTTTTTTTTTTTTTTTTTAAACAAACCGTTTTTGCTTATTTTATTTTCTTTTTGGTTAGGGCGGGTGAACACATTTCCCCAAATTCAGTTTTCTTTGGTTGGAGAGATGTTTTTTTTGCCAGCCTTCATTATTTCTTTCGGCATCCCAAGACCCAAAATATTAAAACAGCAAGTCACTATATATATGCATATATATACACCGTTTCAATATTAATTATTGAATATATTCCTGTAGGTATATATATGATGTGAGATTTGAAATATAATAATATAATATTTGTATACCTTAAAATGATTAGCTTTTCTTTTCAGCTATGATGATTCCTTTATTCCAAAAATAATCCCCTATATCCTTCTTTACCAATTGATGATCAATCCCATTATATATGTATTAGTCAACACTAATTGCTTGATCCAAATAGTACCACTTGCTTTTGTATTTGGCTTTTATCTTCATTATTAATTGACCATATTCTATATTGAACCTAGCTAAATCTATGGCTAGGTTTGACACAATATATATTGATCATGTACTTCTTCATTTATTTTATGGTACGTATGCTGTTTTGCTGAATTTTGTTTTGTATTTTTTTTTTAACTAACAATTTTTACATGCAAATCTATATCTATACATGTAGAGTGGAGAGCTTCATTGAACACCAAGATGCATGCAACATGGGCCGTCTTTGCTCAGATCAATCACAAGTAGCACTTTCGAAGCCGAAGCCGCCACCGCCTGTGGTGGCAGCGGCACCGTGCTTGTCCCGAACGGCTTCGAGCCCGAGCCGGTCAAGCACTGACACCATCAATTTGGTGAACAATCCCACAGACACCATCACCACCACCAATGCCAGCCTAGTAATCATCAGTCCTAAAGCTTCACAAAATCCTCCTCGCTTTCATAATTTAGACCTTCAGCTCTCTACTGCCACTACTACTACTACAGTGGAAGAAAATCTGCAGTGTCCTACACAGTTACAACTCTCAATTGGGTCGTCGGATTTCGGCGAAAAGAACTCGCCGAGGGAGAGCAGCACTACTACTAATACTACGAATACCAACAATTATTGCAACGCGGAGAAGGCGGCGGCAGCGAGAGTGATAAAGGAAGAGGCGCGGGAGCAGCTGAAGGCGGCGATTGCTGAGAAGAGTTACGCGGAGGAGGCGAGGCGGCAGGCGAAGCGGCAGATGGAGCTGGCGGAGAAGGAGTTCGCCTACGCAAAGAGGATGCGGCAGCAGGCGCAGACGGAGCTTGACAAGGCGCAGGCCCTTAAGGCCCACGCCGTCAAACAACTCAACTCCACTCTTCTCCAAGTCACTTGCCATTCTTGCAAGCAAAAGTTTCAGTTTCATGCTCGTACTAGTACCGCCGCCGCTTATAACATGATCTCCGATTGTCATCAAATGATAGAAAATGATCATCACGTAATTCTTCGGAGAGATCATGATCATCATCTTCGGATTGTTGGGAAATCTTCCAATTAATTACCCCCACATGAATATTATCATCATCTTTATATAGGTTGATTTCTCTTTCTCCAGTATGATCTCATTAATGTGATTATTAATATCATATATATGTTGATCATGACCGTCTATCAAATATTTGCTTTCTTCTTTCTTTCTTTCTTTCTTTCTTTATTTTTTTTTCCTTCCTTTTTGTAATTTTTAAGTTGTATTAATATTTACAATATATGTTATTTGTCATACTTGTATGATCAGGTAAATTCTTCATTTAGTAGTAGATAGTGCATCATATCGAGTGTCGTATCCTGCCGCTTCACATGTGATGTTTCGTAATATTTATTTGTTCATTAATTATATAATTCTGTGTAAATTTATCAGATGCTCTCATGATGGTTGTTTCTATATGTCTAAGCAATTCTGGGTTTTATAGTTTGTTTCTAGACCTAGCTATAGTCTCTATATATATGTATATATATATAGATATATAGTCGATGATTACATCAACTGCAATGATATATTTTATACAGAATTTCTTTAACTATGTCGTTGAATGAGAGTACGGATATATATACGTATACAGTTTGTATATATCGTACACATAGCATAATGTAATAATATAAGATATATCCCTAGATAGTGTTGGCCATGAAAGTCCTGATAGAGTTGACGTTACTCGTCTGCGGGCATTAAAGAATGACACTGACCACAATTAATAATAATAATAAAATCTAATTTACATGAATATTATGGTACATATACACATACATATATATATATACCTATAACTATTTGAAAGAGATCACGAAGAGAGAGAGAGCTGGGCGTAACAGGGTGATGAATATCAGAGAGAGAGCAGTGCTGGTCAAAACATAAATGTAAAGAAAAGGAAGAAAGAGAAAGAAAAAAAGTAGGAGCATGGTTTTCAGTGCCAACTGTTGTGAGAGAGAATGAGAGAGAGAGTGAGGGAGAGGCTTAAATGACAGAGACTCACTCGTCGCTCTCAACGTCTCCAAAAAGCCGCACACACAAAAACAAACAAACTCCAATTCATGAACAATCACTTGGACTTGGCCTAGCTAGACATCAGCCTCTTGTACAATACATATACATATATATATATATACACACACACACACATTCACAGGCACACACACCTTTCTCTCTCTTTGTTTCTCTCTCATCCAGTCGTTCTCATGGCGTGCATAAGAATCAGAGCCATGGCAGTGCGTGCAGAGCAGAGAGCAAAAGATTTTTTTTTTCAAACGTAGCGCATCTTTTCCTTCTTTGTGCCAGACCATTGAAGGCCTTTTTAGGGGTCCAATGGTCACAATTAACCCAAATAACTTTGCCTCCAAAAACTGCCTCCCGTCTTATGATCACGTGTACACACACACACACACACACACACATATATATCATGTCTGCAAACCAAACAAAAGGCCCATCACCTAGCTAGCTCTTCTTCTTCACCTCTTCTCTTGTTTGAGTTGTTTCCTTCACTGTGCTTTACTTTTTCAGTTCTGACACACCCTTCAATTTTAGTGATCTCTCTTTTTTATTTATGATTTGATTTTTTTTTCTTTTCGTCCCTATCATTCAAAGGACCTAATTTTCAACTTCTAAGCGATACACCCAGTAAGAAACAAATACAAAAAACCAAAGATGGATGATAATTATACTGTACGAGTAGAGCCAACTTATTAAATGCCGTAATTAGTGTTTCTACCTACTTGTGCTTACAATCTTAATAATCACTAGAGTGTTTATTGTACCACTACTGTCTGTATGTAACTTTTTCATTCTCTTTTATCGTTTGAAAAGAAATTCATTGGCGAACGGATATCCAGAAGTAGACTAATGGTGGATTTGAATGTCCTATTGTATTTGATATTGTATTCAAATGAATTAATGATTGTATTTTAATATGTATTTGGATGTCATTTTTTCATTTTAGTGTATGTCCAATGAAATGTACAGTTGGATGTCAACATTAGAATACATTTGAATGCATGTACAAATAAATGTATATTTGAAAAAGGTGCACATTCAAATAGTTGTGTATTCAAATACAAAAGATTAACAACCAAATAAATAATGAAAAAAATATTACAATTGAATGAGTGATCCAAACTCCCCGTAAAATGAAAGTTATTTATTTTAACTAATAAAAGAAAAATTAGAGATTTTTCAAGGAGATATGTTGAGTGCTTTAGGGCTCATTTTGGAAGTTTAGAAAATGATTTTTGTTTTGGATATGAAAATAAAAAATAAGAATTTTTTGAGAATGATACTATGATCATTTACAAAATTATGTTTGCTTGTGTTTTTAGAGAGGTTGGTTTGAATATATGAAAAGTGAAATTGTATTTGTATATGTTCATAAAAATATGTTTTAGGTTATAAGCTCTAAGTAATGAAAATAAAAAGGGGAAAATAACCCTAAGTTATTTTCCATTTCTTTAACAAAAATCAAATTGCTTAATATATTTATTTGTGTGTGTGTATATATGTGGCATCAACATTTATTATTATTATTATTATTCTTTTGTAATAGATGGAGAGGAAACTAACTCCACTCGTATATTTTGAAACTAAAAAAAAAAAAAAAATACAACAATGTTCTAAAGGATCAATATTCACAAAGCCCGTGTTCATTAGGTAAACTGTAAATCATAAAAACTATATATTTCATCAACATTGTACAAGGAAACTTCAAGTGAACAAAAAGATCTTTTATTAATTAGATATGAAATTAAAAATAAATTTAAACGGGCTTGAATTACACCTCCTAGTAGGTTAAGTACCTTTTGAAATGAAATCTCAAGGCTCCACCGAGTAGTATCAAAGTCAGATTCCAGATGTAGTTATGTGTATACGTGAGATAAAACTCCGAAGAAAAATTAGACAAAAGTTGGTAGCCCCCAGAGAGATTGTGATGCCCATAAAATTCATGGTGAAAAATGGACTTTCAAAATTGAAACTCCAGGGTAACGTGATATCTCGACGGAGTTGTAATCTTCATGTTTCCCCTCTTTGATGAAGATGGAATGGATGAATCATCGTTTGAGAGGGAGGATTATTGAGTATCTACGAACAAAAAGTCACATATTGACTAGACATGAAATTAAATGATTTCAAAAGGGTTTGAGCTACTTCTACTAAGGTAACCTTTTCGTATGAAACTAGAAGACTCCAACAACAATAAAAGGAGAAAGAATTAAATAACAATTTTCAGAAAATAATTAAAGTAAATAGTAGGTTTTTAAAATAACTAGAGTAAATTAATAGTAGATTTACTAAGTACAAGATTTATTTGCATCAGATTTACTAGAAAAATGATTCATTAATTACATCCTGTAAATGTGTCATTTACTAAGGTTTTATTTTTTATTTTTTATTTTGAACCGGTGACGGGAGGATTTGAACTATACGTTTTATAGTGGTGTCAGAATTACTATTAAGATATATCTCTAATCACAGTAAATTTTTTATTTATCTGATAAATTTATTGTTTATTTTAAATAAATAGATCAAGTCCCCCCCTCCCCCCTCTCAAAAAAAAAAACAAAAAGAGAGAGAGAGAGAGATCGGATTAGTAACTTCATAGTCAATGACCAAATGAGAAATAAATTTTTGACCGATCACTAGCTATATTGTCCTAACAAAAAACCATCCTCTAAGGGGTGTTTGGTGTGTAAGTTTGAGTTAAGATTTGTAAGTTTAAATAGTAAATTTTTTTGAATTTTTTTGAATTTTCAAAAAAGACAGATAACTTTTTAAGGAAAAAGATAAAAAATATGATAAAAAAAATACAGTTTAGTTTAAACAGAATTTTTTGTCGATCAAGGCCTAAGACTCAAAAGAAGATCACTGTAATATGATCCAGAAACCCAAAAAAAAAAAAAAACAAAACAAAACAAAACAAAAAGGGGGCCATTGTACGAAGCTAATTAATTGCCTTGATTTTCGTTGTACCTACGTACTCATGATCACCACATGTTATTAATCATTGCTTCCTGCTTATTTGAACTGTCCAGTACTGTCCACACACGACTTTTTTTTTAAATTATTTTTCTTTTCGGTAATATTTATGTTAAAATAAGGACATGATTGTTTTAATTGGTGGAGTAACTTTTCAACTAGTCTTTAGTAGATACTAATGTTGCTTTTGTAAGTGTTCATGTAAAATATTTATAATGTGACATAGAAAATTATTTATGATCATAAATTAAATCATTAAAAAGTTAATCTAATAACAAAAATAATAATAAATCTATTGATCAAACAAAAATGTACAAAATATAATTTTTACAAAAAATATTTATTTACTTTATTAGAAAGATATATAAATTGGTTAATTATGATGTCCACGAATATTGATGATTATTATAGATATCCACATTTCAGGAAAAGATGAGAGATCAAAGGACTAGATTTTAATAGACTCAACCGTATGTATATATGTATGTAATGAACGGAGCCTGCATTTTGGGTAACGAGTTTGTTAAATGTTAATGATAGTCTATTGTACTTAATTCGACCGTCCTGATTTAAAATGATTTGGTAAATAAGACCCACTTTTAAAATTCTAAATAAAATCAGAACTATATTCATCAATTTGTAAAAGGAGTTCTGAACTTCCTTTATGAAGTTAAAAGTCACAACATTGTCTATTTAATTTCAAATTCAAAAGAAAATAAGCTAGAAAGTTCCTTAGTTATAATATATAGTGCACACCCCTCCACTATTTCTATTAGAAACTTTATTTTTGATGTATTTTTTTTTAATTAGCAATATTTGTAATAATGTGAAACTATAGTCTCTGTTTTTTTTTTTTTTTTTTTTTTTTAATGTACATTGCAAACATGTTCATTGCCCAAACTCAAAACCTGAGCCACGCCTACTGTCACTCTCCTTTAAGGACTCTAACAGTCTCGCTTTGGTCGCTTGCATTTCTGCGATTGCCTCCCTTAATGGGCGTGCTTCAAAAATCTCATTAAAGCCGGTCGGCAAGTTCATATCTTTATTACTTGAGCAAGGCGAGAGGCTTGGAAGCAAGGGACTAAGATGGCATTCCAAACAATATTTCCTTCCAGCTTTCTCACAGCATGGACAGGCTACCCTTGCCAATGGTTTTGTTTGCGCCTTGCCTTGATTGGGCCCATGCTTTTAAACTCTTTTCTGGCCTATAGTTTAGGATAAGGAGGCAAAATTGAAAATATTTCCATGTATAGGGCAATTGTAAATTGGGAGAAATAAGTAAAAATATCACTCTTTAATTAATAATTAAAGTAATTAAAATGAAGATTTTAAAATACTTTAAGTAAATAGCAATAAACATAAATTTTATTAGGTAAATAATCTATTTATTATTGGTTACTTCAAATTTTTTAAAATCATACAATTTCACTTCTTTTAATTTCGTAAGTAAAATTGCTATTTAGTATTTACTACTACTAAGAATAATAGCATCGTTTTACAGAAGCAGAATTTAATTGCATATTAAAATGCTAAAAATTTTGTTAAAAAAAAAATGACGATCATTAACACGGGTCTCTAATGGCTGTCACCGGAGAGTAATACGGTAGATCACCAAAGGTAATCTACTAGGACATTAATTTTTTAATTTCAACAAAGATAGCCCATCTCGACATTGATTGTTAGGTCATAAGTGCGGGTTGTTGAAGAGTAAACTAGTACATTTTATTAAAGATCTACAGTACTATTTTATCTTCTCAACAAATATGTTTGCTCGTCATTGGCTTCGGTGCCAGATAGTAATCTGGTAGATTATTATTTTATAAACTACCATATTATTTTTTAT
This sequence comes from Ficus erecta, assembly GCA_008635985.1. NCBI lineage: Eukaryota > Viridiplantae > Streptophyta > Magnoliopsida > Rosales > Moraceae > Ficus > Ficus erecta. The sequence goes on along the minus strand of BKCH01000141.1, from coordinate 347,126 downwards.
ATGCTACCAAAATATTTTTTATTTTCAACAAATCATAGCCAACCATCTTAGACTCCAGCGGTAGGAGAGTAATGTGGAGGATTATTTTTTAAAATCTATTAGATTATTTTCCTTTTTCAATGAAAATGATCGTATTATCTTATGTTCCGGTAGCCAGTTCCAACCATAGAGAAGTAATTTGGTATATTAACAACAATAATACACTACCTAGTTCCCTTCTCAAAAACATGATCGATCATTCTCGACTCTCTTCTCAATAATAAGACTATTATGAAGTTTTTGCAAGAGTTTTTTCCTGCGGCAAAAATCAATCTAATATTTCAATTTTTGGCATTTTTCTAAAGTTACCATTTTTTAGAATAGGTCCATTTTTCTTTCATAATATTCTTCCTTCTTTTTTTCGTGGCGAACCCACATCTTTTGTCCAATTTTGGTATCTCAAATGATGTCTAATTAATTATATTTTGACACATTTTGAATAAAGTTAGATTTTAAAATATAAAAAATCAGTTATGAAGTATTTGAAACTTTTAAAATGATGTGGCATAATATTATTAGTTAGACACTATTTGAGAGACTAAAAATTGGATAGAAAATTTGGATTCTTTAGCGGCAGATCCACCCCCCCCCCCCCCAAATGATGTCTAACAATTATATTTTGACACATATTGAATAAAGTTAGATTTTAAAATATAAAAAATCAGTTATAAAGTATTTGAAACTTTTAAAATAACATGACATAATATTATTAGTTAAACATCATTTGAGACACCAAAAATTGACATTTTTCTAATGTTACCATTTTTTAGAATAGGTCAATTTTTCTTTCATAATATTCTTCCTTCTTTTTTCGTGGTGAACCCACATCTTCTGTCCAATTTTGGTATCTCAAATGATATATAACCAATTATATTTTGACACATCTTGAGTAAAGTTAGATTTTAAAATATAAAAAATCAGTTATGAAGTATTTGAAACTTTTAAAATGACGTGACATAATATTATTAGTTAGATACCATTTGAGACACCAAAAATTGGACGGAAGATTTAGATTCTTTAGCGGTAGATTTACCCCTCCCCCCCCCCCCCCCCCTCCAAAATGATGTCCAACAATTATATTTTTACACATCTTGAATAAAGTTAGATTTTAAAATATAAAAAATCAGTTATGAAGTATTTGAAACTTTTAAAATAACGTGACATAATATTATTAGTTAAACATCATTTGAGACACAAAAAATTGGACAGAAGATTTGGATCCTTTTGCGGCAAATCTGCCGCCCCTCCCTTCTTCTCTCTCGACCGTGCTCTCCCTTCCTCTGATCTATTCACTCTTCATAGTTTATCGATTTTTTTTTTTAAAATTATCTTTTTAACTCAACCTTCTACAGGGATATGTGTAGACTCTAAGACGGGTCAATCTACGTCCACTTGAGGTCTATAGAATTTTTGTTTAAAAAAGAGAAATCAGATGAAGTGATTGGTTTTGCCTACCTCTTTTAATAAATGTAACAATTATTTTGAAAGAAAATGACAACTAAACATCAAAACGGTTAATGTGTTTGTCAACCAAATCCTGTCAACTAATAATATTGACCATCAAGTCTTTCAATTAATTATTAACTGAAATTGCCGAATAAGTTTCATTAAACACTAATTGATATGGGTTAATCACTGACTATTTTGTTAATTTAACAAAAGTTGCGATATTTATTAAAATATTGTTTTAAAAAGTCATTTTCACGCATACCCTAATATACACATATTTATATGAGAAATTTCCTAAATCTGACGGTCGGAATGGTCTAACAGCTGTAAAATTCTATTTAGAAGTTGTTATTATTAATTAATTTACATAAAAGTTATTATTTAGAATAGTGTAATATGGTACTATTATATTAAAATCAACTAATTGTTATAACACCATACTAAAAAAAAACTACCAATATCGTTTCAAGAAATCAACTATATCTGATCAATTACTCCATTGACAAAGTGGTGCGAAACAGAATCAATGAATGGACAAAGGTAATTATCCTTATCTTGACAGATAAGAACTTTTAGCAAATTAATGAAATGATCAACTGAAATCATATTATCAGATCATAAGAATTAATAACAAATAACAAGACACAACAATACTGAAACATAAAATGGAAATTTGTAAAATAACCAAATGACTGATGAAAAGAAATTAGGTCATTACAAATTAGGCTATTGGGTGGTGAGAGAAGAGACATTGCCAGTAGAAATTGAGGAATTATTATTATTGTTATTATTGGTAGAGGAAGAGGAAGACAAGCTCTTGTGGTTATGCATCCACACCTTGAAAACCTGCTTAGTCACACCAATCCCACGGCAGAACCTCTCGATGTCGTCGTCGGAAACAGGAATATGATGGTCCTTATTCCGCTGCAGCCGCCACCCGAGCTTCTCGGCGAAGGCCAGCATCTTCTGCTTCTGATCCGCCGTGAATTTGGTCCTCATCCGCTTGTTGTTGTTGTTATTGTAATTCTTGTGCACCATTTGCTCTGCACTGGAATTCCTAGTGGTAGTGTTATCATGAGTAGTAGTAATTGGCGATGAAATAGTGAAGTATGGGTGCTTTGGTTTGGTGAGCTTGCGGTGGAAGTTGCGGTGGCAGCCGCAGGCAGCGCAGTGGAGATTCGCTGCCGTGTCTCCTCCTCCGCCGCCGCTAAGCGTGAACTCGCCGCAGCCGTCGGTGGCGTAGCTCCCGATACTGGCTGCATGGTTTCTCAGGCACTCTCTGTAGACTAGTTGTACTTCATGATCAATATCATTTGTGTTCTCTGTATTATCGTAATTGGCTTCCTCCATTATCATGTCTTTACCTCTTCATGGGATGATACATATACATATATATATATATATTACATATATAATATATATATATATATATATACACACACACACACATGTATTGAGAGGCCGACAGGAACGCTTGAATGACGATAATGGATCTAGAAGCGTACAATAGTTACAACTAATACTATACAGTCAGCACGGCCAGATTAATTTGAAAGCGCAGCTTATTCTTTTTCATCTATCCCAATTTTTAATATAAATAATAAATATTTGAGTACTATCTATTTTAATATTTGTTTTCATTTTTAATTGGACGATATGTTTTTTGGAAAAAAAAATATAAATATTTATAACACTGGAGTACCCTGTCTTTTATCCATATAGTGGATTGGTAACTCACGGTTTAGATAATTGTAAATGGGTACCTTCCTAGTACCCCCATACTTGAATTAAAAGAAGCCCTCTGGTACCTTCTACTACAATTTACAATCCAAGTGGATTTGATCATCTAAACATTAAGATACTGATCTTCTCATTTTAGCTTATAATCAATAAATTAAATTATGAGTTTTTTTTTTAAATTTTATAAAAGACCATATTTACCCTTGACAAACATGAAAAGAACTTGTTTTTGAAACATAGATTTGAAATTTGAAATTTTAAAAGTTGCTTTCAAAAAAGTTTCAGTCAAATTAAGAATCGTTTAATATTAATGTTTGGGGGAGAGAGAGAAATAAATGTGATGTGGATTATAATGAAAAAAAAAAAAAAAAAAGAAGAAAAGAAGTTGAATCAAAATCTGCTTTTTGAAAAATAAAAAAAAATAAAAAATGAAAACTTTTCAAACTTACACAAGTTCAATTTCTTACTTTTAGATCTGTTTAATTTCATTGTATTTGTTTCATTTAGTTATTTATTATTCGATGAAAAAGTATGGAGTTAGATAACGAAATACTCTAGATATTGTAAATTACAGAAAGTGAATATAAGGGTTTCAGAACTATGTAGTTAAGAGGCCGTTTGGTGGGAGTTTTCCAAAAGGATTTTTTTAACCCTTCAAAATGTAAACCAATTTTACTATTTACTTTTCTAAATTTCTCTTTCTCATTTTCAAAAAACTCAAATTTTAAAAATTCATAATTTTGTTATTTCAAGTTGAAATTAGATGATTTTTCATTTTTAAATTACATAGAATGTTGAAAGATCCGAAATAAGATCCATATTATTATTTTTTTCGAATACATTTTAAGTTTTTATACTTTTTCACTCAAAATAATTTATTTCCATCAATCGCATATTTTCATAACTCTATCCAACTCCAACCTTCAAACTCCATCTCAAATTATCCCCAAAACGAGTGCTAAGTGTGCTTGGAAGGAGCGTAATACTAGAATGAGTGATCTCCGGCGAAATCCTCGTGTTGGGGTCCTCTTGCCTTTGCTTTATCCAAAACAAAACAAAAAAACAAAAAAACAAAAAAACGAAAAAAAAACAAAATGAAGGGATTAGAGAACAATGGCACACTCGTAAGAAAGTGTAAAGTGGAGGGTCCAAAGACAATAATGTTAATTGAACCGAGACACAGCATCATTTATTTTCGACGTGTCTGTCTTGGTATAATGGGTTGGCCAGGACGGAATTGGTGCATTGAATTGACACCTTCTTTCTTGTAATTTGAAGAGAAATAAAGGGGCTATATTGTCCTTTCAAAATTTAATAAAGCTTGCAAGTGCCCGTGAAGCGGTATGGGTTTTGTGTAATAATTTACGTTGGAAAATGTAGAAAAAGCTAAAGTCGTTGGGAATGTCATTACTACCAGCAATGAATCTATTCGGCCCAAAAAAAAAAAAAAAGAAAAAAAAAAGGGACAGACAAACAAACAAACAAATGCAGTTGCCAAGAAATTCTACATCATTTTTAAGAGCATCAATTGTTATACTAATAATAAATTTTGACATTAAAAAAAAGTGTTCTTTAATAAAATATTATGTTTAATGTCAAATTTGCAACATGTCAAATTTTAGGACAAATTTACTACAAGATATAACAAATAATAAATTTAATATTTGATTTATATTGATTATTTTCTTGCCTTTTTCATGTAATAATTACAACATTTTCAATTTTTTATTTATTTAAATACTAAAAATTCACTTTTATAAGTTCTAAAGCATAATAATTATGACAAAAAATAAAAATAGTATTAAAAATAACATTATGTATTAGAGAATAAAGTAAGATATTGTTATTTTTCACACTCTTTCATATCAATTATAATATTAACATAGAAAAATATAGCCTTAACATAAATAAATATAATGGAGATTGTCTAATGAGCACAATGCCAAAAGAGCTAAATTGTAGAAGCTATAAAAATCTATTTAAGATTAAACCAAAATCTATTAAATAATGTGTTTCGCACTTAACTTTATCTTCATATGAGCTGTCACTTAAAATCCCAAAATGTAACTTGTAAATTTAAAAAAGAAAAGACTCCTTGTAACACAAGTTTGAAGTTTTCAACGAAACTTTAAGAAAAGATTTTAGAAATTCTATTTTAACATTTTTAGTATTACTAGTTTTTTTTTTTTGTCCCATCCAAATTCTAGTATCACGACTTATTGCTTTAAAAAAATAAGGATTAATTTTATCCATTAAAATTATTTTAAAAATATGATTTCAAAGATCAATTAAATATCATGGATTTTGTTTCACTTTTTTAACTAACTAAAAGCATAATTTAAAAAAAAAAAAAAAAAAAAAAAAAAAAACAACAACAACAACAACAACACCAAACGAGAAAATATAAAATAGACACGTTCTATTTTGTTTTTAAAATAAGAAGCACTTTTACCTAAGCAAAAATCTGTCTGGCAGGACTTTCTAAAGCTTATTTTGGTTTTATGGTGTTTTGATAATCTACATAAATGCTTTGGTTTTGTAAATTAGTTTTCAGTAACCACAAAATGTGAGTCTGAATAGACTTTGAAGCTAGTCTCAGAGTTTGAATAAGATCTTTTAAAAATGTGTTTGAATAGACTTTTATTATTTACTACCTAAAACCAAAAACAAAAATTATTTCATTTAAAAGAAAATTAGGTAAATTAAAAAGCTGTACTAAACAGGTCCTAATATTTAAAAGATATATGAGTTACAACCACAAATATTAATATCATATTCATTATAGGAAGGAATGAAAGTTGATACTTCTCTTATAGCCGGTTACAAAGTAAATCAAACAAAAGAAAAGGTGCATATATAAAAATATATTTATTTATATGCAAAAAAGTAAAAGTTCCTGAGTTTTTTTTTTTTTTTTTTTTTTGGGTGAATGAGCTGTATCTTATTATTCAACTTAAAGTAGTGCCAAAATGATACTACGTATACTAAGAGTATGTTACCTGGTCTTATGATTATTGGTCATCGAATAGTTACTCGTTTTTTTCCCTTTTTTTTTTTTTTTTTTTTTTTTTCCTTAGTACTAACACCTTAACCTGATCAGTTCTTGTTCCAGACAAAACATAATCACTTAATAAAGAAGCTCAATTGCTCACATAAGCTAAAACAATTCGGTATCGCGTGACTAGGTAAGTAAAGCTATATCTCTTTTTCTGAAATCTGTTTATCCTTAATTACGAGAAATGCCAAATTATTGAGTTTCGAATATGTGTGTATATATATTTTCTAATTTTGAAAAGTCAAATTATGGAGTATTTATAATACTCTTGGATTCACACATTAATATTAGAGAAATAAGCACCATGTTAGTTCGCATAAAATACTAAAGATAATTGAAAAATGAAAGGTGAGATATTGATGTCTTTGGAATAGGCGATTTACGTGATTTGTATAAAAATTTAAGCATAGATATTGATTTTGTTTTTTTATTATTCTTAACGAGATCTATTAAGATGCTGGTTATCAAAGCAAAGGTCGAGACTGAAAATTATGGATCATTAACATTTAACTGCATTGGTAGTCAATGCCTTTTTTTGTTTTACCCTAAATTTATAGTCCACCGTGAAACTTTCATAACCTTTTGCCAATTTCTTTTCTTTCCACCGTCTAAATTTTTGTATTCCAATCTTTTTTGTCCACATTCGAATATTTTACTTTTGTTAATAGAAATTTGACAAGTATCCCAAAACAAGAAGCTAATCTTTAACACACAAATAATAACATAACCACATAAATGTATAAATCAAAATTCCAAAACATCTTTACTCATCAATCATTACCACATGTACATGACTAGTGACAGATCCAAAAATTTATCTCAGTGAAAGTATATAAGATGATATAATTTTTAAATTAAAAAAATGACTAATTATATGTTTTCCTCAGTACCGATAAGAGAAAACAATTTTTTATGTTTAAAAAACAATTACTTTATATGGATAAAGAGTCAAATAATTTTTATTTAATTTTGATCAACATATTATCTTAAAAAATGACTAATTAAATGTTTTCCTCAGTACTGATAAGAGAAAACAATTTTTTATGTTTAAAAAACAATTACTTTATATGGATAAAAAGTCAAATAATTTTTATTTAATTTTGATCAACATATTATAATTTTTTGGTACAACTATTATACTTTGGTTTCAACCAAAAAAAAAAAAAAAAAGAAAAGAAAACTCTTAAATTTTGGAAGCATTCCAAAATTTATTCTTGAACTTTATCTTAAATATTAGAAATATGATGAAAAATGAGAGTTTTTAGCCTATCATGTGTTATAAATTATTTTCATTTTTTTAATAATGAAATTAAGTTTCACTTTTAATTTTTTCACACCAATAATTTTTTTTTTTCCTTTTAAGATGAATGCTCTTTTCAATAAATAAAAAATTAAATGCATCAATATTCTAGATGTTGAAAATTATGAAGTTAATGTATTTAAAAATAAAGAAATTAAAAAATATATAGATAAAGAAATCGAGAGAGTTAATAAGAATCCAATTTGGTTATAATACTATAACGTAAAAGATAATATAAGTTTAGTTATGATATTAAAACATAAAATATTTTTCAAATATTAACTTTGGGTATTTTTTTTTAAAAAACTTTTGAGTGCGGCACATTAAAACTATTAAGAGAATAGTGGGTCTATTGGCACCCTCATTTTACTTTTACTACTCACTTTTTAAAACGACCTACCATATTACTTTTAGAATTAAATAACTACTTGTTCTACCCCTTAATTTTTCCAAACAACCCTTATAAATAAATTATTTACTTTTTTCTTTCTCCCCTAATTACAGTCTAAATCCCTATACACACTACAACAATGAGAGCATTCAGAGACGACAAATGTCATTGCTAATGCCAACAAAGTCGTAGCTAATAAATTTTAGCGATGATGAGTTTTAGCAATTAATGACATTGTCGTCGCTGATATTCAACGAAATTTGAAAATTGTTGACGCCATTTTTTATCTTAACGATGACAAAAATCGTGGCTAAATGGAAAAAGAAAAATTATTTTTCATAACTAGCAACGAATTTTTGTCGTCGCTAAATTACCAGCGTTTTACATATTTAATGACGACAATTGTCGTCGCTAATTGATTTTTTTAATTTTTTTTTCCAAAACTGTTTGATTTCACCGACCAAACAGACCTGCAATATCCCTGCCAATTAACCAAAATGCATGTGACATATATACGGAATATATCTACTCATATAACAGTTCAATATAAGAAATTACACCATATAGTTAATTATCTTAGTCTCAAACCTAAGTCATAACATAGTCAAAATATTTACCATTAACTAATCTCCTAAGACAGTGGTCTCATCATCATCATCATTGTCTTCCTGAGTAGGTGGATGGGAAGTCATGGAACGTGGCGGTGGGGGAGGAGGGGAAGGCATAGGTACGTCCAAGTCCAGACATCATATGTTGGGATATGTGCCCATAAACAAATTAGATATATTATTTTATTGATTTAATTTGAGAAATTTTTTAATATTATTTTTGCATGCATGTTTAGATGGTTTATAAATATCGAAAACCCTAGATTATTTAAATGTGACTTTAAATATTGTATATAAGTGTTATATACATTATGATAATATTTAAAGTAAAATAATCTAAATTTATCCGTAATTAAAATTCAAAGTTAGGATCTTTAATTTAAAATTACTAGCACGGTTCATTACATTCTGAATGGAACGATATTATCCGGATTGTTAATATTGAGATTATTGGAATGAAAGCACTTTATGTAATTTGATTATATAGGACTGGAACACGATTAATTATAAATATCTAATAATTTCCGTTGTCATATAAAGCATTCAAAATTAATTAATGATGGTCATATATGAATCGATCTTAATTCTAAGTAATTAATAGACTCATATTTATTGTATTGTATTGTAAAGAAGTCAGATGTACGGTTCTCATAATATTGATTCAGGGCTTGAATAATAAGAGCACTTAATTTATAATTATATCATAGATATATTATTCATTAGAGAATCAATGGTACAGAAGGATAAAGATATAATTAAAGAGGTTAACGGAAAATACCTAGCTTTAATTATGAACCGTTATAGAGGATTGATTTATATGTAGTGACTAAATCAATGGACAATTCAAATCATTTGAATATAATTGTTTTTTTTTTTTTTAATTTTAAGAGTGCAATTCCAAATTTTTAGTGGAATAATTTGGAATTAATAATTTTAATATTTTAATTAAGGTGTTAATTAATTGTCAAAATTATTAGAGTTTAAAATTATAATGTCCATAGTTCCTCTCAACGGCTCCATTGAATCATGTGAACATTATTTTATGTTGGGTTAATTTATTGATTTGAAATTGAGAATTCTATATTAATATTCACACAATACAACAAATTAATTAGATTAATTTATATTTAAAATAAATGATTATTTAAAATAAATTTAAAATAGTTTTAAATTAAATATTATTCAGTATGGTAAGGACCACACCGTAGTTGTGCACCATAGGATGGTTCACATTATTATATCCACAAATGTGGAGTTTTGAATTTTGACATATGTGGAAAAGAAAAGATCAGTTGTTTTTTATTTTGAATAGTTCAAAATAAAATATTTTTTATTTAAAAAAAAGGGAAACTGATTAGATAATGGGAGCTCTCATATCTATCAAACACGGCCACTCTAGGGAGGTAGGGCGTGTCTTTTTTCCATAATAGGAGAAATGGATTAATTAGTTAATTAATTAATTAATTAATTTAAAATAAAAAAAGGTGTTAGTTAATTCTCTAAAATATTAAAAGAGGGTACAGACGGTGTATCTAAAAAAAGAAAGGGGGTGAATACTAATTCCTTTTGACAAAGAAAAAAAATACGTACCTTTTTTTTTTTTTTTTTTTTTTCCAGAGTTTCTTTTCCTCTTCTCCTTTACTTTCTCTCATGAGTTGAGAACGCAAAGTGAATCAAAATTCAGGTATATGATCAAACCCAAAATCATAAACACCCACTCGTTTCCTGTTCATCGTGACTTGGAGAATACTGATAAATAATTGTTGGTGTTTTCTGAAGGATTTGGAGTTCTCAAGAAGGTTCTTAAAAGAGTTCAAGAATTTCGACCTAATCATACAACGGTCAATCTCTAAACCTTCTTTATCATTTTTTTTATTAAAATAATATAATTATTGTCGCCGGATAAAATTTTTGAGAAAAATTTTTATATACGCGATTTGATCTGTACCATGCTTCCGCTATTTTATTTTTTTAAATCGGTTTTCGAAACCAACAATTGGAATCAGAGCCGGCAATACCTTATATTAATTTAATGAGTGATTATATGATAATATTTGTATGATTTTGAGTAGGCACTTGTGCATATTGATGTATGTTTCTATTTATGATCATGATGATTAATGTTTATGCGGTTTCATGGAAATTAGTTTGTATTTTTCCTTTTGATTACATCAATTGTAAATAGGAATCATAGTGTAATTTTCTTTTGATTAGATCAATTGTAAATAGGATTTATGTTGTAATATTTCCATTGATGAAGAATTGTTTTTCATATTTTTTTTTTTAAAAAAAAGGTGGGGCAGCGACTGTACGGACGCCACCGACGACGCTGCACGGCAGCCATGGCCGATCATCGGCTGTGGCCATCGGCCGGCAGGAGCACTGGTCTAGGTTGGTAGCGCCAAACCAAGCAAGTTGTGACTGCAACTACAGTCACGACAAGCTAGGGTCTGGGAACCCTAGCTGGCCCAAATATCTGGGCCACCCAACTGCGGGCTCGGCCTGTCTCAGCACTGGCTGAGGCAAGAGTAGGCTGGGTCTGCCCATTTAGCCAGTGCATAGGCATTGCCCAGGCGAACACCCACCCAAAAAAAAAAGGAAGTTTTTTTAAAGATTTTTGAAATCTATTTTTGAATTTAATTTGAGAAATTCAAGAAGGACCACCACCACTCACAAAGAGGAGTAGGAGAATTACAAGAAGACCCGAAGTTGGAGAATTACAAGTAGACCCAATTTATTTTATTATTTCATTTTTTTCATTTTGGGTTGTAATTTTAGGTTTCCATGGAACCCGGCCAAGTTTTTCCATTTCGCTTGAGTTTGAATGTTTTTATTATGTTGATAATAATTATATTGCCATGCATATCACATGTCATCTTAGATAGAAAAGTGCCTACCTATTTTGTATGTCATGCATTTTTGCGCATTCTCAATTTTTTCTAACATTGTTTTAGCAATTAATTTAATGTGCCTAATCACCAATTTAATGAGATTAAATTTGAAATTAATTTAGCAAATGGATTTGCAAAATTAGTGGGTCAAATGTGAAATTCATAAATTTAATTGTTAAATTTTAAAATATCACAATTGATTTAAATTATAATTTAAAATTGTTTAAAATTATAAAGGCTCAGTTATTTAAAGTGTTTAAATTTTCTAAGGTTCATGAAACAAGAGTTGTTTAATAAATTAAATAGACTTTTACAAAATAATGAGTGGGAGCATGTAATATGACAATATTAACCCAAGGTCTCCATCGTTAGTACAACACTGTGAGTTTTTTAATAGTGCCTAGAGACACTTTGATTTCATCATCCCTACAGAAGGTGTCTATTAAATACAATACCACTGTTGTCTTCCATAAGATAGGATTTTAAAATGTATTTTAGAATTTACCTACCCTACGGCGGCAATTTCTAAGTCAAGTCTAAAAAATCTTATATGGTGGGTTATACTCATAAAGAAGTAATTAAATTAGTTAATTATTTTCTTGACAAAAAATTAAAGGAAATTAATAAGTATTAGAAATATGATATATTTGGGTAATATTTATTAATTGAAAATGTCTCATTTTAAATAGCAATTATTTGACCTACCCTACGGCGGTACTTAGTTGTGGTGATTAAAATTCCATAGGCTTTTAAAGTAAATATGTTTTTGTGTATTTTAACATGTGTATTCATGCATTATATTTACTTTGCCTTTATTTTTGTTACGATATTTATGCAATTATTTATTGAAAAATATTTCTTAATTGTTTTTAGCAAATATGTCAAACCCGATTTTCTCGCCTCTCAAGTTTTAACTGGGGAAAACTTTATCAAATGGAAAAGCAACATGAATATTCTCCTGATAAATGAAAACTACCACTTTGTCTTAAGGAGGATCGTCCTCCAGTGCCTCCAACCAATGCCTCTAAGGCTGTCTCAGACAAGTACGACCGTTAGGTTGTTGTAAACAACAAGGCCTGCTGCTACCTGTTAGTGGCAATGAATGAAGTACTTAGAGCTAAGCATGAGGCCCTTGAGACTATTAGCGAGATTATAGAATCTTTGCAAAACATGTTTGGACGCCCCTCCGAGCAAGCCCGCCATGAAGCTGTGAAAGCCGTTATGAACAGCAAAATGAAGAATGGTTCTTCAGTTCGTAAGCACGTTCTTAAAATGATTCATCATTTTAATTGTGGCTGAAATCAATGGTGCAAACATTGATAAAAAGACCCAGGTTGGCATTATCTTGGAGACACTATCTCCCACTTTTCTCCAATTCAGGACGAACGATGTCATGAACCATAAGATGTATAATGTGACGGAACTTCTGAATGAGCTGCACACCTATAAGACCCTTATAGATGATAAAGGTGGCAAGGCCAATATTGTTGAAGCCAATGCAGCTGAGGGGAAGACTTCTTCTTCAAAGAATAAAAAGAAGAAAAATGTAGGAAAGCAAAAGGGCAAAAAGAAGATCCAAAAGAAGAAGGGGAAGGCTAGTGAGCCTAAACCTAAAGGAAAATGTTTCCATTGCAATCAAGACGGCCATTGGAAAAGGAACTATAAGAAGTACCTTGATGAGCTGAAACAGAAGAAGAAACAAGGTTAATCAGATTTACTAGTCATGGAAACATGCTTAGTTGAGAATAATTTCTCAAGCTGGATTATTGATTTAGGGGCATCTAACCATGTTTGTTTTTCTTTGTAGATGCTTGAGTCATCTAGGAATCTTAAAGAAGGAGTTTTCACGATGAGAATTGACAGTGAGGCAAGAGTATCAGGGACAACAGGAGGGACATCACGATTGGCATTTGCTAATAATAAATATTTGTTTTTAGACAATGTTTATTTCATTTCGAATTTCAAACGGAATTTGATTTTGGTTTCAAAGTTACTTGCACAATTATTTCAGTTTCTTTTGAAGTTGACTCTGTTTCAATTTATAAGAATGGTATGATTATTTGTCCTGGTTACGTGAATAATGGTCTATAATTTATTAAACCAATTTTCAATAACTTACTTCAAACCGAAATGTTTAAAGTCGCTGAACTAACCCCTAAAAGAAGAAAGATTTCTAATGATAAAGATGACACATATTTGTGGCATTTAAGGATTGGTCACATTAACATAGATAGGATAGAAAGACTAGCAAATGATGGTCCTTTGAGAGAGCTAAAAGTTGGCACTCTACCAATATGTGAATCCTGCCTAAAATGACAAAAAGACCTTTTTCGGCTAAAGGTGAAATAGCAAAAGCACCTCTAGAGATCATACATACTGATGTATGTGGCCCTTTGAATTTCAAAGCTAGAGAGGGCTATGAATACTTTGTCACATTTATTGACGATTATTCAAGATACAAATATACATACCTGATGCAAAGAAAATCCGAGACCTTTGAAAAATTCAAAGAATTACGTTCTGAAGATGAAAAGCAACTCAGCAAATCAATCAAAACTCTTCGATCGGATCGAGAAGGAGAGTACCTGGATTATGAATTCAAGGACCACTTGATTGAGAACAGAATATTGTCGCAGCTCATAGCACCTGGAACACCATAGCAAAATGGTTTAGCTGAAAAAAGAAATCGTACTTTGCTTGACATGATGAGATCAATGTTGAGCTATTCTTCTCTGCCTACCTCATTTTGGGGATATGCACTACAAACAGCTGCATATATTCTGAATTTAGTTCCATCTAAGTCAATCCCTAAAACTCCCCTAGAGTTGTGGAATGGTCACAAACCTAGCTTGAGACATATTCGTATATGGGGGTACCCAGCACACGTGTTAAACGAAAAGACTGGGAAGTTGGAACCTCGCCTGGAGGTATGCATGCTTGTGGGCTACCCTAAAGGAAAGAGAGGAGGTATGTTTTATAGCACTCAAGATAACAAAGTATTTATGTCGAAAAATGCTATGTTTCTCGAGCACAACTATAAGGCCGATTTCAAACCCAAAAGTAAAGTAGTTTTGGAAGAGTTGCTAGCTGATAAGATTGGCCCCATACCATCAACAATTGTTGAACGACAAAGAGTAGAGACCACTACTCGAGATCAAACACCACAGCCACCACAATGTAGTGGGAAGGAAATAAGATTGCCCATCTGCTATCGTGAAGATAGAGAAACACAAGTTGCAGTCACTGATGGCAGTGATGATGATCCATTGACATACAAGATGACAATGGATGATGTTGATCGAGAGAAATCGCAGGAAGTCATGAAACTCGAAATGGAGTCTATGTACTCCAATTTAGTTTGGGAGCTCATAGATCTACCAGAAGGTGTTAAGCTTATTGGTTGCAAATGGATCTATAAGAGAAAGAGAGGAGCTGATGGGAAAGTGGAGACTTTCAAAGCTAGGATGGTGTCAAAAGGTTTTACGCAAAAAGAAGGAGTAGACTATGAGGATACTTTTTCTCCAGTGGCCATGCTAAAATCCATCCAGATTCTCTTGTCAATTACTACTCATTATGATTATGAGATATGGCAAATGACTGTCAAGATGGAATTCTTGAACGTTCATCTTAAAGAGACCATTCATAAGGTCCAACCAGAGGGTCTCGTGGTCAAAAACCAAGAGTAGAAAGTCTGCAAACTACAAAGTTCCATTTATGGACTTAAGTAGGCTTCTAGATCTTGGAACATCAGATTTAACGAAGCCATTAAGTCTTATGGTTTTGAACAAAGTCTGGATGAACCTTGTGCCTATAAGCAGATAGAAGGGGATAAAGTGGTTTTCTTAGTTCTTTATGTGGACGACATTCTACTCATTGGGAATGATGTAGAATCTCTATCAAAGGTAAAGAACTGGCTAGCCAACCAATTCCAAATGAAGGATTTGGGAGAAGCAAGCTATATTCTTAGTATCCAGATCATACAGGATCGCAAGAATAGGCTTCTGGCATTGTCTCAGGCTTCGTACATTGATAAGGTGCTTATCGGATTTGCGATGCAGATCTCCAAGAAAGGGAACTTGCCTTGTCAACATGGAGTTCATCTCTCTAAAGAGCAGTGTCCTAAAACACCACAAGAAGAGGAGAATATGAGACAAATTCTCTATGCATCGGCAGTTGGTAGTCTAATGTATGCAATGTTGTGCACCAGACCTGACATATGCTTTGCAGTGGGAGTGGTTAGCTGATACCAGTCGAACCCAGGATTAGATCATTGGGTGACAGTAAAGCATATTCTCAAATATCTAAGAAGGACGAGAAACTATATGCTTGTATATTCTAGTAGGGATTTGATTCTTATTTGATACACAAATTCTAATTTCCAATCAGATAGAGACTCTCAGAAGTCTACCTCTGGGGTGGTGTTCACTTTGGGAAGTGGAGCCATTACATGGAGGTGTATCAAGCAAACTTGTGCTGCTAATTCAACCATGGAGGCTGAATATGAAGTAGCTTGTGAAGTAGCAAAAGAGGCAGTCTGGCTTCGCAAATTCTTGAGAGATTTGGAAGTTGTTCTAGACATGCATGAGCCAATTAGACTCTATTGTGATAACAATGGTGCAGTGGCCAATGCCAAAAAACCCAGAAATCACCGCAAAGGAAAGCACATAGAGCGGAAATTTCACTTAGTGAGAGAGATTGTTAGTAGAGGAGACGTTTGAGTTGAAAAGATCGCATCTACGAATAACATAGCTGATCCGTTTACCAAGACACTACCAGCTCGGAGTTTTGAGCAACATCTTGAAGGGATGGGACTTAGAGACATGTCACATTTTCTTTAGGGCAAGTGGGAGATTGTTGGGATATGTGCCCATAAACAAATGAGATGTATGGTTTTGTTGATTTAATTTAAGATTTTTTTTTCAATATTATTTTTTCATGCATGTTTAGATGTTTCATAAAGATCGAAAACCCTAAATTATTTAAATATGACTTTAAATATTGTATATAAATGTTATATATGGGAGGATAATATTTAAAGTAAAATAATCTAAATATATCCGTAATTAAAATTAAAGTTGGGATCTTTAATTTAAAATTACTAGCGTGGTTCATTATATTCTGAATGAAACAATCTTATCAGGATTGTTAATAATGAGATTATTAGAATGAAAACACTTTATATAATTCGATTATATAGGATTGGAACACGATTAATTATAAATCTCTAATAATTTTTATTGTCATATAGAGCATTCAAAATTAATCAATGATGGTCATATATGAATCGATCTTAATTATGAGTAATTAATAGACTCATATTTATTGTATTGTATTTTTCGACATATCGAGTAATGACACAAATGAATAGTGTCAAATTCTTGGTATATTGGAAATATAATATAATAAATAGCCGGAAATATTAATATACAAGATGAAATTCATTCATTTATAAAGAAGTCAAATGGACGGTTCCCATAAGTATTGATTCGGAGCTTGAATAATAAGAGCGCTCAATTTATGATTAGATCATAAGTATATTATTCATTAGAAAATCAATGGTACTAAAGGAGAAAGATATAATTAAAGAGATTAATGAAAAATACCTAGCTTTAATTAGGAACTGTTTATGGATGATTGATTTATATATAGTGACTAACTCAATGGGCAATTCAAATCCTTTAAATATAATTGTTTTTATAATTTTAAGAGTGCAATTCCAAATTTTTAGTGAAATAATTTGGAATTAATAATTTTGATATTTTAATTAAGGTGTTAATTAATTGTCAAAATTATTGGAGCTTAAAATTATAATGTCCACTGTTCCTTTCAATAGCTCCATTGAATCATGTGAACATTATTTTATATTGGGTTAATTTATTGATTTGGAATTGAGAATTCTATATTAATATTCACACAACAAATTAATTGGATTAATTTATATTTTAAATAAATGATTATTTAAAATAGTTTTAAATTAAATATTATACAGTGTGGTAAGGACCACACCGTAGTTGTGCACCACATGGTGGTTCACATTATATCCACAAAGTGTATGTAGAATTTTGAATTTTGATACATGTGAAAAAGAAAAGATCAGTTATTTTTTATTTTGAATAGTTCAAAATGAAATATATTTTTATTTAAAAAAAAAAAGAAACTGATTAGATAATGAGAGGGAGATTTTCTCTCTCCTATATCTATCAAACATGCCCACTCTAGGGAGGTATTGGGCATGTGTTTTTTCCACAATAGGAGAAGTAGTTTAATTAGTTAATTCATCAATTAATTTAAAATAAAAAAAATGTCAGTTATTTCTCTGTAACATTAAAAGAGGATACATACGATATATCTAAAAAAAGAAAGGGGATGAATATTAATTTCTTTTGACAAAGAAAAAAAATTCATTCTCCTTCTCCCTTCACTTTGTCTCATGAGCTGAGAACGCAAAGTGAATCAAAACTCAGGTGTGTGATCAAACCCAAACTCAGAAACACCCACTCGTTTCATGTTTATCGTGACTTGGAGAACGCTGAGAAAGAATCATTGGTTTTTCTGAAAGATTTGGAGTTCTCAAGAAGGTTCTTGAAGGAGTTGAAGAATTATGACCTAATCGGACAACGATCAATCTCTAAACCTTCTTCTTCATTTATTTTTATTAAATTAATATAAGTATTGTCGCCGGATAAAATTTTTGAAATTTTTTTATATGTACTATTTGATCTGTACCATGCTTCCGCTATTTTTTTTAAATCGGTTTTCGAAACCAACATCATACGACTTTAAAATGGCTGTCATTTGTGTATGATATGTAGACATTTGGCTTTGATATTCATTTTGTTGATCGTTGTAGTGAGACTGTTCGTCCGTCCATTGTTACACATGTGGAGGGACATGTTGCTGTGAAGTAGCTTCTTCAAGGGCAGCAGCAGCAAGAACGTGTTTTCTCATCCTCAGGCTGACTCCTTTCCTGTGGGCTCTATGTGATCCAAGCACACTATCCGCTATCTCTTCTTCATTCACTGGATGTGATGTCTGAGACATGCCTGCAGCAGATACAGCAGCAGCAGCCTGGGTCTGTTGAGTCTGCAACTTCAGCACTTCATCCTACACATTCAATTTAACATAGTTAATTACAATTCAAATATTTCACAAGTTAAATTTACCAAGTGATACGACTTACATATCGAGCCTTTGCAGCATCATTAGCCCATTTTTTGTTTGACTATTGGTGACATTGGCGCCAATTTTCCAAAATAGAAAGCCACTCTCCAGTCTCGGGATTTCTCTATGAAAGGGATAAACTTGTGTTAGAATACGGTAAGAAAAAATGAAACGGATTTAAAATAGTTTTGTGTTAGAATACGGATTTAAAAAATGAAACGGATTTATACAATAGAAAACATATTTATCAATTTATACCAAAAAAGCCTCGTTGCAGAAGCGATCACAAGCAGCCTCCCAATGTGTTTGTGTCCGTACATTGTCGGGACGTTGCCTCTTCACATTACCTACGTTTTCAGCGCCCCCTAACCCAAGCTCCTTGAAGTAGTCATGAAGGTCATTTTTCCATTCCTTACACTGGTCTTGCGCATTACGATCTATCAATAACGCCAATATATGAGTCAAATCAAATTAAAAAAGATTTTACAATTTCAGAGACGAACTCTATAGTTAATACATGCAGGAAATATAAAATTATTTTTCTATTGAAAGATAAAATATTATTACCCGTGTTTCAGATAAAATCTGATCCTTGAATTCATCGGGGACCATCTTCCAACTGTATAATATGGAGGAACTTTAGCCCGCACGACCTGACCGATGCAGTTACTTAGCCGAGCTGCATTTATGCCAAAGCCTTTATATGTTTTCCCTTCGGTGTCGAGGAATACTGGAAGTTTTTCCTTCGCCGGCGCCAACAATTTTGTGGACCACTTTATTTTTAGTGCGCCTACGAACTTTCTTTCCACCGTCAGGGACTATAAAGAAATAGAAGTCAAATTTTGTTTCTAACAATTAATAAATGCATATTATAATACATTCATACCTGACTCACAATGTGCAGGTAGTCTTCTAGGCCCCGGTGGAGGTTCTGAACCTCCAGCAGATCCATCACAAGTAGCAACCGGTCCAGTCATTTGAATACATGTTGAAATAATAGAAATTATTAAGCTGAATGATATCAAAAGCAAAGATCACACAGAACTAATCATTATCTACTAGTAATGTTGGAAAAAGTTGAATTAAGAAGTACATTATTCGTCATCGCTAATACCCTCGGTGTCAGTTTGCTCAGAACTGATATCATCGTCTTCATCTTCATTTGCTGTGGTTGCATCATCATCGTACTCCACCAAAGCATCATCCAACTCCACCTCAAGCTCAACATCATCATTAGTAAGTGTTACATTCTCGATAACATTAGGATCATCATCGTTTCTTATGAATGTTGTCAGAGTCCAAATTAGGTAGCTCAACTACCAGTTCAAAATTTAAAGATGCGTCTTGTTACACCTCAACTGTACTACAATTACAATCTGTATGCTTGGTGTCAGGAAGATCCACACCTGTCGATGACCAAACTGTTGGACCACTCTCCAATTATTCCCATTTAGCTGATCTTCTTGATAAAATACTTGTTGTGCTTGCGTTGATACTATAAAGGGATCATCCTTCCAGGCCTCGGCATTGATAACGCACTCGTCATGTTTTTATAGTGTAATATCCTTTTCTTTCTTGGATCAATGTCAAACTATTTACACTTAAACAATACAACTGAACAATCGCTCACATAACGGAGTACGAAAACTTCTTCTAGCTGGCCATAACAAGTGTTGTTATCAACACCAGGTACGCATACCCCACTGTTTTGTGTTTTACGCCTAAGATCACGATTGTTGCACAGAAACTTGACCCCCATTAACAACCCAAGCCGAGTACGATAGAACAGTGTCATTAGGACCAGACGCCAAGGCAAGCAATTCATCAGTTGCCTCAGGTGAATGATTTTTCCGTAAATCGTACATCTACAACAAGAAAATTTACAAGTCTTAGAAGATCTTATAATATGATATGTCAGTACCTTAAAAAAGGCACAAAAAAATTCAATATTTTTACCTTTTTGTAAAACCATGCTGGAACCTCATCCATCTGAACCTTATTCAAATTTCGTCTACCAGTAGATTCAAGCTCCCTCATGTGTTCCCTGTACATGAAGTCGGTATCATAAGTTTTGATTCATAGGTGTTTGGTACAAAGTTAACAAGTC
This sequence comes from Ficus erecta, assembly GCA_008635985.1. Taxonomy (NCBI): domain Eukaryota; kingdom Viridiplantae; phylum Streptophyta; class Magnoliopsida; order Rosales; family Moraceae; genus Ficus; species Ficus erecta. The sequence goes on along the minus strand of BKCH01000141.1, from coordinate 326,385 downwards.
ATCAAATAAACTTACTCAATATATCTTCGAATTTCCAGACAATTATTTAAAATGTACCACTCAGCCTTCTTACTTTAAGAGCTCATCTAATTGAGTAGCTACAATCTTTCCCATCGGTCGACATTGTGATTGGAAGACTGACAAGTTTTTCTTTGGAGCAGAATCACGATCAGGCATGTTCCTTTCAGGCCGATTGAACTTGGTTTCGACGCCATGAAAGTAATGGGAACAGAAGTCAAAGCCTCATTCACAACATAAGCCTCCACCAATGGTCGTACTCGGTTTCTAACTTACTGCTTAAGTGACCCAAGATATCGCTCGAAGGGATACATCCACCTATCGTAATACTTTATGAGGCACTTTTTTCCCCTTCGTGTTCGGATTCACCCATCGACTCTCACCACATACAGGACAAGTGTTCCTATCACCATTTTCTTTCCAGAATAAAGCTCAATCATACTTGCACACATGAATTGTCTCATAACCCAAACCCAACTTGCGTAACTTCATCTTGACCTCATAATGTGAAGCGGGAATATTGTTTCCTTCCGGCAACGCTTCCTTTAAAAGCTTTAACAAAGCATCAAAAGATTGGTTGGTCCATCTATAAAGCACCTTTAAATGCATCAATTTGACTAAAAAATTCAGAGATGAGAAGCTTTCGCAACCAGGATACAACTCTGACTTGAGCTCGGTAAAAAGGTCTTCGAATCTGGCACGCAGGGTTTTTTTTTTTTTTTTTTCTCAAGACATTAGATGACAGTTTATAGAAAACCTACATCCAATCTCATGTTATAATGATGGCAGAGATTAGACAACAGTTTTCTTAAAAACCGCGGTCTGTTAAGTGTCATTCAATTCAACTTTTACAGGATAAAAACTTATACTGAGATCTGTTTAACGTAATCAGAAACAAAATATCATAGACATATATTTTTCTAAATAGGTCTTAATGAGAAATATACAATGCGATTTTACATGAATTAACATCTACTATACATCACGGAAATATTATGAAATAATATCTATAGTATGACGTTAATTGGAGAGTGCTATATAATAATTGAAAAACATTTAAAATGTAAGCAACACTGTATCATGGTAAAATATTTATATATATATAAACTATAATGTTTGCCTAGTCTCTCAAAATCTGTTATTCTATACAAGCTGGAAGTGGGTCAACTTTTAATGTTCAAGGACTTACAAATCTGATCTAAATTCATGAACCCGACAAACTTTGAGTTAAGTTGCACATATAGTTAAAATATTCTCAGATTTTTAAGTGAAGTTTCATGTAATATATATATGTTAGAAAATATAGAGCATAAACAATGAACAAGAAATTGAAGTATAATATAAAAAAAAATTATTACACCGAAATTCAACCTTAATTGAAGGAAACAACACACAAAGAAGATCGTCGAAGCATGTGAGACACGCTTTCCTTAAAACAGATTCGTCCCCTCCGGTAAGTGCATGAAGCTTCAACGGACGTCTGTCTCCTAGGATACAATGACAAACAGCGGTAGTCTAGCACGATCGAAAACCGCTCCAGTTGAACTTGAAACCAAAACCTTTCCTCTATCACCAAACTCAAGAACCGACCACTAGAAGAGAAAACGCTAGAACAAGGAAACAAGAGAAAGAGAACTTGTGTTGTGTGCTTTTTGTGTGTGTTTTCAAGCTTGTGGAGGCCTCCTTTTATAGGCTCCAAGAGAAGGTGTTACAAAATCAAAATTCAATAGGATTTAATCCGGATTAATGAGACATAATGCAATTTTGGATTAATCATGCACTAATACTGCCCATTAAACTCCATTCTTAACCCTTGGAATATGAACAATCATCATTGGAATATAAACAGATGACTGTTGATATTCTGGAAAAAAATAAAACCGGAATTTATGTTGGAAAAGAAAAATTTTTTTTTGCAAAACAAAGCCCGCGGGAGGGTAAGCTCGACGAACCGACATTCGGGTCACTCACGTCGTGCCGGTCACACATTGGGCCCCTAACCCATCGAGACTGTGATTTGCACCCCCCCTGCGCGTGAGAGAGCCTCTTGAGTACACAATCTTACCCAAGTCCAAAAGTGTAAATTCTTATAAAGTTCATCAAGCTTTTATGCTTAAGCAATGTGGGACACCACATTTATAAGCAATTTTCCAATAAAATTATATTCTATTGAGCACACTTTGAGCATCAATTTCTCATTCACCCGAATACCATTTTGAGCGTATGAATATATGATTTCGATCTCCTCGCGACGGAGAACGCAAATCCACTAAGACCCATTATTTTTACTAAGTGGGTCCCACTCAAATTTGGACCTCAAAATGGTTTAAAAACCATTTTTCCAACAATCCCCCACATGAATGAAATTGACCAACGACGAGGAAAAACAAAAGACACTACATGGTGATAGAGTTCTATGGTTAACATCAGCATAGGATAGGTAGGCGTTAACCCTTGAACCTTCCCTTGTGAAAGTATACTTACTTTACTGACTGATCAGTAGACGCGTTGTCCTTGAACTGTTCTGTCGTTTGTGTAAATGATAGTATACCTCACACAGATATTTTCCTGACACAGTTTCAGTTTTCATGGTTATGTCCATTTTGGCCTTGGACATTGTCTTGGTTCTGCAAGAGTTTTAAAGAATTGAGCCCTAACATTTCTTCTTTGAAGCAGCCCCACTTCTCTCTTACATAAGTGATTTCTTAATCAAGAGTATCCCGCATTTCTCCGCTCGGATTCCCGACACTTAAGAATCATTAAAAGTATAGCTTAACCTATCTCGTACAGGTATCATTGTTTTCATCACAGGAATGAGTTGAAGGGTAACCCCCACAATGATTCTACTCGGTTTATGCAGTTTAGTTATCCCATTGAACCTAGATCTTGGGATCTCCAGTCAACTAGGTTGGGTTTCCACTGTTTCGACCTATTATATCGTGGGCTTAAGTCTCATTCCCCTTGATAATTTCTCAACTAGATCTCTATTCAACTCTTTGGTTAACGGATCCGCAATATTTTCTTTTGACTTTACATAGTCAATTGTTATGATTCCAGTTGAGATTAATTGTCTAACGGTATTGTGTCAAGACGAATGTGTCTTGACTTACTATTATACATGACATTTTGTGACCTGCCAATAGCAGATTGACTATCACTATGTATACATATTGTAGGCACAAGTTTCGGCCATTCTGGAATATATTCTAAGAACTATCATAGCCATTCAGCCTCTTCGCCGCTTTTATCTAAAACTACAAACTCAGATTCCATCGTAAATCTAGTTGTTATTGTTTGCTTAGAAGATTTCCACGATACTGCTGCACCTCCCAAAGTGAATACATATCTACTGGTGGCCTTAGAATCATGTATATCATATATCCAGCTTGCATCTGAATGTCCTTCTAGAACAACAGGAAATCTCGTACAATGCAGCCTATAGTCACGAGTGTATCGTAAGTATCTAAGTGCTCTAACAATTACTTTCCAGTGGTTAGCCCCTGGATTACTCGTGAACCTGCTTAAACAACTCACAGTGAAAGTAATGTCTGGTTTTGTACAACTCATTAAGTACATTAGACTCCCTGTCACTCTAGCATACTCCACTTAAGACATACTTTCTCCTTTATTCTTGGACAAATGTTGATTTACATCAATTGGAGTTCTGGCCAAACCAGAGTCATCTTTATTGAATTTATCAAGTATCTTGTCCACATTGTGTGACTGACTCAATATAAGATCATTAGGTGACCTTATGATTTTAATTCCCAATATTACATCAGCCAGTCCCATGTCTTTCATGTCAAATCTTGAATTTAACACATCCTTGGTAGATTTGATCAATTGATCATTGCAACCTATGATTAGCATGTCATCTACATATAGACAGAGTATGACATATCCATATTCTGTATTCTTGTCATAAATACACTTGTCACACTCATTGATTTTGAACCCATTTGTTATCATGACACTATCAAATTTCTCATGCCATTGTTTTGGGGTTTGCTTAAGTCCGTACAAGGACTTCACTAGTTTGCAGACTTTCTTTTCTTGTCCTGGAGCTATACAACCCTTGGGTTGTTCCATATAAATTTTCATGATCTCCATTAAGAAAGGTTGTCTTTACGTCCATCTGATGGACTTTAAGATTCCGCAGTGATGCAATCGCCAAAATCATTCTTATAGAGGTTATTCTCGTCACAAGAGAATATATGTCAAAGTAATCAATGTCTTCTCGTTGTCTATATCTTTTTATTACAAGTCTGGCCTTATACTTATCAAATGTTCCATCTGCCTTCATTTTCCGTTTGAAAATCCACTTAGAACCTAATGGTTTACTTCCTGTAGGAAGATCCACTAACTCACAAGTATGATTTTGCATGATAGAATCAATTTCACTCTTTATGGCTTCTTTCCATAAAGGACCCTCAGTGGATCTTACAGCTTCTTTATAAGTTTGAGGTTCAGCCTCTAGCATATAGGTCAGAAAATCTGGTCCAAACGATTTTTCTGTCCTTGCCCTTTTGCTTAGTCTAAGCTCTTCTTCCTCATTTCCAGTTTTATAATTTTGCTCTTAGTCTTGACTATTCTTTCAATAGTCTCATACATTTGTTTAGACGAACTTGGATCATCTTCCTTGGAATTACAAGGAAATACATGTTCGAAGAATGATGCATTCCTAGATTCCAATATCGTGTTCTTGTGTATATCAAGGTTTTTAGATTCATGCACAAAAAACCGATATGCACTACTGTTGTGGGCATAGCCAATGAAGATGCAATCAACTGTTTTAGGACCTATTCTCATCTTCTTTGGCCCGGGTACTAACACTTTAGCAAGACATCCCCATACTCTCAAGTATTTGTAGGAAGGCTTCATTCCTTTCCATAATTCGTATGGGGTTTTATCCTCTTTCTTCTGAGGAACCTTATTTAAAAGATAGTTAGCCGACAAAATGGCTTCCCCCCACATGTTCTGTGGTAAACCAGAACTTAACAACATTGCATTCATCATATCTTGTAAGGTACGATTTTTGCGTTCAGCCACACCATTTGATTGAGGAGAAAAAGGTGGCGTGACCTCATGAATAATACCATGTTGTGCACAAAATTCACCAAATGGTTCCACATATTCACCACCACGGTCACTTCTTACCATCTTAATTTTCTTATTAAGCTGATTCTCAACTTCTTGCTAATAAAGAACAAATTTCTCTATAGCCTCATCCTTGCTTTTAAGCAAATACACATAGCAATATTTTGTGCTATCATCGATGAAAGTGATAAAATATTTGTTACCACCTCTTGTTTGAACAAACTTTAAATCACAAACATCGCTATGAATTAATTCAAGTGGTTCAGTATTCCTTTCAATTGTTTGAAATGATGACCTTATTTGTTTTGCCTCTACACAAGTTTCACACTTATGTTTTGAATCAATTTCAAAAGTGGGCATGTGATCCAAGTTAATTAATCTACGCAATTTATCAAAATTAACATGTCCTAGTCTACCATGCCATAAGTTAGAAGACTCAAGCATATAAGCGGAAGACTTTTTATTCTTATTGATGGATTTGGGCTTAACAACAATTACATTCATTTTCCACATCCCATCTTTCACATAACCCTTCCCCACATACATTCCATATTTGGACAACTATTTTTTGGGCCTCAAAAACCATCTTGAAGCCATGCAAGCTTATCATTGTTCCGGAAATAAGATTCTTTCAAACATCAGGCACATACAACATGTTGTGCAGCTTCACTTCCTTCACTTCCCCCTACGCGTGAGAGAGCCTCTTGGGTACACAATCTTACCAAAGTCCAAAAGTGCAAATTCTTATAAAGTCCATCAAGCTTTTATGCTTAAGCAATGTGGGACTTCACATTTATAAGCAATTTTTCAACAAAATTATATTTCATTGGGCACACTTTGAGCATCAATGTCTCATTCACCCGAATACCATTTTGAGCGTATGAATATATGATTTCGATCTCCTCGCGACGGAGAACGCAAATCCACCAAGACCCATTATTTTTACTAAGTATGTCCCACTTAAATTTGGACCTCAAAATGACTCCTGAAAATGGTTTAAAAACCATTTTTCCAATATATATATATATATATATATATATTACCATTAGAGTATCCAATCTAACTAGCATCAGCTTCTGTATACGCTTGATCAATTAGGAATGTCAAACACTATGCAAAACTCTTAGATTCACATGGATAAGGTTTATCAGTAGACATACAAGAACTTTCTTTTGTATAGAATACAGAGCTGATTGCCCATATATAATTAAAGTGGTACAAGATAAAATAAACTATATGACATAAAAAGTTCAGGAAAATATAATGTGGTTGTCGATAAAACCTGAAAATTAGTAATTTCAGGGTTTGAATAATGGTTTTAAATAAATAATAATCTAGAGGCATTATTTATTTAAAATGAGAAACTTGGTAATAAGATTATTGAGTTCGAATCCGACTAGAATAAACCCGACCTGTTTGGCTAATTAACTTAGAGCGGTCTCATAAAATATTCTAAGCTATGTATTGGTCCTAGATTAGTTGTTACTAATCCTAAAAAATGGGTATTGAAATATATTTAAAAAAAAAAAAAAAAAAAAAGGCGTAAAAGCATTATGGTTATAAAAGTGCAAGTCTATAACATAAACAAGTACGATTGTCAAAGGTTGAAAGTTCAATGGGGCAGTTATGATGAGTTGAGACACGGATGTTATTACTAGATTAAGCTATATATGCTAGATGAGACACAATCAGACATATATGATGAGTTGCTTTTTGTCTAGCTAATTCATAACAAATACCAATAAAACTAATTAAAAAAGGACTTTCATCAATATCACAGTTACGACTCTTCTAATTAGTTGGGGTGAATACATTTAAAAGTGTGTGTGTGTTTTTTTTTCCTAAAACTTTTTTAAACATTATGTTGTAATTGGTTCGAACTTCGAATATATAGAAACAAGCCCATATTGTTTGGCCCTTTGAGATCTCACTTATGTCAAAAAAGAGAAAATTGTGAAAACAGTCTTTTTATTAAACATGTTTATGTTTTTTGTCATCTATTAATATGCGTTTGGATTTTTGATAATTTATACTTATTTAATTAAAAGTTGAAAAAACTCAAATTAAAATAATTAGGGTAATAATCCGGAGACAAGCTTTTTGAGAGGCAAGCCTACTAATCACCCTCAACAAGGAAGAGTCATTCACCAATTTGTATTGTAATAAATGGTGGGAATGATATGGCCTTGGGGAATCTCACGGGGATAGCACAAATCAAATTCAATCAATATTTCTTTCTCCACTTGTGTATTAATATTCCACATTATGCTTAATCAAGTAATTGCCCAGTAATGAGTTGGCAGATGACGGGGAAAAATTTTGGTTGATAAATATATATACAACTCATTCACAAAACGAACCCTTAATGTTGTTGGTATTGATAACCAAGTTTAAAAAGTTCCCGAAACAAAAGTGTCGAGTACTTTACAAGTTTTCTCACCATTGACGGTAATGGTTGTGATATGGGAAGTGCCAATGTGGCGTGTCAACAGTGAGGCTATAGAGACGTATATGACACTTGGGTACGAGGTGCATGTGCATGACAGGTAATGTGTTGTGATTAAATTGCTATCAAATAGATATATTTTATATATTTATATATTTTAAATTTAAATTTAAATTTAAATTTAAATTCTTAACTGATGTAACATCTTGAATGGCTATATATATATATATATATATTTTAAGAAAGATTACATTTTTTAAGGGGTAGATTTTTCCTAGACGGTGTCACCAGTCACGGACCCAGCTAGGGACCAGTGGGGGACAATAAAGGGTAACCTATGATATATGTTGAGGTTTGCTTGGAGGTGCCCCCACTAAGTACTCATGGTCAGAATGTAAAATTCTTGGCCTCTGAGTGCACAGTGTTTCTTTGGGCTTCTTTGGGGTTGAACTCCTCTTTCAAATTGTCTAACCCACTTTCCTTCTTTTTTTTTTTTTCCTCTTTTTATCTTAAAAATTCTGTGAATTCCTTTTTTTTTTTTTTTTTTCATTTGGCTTTCTGACTTTCTCTTCCTCTTTTAATTTTTTTGTCCCCCTGAAGCCACTCTCTATCTGTACATATATATAAATTGAATGAAATTTTGATAATAATTTTTTCCCCTGAAATTTTTTTTCCTCTTTTAATAATAATTTAATGAAATTTTGATATACTAATTGAGTATTTATTTGTACTTAATATAAAATACTTAATTGATATTATACAATTATAAATGTTAAATTTCATTGAATTTAAACAACGCTTATTAATATTTTTCGATAATCGAGAGTGTGAGAAATATCTAAGTGTTATCAAACTAGCTCCTCAAATACTCACAAGAATATTCACCAACGGACCTACAGGCGAGCCCTTAACAGCGTGTTTCTAATATTATATTTTGATTTCATAGTAAAAGAATTTTTATGATAGAGCACGTTATTTTACCATATCAATAAAGCATGTTTTATTAATAATTAGATTAGACTTTTAATAATATGTTAAATTTATATATATACGCTAAGAAATATCCCTACAAAGAATAAATTTTCTCTTATGTTAATTTTATTGCCTAACTTCTATCTTAGTTTTAATCATGAATTGTTATCTATATCTCCTAAAAATTTTCTATACTGTTTTTTGAATTTAGAAAGAATAACAAAGACTTTGCTCTATATCTCCTAAAAATTTTCTCTACTGTTTTTTGAATTTAGAAAGAATAACAAAGACTTTGCTCTATATAAAATCGTGGTTACTTTAAAAGAATGAAAGTTGCAGTTCCAGTAATCTACAACGGAAAACTTTATTTATATTATCACCATTCATATCTATTTTATTCTAATAAAATTTCCTATTATTTATAAATTTTAAAAGAGAAACAATTTATATCTTAAGGGATATTACTAATAATTAACTTAAAAACTAATATTATTTAAGTACGTAAAATTAAATAAAAAAGAGTGGAAAGAATTTATATTTTGAAGAATATTGCTAATAATTAAGATAAATACTAAAGTTATTAAATCTGTAAAATTTAAAGAAAAAACAAAAGTGAATATATATAATACGAAGCGCACGTCCGCATAAAAAATAGTATATATAACGTTTGGTTGCTTTCCAATAATTATTAGTTTGTCAGAAAAAATATAGACATTACGAAATTTTTTAACTATAAATATTTTTATTATTTTAATTTTAATTTTTTATATACCTAATTAAGACACCTTTAGCAATATTTAAAAGAGTGAATATCAATTTTTATCATGTGCTCCATGTCTGTCACATCTCACTTCTTTCTTTTTTTCTGTTTTTTCTCGTTGTTTTTTCCCTTCTTTCATGTTCCATCGTCTCTACATTATTAAGATATCTTTAGCAATATTTAAAAAGAGTGAATATCAATTTCCGTCGTGCCCTCCATATCGGTCACTTCTCACTTCTTTCTGTTTTTCTCTTTTTTTTTTTTTTTTTTTCGTTGTTTTTTCCCTCCCCCTCTCTCAAAGGTTGTCAAGCTTCTATAATTAGTTGCAGAGAATCAAAATTTAACTCACTCAAAAATTTGATTTCTCTCTCTCCTATTTCTATTCTCCTAGAAATATTTTATTCTTTTTTCTTTGCGAATTTTCGCATTTGCTTGTTGTTAAAATTTATTTGAAAGGATTGTCAAATCCTAAAAGTGGTTTACTGATCAATCCAAAGCAATCTTTTTTCTGAGAAGGAGCAAATAATGTTTTAAATAATGCATATTCGTTACATGTTTCAAGTTTTCATATTCATATTTGCTAACATATTCCGTTTAATTTGTTTTTAAAACTAAATTGTAATTGTGTTTTCTGTATCTTCAAAGAGTTAATATTCCATAGAAGATATTTTTTGTGGTAGCATGACTTTGGACATGTTTGACAGAGTTTATATATAAGCTATTTTTGATTTTCTGGATTCAAAAGCTATTTTGGAAGTGCTTGAATAGTCTATCGGAAAGCTTTAAGTGTCAAAAGAGCATATAGGCAAAGCCATAAAATATGTCTTCTTAAAAAAGTTTTTCTGAGTAGATTTTGAAACTTGTATAAGAGTTTCAATATGACTATTATAAATTTCCCTCTAACATTTTTATTACTGATTACCAAAAAAAAAAAAATGAATATCTTTGATGAAGGAATCAACTTATTGCTAGATAATCCTCTTGATTTCAAGCTTTGAATTTCTGAACCCTAATATTTCTAATGATGATTCCTTTGAACTTGTAGAAAGAAAATTATGCGACCAAAAGGAAATAGTCAAAAAAATAAATAAGTAAAAGAAAAATCATGTGTCAAAAAAAGAAACATGTAATTTTATTAAAATAAAAAATCATGTTATTATCAATTCTTAAAAAAATTGATAATTATTATGTAATTATATAATATTAGGTAAGTAAAATAAGACATTTTGACAAAAATATAAAGATCTTCTAAAAAGTTTTATAATTATTATGTAATTATATAATATTAGGTAAGTAAAATAAGACATTTTGACATAAAATATAAAGATCATAAAGATTTTGACACAAAAATAGAGAGGGGGGGGGGGGGGGGGGGGGGGGGGGGGGGGTGGGGGGTATAAATGGAAGGCCAATTTCACACGGTGAATTAAAAAACAAAAAACAAAACAAAACAAAACAAAATCAAAAACAAAAATATCTGGTTAGTAGGGTGGAGAGAAGGTTTTGGTTTTGGACTTCGTTTTCCCGGCGGTCGCTTGTGGATGATGAGCTTAAATCCTAATTCTTCACTTACGATAAAATTTATCATAATTTTCCTTCTAGCCTGAAAATCAAAGCAAAGAAAATTGAGCAATAATGAAAGGGCAGGCTTCAGCTTCATGGAAGAGCTCAGCCGTGAAGTTCAGAATGTAAGTTTTTTTTTCCCTCAAAAATTTTTTTTTTTTTTTTTTTTTTTTGTAATTTTGGGAAATGGGATTGATTTTGAGTTGTGGGCATTCTTTGAAAAAAAAAAAAAAAAAATTCATGGCAGTCCAACAGCGGATAATTTAGTTCCAATAAGATTGGACATCGAAGTGGACGGCCAGAGGTTCAAAGACGCCTTCACTTGGAACCCTTCTGGTAATTTTCTCTCTCTTTTCTATTTTAATTATTTTTATGTAAAAGGGGCAGTGATTTTTTTTATCTTTTTTTTTTTTTTGTCTTTTTCCAATGTTTTTGTTTTTGTTTTTTTTTTTTTGATAGATCCTGATTCTGAAATTGTGGTGTTTGCCAAAAGGACTGTGAAAGACTTGAAGCTCCCTCCTGTTTTCATAACCCACATTGCCTCCTCCATTCAGGCAAGCCAAATAAAATAACTTAAAAAGAAATAAAAATATAATTTTTTTGCTGAAAAAAATCAAGTGTTACAATTTCATTTTATTATTTGTAGTAATGTATTAGTTACCCTTTTCTTTTCTTGGCTGAATATTTCCCGCAAAAAGAAAAACTATCTTTAGGAAAGTTCTAGTTCTAAATTTTAGTGTGACGGGCAGCAATGGATTAACTAGTTACAATTTTGAAAAAATATGTAATTACTAGTGTTTATAACTACTTCCTGCATTGTAGGATGATCTTTTCGTATGATGAAACTCTTACATTGTCGGATTTGCATAAACAGTCTCAGTTGACCGACTTTCGGTCTTTTGAAGGACAAGAGATGTATGCTGGCGAGAAGATAGTTCCTATTAAGGTCTGTCTCTGTTAAACGTCGTGATGAATTTTCTCTAACTTACCTGAATGCCCAAGTGTTGACAAGAGTATCCTTGCCTTTTCTTCTCAGCTTGATCTCCGCGTGAACCATACTCTTATAAGGGACCAATTTCTGTGGGTAAGCTGGAAGATTGATTATTAGGTGTAATGCTTTAGACATGCACTTATTTTGCACATTCCTTTCAAACATTGGCTTCCTGGTTTGAGAATTATTCTTGTATGGATTATCAGGACATGAACAACTTCGAGAGTGATCCCGAAGAGTTTGCTAAAACCTTCTGCAAAGATTTAGGCATTGAAGACCCTGAAGTTGCTGTAAGTAGCAGATACTTTATTGTACCTAGTAGCACACAAACTAAATAATTGGTCCTACTTGACTTTCAGCACATGGGGCTTAAGCTTCATAGTAAATTGAAATTCCTCTCCATGAGCAAATTCTCGCTTTGCACCTTCTGTTTCCAATTTGGCTTTTGCATGATTTGACACCCTGCAACTGATTTTAAAGTGAAAGGATGGAAAGAGAAAATGTTCTCGAGAGTTAAGGATTGTCGTCATGAACTAGGACTTGAATTCTTAAATTTTATTTTTCATGTTGCCTGCCTCTCATCTTTTGGCGTTTGTTTGGAATGGATTCCTTCAGAACATTCTTGAACAGTACATAAATGCTGTTTTTTTCCCTTGGTTTTTTCAGCCTGCAATTGCTTTTGCAATCAGAGAACAGCTATATGAGGTTAGATTCCATCGACCTTTCAAACTTTTCTCTGTGTGTGTGTGTGTGTGTGTGTGTTTTTTTTTTAGTGGATATGAATGGTAGCGTAGGACGAAGGTTCAACTTTTTACTTTTTCTTACTTTTTTCCTGTTTCATATTTGCACTAGTTCTGTTAAATTAGCCTAATTTTGTCTTGAATCATGTTCTAGACTGCAATGCAAAGCGTAGCTTCTGCAAGAGAAAGCAGAATAAGCAAGAAAGGTCGTCGAGGTGCTGACCATACACCAGCCAGGTTGTATTTGTGGCTTAATGAAAATTTACAGGAAAAAAGGGATGCAAGTGTGTGACTGACACATTATGAATTTTCTCACAGTAAAGCAAGTGGTACTGCGGTGGACCTCGTGAAGTTATTTGGTCATAGGTCCAGTGTTGTTCGGTATGTCTGCTTATATTACTAACTATTTCGAGAATTTCTTGATTTTTGAAGCTTGTCAAAAGTTTGTTTCTACTCATTTGTCGAGCCATCACTCTCCTCGTATCTGACTTCAAAGTTTAAAGCCCTAAATTATCAGTGCTCCTTTTGTTCTTTCATTCTAAGCCTTTTGGTCTTTCATTCTAAAGGGAACCTTCAAAAGACCCAAATTTTTTTGACATGACCAAGGGACCATCCAGTGCCTTATTCAGTTGTTTTCTTCTATTTTTCGCTTATTTTTGGCTTGCTGAAGAACTCTAAGGTGACTTTTATGGAAAAAAATGAATATCCCCGTTCCATATGCAAGTGCCACTTCTAGCATCATCGCATCCACAACCTTTCCTAGTATCAACACTCTCTTTATCTGATTTAATATCTCGTCTAGAATTTCTTAAAACAACAGTAATAAGCTTTTTGGGAATGTTAACCATGATTTCCCCAAATTTGTAGTGACTAAAGCTTTATATTATAAGAGCGGAAGAAATGAAAACTGGCTTGTTTTTGCTCTATAGAACTCTAGAAGAACCCGAGAAGAATGAGCTCCTTGATTTTTCGTTACATTGTGGCCCTGCCCTCCTTTTTTTCTTGTGAAATTATCCTGTCAATATCATTTCCTTTATTCCTTTGGACAATTTGAATGTGTTGTGTTTATTTCTTTTTTTCTTTTTTTCTTTTTCTTTCTTGACGTCCAATTGCAGAAAACTAAGATGGGATACTTATAATGGTTTGCTTATTGTTCCCAAATGTCAGGAAGAGAAAGGAATGGGATATTTACGAACCGATTGTCGATATCCTATCAAACGAGGAGGTGGATGCTCTTGAAGCCAGAGAAGAGAGGAATGCTCGGTGACTTGACGCTGTTTTAGGCATATTTCAAAATGTTAAGCTCATCCTCTTGACTGGCTAGGAAACTAAATCAACTGCGGTGGCTTGTTAATCTTAGAGCCTTCTTTGAACAATGGTATATTGTACTATTTTGACCTTCAGTTCTAATGTCCTTTGAAAAGGGTAGGACCTTCTTCTGACCAAGTTCAACATGAAATTTTGATCCTACTTCTGCCAGTTAGGTTGTGATTATAAAAAGTTGTTTTAGGTCAGGAAAGTAAAGTTAAAAATAAATAATAAATAATGATAATAATAATAATAATAATAAATAAATAAATAAATAAATTTATGACACATCACGTTATTAAAATATAACGTGTTAAAGGTTAAAAAGTTGGAACAAAAAAGTAATTTTAGTTTTCAGATTTCACATAATTTTGACTTGTATGTATTTATGATGTTTCTGATAATTTTTGGAGAGGTTTTTTTTCGTAGTATGTTAGTAGGAATTCTTTTATTCATAATTTCCTTTTTGTAAAATACCTAGCATTTCTTTTCTTCTCCATGATCCCTCTAATTTCTTACCTCTTCTCCGCTTTGCTACTATGCCAAACGTAGCAATAGCAAAAATGGTTATAGATTTAGCGTAATGATATTCATAATTACGTACAGATAAGATTCAAGTTTAAATTCATCGCCACGTCTTGGGATAAAATACGAGGATAAAGTGGATGATTGGTGAATACCAAAGAATAGAGATTGGATAGAAGCCCTTGCCCTTGCCCTAGCCCTTGCATAGAGAAAAGTAAGCTTTTAGTTGTGTCTTTTAATGGGACCATTCATGATTCATGGTCCATCACCCTCATATCTTCAACTTGAACTTGAAAGGACAACCTTTTTTGGAACAACCATAAGCACAAAACCAAAACCTCTTTCTCTCTCTCTCTCTCTCAAAAAAAAAAATATATATATATATATATATATATATATGGATAAGGAATTGTCAGATCTTTTACCTCTATTCAGAAACAAAAAATTGATATCCTCTTTCTGTCCAAGATAGTTCATTAGTTTCTTAATCATTTCTGGGTTCCAACTTCTCAGGATTAATATCTACTCATTCTCAGTAAAAGAGAAAGTATATACAACATATATATATGCAGCTGTACTTGTTTGAACAAAGTTACCAATGTCAACTCATTAGCCTTTTTTAAGAAGCTTTTAGGCATGTGCAATTCATGCAATATTTCTTTACCTTCACAGGGTGATTTCTTCTGGCGTGAACAGATAATTGAATCATTACAAAAAGAAGCCAAGTGATTAAGCGAGATGAAATCCTCAATAATTCTCATTAATAATCTCACTGTGATTTTTTTCCATTTTATCACAGGGATTCCCTATAGCTTAACATTTTCATTGGAAAAATTACAAGCATTTCAAAAAAAAAAACAAAAAAAGAAGAAGAAGAAGAAGAAGAAGTTACCCATGAAATTTTAGACCTATTTTTGGGGCAAGGCAACCTTCAATTCCACCTTTTGAGAACTAAAAACCAAACCCCCCTTAATTTTCCTTGGTCTTTCAACCGACTTTGAACATATTTTTTAAGATCATTGTCCCAAACACAAACATTAATATCTACAAATTAATTGAGATTCACAGATGCATACCAGATCCAAATAAAACTAGTATGATGCCCTGCAACCATGATCAACTCTTTTTTTTTTTTTTTTATATATATATATAATTATTATGAAGAAGTGATTTTGCAGGGAGTGGACTTGGACTTGTCAAGAATCGACCACATGACTTGAACATCTTCATAAGCACAAGCCATCACTTCTCCATGCAGATCCATCACGCTACTACTCCCATTTCCTTCTATATATATATGTTAAAAAAAAAACTTTAATCAATATACATTTTTACAGACACACACACACACATATATATACAATATACAACATATTATACATATATATATATATATATCATACATATAACATACCTTGCTGAGGCTTCTTGTTAGGATCTCTGGGTTGTTGATTGAAGAAAGTGCAAGCCTTCTTGAACGGGGATGCAATGGTCTTTTTCCATGATGCCATTTTTCTATGTAGGTGTGTATATATATGTATATGTACGAGAGTGTGTGTGTATATATATATATATATATATATAAAGTAGTACTATATATTTAGTGCTCTTCTGAAGAGAATAGGAGCTCAATGATGATGGATGCTATATATACATGTCCTCTAACTCTACAACAAACCAGACTCCGCAAACTGAACCTTTGGCCTCATATATAGTACATACACATATACAAGAGTTTGTGTCTTTGTGTGTGAAATGTATATAAAAATATGTATATGTACAAATCATAAAATATGTATATATGTATATAATAATAATAACAATAATAATAATTGAGGAGAGAGTGGGGCAAGATCCGTGAGATGAGCCTAAGATGAGAGAAACATCGATCACTCCTTTTTTTTTTTTTTTTTTTTTTCTTTTTAATTTTTCTTATCTTGAAAAGAAGGTCGCCGACTGCACCCAAGCACATGGTCCACGCTCCCAAACAGCCCCTCCCTACACGTGAATTCCTTTTACTTTTCTGAGTGTGACGTCTTTTTATTTGTTAGGTCTTGTTTTCTTAGGGTATCTAGTCGTGTGTCTGAACGTCCAATCATATTAAAAACATATCATAATAGAAAAAATCATATAAAATTTTGAAATCTAATTGAAATCCTATTGTCCAAAATAATATGTACCGGTATGATGTTTTTTTTTTTTGTACCGTAGTCACATTTTATTTATTAGGCCTCGTTTATATAGGATATTTACACGTGTTTTTGAACATCCAATCATATCAAAAATATATCAGAATTGAATAATCGTATAAAATTTGTGAAATCTAATTGAAATCCGACGGTCTAAAATAATACAAACCGATATGGTGTTTTATCCCTAGCGTAATATATAATTCTCCTCATTTATTGTATGACCATTCTTTCCCATCTTTCTTCTCTCTCTCTCTCTCTCTCTCTCTCTCTTTTATATATGCATTAAACAAAAATGTTCACATACAATTTATTTCGTAAAATGACCTTTCAAGACGGACTGCCAAATGTATACGTACCTATACTTTTATTATTAATATTATGGCAACCGGAATGTGTGCGGTCAAGAATGAATAAAGATTAGTCAGAGATGAGGATATTAATCATTGTTTACCTACTAGCCACACCTTTGTTGGATTTATGGAACATTTACTTAAATCGACTAATTGAAATGTTGTTTTAGACTAATTTATATATGTTGAAATACGTTCCTCAAACTTATTTTAGGAAAGTAGTTATTTCTGTGTGATCTTTCCTAGTTTATTGTTTCCTATTTTAGAGGAAAACTTTCCTCTTTATGAGGTTTCCGTTTCCTCTCCTTAAGTTTAGGAATGTACAGTTAGGGCATCTATGTATATATATATATGTGTGTATTGTGTAGATGAAAGTAATGCGAATGAATACAGAAATTCATATTCAGAAAATTCTTCATGGTATCAGAGCTTGAGAAATTTTTCTGAAACTCTGTATCATTCTCATGACAAAATACGGTATGGCTTCAAGTCAATCTTCAGACGTCACCTCCGAAATAGAAGGCGCTCCACTGGCAGCGAGCAATCCTGGAGGATCTGACGGCTTATCTATGACCATCACTAGCCATAAACTCAATGGGGATAACTACCTACAGTGGTCCCAATCCGTGATGATGTATATCTGCGGCAAAGGGAAGGATGAGTATCTCACTGGGGAGATCGAAATTCCAGAAAAAGATGATCCTCGATTCAAAGTTTGGAAAACCGAGAACCACATGGTCATGTCCTGGCCTATAAACTCGATGCACAACGAAATAGGGGAGAATTTCCTCCTCTACCAAACGGCAAAAGACATATGGGATGCAGCGAAGGTGTCATATTCGAGTTCTGAAAATACCTCAGAATTATTCGAAATTGAGGGCAAACTCCATGATCTCAGGCAAGGCTCTCTCTCGGTTTCACAGTATTATAACTCCCTATCTAGGTACTGGCAGCAGCTGGATATGTTTGAAAGTCCTAATTGGAAGTGTCCTGACGATGCACTCCAATTCAAGAAGATTGTGGACCAAAAACGTACGTTTAAATTTCTTCTTGGACTCAATCAAAATCTGGATGAGGTTCGTGGGAGAGTAATGGGAACGAAACCTCTTCCATCGGTTTGTGAAGCCTTCTCGGAAGTCCGACATGAGGAAAGCAGGAAAAAGCTAATGATGGGATCCCATTCAACTAGCAATGAAGGCTCTGCCCTCACGATTCGAGGAGTGCAGGATAGTCAAATCACTAGAGATGGTACTGCCTTGGCTGTGCGTGGTGTTCCCGGGAACAGCAACCAGGATTCCAATACTCAGCAGAGACGAGGAAGACCTTGGTGCGATCACTGCAGAAAACTAGGACATCTAAGGGAGACATGTTGGAAAATTCATGGCAAACCACCGAACTGGAAGCCATCCCGTTCCAGCCATGAGAAAGAAGGACGGGCTAATTCTGCAACAACTTCAGATGACCACCACAGCACTACCGACTCCAGTCCATTTTCTAAGGAACAACTCAAGATCCTCCATGAGCTCTTCTCCAAAACCGGTTCCACCACAGGAACGAGTATGCTAGCCCAGAAAGGTATACACTCAACTGCCTTTACAGTAACTAGAAGACAGAAAAAGCCATGGATCATTGACTCTGGAGCATCAGATCATATGCCAGGAGATGCTAACATTTTTTCTGATTATAGGCCGTGTGAAAAGAATTCAATCGTTCGTATAGCAGATGGATCTTTGTCTAAAGTGGCAGGAACTGGCTCAGTTTGGGTTACAAAGGACCTCATGCTAAATTCTGTGCTCCATGTCCCTAATTTAGATTGCAATTTGCTGTCAATAAGTAAATTGACCCGAGACCATAATTGTGTTGCTAAATTTTGTCAAAACTTGTGTGAATTTCAGGTATTGGATTCGGGGAAGATGATTGGCAGTGCTGAAGAGGACTCTGGACTCTATCTCCTTCAAGGTGCAACTCTTCCAATAGGACAAGTCCAAAATGCAAGTTGTATTTCTTTTCAGAGTCAGTCTAGTTCAAATTTCAATAAAGCTAGTGAAATTATGTTATGGCACTATCGCCTTGGTCATCCAAATTTCATGTATCTTGACAAATTATTTCCTTCCTAATTCAATAATAAAAGTCCAAAAGTTTTTAGTTGTGAAATTTGTCAACTTGCCAAACACACTCGAACTTCATTTCCCAGGTTATCATACACACCATCTCATCCATTTGCCATGATCCATAGTGATGTTTGGGGTCCATCTCGGGTAAATAATATAACAGGAGCTAGGTGGTTTGTTTCTTTTGTAGATGATCACACTAGACTTACTTGGATTTTTTTAATGAAAGAAAAATCTGAGGTTAGTGAAATCTTTAAAAATTTCCATATAATGATCCAGACCCAATTTCAGACAAAAATCTGAGTCCTCAAAACTGACAATGCTAAAGATTACTTCAAATCTATCCTAGGCAACTACCTATTGAAAGAGGGTATTATTCACCTAAGCTCTTGTGTTGATACACCCCAACAAAACGGGATCGCAGAAAGGAAAAATAGACACTTGCTAGAGGTTGCACGTTCACTTATGTTCTCCACTCATGTACCAAAACATTTTTGGGGGGAAGCTATCCTTACGGCCACATATCTCATCAATAGAATGCCTTCTAGGATCTTAAAATTCCAAACACCTTGCCAAGTCCTCAAACAGATATTCCCAACTACTAAAGTCATTTCCTCATTACCTACCAGGATATTTGGGTGTTCTGTCTTTATTCACATTCATGCCCAACATCGTAACAAATTAGATCCTAAATCCATAAAATGTATCTTTCTAGGGTATTCTTCTCATCAGAAAGGGTATAAATGCTACTCACCAATCACAAGAAGGATATACAATTCTATGGATGTAACATTCTTTGAACATCAATCCTTTTATCCCAAATCCGATCTTCAGGGGGAGAGTGTGAGTGAACATCAGATTTGGAACTTTGTTGAACCTTTAGACAATGGCAGTCTGAATCCTGATCCTGTAGTTGTGTTGCAACCTACTCCTCAATCTGAATCTATTGATCATGGCAGTTCCCCACCTCAAACCGAATCTCAAACCGACTATATTCCACCAAATCCAAATCAGTCCAAGAGTCTTCCACCAAATCCAAATCTGTCCGAGAGTCAAAGTATGTTTCCACAACTTGCAGTCAAGGATCTTCGTGTCTATACCAGGAAGAAAGGGCCCGGAACTGATATAGAGAACACAGTTTTGATTCAGCCCAGTCAAGAACCTGAACCGAATTCAATTCCTCCAGAAATTCATCCAGGTAACAGTTCCTCTGATCTCAGTCCCACTAATCCTATGGTTGATGATCTAGATCTCCCAATTGCACACTGAAAGGGAGTGAGAAACTGTACTCAGCACTCAACTCCAAGTTTGTGTCATATAAAGGATTATCAAAGTCCTATCAAGCCTTTGTCTCTACTCTTGACAGTGTGCAGGTTCCAGGTTCCAGGTTCGATTCAGAAAGCTCTTAAACATACAGAGTGGAGAAAGGCTGTGAATGATGAAGTCAGTGCCTTAGAAAAAAATGGCACTTGGATAATCTCAGATCTTCCTCAAGGAAAGAAACCTGTAGGCTGCAAGTGGATTTTACAGTCAAACATAAAGCTGATGGGAGCATTGAGAGATTTAAGGCTCGCTTGGTTGCAAAGGGATTCACTCAGTCTTATGGGATAGATTACCAGGAGACTTTTGCTCTAGTGGCTAAACTCAATACTATCCGAGTGCTTCTTTCTTTGGCAGCAAATCAAGATTGGTCTCTTCACCAATTGGATGTGAAAAATGATTTTCTGAATGGTGACTTAGATGAAGAAGTCTACATGGAGATTCCTCCGAGACTAGGAAGGCTATCTGATGGCAACAAGGTGTGCAAACTTCGAAAGTCTCTATATGGCCTAAAACAATCTCCTCGTGCTTGGTTTGGGAGATTTACAAAATCTTTAATCAGTAACGGGTATACTCAATGTCAGTCAGATCATACATTGTTTGTGAAGTTTTCCCAAGACAAGAGAATTGCCACTCTCATTGTGTATGTGGATGACATTATACTAACTGGAGATTATGAGGAAGAGTTACAGAACTTGAAGAAGTACCTGGCCAGGGAGTTTGAGATCAAGGACCTCGGGTTTTTGAGATATTTTCTTGGAATGAGATATTTTCTTGGAATGGAAGTGGCTCGGTCAAAGCAAGGAATATTTATCTCTCAGAGAAAATATATCCTGGATCTTCTAAAAGAGACTGGCATGCTCGGGTGTAAGCCTACTGACACACCCATGGATCCAACCAAGAAGATAGGGACTGAAGTTGGAAGTGCTCCAGTGGACAAGGGGAGATATCAAAGACTTGTTGGTCATCTTATTTATCTTTCTCATACTCGGCCAGACATTGGGTTTTCTATTAGTGTTGTTAGTCAATTCATGAACAACCCAACAGAAGAACACATGGAAGCCGTGTACAGGATTTTGAGATATCTCAAAATGACACCAGGAAGAGGACTGCTGTTTAAAAAGAATTCTAACAGAGAAGTCGAGGTGTTCTCAGATGCCGACTGGGCAGGAAATTTACTTGACAGAAGATCTACATCGGGTCACTGCTCCTATGTGTGGGGAAATCTTGTAACATGGAGAAGCAAGAAACAATTTGTGGTCTCAAGGAGTAGTGCAGAAGCAGAATTTCGAGCCCTTGCACTTGGAATTTGTGAAGGTATGTGGATAAGAAGATTACTTGATGAGTTACGAGTAAGCAAACCAAAGTCTATCAAGATATTATGTGACAATCAATCTACCATAAGTATTGCCAAGAATCATGTTCATCACAATAGGACAAAACACATCGAGATAGATCGTCACTTCATCACAGAGAAGATCGAGAATGAAGTAGTGCAGCTAATCTATGTCCCTACAAGATTTCAGACTGCAGATATTCTTACAAAAGCTCTTCCAAGAATCAATTTTGAGGAACTATGTAGCAAGTTGGGAATGTTCAACATATACAATCCAACTTGAGGGGGAGTGTTGAAATACGTTCCTCAAACTTATTTTAGGAAAGTAGTTATTTCTGTGTGATCTTTCCTAGTTTATTGTTTCCTATCTTAGAGGAAAACTTTTCTCTTTATGAGGTTTCCGTTTCCTCTCCTTAAGTTTAGGAATGTACAGTTAGGGCATCTATGTATATATATATATATATATGTGTGTATTGTGTAGATGAAAGTAATGCGAATGAATACAGAAATTCATATTCAGAAAATTCTTCAATATATATATATATATATATATAGTCTCTTTTGTAATATGTAGCAGACACTAAATTGTTTATCCATTTACAAATAATCTTGTAATGGACTTGTTAGACTATAATTGATAAATGATATTAGAGTACTGATATTACAAATCTTTTTTAACCACTTATACTAATGGATTTATATAATTTATAATATGTAAAATTTACTAGACTTTGGTGCCTGTTGGTGAGTTTGTTATTATTCTTACGCGGAAAATAGTCATTTTCAAAACACACACACAAACACACACACACACACATATATATATATATATATATATATATATTTCCATTAAAGGGTAAATAAAGAGGCTTCAATAGCTGTTTTGTTCGACGTACAGACATACGTTTGCCTCTTAAGTCTCATCCCGTGTACGCCCTATGGCATATCATACTTTTTTTCCCCCCCCAATAAACTACTTATAAGGTATTTTTTTTATTTATTTTTAATAATTTAATGAACACACACAAGCAAGTAACACGCATATTCTTCAGACAAATCAACTACAAAGGTTTTCAACCAAAAAAGGAGAGCAAAATATTTCAAGAAGTTCAGTGAATAAAAAGCACAAAAAAATGTTGATCAGATTTTACAGAGTGACAGATCCAAAAAATTTCTCTTAGTAGAGGCACACATGAGGAGAAAAATTTTAAAATTAATAACTTTATATGATAAAAAGTTTAATATTTTTAATTCTAAAGAATTTTTTTTCATGTTTATTACCATATAATAACTATTACATATTGTTTTTATATTTTGAAAATATTGTGAAATTTAGTCTTGAACTTTTTCTCAAATGTTATCATAAATAAAAATTTTAGCTCATGATTTGTTGTATGTTGTTTATAATTTTCTAATTAAAAATTAAATTTCACTCTAATTTATTCTGCACCATCATTTTTCGTTTTAAAGGTAATTCTTTTACTAATAAATGAAAGAGTAATTAGCCTAAATAGTTCCTGAACTCTTTCGAATGTAACAGTATGGTCCCTGTTTTTTTTTTTTTTTTTTTTTTGCCGAAATAACCCTGGACTCTTATTTTTTGGCCATTCCAATCCTTTCTGTTTGGTTTCATTAAAATAATTCACGGAATGATCACGGAAGAAGCACGTTTTGTGTTTTTTTGAAGGAAAATACCCCTTAAACGATGAAAATACCCTTATTTATTTTTAAGATATATATTTAAAAAAAAAAAAGGAGAGACCTCTCTCTCTCTCCCCTCCCCTCCCTCCCTCCCTCCCACCCCCACCCCCCCTATATCAGACGTTGACGCTGGAGCCGGAGCCGGAGGCCGTCTCCCTCCCTCCCTCTCTCCCTACTTCCCCTCCCCCCCTCCCCAACGCGATCCCCCTTGCCCCCGCATGATTTGGGTTTTGCTCCCCCCCCCCCCCCCCACCCCTCCGGCGCTGCAATTTCGCGCCCTCGTCCCCTCGGCCTCCGTGATATGGGTTTCAGACCCCCCGGCCTATCTGAGTTTTGCCCCCCCCCCCCCCCCCAAGCCCGACCTTCTTCTCCGTCATGGCCCCTCCCCTATGGATAGGGTTTTTGGAAATGGAGAGAGAGAGGGAGGATAGAGAAAATTATTTTTTTATTTTATTTTGCTAAATTAATTGTTATTAAATTACTAAAACAACCTAAAAAATTAGATCGCATGCATTGCATTGGACTAATTTCGTAAAAACTTAACGGTTTTGGACATAAATAATTGAAATAGCCAAAAAATAAGAGTTCAGGGTTATCTCGGTAAAAAAAAAAAAAGGGACCAAACCATCACCTTTGAAAGAGTTTAAGGATTATTTGGCTCAATTACTCTAAATAAAAAACTTACACGCACAAATGTTAAAATTGTTGATAATTTTAAAATCAACAAATTTTTTAAAAAACAAAAAAAAAGTTAAAAAAAATGAGAAAGAAATGTATATAAACAAATCAGGAGGAAAAAAAAAAGAATAAAATGTTGGTGATGGTATTAAAATATAAGAAAAAGTTGAGTGTATTAGGGTACATTTGAGAAAAAACTTTTGAGTAAGGACGAATTACAAAATTTTAAAAAAACGTGAGGGTAAAATTTAGATTTCAAGAAATTGAGGGGGCTTGTGCCCCACTGACCCTTATATATATCTGTGCCTGAATATACTGTTTGAGTTCCCTAAGAAAAATAATACTCTCTTAGAAAAAAAAAAAAAAAAAAAAAAAAAAAAAAAAAAAAAAGGAAAACCAGGCTCTTTTCTTTCTTATTATTAAGCTGTCCATACAGTCAGTCATTATAAGTCCTTTTTTTTTTTTTTTTTTTTTTGTGACAAGTAAGTCATTTACAGTCCATTGGTACTTCATGAATCATGAATTCATGACACAGGATCATAATATAATGTTCTAGTACTACTCCCAATATATATATATATATATATATTAGAATATTGGGTTTTATTTATTTATTTATTTCGTTTTGCTTGAATATTGGTTTGATCTATGGCTCTACAAATCAAACCCAATACTTGAAAAAAAAAAATAATAATAAAAAATAAAAAAAATAAAAAAAAACCAGCTGAAAAGATAGAAAGCAAATTAACAAAGTTATTTGCTGATTACCTTTTCTCTTTATAAGATATTTGATGATTTCTTTGTAATACTGTTATTTGCTAATTACGTTTTCTCTTTATAAGATATTTGATGATTTCTTTGTAATACTTTAAATGTATATGGGCTATTTTTTTATTTATTTTTTATTTATTTTTCTTTCAAATTTGGGAGTAGGGGGATTATGGGTTTCATCTTTTGGTAGAGTCAAATGCGGCATCACCGTTAAACTAGGCTTGCAATTACAGAGAATTATATCTCTTTATCAGTATAGTGCACAAATTTCTTGTTTGTAATATTAAATAAAAAATTACAAATAACTGACTTAACTAATAAAAAATAGATATGTAAATATGTGATACGGATCGCATAATTAAAATATGAATTTATAAAAAATACATTAATTGAAGATGATCACACCAATAATAATTAATAATAATAAATATATGGCATGCGACTCAAATAATATGCATTTGCATTTGGATCAAACGACACAAGGAAAAAGAGACAAGCCTCGTTATGGAACTATCCAAACAAGACCTCTCTCCCCACAAAAGACATGCATGTGACACCCACATGCCGTGGTACGAAGCAGGGAGACCGACATAATACAGCCATATCTAGATGCAGTTTCTCTAAGAATAAATACCCAATACCCAAGCCTAATTATTTAACCCCTACACCTCTTGTTTCTTCTATTTAAAAAGCAAAATTTAAAAATTAAAAACACCTTTTCTTCTCCACATACATATCTCTCTTTTTCTTTCTATACAAATATGTTTAAGTAACGGTAATTGCACAATTAATTTTATTATAAAGTGAAAAGTTCGAATCCATATCTCAAGTTTTTTTTAAAAAATTTTTTACTTGAAAGTAAAAGAAACGTTTTTTTTTTTTCCTGAATTGCAAAAAATGGTGTAAACAAATCAGTCATTACGTAAATTGTTTGATTTTTAAAAAAATAATTTCAAATTTTGGGCATTTTGTTTAAGCACACCCTCTAAAGCCGGCCGTTTCCCCTTTCATCCTATTTTATTTGTGCATCAATACAGATAATTTGGTGTCTTTCTACAAATTTTTCTTGTTTGATGTAATTTGAGCATACCCTCTAATTAATGAGACACATACATAAATGATTCGTGCTAAACTTGTTATTATAATTTTTTGTTTTAACCCAAAAAAAAAAAAAAAAGAAACTATATTAATCTGTAAAGAACTAGTAGATGCCGTTGATTTTAATCATGAGTTTGACAGTGGCATTCTCTCGTTTCGAAGAAACATGATATTATTAATATGTTAGTCTTATCCAAATTGAGTGCCTCAATGAAGCATAGGTTCCAATAGCACATGATCTTCCTAGTTTATTGCGTACTAACTTGTAAAATAATAAAAAGGACGGCCATATTTGCAAATATTAGAAGAAAGGAACTTTTAAGGTCAAACCCAACGTCTACTCAACTCTCTTGAAATTTAAAAAGTACATGACTTAGAAAAAAATAAAGAAATTTAACTGAAATCAAAATATAATACTTGAAGTGCTTTTTAAATGAAGTAATTAGAAACAAAAACCAAGGTTCAGAACCTACTCCTTTCATATTTCCTATCCAAAATCTGATAAAAGATTAAAAACCTAACATAATTGAAATTGCAGTTTCTTTTTTATTTTTTTTCCTGAATGTCGAATTATATTAAAATAAAGATTAAAAACCTAACATAATTTATATTGCAGTTTTTTTTTCTTCTAAATGTCGAATTATATTAAAATCGAATTATAATAAGAAAAACATACGAATATTATTATATAAATCCAATGAGAAATAGATTATCAAAAGTACTACAAATTGATAGGACTTGCCAATTTTTTATTTTTATAGTACTCTTCTCATTTTTGATAATTTGTATTCTTGAACGATCATATATTTATCAAATTTCGTTAAATTTACAGTTTTTTACCTAAAGTGATGGCTCATAACTTTGTGGTCAATATATATTGTTTTGTATTTATACACAACATTATCCTATAAACTTAAAGGGTATTTAGAACTGATGTCCCCTAAACTAATCATCCATTGGTAATTTGCCATTCAAACTTTTATTTTTATTTTTTTATAATTTACCTCCTGAATTTGTTAAATTAGCCACTAAAATCCCACGTACATCTCATGTAAAGATGAAAAATCTCATTTCAAAAAAAAAAATTCAAATATATACAAACCCTAATAAAAATCCTTACAAATCTATATCTTCAATTTAATTTAAAACTAATGGGGTATATTGCTAGCTCAAGTGGTTGAGTGCGTGTAACAACCCCTCATGGACCATTACTGTTGACTTCTCTTTTAATCATTAATCTCTTATAAAATTACAAAAAATATTAAACTTGAAATAAAAATCTTGACTTATCGAAAAACTTTACTTAGATAATTTTAAAAAACTATAAAAAAAAAATTTTAAAACAATATCAAAATAACCTTCATAAATTTTTTTTTTAAAACCCATTTCATGAAATAGAATTTAAGTCCATATGAATCATCTAATCAAATAATAATAAACTAAAGTCTCAAAACTTATTTGAAATTAAAAATGTTCATCTCATGATCGTTCTTCCCGTTTTCGTATCACATAGCATCCTGCTTCCGCTCCAAACTCCTTCAAATGCTGCATCTTACCCTTTCTTTCATATGCAACATGAATTAACTTTAAATAAGTAAAGGCCTAGTAAGGCACTTAAATCTCACAAACGTAAATAAACGTTTTTCTTTATCATTAATGTCAAATATCTTCATAAATAAAACATCTGTAAACAAACTTTTTAACTTTCAAAACCGTCATATATTGGGCCTAACGTTGTACCGTCATAGCGCACTAGTCATGGAAGGAGTGGGGTAGCTATTCCCAAACCAACGATGGCAACATCATCATCGTCATCATCAAGGGTATATAGCACCATTTTAAAAATTAAAAATACATATGCATACATGTATATATTTTTCAACAAAACGTCATCATAAGAGAAGTATTAATTAAGAACATCATAACATCATTATCAAAACATATACTTCTCAAATCTTTGATTCATGTTGCAGGTGAGAGTGTACTTACATAAACGCCTTACTTAACCCTTTTTAATTTTTTCGATAATAATGCGCGATTGAGGTCTCAGGTGCTCGCTTTTAGAACCGTTCATGTCATGAATAATAAATATAATAAAATTAACAAAAGATCATAATAATTCATCAAACACATTCATCGTATTATAACAGCGCCTAATAGACCTTTTTCATCAATTAATAATATCAAAATACAAAAATCAAATAATTACATAAAATTACTAAACTTTACAAAAACTGACAGCCAGACTTCTGTCCTTTAAAACATTCATAAAATTCGTACATGACTCCAAATGATCTAAAACCAATTGTAAACGAAATTAGACATCCAGATCTTTTTAACAGTACATAATTGTTAAAAACGGAGACCGTTTGAACCCTCAAAAATAGTTTTGAATATGATCACCAAAATTTTACAGCAACTGGTAGCTAGACCTCTGCCCTTTGAAAAATCATAATAATTCACATATGTCTCCAAACGATCTAAAACTGATTTCAAATGAAATTAGACATCCAAGGTTTTCTAACAATAGCAAATTCGTTAAAAATGGAGTCCATTTGCATCCTCAAAAACAGTTTGGAAAACTTATCATAAACTCTGAAAAATTCCAGTAGCAGTGGTCAAATCCGAAAATTCATTAAAAATATAAAAATTATCACAACGTACATGATTCACATACACACACACACGCAAAACATCCCTAAGATACTAAATCACCATACCGAATAAAATCATGAATTGAGAAATCAAAACCCCTAAAATCGTCTTGTGATAGAATCAACTATAGTCATTCCTTCGATCATCATTCCATAAATATTGCTTATCATCTACTCAAGACGAAACTCATCAAGAAAATTGCTCAACGCACCCCCCCTCCCCTGAAGGATCTCAAACCAAAAAGAGCAACAATAATAATCATCAAACAATGAAACAAACATACCTTGAAATCCGTTTGATTTTGGCTTGAATGAATTTGGAGGTTTGGTAGATTTTTTTTTTTTTGTGCGTGTGAGATGAATAGAGAGAGAGAGTAAGCGAGAGAGGAGACTAGGGAAGTGAGAGAAAGATACTAGAATTTTGTATCTTATAAAAATTGTAAGTGATTTAATCCCAAATCACTTATGGAATTAATTGGAATATTAATTGGCTCAAATTAGGTGATTTATAGGTTGGCAATCACTTATTTAAGGTAGGAAATTTGTCAGATATCAAGAAAATTTACAAGGAAATCAATTGTGTATTAATTAGCTCATTCACCTCCTTTTTTTTTTCGGATAACATATTATCTCTCTCTCCCCCCCCCCCCCCCCCTCTCCTCTCTTCTTCATGTTTTCAAATCAACATTCCCATTTTTTTTCTCCTTTTGCCGATTGCTATTTATAGATGATTTATATATACATATATGTATATAAATGTACACATCATACTACACATATAGATATATATTACGTAATATACTTATTTCAAAAAATTTCTCTAATTAAACTACCATACAAAATTATCAAGTCATCATAAAAAAAATTCATCAAATTTGACATGAATTTTGTTCTAAATATCAAGTCCTCATCGCGTCACTTGTGAAAAATAACTCAACATAATATTAAAATTAACTAATTGATATTTCATCACATTACCCATGATAATTTCTAATGTTAAATTTTTAAAATTATTTTTAGTTAGGATTTTGGGCGTCACAGTGAGTGAGCGTATAATGCCGGATTTGAATTATGGACTTTTCATTTCTTAACAGCAGTAAATAATAAAATAAGAAAAAAAAAAAAAAAAACTAAATGAGGTACATTGTCATAATTTAATAAATTAAGAGATAAATTATCAAAATTAAAAATTTGAGAGGTAAGTTACCAACATGTGATAAAGTTAAGAATATCAGTGCTAAATACCAAACTTAAACCCTTTGGTAGTTACTTTCTAAAGCTAGTTAAAAACTGATCCTTTTGGCATATTCTTAATGTCTCGTGTCTTTGAGCAACTGGAATATTGTAAGTTTCACGCAAGGAAATGTGACAGTACGTCCCCCTTTACTTCCCTTGTCCGTAATTATTATTAATATTCTTATGTCTTTCCTTTTTTAATCTTGTCGATTCTACCCACATGGCCAAACAAAACTGACAGTTTTATCAGTGATGTATTATTATTATTATTATTATTATTATTATTATTAGTTCTGGTAGAACATATAAACAAGAAATTATTAATGGTATTAAATAACAAGACTCCGTATGCATGATTGATGAGTGGTTTTCACATGTTGGACAGTTTGCATGTTTGGACATTTGAATTATCAAGGTCTTTTTCTCTATATCATTTTCTTTGCTTTTTCTTTTGTTCTTTTTGTAATTTTGGCAAGACCCACTTAACAATGAAATGGGAACATAATTAAAGATTATGATTGTAAAGCAAGTGAGAGGGACCTACTATGAACAAGCCCAACTCAAAAAACAAAAAGACAAAAAAAAAAAAAAAAAAAAAAAGGAGATTGGATCAGATCCTTTAAGCAAAATTTAATATAGATTCTGCCAAGTGCAAAGGAAACTATACGGACTACGGCCGAAACTAGAGAACCTGCAAGGTTGGTCCAAACAAAACCACTGCCTAATTACTTTAGAGGGAATAGAAATGAGGCTAGTAAAGCACAAACAAAAACAGAATAACGAGGGTGTATTTCTAAATGTTAGATAATAAAAAAATCAAAAATAAAAAAACTAAAAATGAACCTAATCAAAATTTAGCAGTCTAAAACTTTATTTTATTTTTTTTAATCTTATTTTTGAATTTGAAGGTAGACAGAAGGGAATTCAAACTATGTATTTTATGGAGTAAAATGTGTAATTACTACTAAACCACCTAAAACCACCGGTAAATTTTCATTATGTTCTTTTTTTTTTTCTTTTGGTTAAAAAAAGAAAAAAGGAAAATTGTAAACCAAGTGGTCACATACCTCAACTTTTTAGGCTATAGGATTGTCTCTTAAAGCCAGAGCAAGTGGGCCCCAAAATCTCCTAAAAATTAGATGTTTGTTTTTTCATTTGCTTCAATCATATTCAGTCCATACACCACATCCCCTCCCTTTGCTTTGCCATCGTTTCACTCTTCAGCCAATATTGATTTATGATTTTTTAAAATAATAATAATAATAAACAAATACAATTCTCAACCAAAAACATCTAGTGTCTTTAACAAACACTTCAAAGTGGCATAATTACGATACATTTAAATGAATTATACACACAAAAACATGCCTACATGAAGCAAATTACAAATAAATTTTCAGAAATATAATTTAGAATATTTCTCACTCAAATAGACATTGATTGTTGGAAAAAAAAAACGAAATCCAGGGAAGGCATCTAGAACACTTGAAATGAGTTGGGGTGGTGGTGTGTGTCCTTGTTGAAGAACTAGATGATATCTCTCCTTCAATAGTGACTGCACAACCATTTGCGGATCGATATCGTTGAAACCACCTGAAAAAAGATAGGATGAGTCATTAATCACCTGACCAGAAAAAGGATACTATACCCAACAACTGTGTGTCCGTGTAACACGACATGAGAAGAGCTATACCCAATTCAAGTTACTTTGACCAGAAAAAAAAGATGAGTAAAAAAGAGAGGCCTACCCAATTCAATCACATGATCTTGCTCTTCCACATCCCCCTCTTCAATAATTGTACCATCTTGCAAGCCAACAGCTGCTTTTGCATACCTGTTGAGAAACTCTTCCTCGGTTTCTTCGTGTTCATCAACCTCAGAATCCTGCAAAACACAAATTAAGGTTTGTTGCATTTACTGCAGTGTATAACGACATACACGTTTTTGAAAATTGAGTTAACAGTGGGATTTAAACCTCGTCATCATCTTCAGTTTCCTCATCAACGTCCTCGTCACTATCGGCCTCTTCATCATCCTCATCTTCTTCAACTTCGTCTCCTTCCTTTTCCATTTCTATAAACCGAACAAATGCCTCCAGTAGTGAATTTAGCAGATGACCGCATGGTTTCCCTACTTCCAAGAGCCGTTCAATTACCTTGGCCTCCGTCATCACTAAGAGCCACAACCAACGATTAGTGATGTCATATGTTTTCAAACAATTGGACCTAACAAAATTGTGCCAAGTAGTGGAATGGTAAAACAAGGGTCACAATGAAGAGGCAATTTATTTTCTGCATAATTAAGTGTAGTCACACAGTTTAACCACAGGTCAATAGTCTTCCAGAGCTACCAATTAGATGAGAACAAGAAACTAGTAAGAAAATAGGAACGCTTCGAAATCTCGGAACTGCCGTACAATGTACAATGATCAGTTACCAATTCAACTGAAACTCAGAGTCAAAATCAAATGAGCTAAGCAATCAAAGGGATGTATCCTTTGGCCTCACTAACAATAAAAAGATGGAACTCTATAATTACTTTGATAGGTAAAAGAGGTAACCCATATTCATAAAATATTTATAAAAAAAAAAAGAGACGCTAGATATGAGCAAATACTCTGAGAGGCTAGGAACCAGTAATGTAAATCATCACTTGATATGTAAAGAAAATACACTTCACTTGGATTCCACATAAGCCAGGAAATGAGCTACTTACCGATCAGCTTTATCTCAGACTCCATTGTCAGACCAGGTTCATAAGAACTAGAGCAGACATATTGCAATGCAGATAACCAGATTGCAAAGCCTCCATCTCCATCTTCATCTAACATTCTCTCTACAAGTTCAGGATAACACAAATAGCATGATGCTATGGCAAGCAACAGAGGCTTCCAGAGCGAGCAAGGTTTACTCTGAACTTCTTTGAAACGAGAGAAAGCAGCCCTAGAAAATGAAAGTGCCAATGACTGCTTCACATCCTCGGTTTCAATCGTGTAACTGGGGACATGTAGAAGCATGTGGACACAGGAGCAGGCCCTCCACGTTGCAGATGGATGTTGAAGAATAGCCTCACTTACAAAAGCACCAATTCCTTCGAATATGGAACGTTTAGGCACAGCAGAAGTTGGAGATGGCATTGGTTTTGCAATAAATTCTCGCAATCCATACTTATTTTGGAGATCAACAACTTCCTGAATGCAGTCAAAGACTGACAAATCTTCGGATTCCTCCCATGCATGCCAATCCGCAATCAAATCGGTCCAAACAAATAATAAGTCAGATATTTTAAGCTCCTGAATTTCATTGCTTCCAGTAACAGACAGTATGATGGACCGTAGCAGCATAGATGCATCATCTATGCAAGATGGAGTGGAACCCTCACCTTCCTGATCCACACCATAATCATTGAGACAGCAATTAGTAATTAATATGAAATCCAAAAATTTTCTCATCTTTTCTCATCTTTAAATGAAAGTTTCCACTGCCTACTAGATGAAAAAAGATATATCAATCTGAAATCCAAAAAGCAAAGCTGATTGATATAATAAATGCAGAGAGTTATTTGTTCTCTAACCAATGGATGCATGAATGGAAGCCAAGCCTGTTGCAAAAGAACAGAAAATGCTCTTCCGACAGCAGCTTGACCGGATGCCCACTTTTCACTAGATTCCTTTTGCTCATGTTCTTCAGCGAGAAAACTTTCCCAAGATTGAGCCATCACTGCTAATGCTGCAAAGCCCTTTTCAATCATCTATTACCAAAAAGTTCAATTCATTAACGGCGCCATTCTTCACTCATTGTGTTCATCAAGTAAACAAATCATTTGAAATAAAAGAGGCAATCTACTACACGTGTTTACATCGGACAAGCAGTAATATAGAAGATGTTGCTAGTGTTGGAAGTCAAATAATCATGGTCATCAAATCTCAGTAAAATCTCTCTTGAAACCATTAGATTTTGACAGACAAGCATGAAATTTACAAGTAATTTGTTAGGAACCCATTAGATAGAACTCGCCCTTACAAAACCGGCTTGCAAGGTGAGGGGACCCAAGGGCTTATAAAACCCATTATATCTCTTATAATCTTTCCATGTTGGACAATTACATAATTTTACGTTACCCCCCACCCCCCCCCCCCCCCCCCCCCCCCCCCCCCCCCTCCCCCGGTCCCGGGCGATGAGCCACACACATGCAACTGCATAGATTATAGGCCAAAACTTTCATTCAGGCACCATATTATACTCCATTTTTTAAATTGTAAAAATATCAAACCCTACTGCAAGAGAGAGAGAGAGAGACTGCGAGCGCCTTATAAGGATATATGCATACTTGTGGCCATGGCTCCAGATCAGCAGGTATGCACTTAGAGATTGTGGTAACTACTGGCGTAACAATTGATGGGATATGAACAGCGACATTTTCATTTCCTGCCTCAACTACAGAACTGAGAAGCTGAAACAAGACGGAGCTATCTTCATCATCAAGACCAATCCTCCCAATCACAGCTTGAAGAAGAGGAAGCCAATCAGGTGGCATGTAGTCATTCTGAAGCCCGAAAACAAGAGACAAGGTCATAAATATAATAACAGTAGTACAGGTTACTATGGTAAATAAAAAGGATTGGCTTTCGCACTTACTTCTAGAAGCTCCGCAATTGCCCCAGCAGCAGAAACCCGCACAGGGTAACAAGATGTATCCCCATTATCTGGCATATTCAACGCATTGAGCAATGAACAATATACATCTGCACTCATCTCCTGAAAATGAGAGCAGAAAAGGTCTATATTGTAAACCATTACATAAAATGGGATATAGCATATAAGTGAAGCAAACGTTATAAACAGCAAGAGAATTCTGTGAAAACTATAATGTAAACCAAGTAAGAAATTGTAATGTAGCATATAAATGAAGCAAAGATGTTATATACCAAGTGAATTCCTAATCTGTTTATAGTATGAAAGATACGACTAAGATGATTAGATATCCGAATATTGAAAATGATGCTTCTTACTTCAGGCAGACAAGAAGCTAACTCTCCAAGTACCCAGTTTGCAGGAGCAACTAAGTATGGTAGGCACACTGATGATTTATACAAGGGTAGTAACCGCGTCCGAACCAGAGTTGTAGTATATCTAGGCTCTTGCTCCCTGAGAAACTGCAAAGTGAAATACCAAATATGTTATATAGATTAAAATTGGATCACATTTCACAAGTGAGTGAATTGACAGGATAAGGAATCCTTACATCTAGCAGACCACCATATCCCAGAAGAACACCAAAATAACTGTCACAGTAGCCACAGTAAGATAGTAAGGAAACTAAAGGTAAATAAAGTACAGTGACTGCAATATTAAAGGGCAAAGTTACATTATCAGATTTTCTGGGAATGAGGTAATATAAGAGAAACTCTGACATGGAAAAATTACTCCCAACATCCCATTTGTTTCAATGGAGGTTGGCCATTATATAACTCCCAGTTTTACACTCCACGTAAGTTTATATCAGAATTCTACGAAATCGAAATCAGCATTTTCAACTCACTCACTTGTTCAAAATTTCTGTTTGAGCTCCATTAGCTTCAGAGGGAATAGGAAACTTTGACAGAAATGGAAGAACCAAGAGTTCCCCAATAGAGCTACGCCGACTATTTCCCTTGTTTTTTTCACCTTTTTTCCTTTTTGACGAAGCTAAAGAACCATTGCTAGAAGTTCCTATTGGAGGACCCTGTAGGCACTAAACCTAGTGAAAAATAGTATGAATGTAAACGGCCAGATATATTTTGAGAATCACTACCAAGGAGAAACCTTTGACAATGAAATGACACCAAGTAAATTTATCGCACTTTTCCTGGCTGTAAACAGATCCTCCCTCCACCCAGAAACTTCATCCTGTATACAAAAGAGATATGCTGAAATAATCATCACTCAAATAGTGAATGAATCTTATAACAAATCGGCATTAACTTGCATACAATTTCAGATGGAAGATTCTTCCTTATGAACTCATCTGCATCTTCTTCCCACTCTGAGATATCCTATTCACAGGCATTTGAATAGAGTACAGGAAATCAGTAATTTGAGAAATTTTGAGCAACTTTTGAACAATAGGTCTCACATTCATGTTCTTTTAGAATATTTACCTTTTCATTCATTACCAGTGCTGGAAAAATCGCAGAATCCAGCAGTGATGAAAAATGGGGTGAAACAAACCTCCATCCCTGTTTACAAAAATGAAAACGAGATCCCTTAAAAAGAGAACATATTGTGCAGTCTGACCAACTAATGGGCCATACTGATATAATAACTTGGTAGACTACTTCTAGTCATAGATTTTCGTGAAGACCCAGATCAAATTGAATACTGTGATATAAAGATCTTATAGTTACATAACTTACAGGGCCCGTCTCCAGAACATGTGAAATCAAGTCGAAAGCTAATGAAACAATCCTCTCAGATAAAAAATCAAGCTTCTGCATACACAATCATACTTTTCAGAATCTAGTATGACACTATGACCTCTGATGCAGAACAATAAATTAGAACTAATCATATAATATGGCTGGGGATGAGTAGAATAACAATCATACATAACGGGATTGAATCTTAACTACTTCAAATAAACCAATAAAACACGACATAATCATCAGTTCTGTAAGTAATTAATAAACCCAATCAGTAGCAATAACAAAGAATAATTGACCACTTAAAAAGAAAATGTAAAACAATGACACATTAAATTTCAACTATACATCAAAAATTAGAAACCTAAAGAGAATTTTGCTTTACAAACAGAACAAGAGTGCCTATTGACTACCAGTAGGTCACTAACATATTCAATAAAGACTTACACTGAGATTTTTGCTATATTTGACTATGCTTAATGCACTGTTTATCATGTCTGGCATTAACCTGAAAATGCAAGAGGAGAGAATGAACAAAAAAGAACAACCATTTTATTTCAAGGAAAGCACATACCAAACTGCATGTATTACTTATCAGAATACTTCCGGTGGCGAGTAACTAGAGCACAAAAAATTTGCAAACTTCTCTTTGCAGTCTTCAACCTTACCAAGAACTCATTTCCAGTAGCAACCATAGAATCCAAACTCAGAGAACCAAGAATGTCAATTAGATCACGACACAAGGCCGGCAGAAGTGGAGCTAAATCAGATGGCATATAAGATCTCATCTACGAAAGCAACAGTACAACAACAATTATACAAGAAGGGAATAGAATGATAAAAATGACTTAAGTGTGAGAAAGTTCTAGCACCATCATAGAAGAATTTCCTATTGAAAATCAGGAGGGGGGGGGGGGGGGGGGGGGGGGTGGATGGGGAATGTGAGGCAGCATTTGCTTTCAGTCCACAAAAAATACAACATTTAGCTCTCAGTAGATCAGAGGAACACAGAGATCCATTAATAAAAACGAAGGTCGTGTATCCAAGAGCAGCAATTGCCTCCAGTACACATAAAATACAACAGTAGCAATTCAGCTACTGTGAGATCAGACGAACTCAAAGATCCATAATACATAATGAACTACTTACCTATAAGATGCCTTAGTGTAATCAAGTATCAATAACTTACCTGAATGGTCAAAAAGTGCACATATTTCAGATTAAACTTACAACATAATCCATAAAATTACTCTATTCAGTACTTATATCTAAATACTTCCTTCTACGAGCACTCTACATTACTTCATTTTTTTCTAATGCTTGCAACATACCTTTAACATAGATTTTCCAGCAAGGCTAGGGCTGTGGTCAATGGTGGATACTAATTATGACTAATTCAGTAACATATCATGCATATAGGTTGCAACTGATGAACCTTTACCGCATATTGCCAATCAGTGTAAAAAATTATTTAAAAACAGAAACAAAACAAAACAACACAAAGAAAAGAGAGAGAAAGAGAGAGACAGGGAGAGATAGTAGTGTTACTTACAGAAAAGAAAATGCATTTGCATACAAGAAGAAGTGTCTTCTCAATTTCCAAGTCTCTTGTCCTATTGATTTTAGAAACCTGTTTGAAACATAATTAAAACCCATTGTTATGAACGTGCGGCAAGCAATCAGCAAGAGGACGTAAGAAAATGTGAGGAGGAGAAGTTACAACCTTTTCAACATTTAGATGGAATACAACTAACAAGGGCACAAGGATTTCTTTTGCAATTAACTCCAGCTGCATCGGAATAGGCTCCTTCGCAACTTTAGGATTTAAAAAGTACTGCCATGAAGTTGTAAGCACAAGCCAAGTGAGAGGATATTGATTTATATCATCTCAAATATAATATTATATCACCCGAACAAATATATCCTTAAGCGCCTTGAAGGAGAGAACAACTTGATAAAGCAAAAAATTACATAAATGGGAAGAAAAAACGGGAAAATTTATAAACGACTTTAATGTCCGCATTTTGTGGGTTCAAATTGTGTTTCCAAAAGTGTGTCTGAGGTTCACGTTATCATTTTTTGAAAATTGTAGCTAAGGGTCTGCCTAAATGCACACGTCTTAAAAATTATTCTGATCCTTCCACCAAAAACAACTTAGATCTTGCATAGAATGAGACCAAGTACCTGAAAAGGCCTAAGAAGTGCATGAAGAACTGTAAGGGCATTGATGGTATTCCATTGAGACTGTGCACCATTGTTAAAAAGGTGACTATTTTGGATAGCAGATCGAAGATCAGGCACGAGTTCTGGCCAGGAATTCTGCTTAACAACTTTGGCTGATACAATAATACGGAACTGCAAACAAGTTACAACATTTGCAAAAACATAAGTTATTCTTACAAAGCAAATTCTTTATGCGCAAGAAACAAGCAATGGCCATCAGAAACAAGCATACCGCTTCAATCAAAACTTTGAGCACCGCTGGCTCAACTTGGAGCAAAGTACACAGGAGCTGATCCTTGAACTCTTTGCCCACTTTCGAATGCGGACCACCATCCTCGTCAATATTCCACCTCGTGAGGTTCTTAAGGTATGTAGCCGCAGCAATCTTGACACCTTGATTCTCACCTTCTAAAGAATTAACAATTAAGGAAGCCGCATGGCATAAGCTCTTAACAGAATTAACCAACAGGAAAAACTGAATATTAACTCAGAAGTTTTAGCTACGATGAAACTCAAATTAAAAATCAATCTGGACTCAAAATTGAAGAGAGGGATACTATTGACAAAACCAAACTCATAGCGAAAAAATTAACATTTTTAGCAAAAAAAAATAGAGACAATTCTTAAGCTTGAACCGTGATTCTGACCTACCAAAAAAAAAATGATGTCTTCAAATTTGCAGAGAAGTTGAAATAATGATAGCAAAATTTTGAACATTTAGCTCAAAATTTGTCATACGCTTAAAGCTTGATTCTCAAATTCTACGAAACCGAAATTGAAAAGATTATTGGAATTAAACTTACAAAAGCACCCTATTTTCGATTAACAAACCCAAACCACTGCTCAAAGTTTGAACATTTAGCTGAAATTTGTTTTCATTTTTAGTACAATTAAGCTCAAAAGCTAAATAGATTAGGCGAATTTGAAAGAAAAAGCGGGAAAGAGCAAGTACCGGAGGCGATGGAGAGGAGAGAGAAAGGGAATCCGGGAAGGAGAGAGAGGCGTTCGAGGGATTCGGTAGCAGCTCGGACGACGGCGCAATCGGAGCTGAGCGTCTCGGTGAGGAACTGAGCGGTCTGAGGAGTCACCTTCATTTTCTAGGGTTTCGTTTTTGGTTTGTTTCCTCTCTTCTTCTTTTTCTGCGCAGAAAACCCTAGAGGAGAAAGGAAGAAGAAAGGCAACCAAACAAACAAACTGTTAAAATTATTGCGCGGGAAAGAAAGCGATTTTCTGCCCAGCAATATACAAGGAGAAATTTTTTTTTTTTTTTAACTTTTTTCTTTTACATCGTTTCGTAAAATAGAGAGGGATAAAAAGAGGGAACATTCCGTTTTTGGAAAAAAAAAAAAAAAAAAAAAAAAAAGAAAAAGAATGATGGGGGTGGAATATTTCTGCAAGTTCAATGTTGGAGATGCGGGGTATCGAACCCCGTACCTCTCGCATGCAAAGCGAGCGCTCTACCGTTTGAGCTACATCCCCGATATATGGCAATTCAAAATGTAATTTTATTTATTATATTTTTTTCTTATGATTATGTTCATACGTCACTAATAATGCAAAATCGTTCACGGAAATAGAAAAAATTATAATATAACCCTTTTTATATAACTTAGTTTATTTTTAAATCATTTAAATCTAATCAAATAATTTAGAAGTTGTTTGTGTATGGTAATTGTAATGCACCTTATTTCATAATAGATTGATTAAAAAATTAAATAACTAATTTAAAAAAACAAAAGAAATTAAAAAAAGAAAAATTAAAAAAGAAAAACTCAACCATCATCATTGGTGGAAAGTTGGGAGGGGGGGGTCCTCGCCAATGCTTGATGCAGACGGGGCTGGGGAGTGGCCCGTCACCAGGGGTCGGAAGAGGAGGGGCTCATCGTCTAGAGGGTGGTGCGTCGCAAGCGACCTGGGTCACGGGTGGGGTGGGATGCTCGTCGAGGACTCGACGTCGGCATGGGTAGTTTGTCACCTCGGTCGTGGGCCTCAAAAGGGGAGGGGCTTGTCATCGAGGCTCGGGGGGGGGGGGGGGGGGGGGGGGTGAGGGCCTAGGTCGCGGGTGGGCAAGATTTGGCCGGCGGGTGGGGGGACTCGACGTTGGTGGGGCTGGGGGTTGGTCCATCGTCCGCATTGGCAGGGGAGAGGCTCGTTGTCTGGTCTAGTGGGGAAGGGGGTGTTTGGTGGCGTTCTCGGGAGGGAGAGGCTTGTCATCGAGGCTCGGGGGGGGGGGGGGGGGGGGTGAGGGCCTAGGTCGCGGGTGGGCAAGATTTGGCCGGCGGGTGGGGGGACTCGACGTTGGTGGGGCTGGGGGTTGGTCCATCGTCAGCATTGGCAGGGGAGAGGCTCGTTGTATGGTCTAGTGGGGAAGGGGGTGTTTGGTGGCGTTCTCGGGAGGGAGAGGCTTGTCCGGCGGGGCAGGGGGGAGGGGGGCTGGGGATTTCAGGCCAAGGCCTGGGTCGTGGTGTGGGGGAGGGGATCTGCCGGCAGGGGTTGTGCCGTGGGGAGGATCTGGCTGGCGGGGGTCGTGGGGTGGGGGATTTGGACGCCATTTTTTTTCTTATTTTTTTAGTAATATTATTATGATGTAAGGTACATTATAACGATTACACCACATACGTTCGATTATATTTAAACGATTTAAGAATTAATTCTATCGATAAGATATATAAAAATGACTATCATAGATTTATCCCATGGAAATAATGACTCAGGGACATGGAATGGAACCACAACCACAAAACCAATTATGAGTAGCAGATGTTACCCTTCGTTTGGCACTATCTTTTGCGTTTTCATTTCCTAACATTTCAAATATACATTTGATAGGCAATATTTAAAATGGTATAAAATATTGCAAAAAGTTGTCATCCGCAATTTTTAGAAAAATTTTTAAATATTATGGAATAATATTTTTAAAATTTTTTTTTTATTTTTTTAGAGGTGTAAATGGAAGCTTAGGAGGCTTTCTGGTCTAGTTTAACCTCCAGAGAAAGCAAACCAGGGGATTCATTAAGAGGTATGGTAGGAGCAGAATCCATGAGACGGTGAGTTGAGACAGAGGTTTGTTGATGTTCTTCTCATGATCTCGACCTCTCTTTTGGCCACTCGTCCACTAGGACCCATAACCAGTACCAGAGTTAAATAAATAAATAAAAAATTAAAAAAAGTGCCAGAGGATATATTGAGGAGAATTTGAAGAAGAATAAAGTTGATTTCGGGCACTTCGTGATCTTGGTGGTCGTTGTTTTGAGCTCGAAAGTTGACATCATGATCACCACCAGAACTCCTTTGGTTCGCCACCTTCAACGGGCACATGTGCAAATAATATGATTTTAATTTTACCATTTGATGAAAAACCAGATCCTGATTTCACAATATCAGAAAATCCTTCCTTATTCTCAAAATGACAGCTATATGTATAGTTTTAAGGTCCATGATATATATATCTTCTCTCTTTCATAGATTTCATTTTGACACTTTCAACCCCTATCGGCCCGATAATGCTTACAGATAGTTATTATTACACACGCATTCCTACATATCTCCATTTACACTTTTCTCTTTTCCAAACATATATTTTGCCCGGCTCATACACAAATTACAAAGTTTAACCATTTTCATCCATCTACATTATCTATAAACTGTCATTACACTCTCTTTTTCATTCCTTCACATCTCTATCACCTAATTGACACATCCACGTCCAAATTATTTATATGTACTTTCATTGTCTTTTTTTTATATTCTAAGATTTACCATTAATAACAGCTTTTCCTCTGTCTTTGTCAGCCTCACTCTTTATGCACTGAACATGTGTCCAATTGCTGACTCATTTTCTTGCCATGTCACTGCCGGATATAAATCAGTACCGGAAGTGAGACCTTGGTAAAAATTATATTTGTTTATGTAATATAATTGTCAGTAAGAGGTTTAAACATTAACCCGATAAGTTAGTTGAAGATAAAATTTTTAAGTTGGAGTTGATTGATTTTTAAAAAATTAATTATAATTTTTTTTTTTTACTTTTCAAAAAAAGATAAAAATTAAAATGAAAAAGTACAGTTTAGTTTGAGTTTAATTTAAACGCCAAACAAACTCTTAAAGTTTTTTTATTTTTCTTTTTTGACCATATAAAAGAAGAGTTCAAAAATATAAAAGACATACTTAAAAGTTAAGTATTAAATAAACAATACTTCACAATTAAAATAAAACTGGATACTTTATTTTGTTACGACTATAATGCAAACTTATTTGTTAATTAATGGGATGCCTTTTTCATTTGGTGATTGATATTCTCGTATATAAAACGTAATTTTAATAAGTCATTTTGGAGATTTTCGAAATGAAAAAAAAAAAAAAAAAAAAAGTTAGCAGCGTGCGAATTTTTAGTTTCTGTTTGGATCGTCGATTGGAGTTGAAATTTTTAAGTTAGAGTTAGTTGATTTTTTAAAAACTAGTTATAATTTTTATTGATTTGTCAAAAAACAAAACAAAAATCCATTCAAAAAAATAGAGTTTTGTTAAATTTAAACCTGATATTTAAATAAACCATTAAATCTAATTTGTGTGCCAATTGCACCTTTACCGAGAAACGTTTCTTCTCAATAAGAGGGATCAGAAGAAAGTTATTTATTTATTTATTTATTTTTTCCTGGAATGAATGTAAAACAACAGAATTTAATAGTGATGCTGATATATATATATATATATATATATATTTAAAAGATGCTGCTAATTAATAAAATAAACAATCCCACAAAAAAATGATAATAATAATAAACAAAATGAATAAATGGAATAGACACGTGGAAGAAGGAGAAGAGTTTCGAATGAGAAGAAGCCACAACACAAACCACGTTTCCTTCATGCACCACCCTTTCATGCTTTATAATTCTCTTATCCATCCCTCCTTGATCAGTCATCACCCAAAAAAATAAATTAATTAAAAAAAAAAAAGAAGAAGTTTGAAGAGGAGTGTTTTTAATTTGGTGGTGATCAGAATTCAGAATTCAGAAGGGAAGAAGTGAAAATGCCAGGGATGACCATAGGAGACACAATCCCAAACATTGAAGCTGAAAGCACCCACGGAAAGATCGTTCTTCACGACTACATTGGCGATGCCTGGGCCATCATCTTCTCTCATCCCGGTTCGTCATATATATTTTACACACACACACACACACACACATATATATATACATAATACAAGTGCATATTTGAATAACATGTTTTTTATCGTTAGCGGTGGGTCAGATAATAATTTCAATAGGGATAGATATAATCAGTTTTTAGTTCGGTGAAATGACAAAATATAAAATTTTAAAAAGTAAAATTGAAAAAAAAAAGGAAAGAAAAGTTCACAAAAGGTGGGAGCCCCTGCTCGGCATGGACCATTGGACCTAACTATAGTAAGCTATATTATATATATATATATATATATATATATATATTTTCTATAACTAACTAGATTATGTAGTAGGTGATATATATGCATAAAATATTGATGTAGATATGTATATTTAAGAATGTGTTTGATTAAATAAATGTAGCTGATTTCACGCCGGTATGTACAACGGAGCTGGGTCAGATGGCAGCGTATCAAGGGGAATTTGCAAAGAGAGGAGTGAAGCTTGTTGGTCTGTCCTGCGATGATGTCCAATCCCATAAAGAGTGGATCAAGGATGTTGAGGCTTACACAGTTAGTTCTTTTTCTTTCTTTCTTTCTTTATTTTTTTTTTTCCCCTTCTTTCTCTTTTGAATTTGATTTTTAAGCAAATTTAAATAAAATTTTTGCTAGCTAATTTATTATTATTATTTTTTTGAAACAGCTAATTTATTAAATCATGAATGTTTGGGTTATTATAAATTTAAGAAGGGGGGAAAAAAAAGGAGACTAGAATGAAAGATTTGGGTTTTATGGATAAGTACCATGAATGTTTTCCAAATATATCATCAGTAATTTTCCAATTAATTGTGAGGCAAAATCACGCTTCCAATTAGTTTGCATGAGAAAAATATGAATCAATTTTTGGTTGAAAATCAGTACAGCGATATAGTAATCTTATAATACATTTGCTGAGTGTTGGATATCATTTTATCATAAATATTGATTATCTATCAACTAGAATAGACTGTTCACAAAAAAAAAA
Source organism: Ficus erecta (assembly GCA_008635985.1). Taxonomy (NCBI): domain Eukaryota; kingdom Viridiplantae; phylum Streptophyta; class Magnoliopsida; order Rosales; family Moraceae; genus Ficus; species Ficus erecta. The sequence goes on along the minus strand of BKCH01000141.1, from coordinate 281,743 downwards.
AAAAAAAAAAAAGACTAGAATGAAAGATTTGGGCTTTATGGATAAGTACCATGAATGTTTTCCAAATATATCATCACTAATTTTCCAATTAATTATAATTTGAAAATTTGCACGAATGATTATGAATCAATATTTGGTTGAAGATCAGTAGTGCAATATAGAGAAGCCCTGGAAAAGATTTGGTTGGTTAATAATTGAAAAAGTTGTCCAATATATTGTGGAAATACTCGATATAATTTGACCTTGTAATTAAATATTTGTGTGCATATGATTAAAAAAAAAATGCAGTGTGGTTGCAAAGTGAACTATCCGATCATGGCAGACCCGAACAGGGAGATCATAAAGCAGCTGAACATGGTGGACCCCGACGAGAAGGATTCGTCGGGGAAACGAATGCCGTCGCGAGCCCTACACATAGTGGGGCCGGACAAGAGGGTGAAGCTGAGCTTCCTATACCCGGCCAGCACGGGGCGGAACATCGATGAGGTGATCAGGGTGTTGGACTCCCTCCACAAGGCAGCCGAGTACAAGGTCGCCACCCCGGCCAACTGGAAGCCCGGCAACCCCGTCGTCATCTCGCCCAGCGTCTCCTCGGACGAGGCCAAGCGCATGTTTCCCTGCGGTTTCAAAACGGTTGACCTCCCTTCCAAGAAGGACTATCTGCGTTTCACCAACGTTTGAGCTTGTAATTTATGTGTTATGGGTTCGTACGTGTATGGAAATGCAGTATCCTATATATATATATATATATATATATATATATATGTAGTGTACAATAATGCTGTATTCGCCTAGCTAGCACTACGACTTGCTTGTTTATATCTTGAAGAAAACGCTTTTGTGCTACGTCCTTGAATGTGATGTGTCTATAACATGCCTTTATAGAATAAAGCCTTTTAGCGATGCCAACAGTCATCACTAAAACTTTAAAGTTCATCACTAAAACCTAAACAGCGACGACAAATTTTATAGCGACGATTATGCATGTCATCACTAAAATTGACCATAACATCGATGACAAGTCGTCGTTATAACAAATAACATGTTGTCATTGTTTATCTCTGGAAAATAAACAGGAATGATGTAGCATCTATTATTAGCGACAACTATTTTAAAAAGTCGTTGCTAAAAAATTAAAAAAACTGCCGTGACAATGCTTTTTAGTGCAAATAAGCCATCTTTAGCGACAACTTCTTAATGTTTCATCGCTAAAAATATGAAAAAGTATGACGTGTCATACATATTTAGCGCCGACATATTTAGCGCCGACGTCGTTGCTAAAACTAATTTATAATATTTTTAAATATATTATAATTTAATTTAATTTTAAATTTTATATTAATTTTTTTAATGATTTGTCTTTGATATTTTATTTATTTCATATTTACCGGCTATAATTTTAATAGTTTTACTTCTCGTAATATTTAATTTTAAAAAACTAAATAAACATAATATTAAGTAACTACAAAACAAATATCCACACACACATTATTATAAAAGTTGACTTTGACGACGGAGAATACATGACAGTTTTACCATCGTCTAAAACATAATTACACGACAGTTTTAATAAACCGTTGTGTAAACCCGTGATTACACGACGGTTTATCAAAACCGTCGTTAATCTCCAAGATTACATGACGGTTTTGAAAAAATCGTCGTGTAATATCTCAGTTTTTACCATCCCTACCCGCCCTGATTTTATCTTACAAAAACAATTCCACAGCTACGAAAAACATTACAAAAACATGCGAAATCAGATCCTCCGTTGTCGTTCAACGTCATTACCACCGTCCACCAAACCAACACTCTCTTATAGTCATTCTTGGTAAGTGATTATTAGTTTCTCTTTTGAGTTATTTAATTTGTATTAATTCATTGTAGATATTTTAGATATTTAAAACTGTAGATTCTCGTTTTTTTTTTTTTGAAAGTATGATTTGTTAAATTATGTCCAAAACTTAATATGCATTATTTTAATTGTAAAAACTTGATTATTGAGTGATTTGTATGATCTTTAATTTGGATTTAGGCCGGGTTCTTGCCACAAGTAAAAACTCTGGATTACACGACGGTTTTTTACCGTCGTGTAAAGTTTACACGATGGTTCCACAACCGTCGTGTAATCCAGCGTCATGGAAGATACCACGACGGTTCAAAGAACCGTCGTGGTATCTCAATGTTACACGACGGTTTTAACCGTCGTCGAAACAACGAATACAGTTGCAGAGAGTAGCAAACTGGCTACATTACACGACAGTTCCAACTCCAAACCGTCGTGTAATGTATCTAAAGCAACGAGAAAAATTTTTTTTGAAGCAACATTACACGACGATTGAACCGTCGTGTAATGTGTCAGAATTTGTAAAAAAAAAAAAAAAAATTAGGGTTTTTTTGCTGATTTCCTGGCCTAACCTGTATGTTATCCAATACACGATCCAAGATATTAACTACATTGATCAAAGTAAAAATACATACCAATTATTATACATTACAAGTTTACATATCATAATTAATGAATTGCATTACATGGCTAGCTCATTCTCCCCTAATCAAGTTCAAATCCTGAAAAGTGAAAAATTCTTTACTTTCAAGTACGTCAATTCTATTCAACACTATGTCCCTCATAAAACCTAAAATAAAATAACCACATTCAACACTTCCCTCTAGGAGAGGACAAGGCCGGTTCGAGATTTTCGTTTTACAGTCTCGTCTCCTTCTAATCCCTTCTCCGGCCATAATCTTCCAATCCGTTAGGGCCCTAGCAAATTGATAAAGTTCAATCTAATTAAGATGCATATAATTAAGATTAAATAAAAAATTAACATATTAAAATGGACTTACATGTTCATTAGCTCAGTAAAATCGTCGTGTAATGTGTGCCATCACAAAAAAAAAGGCCTATTTTTTTAATTCAAGACCAATTACACAATGGTTTTGAGCAAAACCGTCGTGTAATGGTACATATTACATTAGAATCAAATTCCATATGACTATTCAAAACAAAAATCCATTTTGGCATTTCATCAAGCATGTGGTGGGCGGATAAAAACCATGTTAAAAAATGTGTGTAGAGTGCCAAAACCATGCACAAAACATTCATCTCCAAAGAGCAACAATAAAAAAAAAACATTCAAAAAACACTACAAATTACATTACACGACATTAAAGCATTGTGTGTTCGTAGTTTTGTTAAAAAACAAGAAATTGAGCAATATGGAAGTCACCTTGCTTTTCTTTAAAGAAAAATAGTCACGGCCTTGATGGGAACACCGGGAGAGAGAGGTGGTGGTGACGGCGGCGGCAGAAAAAAACCGGGGCTAAGGCGGCGGTTTGGGAAAAGTTTGAAGTGGCGGCGGCGGCTACGTGACCGGATTTTAAGTTAGGGGGGGGCGGGCGAAGGAGGTGGGGAGGAGAAAACTTCGAGTTGTCTAGAGGGTTGAAGATGAAAATGATGATAAATGAAGAGGAAAGTGTATTTAAGTAATGGGTTTTCGTGCGAATTCTAAAGCATGAAATTTGAAAATTTTGAAAATTTTCGGAGGATTACACGACGGTTTTGAGCAAAACCGTTGTGTAATCCTCGGATTATACGACGGTTCTAAGAACCGTCGTGTAATCTTTTTTTTTTTTTTTTTTTTGAAATTTTGAAATTTTGAAATTTTGAAAACTTGAAAATTTTGAAAATTTTCGGAGGATTACGCGACGGTTCTAATCTTTTTTTTTTTTTTTGAAATTTTGAAAATTTAAAAATTTTCGGAGGATTCCACGACGGTTTTATATAACCGTCGTGTAATCCTTTTTTTTTTTTTGAAATGCTGCCGGATTATATGACGGTTCATCAAAACCATCGTGTAATCTTGTTTAAGACGATGGTTTCACAAAAACCGTCATGGATTTTTCGTCGTGTAAACCAACTTTTGTAGTAGTGTGCAAATGGATCGAAAATGGATGTAGGCTAATAGATTGACAAGAAAATATCAAGATGGTGTTGAAGAATTTTTGTCATTTGCCAAAACTCACATGCAAAATGATAAGATTCAATTTCCTTGTGTGGATTGTGGAAAACATAGATCTCATTTAGTTGATGAAGTTAGAAGACATTTGCTTGCCCATTGGATTATTTGTTCGTACCAAATATGGTATTTACACGGTGAAATTTGTTTGAATCCAACATCGAAGAACAAAGGAGAAGAACCTATTATTGAGGAAGATGTAGGAGATAATTTGTTTGATATGGTTAATGATTTGGAAGAACACTTTGTGCATCGTCCGGAGTTATTTGATGCAATGATGAGTGATGTCGAGATGCCCTTGAATGACGGGTGCACTAAATATACAAAATTGTCCACATTAGTCAAATTATAGAATGAAGACATCGGGAGGGTGGAAAAATTCTAGTTTCACGACTCTTTTAGAATTTCTAAGAGAGGTTCTATCGGTTGATAATAAAATACCGACTAGTATGTACGAAGCTAAGAAGACGTTGAGCACTTTGAGAATGAAATATGAAAAAATTCATGCATATCCAAATGATTACGTCCTTTACCGAAATGGGTATGAGGATTTGGATAAATGCCCGGTTTGTAAGGAGTCAATATGGAATAAGGGCAAGAAGCTAACGAATGGTAGCAAATGAGTGCCGACAAAAGTGTTATGGTACAATTCTCCGGCACCGCGTCTGCAGCGTTTATTCCGTAACCACGGATAAACGGTTTGTAATTTGACTAATGCGGACAATTTTGTATATTTAGTGCACCCGTCATTCAAGGGCATCTTGACATCACTCATCATTGCATTCAAGAATTTGACTTGGCACCATGATAAACGTGTTGAAGATCGCATGCTTAGACATCCAGCCGATGCACCACAATGGAAGACCTTTTGAGGACGATCATCCTGAATTTAGTGCGTAACCACGGAATCTACATCTTGGTTTATTAGCAGACGGAATAAACCCACATGATAATATGAGTAGTAGGCATAGTACTTGGCCCGTCATACTTTGTTGGGATCTATATGTGCCATAAGGATAGAAAATCAATATTAGAGATTTTCTGTAAATATGACATTTTGATATTAATAAGAGGAAGTTATTTATATTTAATAAGTTGTGTCATATTCAATTTCATTTGTTGATTATGGTTATTTTGAGCAAACATAAAATACTCCTAGGCTGTTGGTAGTATATCGGATTACCATATGTCTACGGGGTATACATATAAGACGTGATAATTTTATAATAGTCTAAATAAATGGTCCGCAATCGATGGAATAAGATTTGAGGATCTTAATTATGATAAGATTGTAAAGGTTGTCTACTTCCTTGGAGGGATGGTTTGTCTTGACCATCGGATTAGTTCCGAGTAGAAACTTTAATGTATACTAGTATTGAGGTATGACATTGGACTGGACCTAAAGTTTTAATTGATTCGGTTTAATAATTCCGTTCATAAGAATCATTGACGCTTTGATTATCATCCTGCAATAATCTTAATCCTGAAATGAATACTTGAGTTCGCATCCATGACTTATGCACTTTGATCCACTATAGGTGAGACACTGATAATTGATGGTCAATATACTTGTGTTTTGGTTGTATGACTTATCGATGGAGAGATCAAGATTTATAGATACAGAATCCATAGCTATCTTAATGATAGTACATGGTATCTACTTAAAGGCATTATTCGGGAATTAGAAGATAATATAACAAGATATTGGCCATCGGTTTACTTTGTGTTCTCTGATGGTTTACCGATTCTATGGCTTTACAATTGGTAATTCTTTCATTAGAGAATAATGGAGCTTTAAGTTAAAATGATTGAAAAGGTAAAACGGAAAAAGTCCTTAATTCAATGATGGATAACATATGGAGATTAAGCAAGCGATGAATAAATCATGGAAGAAGCACTACGTGAGAGAGCTTTCGTAATACGGTATGTAAATAAGAGTTCAGCTTCAGACTTTTAGTGGAATAGTCCTGAAGTTGATAATTGATGAATAATTAATCCGGGATTAATTTTTCACAATTATAGGAGCCTCTTTACATATTTCCATCGGGTCCCTCTACTAGCTCATATAGTTCCACGAAACGTCTCGGGATTTGTTCCTAATGAGATCGGTAAATTAAATGGGAATTTAATAATGTCTATTAAGACATGGTACTCTCTAACATGCAATCCCGAAAGGATTGGACATATGAAATTAATGTAGACAAATAATGTGATTTGTCAACATATGATTGGTTGTGAATAAAATAATTATTTGTTAATTATTTTGGTTAATTGAATTTTGAAAATAAGGTTGTGTTTGAATTATTTAATTTTTGAAAACAAAATTTTTCTCTCCTAATTATAGGGTACGGTTTTTTAATGGATGGAGGGAAGAAAATTTGTTTCAAAATTGTTTAAATATATTACAAAAATTAAATTAGTAATTGATTTAAATAATGGAGCATATTTGATAGATTTTCTTTTCTTAAAGAATGATGCACGTTTTTTTTTTTTTTGGTGGAAAGGAAATCTAAAATATTTCATTTATTTAAATTAATTAAATATAGATCATGTTTGTGGAAAATATTTTTTTAAATTCAAATAAGAAAATCTTATTTAAATTCAAAGGTTTAAAATGAGTTTGAATCTAGATAGGATTAGGACTTTTTGATTAGTCTAAATTCTTGATTTAAATTTGAACAACCAATCATTCTACACATAAATGGGAGCACGAATTTTTGAAGTTTCTCCAAGAAAAAAACCATCCATAAGGTTTAAAGAACCTAGCCCGAAATTTGAATGATCTTTTGATTTAAAAGATTATCCAGAAAAATAATTATTAATTATTTTTCAAGTAGGAGATATTTTTGAAAAAGGATTGGAGTATTATATAAAGGTTAGAGGTTCTTGAAAAAACCAACTATTATCATACACAATAGGTGGACGTTTTTTTTTTGGAGAGAGAAAAACAAAAACTAAGTTTTTCGGGCTTGAGAAATTCATCCTTCTTGGGTGTGAGAAAAAAAGAGAAATTTTCATTAAATCAAAACTGTGAGGAAGGTTAAGCCAAGTGATATTATTCATAGAAGGTTAACCGGTTCCTATTTTGTGGTTCTGAAGAACGAACTTGGATCGAATTCTCAACGAGGTACATAGGAATTGAGAAGGTGGGATCTAGACTTCGGAAGAATTACCGGTCGCTTGGATTCATAGCACGTATGCCCACACACACTTTGAGACGTGGGGGCTCGAGAATAGTAGAGAAGACACGTTGGTCGACACTCTAACAATTCTGGAATCTGAGAAATAAGGTACGTTTAATCATGTTTTTAATTTATTGTTATACACATCATGAGCTTGTTTTCTGAATCGGCATAAAAATTTTAAAACTTCCGCTGCGCCGTAACTCTGATATCAAAACCGTTTTTCCAACATACTTGTCAACTACAATCTCCCTCCGAAGTTGAGCATGAAGCGAAAGTTTTTGACGTTGACTTTATTGATCTCTGGTCCTCAACAACCAGGGAATGACATTGATATGTACTTGGCACCGTTAATCGATGATCTAAAGAGCTTATGGGAAAATGTGATCGAAGTTAGAGATGCTTACCGTCAAGAGACATTCACACTTGATTGTCATATCTTGATGTCATATCTATGAAGGATTTAAGGCTGATTGGAATGAAAACACATGATTGTCATATCTTGATGCAACAATTATTACCGCTTGCCTTGCGAGGAGTTTTAACGAAGGATGTGAGATTTGCAATTACCAAGTTATGCTCATTTTTCAATTCGATATGCTCCAAGGTAATTGATCCATTTACACTAGATTTGCTACAATAAGAGTTGGTTAAGACATTATGCTTGCTTGAAAAGTATTTTCCACAATCCTTTTTTGACATAATGATTTATCTAACGGTGTACTTTGTACGGGAAGTTAAGCTATGCGGACCGGTGTACTTGAGATGGATGTATAATTTTGAAAGGTACATGAAGGTTTTGAAGGGTTATGACAAGAACCGAAATAGGCCGGAATGATGTATAGTAGAAAGCTATATAGCGAAGGAATCGATCGAATTTTGCTCCGAGTATTTGTCCAACGACAAACATTGACTCGAAAGGACTATCCATCGGCATTCCTTCTTTGGTAAATCGAGGTGAATTTCGATGAACTTCATGGTGGACAATTGCTTGTTGTGTTTGGAAGAGCATGGATGGAGAGCCTTCCCATCGATACAGTCCATGAGATACCACTGGGTGAAGGGAACGTGCGAGTGTCAATCATTGTGCCAAAATTAAAAAAAGCAGCACTACTTATTCCGACATACGAGGCAACAACTGTGGAGGAGGCTATTAATGGGTTTGTAGCTTGACTTAAAATATTAATTGAGCTTGACACGAGTATGAAATAGGCGAGTCAAGGGCCTAGTCGCATTCCTGACCAAGCAGCCGAGGGAAACAAATGCCCCAAAAAAACTAGGAAAAAAACCGATTAACTCTCAAACTGAGGTACAACAAGATGCGAAACAACAAAAACCTTCGTTTGACTTTAATAAAACGAACATGAAGATGAGGTCTTTGGCTTATTATGCACTTAGTTCCATGCATGAAGGTAATCAGATAGAGGTCTCAATACCATACACGATCAGTGGTACTAATGTGCCTGTATTTCTGTACTTTGATGATATTTATGAGTTCAATAATTTTCAAGAAATCAGTGCAAATTGTATATTAGTATACCTCAAGTATGTCATTTTATCTCTAAATTTTATTTTTTTATTTGGAAAATCTTCTATGTCGTTCAGAGTAACAATTTTGATATTTTTTATGCAGATATTTGGCAGAACTATGTGCCATTAACCGGCGAGCTGAGAAGTTTGTGTTTGTGTTTGTGTCTCCAATCATGATCTCACCGGTTAGAACGAATACTCCAGATGCTGGCCTAAGAGAGCGAGCCGATGCTCTTGTTGCCTTTTTGTGTGATGCACCAAAAGGACGACTTTATCTTATGCTACATTATAGAGGGAGACATTGGGTTTTGGGAGTTATTGACCCATGGGAGGACATAGTCCTTTATTTTGATCCTCTTCGAGAGAAGAAACAAGATGATTTTACTAATCTAATGAATATGTAAGTCAATTTTCATATGATAAATTTTGATTTAATCTTAATAGTATACAACTTAATTATTTTGAATTTTGCAAACTTGCTAGGGTCCTAATGGATTGGAAGCTTATAATCGGAGAAGGAATTAGAAAGAGACGAGATTATAAAACGAAAATCTTGAATCGTCCTTGTCCTCACCAAGAGGGAAGTATTGAATGTGATTATTTTGTTTTAGGTTTTATGAGGGACATAGTGTTGAATGGAATTGATGTACTTGAAAGAAAAGAATTTTATACTTCTGATGATATGGATTTGATTAGGGGAGAATGAACTAACACTAGTAAAAATTGTGGATTACACGACGGTTTTTTACCGTCGTGTAAAGTTTACACGACGGTTTACTAACCCTCGTGTAATCCAATGTCGTGGTAGATAACACGACGGTTCCGTTACCGTCGTGGTATCTTAATGTTACACCACGGTATATCGTCCTTCTGAACACATTACACGACGGTTCTTGAACGAACCGTCGTGTAATGTGCACTTTACACGACGGTTCTTGGCCGAACCGTCGTGTAATATCAACTTTACACGACGGTTCTTGGCCGAACCGTCGTGTAATATTTTATTTAAAAAAAATTTGGGTTTTTTGGTGATTTCCCATGCTAGTCTAACCTGTATGTTATCCAATACACGATCCAAGATAGTAACTTCAATTATCAAATTAAAAATACATACCAATTGTTACATTACAAGTTCACATATTATAATTAATGAATTGCATTACATGACTAGCCCATTCTCTTCTAATCAAATCCAAATCCTCAGAAGTAAAAAATTATTTACTTTCAAGTACGTCAATTCCATTCAACACTATGTCCCTCATAAAACCTAAAATAAAATAACCACATTAAACACTTCTCTCTTGGAGAGGACAAGGACGGTTCGAGATTTTGGTTTTATAGTCTTGTCTCCTTCTAATCCCTTCTCCGGCCATAATCTTCCAATCCGATAGGGCCCTAGCAAATTGGTAAAATTCAAACTAATTAATTAAGATACATATAATAATTAAGATTAAAAAAATTAACATATTAAAATTGAATTACATGTTCATTAGCTTCGTAAAATCGTCTCGTTTCTTCTCTCGAAGAGGATCAAAATAAAGGACGAAGTCCTCCCACGGGTCAATGACTCCCAAAACCCAATGTCTCCCTTTGTTATGTGGCACAAGATAAAGCCGGCCTTTTGGTGCGTCACGCAAAAAGCTGATAAGATTGTCGGCTCGGTCTCTCATGCCAGCATCTTCAGTATCTGTTCTCACCGGTGAGATCAAGGTTGGAGGCACAAACGCAAACTTCTCAGCTTGCTCGTTAATCCTATATAGTTCCTCCAAATTTCTGCATATAAGCGTATCAAAATTGTTACTATACCTGACATTTAGAAGAATTTCCAGATTAAACAAATTTTAGAGATAGAATGTTGTACCTCATGTAGACTAATATACAATATGCACTGATTTCTTGTAAATTAATGAACTCATAAATATCTTCAAAGCTCATAAAGACATGCATTTTAAAATTCATGATCGTGCATGGTATTGGGACCTCAATCTGATTACCTTGACGCATGGAACTATGTGCATAATAAGCCAAAGGCCTCATCGCCATGTTCATGTTATTAAAGTCGAACAAAGGTTGTTCTTGTTGCACACCTTGTTGTACCACTAGCCGAGAGTCGATGGTTTTATTTCCAAGCTTTTTTTTGCTTTTTTTTTTCCAGATGCTGGGTCAGGAACGTGACTAGGCCCTCGACTTGCCTTGTTCATACTCGTGTCGAGCTCGACTAATGTTTTAGGCCAAGCAACAAACCCATTAATAGCATCCTCCACAGTTGTTGCCTCGTACATCGATATAGGTAATTGTGCTTTTTTTAATTTTGGCACATTGATTGACACTCGCACGTTCCCTTCCCCCAGTGGAATCCTATGCACCGTATCGGTGGGAAGGCTCTCCAGCCATGCTCTTCCAAATGCAACAAGCAACTGTCCACCCTGCACTTCATCGAAAATATAGAGCTTACATTCCTGACTGTCGACCGCCATGGTTGGCGGATCAAGAACTTCATGTTGTTTTTCTTGGGCATAGCAACTAGCCTTAAAGCTGTTGTGTTAGTCCACGGTTGGCACATTGTTGGGATCAACTGACGGCGCCACATCTTTGTTCGCACATAGACCACGCACCAACGCCTTTAATTCTTCTATTTCACGTCTCATTGATTGTACTTCATTGTCTTTACTCGAACTTTGATTTAGGTTAAAGTACTGAGACGGCTTTACGAACTTTGATTGCCCACGGACACGCCCTTTGTGTTCGGGTCTAGATAATGCCTGCGACAATGCATCACTAGTGCCAACTGATTCGAAAGTGCCTTGGCTCTCCTGTGTGTTGTACTCCATCTACAAGATAATTAACATAACTCATTTAAGATTAAGGGTTGTAAGTATATATACTAGTGATGAAAAATTAATTGTTAGTTAGTAAACTTACTATCAACTCACTAACTTTTTTACATGCTGGATCTTTCAACTCTCCACCAAGGCCTGTCTGTTGCTCAAGCCACAAACAATCTTTTTTTTCCCATTTCTCAGTCTTCTTAAACTGTAATTGAACATTGTTAGTATAAATGAGGACATAATGTTCTATAAATGGCATATGATTTAGTATGAACAAATTTTTGGGGCATACCTTTTCCTGGTCGAGTTTCCTATTTCCGTCTCGGCCTCCTCTTGATGAGTATTCGTTGTTTGTCCTTATTTCGCTTCCACGATCAGATAGTTGTTGGAATTGTGAGGATGATCTATACTGAATAAATTTCACCCAATCCTCTTCTTCTATATTAGGGTAGTTGTCAATAACTTTTTGCGGCCGTGTCCAAACACTTTCTTCTGTTAAAAATCCATCGACAAACGTCTTGTACAGATCATACCGGAAATTCCGTGCAGCTTCACCACATGATTTTATACACGCATTCCGAAAGCTTTCATCAACGGTGAAAGAAGTAACGGTTTCTTTCCAAATAATATCTTTCAATCCGTCTAAATCACGAGATCTCCAATCTTGTATCCATATTGGAATGTGCTCTCGAGCGAGCACACCAATCCAACTCATCAATTCGTCACCGTGCTTTCCTTCCGATTGTCCTTTCTCGTCAAACGTGATGGGAATTCATTCACCCCTTTTCCTTGCCATATGGATGCGTTTCATTATAGTTGCCCTTCGCTTGCCATCGACATTGGGATTGGATGGGTTTTTCCTTCGTGCTCGTCCCTTTTTGGAATGTTCCATTGTATTCGTTCACCTATAGTTATTGCCAAAAAAAAATATCCAAAAAAAAAAAAAACAACTATGTCATACCAATATAATCGAATCAATTTAACTTTAACTACTAACCATACAATACATTAATTTTTTAACCAACCGCAAAGGTGCACAAACTTATTTAGTTGGAATTTCGTCCATAAAAAAGCACGGGCAGAAACTGATTTTTTAAAAATACCCACGGGCACTAGGCGCATGGAGAGGGAGCCAAGCGCCTCCCACGGGCACCAGGCGCCCCCCAACGGTCTCGACGGTCATAGGCCGTTTTAAGCCATTATTTTTGTATTTTCATGCTACAAGACTTCATGTAATATTGTTATAGTTATGCTATGAATATTTATCAAACTCTATTACGTTTTTCGAAAAGAAAAACTCATTATGGCATTCCGTTGAGCATGTTGTGTGCGTAAAAAAAGTATGTTCATAAATGTGTGTAAAGTGCCAAAATAACTATCCACAAGCCTCTTTTTTCTCTACAAAGAGAAATATTAAAAACAAAAACACTAATTTTCAACAATGGATCTTTAGTGACAAATAACAATACAAAGAAGCAAATGTGTTTTAGTTTATATATGAAGTCACCTTGCTTGTGTTTGAAGAAGAATAGACACGGCCACACCAAGAGGGAGGCGGCGGCGGCAATGACGGCAACGGCGGCTTGACCGGATTTTAAAAGAGTGGTGGCGGCGGGTTGGTGAAGGATGTGGGTACTTGAGAAATTTAGAGAGTGACGAGGAATAAAGAAATTCGCGCTCAAATATGAAGAGAAATGAAAAGGCTATTGGTTTTAAGTAATGGGTTTTCGCGCAGATTTCGAGAAATGAAATTTTCAAAATTTTCAAAATTTTTTCACAATCACACGACTGTTCGGAAGAACCCTGTCGTGTAATCCCCCATTTTTGGGGGATTAAACAACGGTCCTCTGGACCGTCGTCGAATCCCCCATTTCTGGACCGTCGTTTAATTCCCCAGAGATGGTGGATTGGCCCCCTTCTCTGGGGGATTCGACAACGGTCCGGGGGATCGTCGTTTAATCCACCAAACCGGGTGAGATTAAACGACGGTCCCCAGGACCGTCGTGTAATCCTCCAAACCTGTGGGATTAAACGACGGTTTCCTGGACCGTCGTGTAATCCCTGTAAACCTGTTTAGTCACAACAAACACACGGCCTAATAACCCTGTGTTGTTTGCAAAAATTACTGCTCCTGTATTATTTTATCTTTATGCAAAATTAATTTTCAAAATATATATAGCAATGAACATGACAAAATAAATAAATTATACATCTTGAATTATAATAAAAACAAAATAACTCATGTACAAAATAAATGGCATAATGTTCAAGTTTTTTTCTTTTTTCGCTTTGCTTTCTCAACACGTGTCCATTCAATATCTGGTCGAACCAAGTGGGAAACATCATCATCGAATTCGTCAATATCCTCTACCGGTGGCAATCCCAGTGTGAAAGATGGCATGTCGGAGCAATCTTCCTCATCTTCTTGACTACGTATCAATTTTGGCTTTATCGGCACTACTAAGGACAACTCTACATTGCTGGGGTCCGTTGTGTAAAATACTTGGATTGCTTGTGATGCCATAATGAATGGATCATTTTTGTACCACAATCATCTAAAGTCCACCACTGTTATCCCATCACTGTCAATCCTCACGTAATTATTGTCGGCCAATTTGCACTTAAATAGTGCGACATGTAAACCACAGTAATCGAGTTCCCAAATATCTTCAATGAAGCCGAAGTAGTTCATAGTTCCATAAACTGGATTCTTGTCCTTTGCAGATGAAACGTGCATGGCCTTAGCATGGATACTGACACCACTATTTTGAACATGATGCTTCTCATTTCTTTCGCGAGTGTAAAATGTAAAACCATTGGCGAAGTATGATGTATACCGTGTAACAATCGTCAACGGACCTCTAGCGAGGTTCATTAACTCATGCGAAAAGCCGTCCTTCTGAAAGAGTACATGTCTTCGTAGCCACTGACGAAACGTCCGATTGTGTTCATCTTGTAGCAACCTTTCATTTCTTCCTCTTCTTGGATTTCTATCTCTTAATTCCAGTAGATGAACCTCAATAAAAGGCTCAACTTCAACCCTATTATGTAAAGTATAGAGACAAGTTTTCTCCCATTCACATCGATTTACCGGCGATGGAATGCCGACGGATAGTCCTTTCCAATCAATGTTTGTAGTCTTTGGCAACCCAATCGATTCCGCGGTGGACAAATATTCGGAGCAAAATTCGACCGATTCCTCCGCAATGTAGCTTTCTATTATACATCCTTCCGGCCTATTTTGGTTCTTAACATAACCCTTCAAAACCTTAATGTATCTTTCAAAAGGATACATCCATCTCAAGTACACCGGTCCACATAGCTTCACTTCCCGGACTAAGTGCACCGTTAGATGAATCATTATGTCAAAAAATGAGGGTGAAAAGTACTTCTCAAGTAAGCACAAAGTCTGAACCAACTCTGATTGTAGCGAGTCTAGTGTCAATGGATCAATTACCTTGGAGCATATCGAGTTGAAAAATGAGCATAACTTGGTAATTGCTAATCTCACATCCTTTGTTAAAACTCCTCGCAAGGCCAGCGGTAAAAGCTGTTGCATCAAGATATGACAATCATGTGTTTTCATTTCAATCAACCTCAGATCCTTCATAGACACCAACTTTTTGAAGTTAGAAGAATACCCGTCGGGCACTTTCACAGAAGCGAGCCACTCACAAAGCTTTCTTTTTTCTTGTCTTGATAATGTGTACTTCGCTGGAGGTAAATAAGTTGCATTCCCTTTTTTTGTAGGGATCAAGTTAAGTCTAATCTTCAATTCCTTAAGATCCAGCCGTGCTTTTTCACCATCTTTGCTCTTATTAGGAATGTCTAGCAACGTGCCCACTATTGATTCACAAACGATTTTTCTCAATATGCATCACATCCAAGCAATGGCGAACAAAAAGTGTCATCCAATATGGAAGTTCGTAGAAGATTGACCGCTTTTTCCAAGGTCCATCAACCACGGGAGTATTGTTGCTCCGTTTTCTTTTCCTGAGCACCACTTTCAAATCATTAACCATCTTATAAACGTCTTCGCCCGTCAAAACCCGGGGAGGGGTTCTTTCTTCCGTGTTACCATCAAACGCCTTTTTCTGTTTGCGGTAACGATGATTTTGTGGTAAGAATCTCCTATGACCAAGGTAAACAGTTTTCTTACCATTCTTCAATCGGATGGAAGATGTTTCTTTCATACAAACGGGACAACCGATAGCACTCTTGACTGAATAACCAGATAGATTTCCATAAGCAGGAAAGTCATTAATTGTCCACATCAACATTGCACGGAGTGTGAATGTATCTTCATGGTAAGCATCTCTAACTTCGATCCCCTTTTCCCATAAGCTCTTTAGATCATTGATTAGTGGTGCTAAGTACACATTAATGTCATTCACTGGTTGTTGAGTACCATATATCAATAAGGTCAACATCAAGAACTTTCGCTTCATGCTCAACTTCGGAGGGAGATTGTAGTTGACAAGTATGACGGGCCAAGTACTATGCCTACTACTCATATTACCATGTGGGTTCATTCCATCCGCCGACAAACCAAGACGTAGATTCTGTGGTTCCGCACAAAATTCAGGATGATCGACATCAAAAGTCTTCCATTGTGGTGCATCGGCTGGATGTCTAAGCATGCCATCTTCAACACGTTTATCATGGTGCCAAGTCAAATTCTTGGCATGCTCGGCATTACGGAATAAACACCGTAGACGCGGTGCTGGAGGAATGTACCATAACACCTTTGCCGGCACACATTTGCTGCAATTCGTTGGATTCTTGCCCTTCTTCCATCTTGACTCCTGACAAACCGGACATTCATCCAAATCCTCGTACGCATTTCGGTAAAGGGCGCAATCATTTGGACATACATGAATTTTTTCATATTCCATTCCCAAAGTGCTCAACGTCTTCTTAACTTCGTACATACTAGCGGGTATTTTATTATCAACCAGGAGAACCTCTCTTAGAAATTCTAAAAAAGCCGTGAAACTAGAATTTGTCCACCCTCCCGATGCCTTCATGTTCCATAATTTGACCAATGCAGACAATTTCGTATATTTACTACAGCCGTCATACAAGGGCATCTCGACATCATTCATCATTGCTTCAAATAACTCCGGACGATGCACAAACTGTTCTTCCAAATCATTAACCATATCAAACAAATTATCTCCTACATCTTCCTCAACAATAGGTTATTTCGCTTTGTTGTTCGATGATGGATTAAAACACATTTCACCGTGTAAATACCATGTTTGGTACGAACAAATAATCCCACGCGCAAGCAAGTGTTTTCTAACTTCATCAACTGAATGAGATCTATGATTTCCACAATCAATACAAGGACATCGAATCTTATCATTCTTCATGTGAGTTTCCGCAAATGACAAAAATTCTTCAACACCATCTCGATATTTTCTAGTTAATCTATTAGCCCACATCCATTTTCGATCCATTTCCAAGAACCCAGCCTAAATCGATATTAAATTTATCATACAATTTATATAATAATCAAGTTTTTACATTTAAAAACACAATATATATATATATATATTAAGCTATTGAAAAAGTCAACAAATAATCATACTTAAAAGAAGAAGAAAAAAAAGAGAATATATATCATTTTTGACATCTACAATAAATCGTCAATAAAAATCAAATAACTAAAAAGAAAAGTAAGTAATAATCACTATACTTACAAATATTCAGTATACGCGAGTGTTGGTTTTGCAGTGGAGGAGACGTGGTTTCGCAGGTCTTTGTGATGTTTTTCGCGGCTGCGCGATAGTTCTGTAGTGAGATAAAATGAGGGATGCTATTAAGGAAAAAAAGTTAGGAATACACGACGGGTTTTAAAAACCCGTCGTGTAATCTAGAGATTACACGACGATTCCATGAAACCGTCGTGTAAAGTACGGCAAACTGAAACTTTGCACGACGGTTCCTTTGGAACCGTCGTGCAAAGTTGGACTTTACACGACGGTTCCATTGAACCGTCGTGTAATCTACTTTTTGTAGTAGTGTAAATTTGTAATGCAATTTATTAATTACGATATGTAAACTTGTAATGTAATGGATGGTTTTTTTACTTTGATACAATGTAGCTAATATTTTGTCAATCATATTCTAAGCCGTGTATTGGATAACACACGGGTTAGGCCACCCGTAGGAAATCACCAAAAAATGCCATATTATTTTTTAATTCATGTTGGACTTTACACGACGGTTTTAGTTCAAAAACCATCGTGTAAAGTTCTCATTTTAGTGAAATTTGCTCCCTTTATTTCTCTATTTGACGACGGTGTGAATTGTCATGGAATATTGAGATACCACGATGGTTTATAAATCGTCGTGGTATCTCAAAAACATTTAACGACGGTTGTTTACCTATTGTGTAAACTTTTAAATCCACAATTTTTACTAGTCATAATACATAAAATATAATATAATAAAAGTCGATTAATACTACATATAGTGAATAATAAATGTATAATACAGGGGAAAAAAAAGATAGCTACTAGTCATCCAAATTTGTCAGATTCTCTCATCATCTTCTTCAACTCAATTTTGAGGCTGGGATGAAGGGACTGGACTTGAGGGGGGAGCTGTATAATTGGACCTAAAAGTCGGATCCATCCGGGACACGTGTCATGATCCGCAAGGTTTCAGCGTATTGGTTTGCAATCCACTGCTGTAGCTCTAGCAGAATCTGCATGCTAGGCTGTGCAAATGTAGATGATGTTGAAGATGAAGAAGCATGTCTTCTTTCCCTGCCTGCGCATCAAGGTTGGGCTTACTCCTTTTATATGCCCCGGTCGAGTGCCCAGAACAGTCTTCAGAATCCCCCTTTCATTTGTCCCCGAAGAAGAGTCGGACGACATCTATGACTGTTGAATCTGTCTCTTCTCAAGCACCCTTGACTGCATAAGAATATGTAAAATAGTTAGAAAAAGAATACAAAATAATATGTAATATATGACATAAAATTTAATTTACATTAATACTTATATGTGTTGTGGCTGCCTCACTATTTACCCAACACAAATTGCCTTGTTCATCCCTGCGTTGGTGGAGCTCCTGCCAATTATCGATGAGGGACTTCGGTTGCTGTGTCTCTGCATTAAACTATTATGTAAAATATGTTAGAGAAAACATTCATGTTGATCTAAAGTGATAAAAGATATTGATGATTAATTATAATATCACCTTATTGTGCAGATATTGTTCATATGAGGAATCCCGTGGTGACTGGTGTACTTTTGTTTGGACCGATTCTCAGAATTTATCTTTGATATTGCATGAATTTAGACTGGTGTACTTTTCTAAAGATGGCGTAATGGTAGACCCTGTGAAGATTGATGTCTTTTGGGGTGAGCCCAAGAGCAAAATCGTATGGGTATGAGGCTTAAAACGGACAATATCATGTCAAAGGGAGGCGTGAGTTGTTACAAATGGTATCAGAGCCAATACCCAACCAGAAATGTAGCCAACGAGGACATTGGCTCCAAAAGGAGGGGTGATTATGACAGTCATCAGTACCTATAAGGAAAAAGGGTTGTACAGTCTCACATCGCTTGGATATGGATATATGTGATGGTTCATAAGTAAAAATACCATCTCCTAATGGTATGAGGTCTTTTGGGGTGAATTCAAGCGTAAAATCATGAGGGCACGAGGTCTAAAGCGGATAATATCATACTAAAAGGAGGCATGAATCGTTATAAAATATACAAAAAAAAAAAAATTTAGTAATCATAATATAATTAAAATTTGCACTAACATGAAAATCTTCAAACATGAAACGGTCAATACACCTTGGTCAATGGGCAGGATTTATGATGATCCTAGGAATGCGGGCCCTAGCAGTGTATAGGTCATCGGGCCCTAACATCTCATTTACTTGTTCAGACGGTTCGCTGGTTCTAGCTTGAACATTGGCATTTTCTCCATGCTCTGACCATGTGGTATAGAATACATTAAAACCATTGCTAATAATATGCCTCTGAATAGTCGGTTCACCGGTTCTAGCTTGAATAGTCTCTATTGGATGTAACCTGTGATTCAAACAGCGACGGCATAGACATCTTACTGTTCCACTATCGTTGATATGATTTTTGGCAGCTTCTATAAATTCTGAAACTCCATTCAAATATTGCTCAGATAGGCGGTTCTTTATATATATCCAACTTTTATCAACCGGCATCTTCTAACCACATACAATTATAAACACAACTTTAAAATAAGATATGAGAATGCAATGCAAACCTATTAACTACCGTCACTCCATAACTATAGGGTAATGCCCTATCCCATTTAGGATTGTAACATACGCACTATGTCACCCAATCCACAACGTCATTTTTCTGTAGAAATTTCGGCAGCATCTCCCTTTAGTTCTCCTAAGTGTGATATAGAACACACCCGGAGAACAAAGGAAAATATAACCGAAAATCTCTACCAAAAGCACGAGTAGTTTTCAATGACAAACGCGTATAATTACAATCCCAAACTGTCCAAATGAGACAATTCAAGAATCGATGAACTCCATGAGCACCAACACTTGAACAGGTCTAATGGGTTGCATGAGTGCAAATACAAATGTAAAACAATTATACTTTTCATTTCAATTCGTACATACATACGACTCATTTTTGTGACAATATAGTCACACAAAAAAATAATATAAAAATATTTTGTGAATTTTGTTAATGAATTTAGGATATTTTATCAAGTTTTATGATAGTTTAATAATTTATTATTTAATTATATAAATATTAATTTCAATTTCATACGAAAAAAACTCACAGTTGCAAATTCACTAAACGGGAGTTTGGCATTGGAAATGGAACCCAAGAACGCGGAGGCAGCAAATGGAGGCAACGGCAGAAGCACGGGCAACGGTGGAGGCGATTTTGGGAAATTTGGGATTTTGGGTGATTTTGCAAAAAAAAAAAAAAAAAAAAAAAAACTCCAACAAACTTGAAAGAGAGAGACGGGGAAGGACGATGAGGGAGGAGGAACAAAAAAATGAACGATTTGGGGGGGATTTGGGTCGGAGAATCGGAGAGGCCGGGAGAAAACATAGAGAAAATGAGGAAGAAGAAGGCTCAGGTCTGGTATATAACAGACCTATAGCGACGACACTGTGTCGTTGCTAAAAAACAATTCGTCACTAAAAGCGGGCAAAACAACGGCGTTGGGAAAACCCTAATTAAATGAATATGACAGGACATTTTAGTGTCGGCGGAAGTTGTCGCTAAAAGTGGAAAATTTTTAGTGAAAATTTATTAACTGCCCTGAATTACCGCCATTTTTTTTTTTTGGAGAAAAAAATGAAAATATTGCGAAATTTTTCAGTGAAAATTTGACCACAAAAAATATCTATAACAGTCAATGACACCTGGATTCCAGCTGTCAACCAGGTTGGGGAACAATCTTTAGTAACAACATATGTCGTCGCTAAATGTTGCTTTTGGCGGGCTTTTTCTCGCGCCAGTGAACAGTGTGGCAGGAAGGACTTATAGCGACATGTGTCGTCGCTATGAAATTGATTGGTCTGCCTCACAGTTTCCCATACACTTTTTTGACAATTATCTATGACTAGTCGTTGCTATAAATCAATTTTACAGCGATCACAATTAGCGATGACATGTCGTCACTGTTAATGTTTATTAGCAACGACTTTTTGTCGTTGCTGTACCTCCTTTTTCTAGTAGTTATGTGGCACAACTATGACATATGATAATAAAAAAAGTTGTACAAGTTTGGATGAAGAGTTTCTCTGTTTAATTACTCGGTTCCTCTCCAACAATCTAACAAATTAAATCAATCCAGTCATGCCAATTAAATTTTCACAATGGATCTATTTAAAAAATTTACCTTCTAGTTCAACATGTCACTGAATTTAGGGTCCAAAGTTTAAACCTTGATAAGTGTAAAAAAAATTGGGATTGTGGGTTTTTATCAATCAACAAAGAAAGAGAAAGAGAAAGAAAAACGTCATTGAATTTTGAAATGAGTTATCTTTATAAATGTCTCGAATTATGTGTTCGAGTTCGACATGCCAATTATATTCTCGTTCGACATGCTTTTGTATTTGTAAAAGCGTTCATACTTTCCTCCCTTCAACCATATAAAGTAGTTTAAAGTGTCCCTCATGTCCAGATCTCTCTATAAATTATTTTTTTTTCTCGTCCATTCAACTGGTCCTATCAAGATTTGTCCCTTTATCCTTGAATTACTGAACTTATTTTTGTTTTTCTCTCAATTATTACATCCTCTTGGGAAAGAAAATCTAAAACCATGATTTTCAGGCAACAAATAAACTACAGAGGAAAAAAAAAAAAAAAAGAAATGGAAGAAATAATATTTCAAATCAGAAACTTAAAGTTTTAATATAACGAAGCATCGAACTTTTTTGTACTCTAGACATCCATAATATACGAAAAATATTATCCTCAGTCATAACATTAGAAATATTGTTATATTTTAAATTAATACTTCCATATATGATTTTGTTCTAAATAAAATCATACATTTTACATTAAGATCATGCATTATTATGGATGACCCAAAAAAGTCAAACACATCTCTAGACTAGAAACTTCTTCAACATTGAGGCTCATAATTTTTGCTTTACTTGTCGCCACGAGTATCAGTGGAACAAAATGGGGGAAACAATGACCAGCAAGAGAACAAGAGGGAGACCAAAAGAAGGAACATAGATAGTTGACGGCGGATTTTCATAGCTTTGTGCATGGTCGCAATTATTCAATATTTTTAAAAATTTCACTGAAATTTTCGTTCTTTAGGGATACAAAAATATCTTTTAAGAGTAAAATCTTTTTTCTGTTAAAATGTTGGGAAATATCGAAAAATATAAGTAAAAAATATCATTATCGGTAAAAACCTAACTTAATTTATAACAAATATCTTGATATATAAGCGAACTTATATATTAAAATTTATTGATCATTTCGAACATGTTAAATTTTTTTAATGGAAATATAATTAGAAAAGATCAACAAACCTATATTTGGTATGTTCACAATTAAATTTAACACTATTCAAATAATATGTCATGACACTATTATTACTTGAATCGGGATGACATCCCAATCGTGTTTGAACTTCAAATGACTTTCTTTTGGTATAGATATATGTAAGATAAGAAGTTTTAACATGTAAAACTTGTATGTTCATGCATCTTCTTAATATTTATATTTATGTTATTCTAAAACATTATAAATATGTTTTAAAGAAAATTTCGTAAATTTCGTGATTTTTTTTTTTATATTTCCAGTCATTTCAATAATATGTCTGAAATTTCTGTAAAATTAAAATGCCGATATTTTCATCGATACTATTATTGGCTTTGTGACACAAGTCTTGGAACTTTTTTTTTTCTTTTGGAATTTGGATAATTGATCTTGAAAATTTTCTAGCATTTTTACTCTCTCACATTAAATTAATGGAGTCACATCCCTACAATAACTAAAAGTGTTGCATAATTAAACTACTACATTAGCCAAAAAAAAATAATCATATTCAACATAATTATTCCTGTAACATTCTAAGTTATCAAGCGAAAGGTACATGATTACCTCTATGGTAATTAGGATCAAAACTACCAAAAAAAAAAAGCGGTTAGAGAATGCTTAAAATAAAAGATTAACAATTCTAAAAACATTTTTTTTAAATCTAAAAAAAAAATAGAGATATTGTCTTTGTTTTTGTTTTTGCAATTACCTATTACATAAGGGAAAATACTTGGTATGTTGTAAAAAAATGACGAGTAGGATACAGTCTTATGATCAAATTTATTTAGCCTGGTTTGGTTCTCCGATTCAAACTAAAATATTTTAACTTATTTTTGTCTTCTTTTTTTTTTTTTTAAGTCAACAAAAATTTTAATGAGTTTTTAAAAAATCAAACAATTCAAACTTAAAAAAACTCAATTTTAACTTATACACCAAACGCAAGCTAACGTTTTATATAAACGATTTAAAACTATTAATTTAATTTGATAGATATAAAAAAACTTTAAATACGTGTTTATTTCGCATTAATGGGAAATGAGTAATCATTATCTCTTCAATTTACTCATGTGTTTACTAATGAGAGTTTAGTGAACACAATATAGGGAACGTCATATCCTTGCATTTATTTGATATTGATTTATTGTCAAAGAAAGGAAAGTAGATTTATTACTTATATACATATTTCAAGATTAACACTTCGTAAACACTAAAAAAGAAAATTAGATTATTTTCCATCGTATCATTTAATAGACAAGTAAGTAATAAAAAAATAAATAATTTTTACTTTTATTCCTTTATTTTTCTTATTATATTAACTTTCTCATTACATATTCTTTTTAGGCTTTGATAATACACAATAAAAGATTTCTTTAAATAAATTAAAAAAAAAAAAAAAGAGAGAAAAAAGAAATAGGGACGTGTCTTATTGTTCGTTGGCAATAATTAGGGAAGACGCGGATTTTTGACCACCCCTTGTTGGTTTTACTGCACCAGGGACACGCATAGTGGGCCCAAGTACAGAAAAGAAAGCTCAAATTCTTTGTATCAAAAGACGTGCGCTCTTGCTTTCATGGGCACCAGCTAATGGCATGGAATCCATTCACATACGCTCCTTTTATAGAAACGGAACAACCCCCTTTTTTTCTGGAAAAAAAAAAAAAAAAAACAAATGCCTGCTGAATACATTAACGGTAAGGACATAATTGAGTGTGATTTTTAATATACTCTGCATCGAGTATTAAATCGATAGAAAACTGACCTTTATATTTAAAATTCTCAAAAATATCACTCAATATTCAAAAATTTAATCATTGATAATCACAGTCAGTGATGGAGGTATGCACTGTTTAGTGAGAATTGCAGCCCCCACTTACTTTTTTCCTTCAATTTTTATCTTAAAAATTTTAAAGTTTTTCTATTTTACCCCACTAAAAATTAAAATTCTCATATTACCCATGTTAAAGTTAATTTTATCTCAAAAAACTTATAATTTTTTATATTTTTCTCCATTAAAAATAAAAATTTCTCACACAGTTCCAAAAAAAATTTTAAATTCTAGTTTCATTCTTTGATGTTATTTATCTTCTTCTTTTTTTTTTTTTTTTTCTAAAACAAAAATTTTTAATATATACCCACACTAAAATATATATCAGATTACATCCCTTGATCACAGTAATTTATTATCATTGGACCACCACACTCAACTTACAAATACATGTGTGTACAAATATAATCCATTATATAGCTACTGCCTACCAGTCTCTGATGCTATTTCAGAACCAGTGTTTGATTCGAGACAATTGTCAAACAGGTGGATCCCACAGCAGCCTGTGCAACGTTCGAAAGATTAGGCAAAAAAAAAGCGAAAAAAAAAAAGTGTCGTCCTAGCAAACATAATGGAGCAATCTCCGGCCACTTTTCCATATCTTTTCCTCCTAAACATCCTTATCACCACTATCCATTATTTCACTCGCATTAAGTTCCACTTCACTCCTCTACCATGACAATAATACCACACCTAGCACTCACTCACAAACATTTCTTACTACTAATCCTAGTTGCCCTCCAGGCCCTCCCGCCTTCCGTCGTCGCCGCCGCCATCGCCCTCTCCCCATGCCGCACCTCGTGCGGCGCCATCGCCATAAAATACCCGTTCGGTGTGGACGACGGGTGCGGGGCGCCGCAGTTCCGCCGCATGCTGAACTGCAATGCGACGGACCTGTTTTTCGTCTCCCCATCGGGTAACTACAAGGTGCAGTCGATCGACTACGACAAGCAAAAGGTGGTCGTATACGACCCGGCCATGTCGACGTGCTCCATTCTTCAGCCTCACCATGATTTTGTCTTGACGGACATCCAGTCGGCAATAATACCGCCGTCGTCGGACACCGTGTTCGCGTTGCTGAACTGCTCGATCGACTCGCCAGTGCTGAACCACTACAAGAATCTTTGCTTCAACTTCTCCGACCACTCCTGTGATGAGCTCTACACTGCCTGCAATGCCTTCAGGGTCTTCCATTTCTTAACCAACTCTTCTCCTCCCTGTTGCTTTACCGGGTAAAGTATAAAACCTTTTTTTTTTTTCCCATTATATAATTGATTTTTTTTTTCATTTTGAAATTTAAAGTAAGAAATTCGAAATCTTCATCTCAAATGTGAAATCTCAAATGTGAAATTACTAGGATTACTATTATCTCAGTAATAGTTGAATGGTGAACATTTAAAATTGTCAGTTAATTTGGAATACAAGGTAAATTTTGATTTTTAATTGGCGCAACTAGTCCTTAAATTTTTTAGGCCTGTGACAATCTATTTAGTAACTAATTTTTTGTTTAGTTTAACCATAAAGCCTTTGTTTGGTTTGACATCTCCAATTTAAATTTTTTATCTCAATTTTTTTTTAAAAGTCAACAAAAATTATAATTCTGAAAACAGTCATTCTAGATATATATATATATATATATATAACTTTCTATACCCTGATTTTTTTTAGGGGCCCCAGAGACTTATTAAGAGAAAAAAAATGTATCTTTTGCCATTTCAGTCCAGAAACGTACAAAAGAAAAAAAAATCCTAAAGATGGTATTAAAGAAAAAAAAGATATAAGAATAAAACTCCATGGTATAATGCAATTTTTTTTTCTTAGCCTTTGTTTAGTATCTTAGTTCTAACTCAAAATTTTCATCTTAATTTTTATCTTCCTCTGAAAAATTAATAAAAATTATAACTAAGTTTGAAAATTCATCCAACTTAAACTTAAAAATTTCAACTCCAATTAGTTTTAGTATTACATATATACAAACAAAAAAAAAATTAGAATTTTATTTAAAATGCCGTAAAAAGCCGTTTAAGTTTCATAAATGAACCCTGTGTGCTCAATTTAAGAACGAAGTACCAATTTATTGTAATCTACAAAGCTATCTGGACAAAATTTTTCCTATTAAATTAGTGATACACGTTTAACTAGTAGTAGAAATTGATAAGTTGAAGGAGGCGTAACTCGTTTTTTTTTTTTTTTTTTTAAGAAAAAAAGAAAATTTTTTTCACAAATCATGTAACTTTTTGGTGAAACTACAAAAAAAAAAAAAAAAAAAAAAAAAAAAAAAAAACTCAAATGGGAAATTGCCATACATAATCTGCACAAAAGTTATCTGTGCAGTCACACCCATTTTCAGTCTAATTCCTTAACTTAGGAATATCTAATTCTGTTCTCAGGAATATTAAAAGTGCTTAAATGATGGAATTCTAAAACGCAATTCCAATTTTTTTTTCTTCTTCTTTTTTTTTTTTTTTTTTTCTTAGATTCATGAATCTATACATGCGTAACCTTATAAATTTGAATTTAACAGGTATGACACGGTGAAGTTCATGAGCATGAATATCTTGGACTGCACACACTATACCACTGTGCTCAACACTGATAGCTTGAGAGGCATAGGACCTTTGGACTGGGTTTACGGCATCAAACTCTCCTACACCATTCCCGACACCGGTTGCAGTAGATGCACGCAATCCGGCGGTGTGTGTGGGTTCGATACCGAGACCGAGGGAATGCTCTGTCTCTGCTCCCCTTCCTCAAATTCCACAAGACAATGTGGTAAGAATTTAAGAATAAACACATCACACACCTTCAAATTGTAAGACTCGTACCAACAGTCTATCACGGAAGAAAGGACAACACATTTGGTAACCTATCTTTAATAGTGTTAACAAACCAGCCACTTTTAAGAGACAAAAAATAAACATAATGTTTTTATTTAAAACAAACCAAAGTATAGTTTCACAAATTGTTTTTAATTTTTAAGAAGAATGATCTTTAAAAAAAAAAAAAGTGCTTTGTATTGTTGATTTTAAAACTAGTTATTGAAGTTCCCCTACCTTTTTTTTTTTTTTTTTTCAGGGGTAGGTAGTTTTACTGCGGAAGGACAGAGACGCTGTAGTATTACCTGGCTAATTCATTTCCTTTCTTATGCTTTATTTTTGTTCACGACGAAGATGATGTTATGATTAACTATATATATATATTAGAAAATTCTATCGTTTGCTAAAGATAGAATTCTTTAATCTTCGAATGTTGTTAATTATTAGTTGTTATGCAAATTAGTCATCAACTTTACTACAAATTAATCTTCCTATATGTTGATTGTAAGAGTTGTTTTCTCAAATGGCCCCTATATTATATGCTCAATCATAAGTTGGTTCATAGTTTTTAGTTTTATACACCATCTTATCTTGAACTTTTCTACTATTACGAAAATGGCTCCTATATAAGTTTTTTGTATATAAAAAAAATTTAAAATTAAACACGTTCATATCACATGAAATTGTAACTATAAATATTTTTTAGAGAGAAACTATACCTCCAAAGTAGTTTTATGGCACTATATATTTATTTGATTAAAATATAATTTGTAGTATAGATGTTTGATTAAAGTATAGTTTGGTTATAAAATATTTCTGATTTAGGTATAATTTCCTTTTAAAAAATATTTACTTACGACTCATTTATAAATAAAACTCATGTGATTAAAACTCGTTTAATTTCTTTCTAATTTTTTTTTACATAATATTGACAGAGAACCATTGGCAAGTTCAAAGAAGTATGATGTGTAAAATCAAAAGTCATGGACCGATATAAGACATGGTATATGTAACAACCCAACTACGTAGGCCATTACCATGCTTACTGAAATTAAATCTAAATTTTAAATGATTAAACTTACTGAAAATTTCAGAATTTTTTTTTACAACATATAAATAGACTAGTCCATATATGTAAACTTTCTATGCATACACATTACTTGTTTACCAAAATATAAAGTCATACATAATCCTTACATTTAACCCAAGTCTTCAAATATCATATACATAGTATAACACAATTTATTTAAATATATATGTATATATTTATAGTTCAAAAGAGTTTGCGGAAAAGTTTGTGTAGTGGTAACCCACACCGTCCTTCACTTGCCGCATCGTACTTACGGCCCACCAATTAAGCTGCAGGATTTTTACCTACAGTATGAAATATACTAATAAGCTTACGCTCAGCAAGTACAAACTTAATCTCACAAAAACATAACAAGTATCGTGTAGCTTATGCATGAACCATTTATTGTTGATTATGGATCTTTTATGTTCCATTATAGACTTATTATCTTGCTTAACATACGTGCCCTTTGTGTACGTACCAGATGCGCACAATCCACATAAAGTAAGGGTTTACAAGGTCATAACAATTCTGGGAATCTTAAAACATCCATAACCCTTCACGATCTATGGAAGGTCTAAGAATCTTAAAACATACATAATCATCCACGATCAATGGGAGGCTGATACGACACTTTACTTGTCTTGGTTTAGTCTTAGTCTCGTTATTTAATTCTTGATGAGGATGCTTAAAATCATACTTCCACATGAAGTCTTTAACAAAGACTAGTTTTAAGACTAAGATTCTTAACTTGTGATCTTATTAGTAATGATGCATGTGATACATAAATACGGCATGACATAAAGATCAATGAAATAAAATAACTTATGGCATGTTTATAATACATGACACTATTTTAAAACATGGCATTATCGTAAACCATGACATAATAGTAAAGTATGTCATAATCATAAAAGTGTACCATATACATGATCATGTCATATTGGTAAAAACATGACATATACATAAACATGGCATATCATAGCATACATGTAAACGTGTCATGCTTGAAAATAATTTACTATTTTTCATACTGTAGGTGATGTTTGTACTTACAAATTGTCCTAAGCTCTTGTCCTAACGTACAAAAAGGTGAAGTAACAAGTTATATTCCTGTTTTCAAATATAGCGTTAGAATCATTCTGTATTACTATTTAACAATCTATAGGTCAAAATATCTAGTATAACACATACATTAAATAATTAATCGGCTTGATTAATTTTCATAAAAGTTCTTAATATTTTATTTCCTTTGTTGAAAAATACCTTGTTTACTTAGAAAATATCTTATTTCCATAAATTAAGCATTTCGTGATACAATACTTGAAACTCTATTTTATAATACTAGGTATGCATTTAAGGTTTAAAAATTATTTGTGAAATTCAAATGAATTTAAACCTGTTTGAAACTATTTTTTAAAACCATAGTTCTTTTTCAAAGAGGTCATAAAACTTTAAAAACTGCTTTCAAAACATCCTTTTAATTTGATCAAATGTATGTGTGCAGGAAATTCCCTTTACCATGCACAGTTTTAAAAATCCAGTTTTATCTTTAAATTGGTTTAGAATTTGTTCCCTACTGAAGTTGTAGATCTCATCGAAACCTATAACTTTCATGTTTTTCTTGAAGCTTAAATCTACCTTTAACTTATTCATTTTTCCCCTTTAAAAGTTCTAGCCATGTACAGTACCTGGAACTGGCCAGTTTTGAAAACTCATAAAAACAAAGGCCTTTGAAGCCCATTTTACAAAATTTGTCAATGCTAGCCCCTAGGATTTTATGTGTTCTACAACTTTGTAGTTATAACTTTTTCCAAATTCAGTCTCTAAGGGGCTCAAAATTAGGTTTTCAAAAAACTATCCATATTATTTTCAAAAACCAGCAGTTTGTATTTTGTGGATTCTTAGCTTAAAAATCCACACACACTACCTCAAACGGTCAAAGCTGTGAGCCTACGTCAACATGCAGTGCGTTGGTTTCATTCTTAAACTTCAACTATTCATTTATCTCATGTTCTTGATAAAAACAATATTGATAACTTACTTGTTTAGCAAATTGTGTCTTTAGGTTAATTTCTTAACCAAAATATCCATAATATTCACATCAACATTATCATCATCATTCATAAAATCTCCATACTTAAACATGTGACAGCATAATCACAAACACATGGTGAGCACACATAACCTTAACACTCATCTTGGAGCATGAAATCAAACCCATGCTTAGAGTTAGCAACCAAGATAACCTAAGCATAGATATAGCATAAACCAACCATAAAGGACCATAATATGAGAAAAATAAGAAACATGAGCTTATGCTCTTACAACCCATAACTTGAAATACACATAAATTCTCAAACCAAAACTTAATAAAATTCTTAGTTAGAGGATCAAAAATAATACCTCTAAGCTTGGAAAGGTTGCTCTAGACCTTGAATGAGTGAAATCCTTGTTCTACTCCTCCCTTCTACAACCAACCACACTAGGAGCTCTCTCTCTCTCTCTTTTTTTTTTTTTTCTAAGGCTAGAGAGGAAAAAGTTTGAAAAGAGATCTTTAAATTGCATATTTGGCCTTAAAGACAAAATATTTGCCTTCTAGTCCCCATGAGTTGGCCGGCCATGTGGAGGCTTAAACCACCAAAAATTATTTTCATACTTATCCTTTTAATTATCTCCATAATATTAAAAAAAATCCAAAAATTACATAATTATCTATAATTACTTGGCCTCCAAGTAATGTCATGATTGGCATTCACTCCTAATACGCAGTCCATTTTCTTAATAATCCAAATAATACCAATATTGTTATAACTATCAACAGTCCAGTAATGTTGAACTGCAGTCTAGAATTTATCTACACATAACTGGACCGCGTATAGGTTTTGCCTTAGGACTTGAAGTCACTTAGTCTTTATTGCTCCAAATATTATTCCTGACTATTCTAGAGTGATCTTAATCCTTAAATTCAATTCTACATCCGTAATAACGGTCGGCCACATTATAATTTTAATACTGCTTATTATACTGTAGAACCGTTTTATTCAAGTCTAATAACTTAAAATTTAAACATTTATGAAACTAAAAAAAATTGCATTAATTTTATGGATTTTATCTTATATTGTCATTTTTTTTTTTTTTGTCATACAGATAAACATAGTAGTTTCCACAGTATATACTACCAGTAGTACTAGTATTTTTATAGATTAAAGGAAAAACTTCTTTTTTTTTTTTTTCTTTTTTTTTTTTTTCCATGATCCTTATTATGTATTGGTTTTGGCCTTTGAGGGAACCAAATTGATCTTTCATTGTTAATAAAATGCATCCAATAAATTGATCGTGAGTTTTTTTTAATATTTTTTTTCATGACGTCAACTCGCTTTTGTCTTACACTCCGTTTGGTAATTCAACTCAAATTTAAATTTTTCATCTCAGTTTTTTCTTTTTCTGAAAAGTCAATAAATATTTTAATTTTTTTTAAAAAGTCAACCAACTCCAATTTAAAAATTTCAACTCCAATCGTAACACCAAACGGAGGCTTAATTAAAAACTTAAACGATTGTCTCAACTAGTTTTTATAAAAACTTTTTCATTAATGCGTCAATTATGGTTGATTTGCAATATAGAGTAATATTTTGAAAAACTATTACTCTTTATTATTATTGTTTTTTTTTTTTAAACTTATTATACTATCTTGAATAGATGATCATAACAATTGGAAGATAATCATAACAATTGGTGCCAGTGAGGAAGGGCAAAAAAAAAAAAAAAGCGAAAGAGAAAGAATTCCTCTGTGTATATGCTAATAATGGCTAGAATTGAAAAATTATATTACTTACTAGCTTTGATCTTTGTCTTCTTCATCTTTTTTGAACAATTAGTTCAGTAATATTATGAGCATATCGTTCTTTATTATTTAAGTAATTGGCCCAAATAGTCCCTAAACTCTTTAAAATATGACATTTTGGTCTCTGTTTTTTTTTTTTTTTGGCCGTGCTGACCCTAAACTCTTTAAAAAGGTGACAGTTTGATCATTTCCATCCAAATCCGTTAAATTTCTAACGGAATGAGTCACGTGAGCCATCATATGAGCTCAATTAACCTTAATAAGACAAAAATACCCTTATTCATATCAATAACATTAAAAAAGTTAAAAAAATTAAAAGAGAGAGAGAGCTGAACTCAAACCTAGCCCCCCCTTCCTCCCTCTATGATCCCCATAGATCCGAGGCCCTCCTTTTAGCCGTCGCCATTGCTCTCCCCCCCCCTCCCCCAAACGATCTAAACTCAAAACCCAGTGCTGCTGCCCCCCCCAAGCAAACACTGATCTGGGTCCCCCCCGGTCTTCGCCGTCGCCGAGCGCACCCCCCCACCCCCTACCCCACGAATCCGAACCCTCTCCCCCCAGCAAACACCGATCTGCCCCCCTATAGATCTGAACCTTCCCCCCAAGAATCTGAACTCAAAACCCACCACCGCCCCTCCCCACGAATCTGAACCCTCCACCCTAGAATCTGAACCACCGGATTCTGGGTTTTGTCCCACCCCCCCACCCCAAACCACGTGTTCTAATCTGGGTTTGGCCCCCGCAAAGGTTCCAATCTGGATTTTCGCCGCCCCCGCCCCCCCCCCCAGGAGTTCCGATCTGGGTTGGCTCCCTCCGACGCTGCCGCGGTTGAATTCATGTCCCCCTTCTTCTCCATCGCCTATCACCCGCCACCCGCCGGTGTTGACGATTTGAGTTTGAGAAGAGGGAGAGAGAGAGAATTTTAATTTTTTATGTTTTTTTTTATTTTTTTATAGCAATTATTATTAAATTATTAAAATACCTTCTCAAATTATATCACATGCAATGCACATGACTCATTCCGTTAGAAATTTAATGGAATTCGACAGAATTGACCAAATCATCACCTTTTTAGAGACTCTTAGGTCAGCATGGCCAAAAAGAAAAAAACATGGACCAAAATGTCACCTCTTAAAGAGTTCATGGACTATTTGGGTCAATTACTCTTATTATATTTAAATAAATAACTTTGTTCTACGTGAAAGAGAATGTAAATTTTGATCATTTAAGGGTATCTCTAATGATTGAGGGGCTCACTTGTATGTTATCATAGTCACTAGTAAAAATTTTAGATTTGACGACGGTTATTAGCTGTCGTCTAAAGTTAACACGACAGTTAGACAACTATCGTGGAAAGTTTAAATATACCACGATGGTTAATAAACCGTTATGGTTAGGTGATATTCCATGACTGTTAACACCGTCGTTGAATAGAGAAATGAGGCGGCAAAACTTACTAATGCGAAAACACCAAAACCGTTGTGTAAATCCAACCTTACACAACGGTTTATTTAGCACATCGTCGTGTAAAGTGGGGTTTATACGACGGTTTTGGTGAAAAACCGTCGTGTAAAGTCCAGCACTAATTTTTTTTTAAAATTCACATTTTTTGGTGATTTCCCATGGGCGGCCTAACCCGTGTGTTATCCAATACACGGCTCAGAATATGATTGACAAAATAATAGCTACATTGTATCAATACAAATACCATCCACTACATTACAAGTTTACATATCATATTTATTCAATTGTATCATCACCGGTATATAATGTTTTGCTTTGAAGTAAGTTTAATCCATTAGCATTAGAGACTATGTCCCTCATAAAACCTAAAACAAAAAAACTACATTCAACACTACCCTCTTGGTGAGGACAAAGACGATCCGAGATTTTTTTTTTATAGTCTCGTCTCTTTTTAATCCATTCTCCGACTATAAGTTTCCAATCCATTAGGGCCCTAGCAAGTTTGCAAAATTCAAATAATTTAGATGAATAATTCCATTTCGACATTTCATCAAGCATGTAGTGGACGGAAAAAAAATGCATAGAATATAGTCTACAAAGATCTTAAACTGCCAATTCTCGACAGAATATAGTCTAGAAAGAGCAACAAAAAAAATTTTGAACAGCAGTAAATACACAAATTACACTCCAAAAAGGTTACTAAGAAATTATGTGTTTTTGTTGGAACTAACTCATCAAAAAATTTCTTGTTACTTTCTCGACAATTTCTCAGCAACTAAACATTCCACAAAAGCCTTGACCAAATTGTCTCAAACTCCAATTTCCTAAAATAGCTAAACCACACAAGATTTAGACATAGAAAGATAGCATTTTCGTTCAAGAAAACAAGAAATTGACCAAAAGAGTCACCTTGCTTTTCTCAGAAGCAAAAGAGTCACGTCTTTTTTCCAGACGACCTTGTTGGGAAGAGAAGGTGATGGCAGCGGGAGAAGGAGAGAGAGGGAAGGGCGATGGCCTTGTTGGGAGGAGAGGGCGGTGCTAGCGGGAAAAGGAGAGAGAGGGGAAGGCGGCGGTGGCATCGGTAGGAGAAGGAGAAAGAGGGTTGGGTGGCGTGGTTGCTGGGAGGAGAGGGTGGTGGCGGCGGTGAGAGGGAGAAGAAACCATCATGTGGGCGAGAGGGAGAGAGGGGGGAGGGCGGCGGTGGCATCGATAGGAGAAGGAGAGAGAGGGTTGGGTGGCGTGGTTGCTGGGAGGAGAGGGTGGTGGCGGCGGTGAGAGGGAGAAGAAACCATCATGTGGGCGAGAGGGAGAGAGGGGGGAGGGCGGCGGCGGTGAGACGAAGGACGAGGAAAAAGAGCTGAAAATGAGAAAGGGTGAGGGAGGGTGTGAGGAAAGTGAGTTTAGTGTAGGGTTTATGCGCGGATTTGAAGGCCTAAATTCAAATTTTAAACTTTTTTTTTTGAAAGTTTACACGACGGTTTTGTAGAAACCATTGTGTTATGTTGAGATTACACGACGGTTTAAGAAAACTGTCGTTGAAAGTGGAGATTCGACGGCGGTTTATTGAAACCGTCGTGTAATTTCTACTTTAAACAACGGTTTTCTTAAACCGTCATGTAATCAAAGACTTATGCGACGATGTTTTAAACCGTCATCATATTTGAATATTTTACGACAGTTTTCAGATAACTTGCTCCGTTCCATGTTTTTGACCCATTTTAGACGACATTTTTTGCAAAACTGTTGTGTAATCTCCGTCGTCTTTTCTAACCTTTGTAGTAGTGAGTATTATATATAGTTTGCTACTGACAATTTTATATTTCAAGAGAGTTTAACCATGTTTTCTAGTATATCCTTGTTTTTGTTTTTTAAAAGGAAAGCTTAGATATCTTTTTAATTCTTTTGTCGTCGTCGGGGTTGTTCTAGTGTTTTTGGACTTTTGATTAAAATTTTTCTTTATTCGATAATAAATTTAAGTGGAAGAATCATTCTAGAATGAGTTTGCTTGTAGATGTCAACTTAATTGCGCCGTAGTAAAAATTTTTTGAGGTTGGTTTTCCTCTCTCATATTTTTTTTTCCTCTTAAAAAAAGTGTGTAACCTCATTTTTTCATACTTTAATTAACATCCCTAATTCATTGTCAAATTTGAACATAAAGGCCAGTATTTGATATTTGAGTGATATAATCATTCTCCAATCCATTGTCATATTCTTAATATGAAAATTGACACACCATTATTTCAACAAAACAAAAAAAATCCTTTATTTATAAAGTTTCTTGAATTCATAATGATATATACACACACACACACATATGTACGAGGGCTCTGTTATCCGGCATTGTCGGAGGTGCGGCACGAACGTGGCACCTAGGACGGTCAGACGTGGAAGGCAATTGGAGAAGGGAGGCTGACAGTTGCAGGGTGGAGTTTGAGTAAGAAAACGACAGGTGTCAGCGAAGAAAACATAAAATATTGTTAAGGAGGATGGTTAGATAATTTCACTAGTTAGTAAATATGGGCAGGGACAAGTTTGAAAATGTAAAGTTGTAAACGGTGGTTTTGTACCCTAATTCATAGGGAAATATAACGAGGTTTGAAGATCCTTGTAAACAACAAGCAAACGTGTTGTAGAAGAGGATAAAATACAAAAGTATTCCAATATGTATATTTGTTTTAGACTGTTCGATATATTGGAACAAAGCTTGTCAAAGTTGGCTATCATCTCGGAAGACCCAAATTGAACAATTCACTACCTCTCCGGGTTGCCTGTGTCGATGGCGTCGATGGCCAGGCCGTTTGTAGCCAAGCTCCGGTTTGGACCGGGGCGTGGCTGATTCTATTCCTTGGCGAGGGCACGTGGAAGCCGTGGGGTTGGCTCCAGATGTGGCAGAGGATACGATGGCATTAGCCACGGCCATGGATCGGAGCTTGGATGCTTCTCGTTTTTCTGTTCACAGAAGCTCCCCAAGGAACGGAGGCAATTGACACAAAGAGAGAGAGAGTAGAGAAAAAAAAAAACGGAATTCAATTATGAATTTATATAATTAAGATAAACCCAAAAAAAAAAAAAAAAAAAGAGGAAAATTTCTCCAAAAATTGCCTATTTTTGCTTGTGCCGATCCCACTTTGCCATAAAGTCTAATTCCTTCTGCACCGCATCATTCCTCCCTGGTCGGAAAAAATTCACCCTTGAATTTTGCAGAGAAGTAATGTCAGCATCAGAATTATCACCACGAAACGGCACAAGATGCTTGACATTAAAAATGTCGGATGTCCGAATATGACTAGGCAGCTTCAAACGATATGCATTGGGATTAATCTTCTCGATGATCTCTAATGTACCAATTTTTCTTACGGCAAGCTTGTTATATTCATGAGCAGGAATACAATTCTTTGTTAACACCACCCAAACAAAATCACCCACCTCAACCTCGACATGACGACATTTAATATCCGCATCATGCTTATACTTAGCAGCGGCAGCTTGCAAATGCTCATAAGTCTGTGAATGAACCTGTTGTAGTTGCTGAACAAAATCCTCTGCTTTACCATGCACTTTAACAGTATTAGAGACTGGAACTAAATCAAGAGGACTACGAGGAACAAGACCATACACCACTTGAAAAGGACTAAAGCCGGTACTTTAGTTAACTGCATGGTTGTGGGCAAATTCAGCCTTACACAATTTTTGATCCCAAGACTTGATGAATTCACTAGATAAACAACGAAGTAAATCACCCAAGGAACGGTTGACAACCTCAGTCTGACCATCCGTTTGAGGATGATAGGCACTGCTAAAATCCAACTGTGTATTGACCAAACGCCATAAACTGCGCCAAAAGTGGCTAAGAAAGCGAGTGTCCCGATCAGCCACAATAGAAACATGAAGTCCATGTAGACGATAGATCTCACGAAAATATAACAATGCCACATTTACATCATCCGTAATCTTCTTGCAGGGAATGAAATGGACCATCTTGGAAAAACGATCAACCACTACAAAAATAGAATCAAACCCGTGCTGAGTCCTGGGAAGCCCCAAGACGAAATCCATACTGACGTCTGTCCATGGTTGGGTCGGAATAGGCAGGGGCATATACAACCAGCATTTGTAGCTTTGCCTTTAGCAAGATGACATGTTTGACAATGCTCCACGAATCTACCTACATCTTTACGTAATGACGGCAAAAAATAAGAAGCAGCAACGAGCTGTAATGTTCAATCACGACCCACGTGGCCTTCATTATGTAATTCTTGAATTATCTTAAGTCGCAAACTGCTCTCAGGAATACATAACTGATTTCCCCAAAAAAGAAAACCATCGATCCACACAAACTCCGAATGCACACCCTCTTGCAACTGCCGGCTAATTTGCGAAAAATATGGATCAGTAACATATAAATCACAGATAGTATCAAAACCTGGGATCTTGACTTGCAACTCTGTCAGAATAGTTTGTCATCTACTCAATGCATCTGCCACCTTGTTAATGGCACCTGCTTTGTGCTTAATTACAAAAGTAAGTTGTTGTAAATAAGCAATCCAAGTAGCATGTCGAGCGAATACCTTATCTTGAGTACCAAGATGTTTAAGGGCGTCCTGGTCAGTATACAAAACAAACTCCTTCTGGAACAAGTAATGACGCAAATGCCGAATTGCCTGGACTATCACATAGAACTCCATATCATATGTACTATAACGAGATTTAGGACCAGAAAGCTTCTCGCTGAAATATGCAACGGGATGGCCATTCTGACTCAGCACACCACTAACACCCACCTTCGAAGCGTCACAATGCAATTCAAAGGGCTGAGTAAAATCAGGCAACACTAAAGCTGGGGCGGTTGTCAATTTTTGCTTAATCAATTGAAAAGATGCCTCTACTTTAGGACTCCACCGGAACTTGCCGTCCATCATACAATCTATAATTGGCGCCATAATACTACTAAAATGTGGTATAAACCGACGGTAAAAGGAAGAAAGGCCATGAAAACTTCGCACTTCTGTAATAGTCTTAGGTTGTGGCCACTGATTTATTGCTTCTACCTTGGAGGCATCAACTGTTAATCCCTCCTTCGTCACCATGTATCCCAGAAAAACAACACGGTCTGTTAGAAAAGTACACTTCTTGACCACAACATAAAATTGATCCCTACGAAGGACTGAAAGAACTTCCCAAAGGTGCTGGACATGATCCTCGGTGTTAGCACCATAAACAAAAATATTATCAAAGTAAACTACAACAAATTTACCGATTGAATGGACGAAGAGCTTGATTCATAGCCCGCGTAAAAGTGCTAGGAGCATTGGAAAGGCTGAATGGCATAACCAACAACTCAAACAACCCTTCTTTCGTCTTAAAGGCTGTTTTCCACTAATCCCCAGGCTTGATACGAATCTGATGGTACCCACTCTTCAAATCAAGCTTACTGAACACGCAAGCATCGGTAAGCTGATCCAACAAATCATCCAAACGAGGAATAGGAAAATGGTAACGTACCGTAATCTTATTTATCGCTCTGTTGTCCACGCACATACGCCATGTGATGTCTTTTTTTGGTGTAAGAAGAGCAGGCACAACACAAGGAATAAGACTTCTCTAATGTGTCCCTTTGTCCAAAGCTCTTCCAACTGTCTACGCAACTCCTCATGCTCAGTAGGGCTCATCCTATAATGCGCCCGATTAGGAAGAGTACTATCAGGCACTAAGCCAATCTAATGCTTAATATCTCGTAGTAGTGGTGGCAACTCATCTGGAAGCTCTGCTGGGAAGACCTCATGAAATTCTTCTAGCAACGGATGAACTCTGTTAGGAATCTCTCACCCAGTTTCGACTGACTTGCATACTAATACATACACTACACCATATTCGGCCATCTCCATCTCAAACTTTGCTCTGGTTAATAAATTAGTACCGTCTCCAACTGCTTTCGTTGAGCCTTGTTGGGTAGTAACACAATTTTATTTCCCCCAAACATAAAACTGTATGTGTTGGTATATCCATCATGCAACGAATGCCGGTCAAATTGCCAAGGCCTTCCTAATAACAAATGACATGCGTCCATCTCCACCACATCACACAAAACTTGGTCTTTGTAGGTAGATCCACATCATTACTATCTTCAACCAGGCCAATTTATACAGCTTGGGATGTTTTTATGTCTGTAAACACAACTTCTTAACGACCCCCTCAGCCACTACATTCTCGCAACTTCCAAATGAATAACAAACTTGCAGAATTTTCCCCCAATTATACAATTAGACTGAAAAATATCATTACGCAACCAATCATTCTTATTCTATAGGGGAATCAAAAAACTCCGTCTCACCACCAACGCTTGACCCACATCACCAGCAACAAATTCCTTTTCCTCTGTTGCTTCTTCAGCATCTACACTATCAAAGACAGGTTCCCTTTCACAATCCTCGTACACCTCATCAACAAAGATTCCCTTATGAGAAGTCTTGGGACATTCAGATTGTCTATGGCCCATACCTCCACAACTAAAACAACAAATACCACCTACAGGACGTGTCGATTGTTGATTGGGATTTGTCTTAGAAGAACCAGCATGGGTAGGATTACTAGGACTTATTGTCTGCTGCTGTAGGTGACTGGAAGAACTCCATGCAGTTAAAGGACCTATATTTCGTCGGAACTATAGTTTTTCTATCTGTATTGCCCTTTGATGCGCTTCAAAAACTGTCACAGGATCAAACATATTCAGTGTGTCCTATATTTGGGGACGAAGCCCACCCACATATCGCGACATCAGTTGCTCTTCTGTTTCCATTACCTCATTCCTAGTAATCAACATATAAAATTCTATTGTATAATCAGAAACAGTTTTCATACCTTGACGCAAATTCTGCAATCGCTGGTACATAGTCCGAACATAATTATAGGGTAGAAATTGCTTCTTCATGTGTTTTTTTAATTTATCCCACGACACAATCCTGGTTTTCCCTAATCTGGATCTCGTCACTTTGGTCTGCTGCCCCCACACCGCTACTCGTCCACGAAATCTCGTAGCAATAAGGGGTATATGTTTACCAGCAGGAACCTCCTTAAACTCCAAGATCTCCTCCAATGCAGTCATCCAATCCAAGAATTCTTCTGGGTTTAATCCACCATGGAATTCATGAATATCAACTTTAAATCCTAATTTCCAACGCCTATTTTCCTCCTAGACACCTCCTCTCCGTCGGGCTAGCAGATCTATTGGTTGATCAAGCGGCGCAAATGGATTCTCATCTTCAGGATCCTCAAAAGGTTAGGCCATAGGCGCATGTTGTTGTGGCGCGAGTTCAGCAATTTGCGGAGTCAGCAACTCCACTTGTTAACGCAGCTTTGCGATCTCATCACGTCTATTCACCTCCTCTAGTTGGGCTTCACGGGCTTCTGGACGTCTCCTTGGCGGCATGGTGAAGGAATGAACCTGTCTCTGATGCCAACTGACGTAGTGGAAGCTTATAGGAAAGACGAAAAATCTCACAAAAAAACTCAAACTTGTTGATTTGTTCAAAAATGCCAAGAAAGAGAAAATAATGAGTAGAAAACTCGAGAAAATAATTCTTATTCAATTATCCCCGGCCACAAAGGCTTACAAAGCTTTAAATAACATAACCCTAAAAAAATTTGGAATAATAATTAAATAATGATAAATTTTTTTTTTTTTCAAAAATGGATAAAATGAGATAATGACAGAAATTGAAAGTCCTAATTTTCAGGATCATTGCGCAAAAAAAAAAAAAAAAAACGGAATTCAATTCTGAATTTATTTAATAAAGATATACCCAAAACAAGAATTACCAAAAAAAAAAAAGGAAATTTTCTCCAAAAATTGCCTATCTTTGCTTGTGCTGGTCCCACTTTGCCATATATATATATATTACTTGCCGTTGAACTTTTGCATGATTAAAATTGTTGTTACATGTAATAGAACAGATTTTTCACAAAGGACTGAAACCTTTCACTAAACATGGTACTAGATAATTAATTTCTTTACAATTTATGACATTAAACATGGTATTATATATTTTTATAATGATACAATATTATACAATCCAACACGAGAAACCAACCGTAATCCGGAAGTTTTAAAAGTTTAGTACTAATTATTATATTATTTTTCTTCTTCTTTCCTTTATATATATATATATATATATATATATATATATCTTGTGGATGCTAGCGTGCGAGGAAAGGCCAAGCGTCTCTATAGGGTTTCCATGAAGGGATGACGAAGCCTGTAATTTTCAATGCAGGAAAACCATTCCACTTTCACCTGGGGGATTTTGTAAAAAAATTGATCAAAAGAAGACTCCAAAATCTACAATGGGAACACGCTTTTGTTACACTTAATTATAAAAACAATTTTATTGGCCTTCGTATATACACTATACTTGTGTTTGGTTCACTGGTTATAAATAAAATTTTTAAGTTGAACTTGATTGACTTTTCAAAAACTAACTATAAATTTTGTTGTCTTTTCAGAAAAAGACAAAAACTAAGATGAAAAAATACAATTTAATTTGAATTAAACTTAAATACCAAACAAAACCTATATATATACACACACATCTATTCATACAGTTTCTTTTTATGTAATAAAAGTGAAAGAAAAACTATGAGCTTTCTATGCACTAAGAGAGAGGTTGTTGGGCTAGAAAGATCACATTGTTATATATGTTCTATCTTTTTTTCTCTCAATATTTTGAAGTGCATCTTAATTAGAATTTTAGTGGGGCTGTCGAGACCGTATGGACATTAAGGGGAAATAAAAAATAAAAAAGTCTAGGTGACGAGTTTTATCTGTACATTTATATGTAAAACATTCTATTTGACCCATAGACTTTCCTGCATGCCTTTGAAATTCTTGCCTTTATCTGCACAAGATCAACTCATTGGAAAAACATGGGTGTATAGGAGCTGTGTTAAATTATATTATCAATTCATCCCAAAAACTTAAACTATTAAAAAAAATAATAATAATTTTATAATTAACACTCCTCTTCACGTTCATATTAGATAATGGGCACACATGTAGATAAATATTAAGGTGATTTGGAGGATGACGCTCTTCAAATAGCACACCTAAGGTTTATTGCCACATTTACATTTGCTTCAGAAATTTTGACCTCCCACGTTGAGATATGTTAAATGTCAACATAATATGTATATCTAAAATTACTCACGACTTGGCCAAGCAAGTAATCTGGATGGTAATCTATGAAATGTTGCCAGAATCAACACGAGCCACCGACGGTCTCCAGTCTCCGGTCTCCGATAGCTAGAGAGTGTTTCGATAGATTACTATTTTTATTTCTAATACAAGAATGGTCGGCCGTTTTCAGCTCCGATAACTGGAGAGTAATCTTGTATATTACCTTTTGATAATCTACAGAATTATCTTTTATATTCTATAGAATTATCTTTTATATTTACCGGATTATTTTTTATATTCAACCATATTACTAATTTCTACAGGATTTTTTTTTTATTTCTACCGAATTAATTACCCAAATCCACAAGAATATGAAAGATGAACTACAATAATCTATACATCTCCAAAATTGTCAAATTCTTTTAAAAAAAAAAAAAACAGAATAAAAGACAATAAAACAAACATACACTCACCAATTCTCAAGTCCAATATAAAATTAAAAAAAAAAAAAGGATTTCCCCCTTTTCCACATAACCAAACAAAAAATTAAAGAAGTACGTTAAAAAAAAATTATCCACGAGCTAAAAATGCTATCATACGTTAAAAAAAATAATTTATCCACGAGCTAAAACTGCTATCATAATTTATCAACACAACACAAATAATAATTTAAAAAAAATTATTAATTATCCTATAGTTGAGAAAAAGCATTATCTTGTCATCTCTTCCCAATTGATGTTCCAGTGTCGTCTTGTCATCTCTCCCCACACTTGTTCTCTCTTTCTTTCTTTTTTTTTTTTTTCAAAGAAAAAGAAAAAAGAAAAAGAAAGAGATGTGGTACCTTGAAAATAGAAATAAATAATTGTTCTCATGGAATCTTCTCTTCTAACGGAGATTGGTTGTTGATACAATCCAAACCCGTAACATCTTTTTGTTTTTATTTTTTCTATTGTTATTATCTTTAGTACTATTACCAAATCAAAAGACTG
Source organism: Ficus erecta (assembly GCA_008635985.1). NCBI lineage: Eukaryota > Viridiplantae > Streptophyta > Magnoliopsida > Rosales > Moraceae > Ficus > Ficus erecta. Next base: position 237,963 of record BKCH01000141.1, on the reverse strand, counting down.
AGTCTTATAAGCTACAGTGGCGAGGTTATAAGTGAGTGTTGGTTATGGTGTTTCGAAACTTAATTTGTATAATATCCTTTTGAAAAAAGAAAAAAGAATCTTTTTAAAATCTTCTCACAATATATTATCCCTTATACTATTTATTATCATTCCAAACAACTTTTTGTTTTCAAAAAGAAATTTTTTTACACATCCAAAGAAAATTTTTCCTTTTGAAAATGGATACGTGATTCAAACGGAGCCTAAGGTTCAAACTTTGGAACCAAATGCAATAGTCTATTTTGTACAGTTAGATGTGATATTACCGCTAGGCTATGACTGTAACCACTCTATTTTAGTTTTTCACTAATTCTCCCCCCCCCCCCCTAAAAAATAATAGAATGGTGCATTTGAAAAAGTCAAAATAATAGAGTAGACATAACATTTAAAAAAAAGGAGAAAATTACGCAAATAACGACCTTTTGTTTATATATTGACTAACATGACACAAATTCTCTGATTTTGACTAACATGACACAATGTGTAGTTTACTCTAGTTTAATTTTTTGTCATATTGATCTAATGTTGTTTTTTTTTTTTTTTTTTTTGTATCATGTTGACAAGATAGTCTTCAAATTTGTATCATTCAGATACTTTCCAAAAAAAAAACCACCCCACAAGAGTCCAATGCAAAATTCTAGATCAAAGACATTTTTATCGGTGAAAATCTCAGACACCATTGGAGATTGTGATAATAAATTGTGAGAGGGAAATAGAAGAGGAAATCTAAAATCCTAAGAATCAAACCTAGCCATACCCACAGCCACAGTGCCGTCTTTGTCGAGGTTGCCGGGCCGCAAGGATCCTGAAGAGCGCTAAGAGAGTGTGCTCATCGTGGTTTGAGATCTACAAGATCCTCTGCTATGGCGGACCATCGACGTGTGCAATCCTAGTAGCCTTTCGCAGTGGGATTTGCTGCGGTAACACTTGAAGCCTATGTGTCGACTTATGGTCAACCGGAGCTCCAGCGAACTTGTTGAGATCTCTCTTGAGGACTCTGCCACTAGTGAACTGCTCATGTACATTGTTAAAAGGTATCAAATTTTTTTTTGAATTTTATTTTATATTGTTGGATCATTAATTCAACGTTGGGCTTATATATGAATAATTATGTATTACAAACTGTCAAATAAAGTTAAGTCCAATTAAAAGTGATATACTAAGTTTTGGGTAATTTGGGCTTTAATGTATATGATAGGGTGTGGGCCTTTAATGTGTAGAGACTTAAATAATAATTTTTATTTTATGATGGGCTAAAATAGAAATACCAAAAGATAACAGGGAAGTTATCTATATAAAGTGGCTATGGTCGCACGTATCATCATCATTATCATTACTCAATTATGACATCCCATTATCAGAGAGAGAAACAGAGAAGAATAAAGGATTCTTTTGGAAAACATGTTGATCTGGAAGGCCAACTGCATGGCTCTAAGAAAAGAATAAAGGATTCTTTTGGAAAACGTGTTAATCTGGAAGACCAACCGCACGGCTCTAAAAAATAATTAACCATTATGGATTCATGTACGCTTCCGCTTATTTGTTAATAGATTCTTAGTGATCCAATATGAATATTCTTGGGATTATAGGTGATGGTTTTGGCCAAAGGAATTTTTATCCAATAATTGGTATCAGAGCGGGATTCATGTTGGATCATTGAGAAATATTTTCACATTTTTTGTTGACGTTTGGATTTCGGCCGTCAGATTCGGTTCTTTGAGTGTATATACATCCATGAATATTGATTGATATTCATATTTAAGTTTGCCATTTACATGTTTCTAGGGAAAAAAAAAATTTCCTGAAAGTTTGTTGATGGTTGCCTTCGATTTTGGAGTATTACCAAGTCAATTTAGGGTTTTTTTTTTTTTTTTTTCCATATACGGGCCCAATTGGGCCTGTGACAAGAATGGGCTGCAGGCTTAGCCCACATCAATTAATTAAAAAAAATTTAAGGGGTGGGCGCTGGTGTTGGATCTGGGTTGGGTTGACTCGACCCAGTCCAGCCCTAACCTAGTCAACAGTCAGCCCAGTCAACGATCAATAGTCAATTGTTGACTTTGACCATTGAGTTTTTATCCAAAATTTTTTTTAATGATTAATTTTGGTGTAATTTTAAATTCGAATATTGATATGTTTATATATATTTTGAGATAAATTAGTTGAAACAACATGTCACCAAAGTGACCTCTCTTGTGGAAATTAATTTGTTTTGAAAAATAAACAGTTGTGTATATGTAACTTATGTGAATATTAATTGGCCCAAAAGAAGGTAAATATTTAACAGAATTACATGTGCACTTGTGGTAATAAATGCATGATGATTATTCGGTTTTATATATGAACATTAAATCAGCCCAAAGGAAGATTCATTGTTCGATATGTTCTTATTATCAGTGTTTTATTACTACACTAAGATATTACTTACAAATTGGGTTTACCTTTATTTAATTTTTTTTTTTAAGTTTTATATGAGCTTGTTTTGTATGTTTGTTGTTATCTGGATTTAGCTATGACTCTTGCTAATATTTCTGCCACCATTAATTCTATTCCTATGCTAAATGGCTCTAACTTCAAGTCATGGCAAGACAACCTCTTGCTAGTTCTCAGAGTCATGGATCTCGACTTTGCGATAAAGGTTGATTCTCCTGCATCTCTTACGAATGAGAGTACCTCTGATGCCAAGAGGGATATGGAAAGGTGGGAGAAATCAAATCGCATGTGTATGGTGATCATAAAGAAGGTCATTCCGAAAGTATTCAAAGGCACAATGTCTGATAAGATCACTATGTCTAAGAAGTTCCTTGCAGATATTGAAAAGAGGGAAACGAAAAGACTGAAATAGGTACGCTCTTGACAAGTCTAATTTCAATGAGGTATAAGGGCAAAGGCAATATCATGGAGTACATCCTATAGATGTCTAATCTTGCTTCCAAGTTGAAAGCACTTAAGCTCGCTCTCTCTGAGGACTTGCTAGTGCATCTGGTTTTGATCTCCCTTCTGGCACAGTTTAACTAGTTGAGCTACAACTGTCACAAAGAGACTTGGTCTCTAAATGAGCTCATATCACACTGTGTTCAGGAAGAGGAGAGAATAAAGTAAGATAAGGTAGAAAGTGCTTACCTGACCTCAACCTCTAAGGACAAGGACAAAGGAAAGAAAAGGAAGAAAGATACGGAAGCATCAGATACAACACCTCACAAGAAACAACAAAAGAAACCGATTGATCCGGAAGGTGCTGGTTGTTTCTTCTATGGAGCTGAAGGGCATAAGAAGAAAAAATGCACCAACTATCATGCATGGCATGCTAAGAAAGGTATTCTTCTTAATTTGGTTTGTTCTGAGGTTAATTTAACTTCGGTACCTAGACATACGTGGTGGATAGATTCTTGTGCAACAACTCACATCAATGTGTCTATGTAGGGTTACTTGAGTTGTCGAAATCCAAGTGATACTGAAAGATACATCTATGTAGGCGACGACAAAACAGTTCAAGTTGAGGCAATAGGAAAATTTAGATTATTGTTAAAGATTGGATTTTATTTGGATCTTGATGAGACATTTATTGTACCATCTTTTAGACAAAATTTAATTTCTATTTCTGTTTTGGATAAATCTGGTTATTCTTGTTCATTTGGTAATGGAAAATTTAGTTTGTTTCATGATTCAAAATTGGTTGGTTCCGGTTCTTTGTCCAGTTACAATAATCTTTATTTAATTGATACAATTGCTTCATTTAATAAATCCCTACAATCAAGTACATGAGGTATAAAGAGAAAATTTGTAATATCCGAAATTTTGATGACTTTAGATTTCCTTTGAAACAAGGAAAACCTAAGTCTGAATCATGATCGGAGTGAAGTAACAGTATAGGTTTGAGTTCTCGTTTAATTAGTTACGAGACTCAACAATAGTTTGCTTAGGCAAATATGAGACCTTCTGGAGAAAAGGGCAAAATAGGAATTTTGATTTTTATTCCAGTCAAGGTTTGACCAAAGTTGACTAAGATGATACTGCAGTATAATTAAACAGTATGGAAATTATACTGCGGAAAACCGTCTTTACGGACGAATAAGCTAGAATAAGCTATGAGACCACCCTAGAAAAATCAAGCACAATATTTGGAGCAATATGGGCTAAATGGTTTCAAGTCCCAAGAAAAATTTATACGTAGTCCAATTTTATGCAGATGGATTTTGGACTACAATTCAGTATGATAATACTGTTTTAGGACAAAACAATATTGATATTATCAAAATTAATAAGGAAATGGATTGCATAATTATATTAGTGAATTCTTGGAATCAAGTGGATAATTATACAAGAATTGGAAGTCAAGTAGCACTACATTAGCCGATCACCCGCAGGGACTAAATTGTAAATATTTTGTCTTTAGGGGCAAAAGTGTAATTTTTGGAAAAGTTAGCAATGATGATGTAAGCAAGATGATGTCATCAAGGTGATGTAAGCATGATGTCATCATGGTGAGGTAAGCAAGTAGCTTGGTGAACAAGCCATTCTTGGTTCACACCCTAGAATGGCCGGTTGTTAGAGTGCCTTGGTGAACAAGCCATTTTTGGCTCACACACTCATCCTAATGGCCGGATGTCTTGGTGCCTTGGAGAACAAGCATTTGCTTGGTGAGCAAGCAATTGCCAAGGTGATGTAAGGAAGGTGATGTCACTAAGATGATGCAAGCAAGGTGATGTCACCAAGGTGATGCAAGCAAACTTGGTGAGCAAGTAACTTGGTGAACAAGCCATTTCTTGGCTCACATTCACCCTAGAATGGCCGGCCACCTAGGAGGGTATTTGGGCAAATATGTTGCTCATTAAACCCTAATATGCAATTTTAGAAAATATTCTCCACCTATAAATAGGTGAAGTTAGTTCACATTTTTGAACATCTAGATGAACCCGAAACTCTGCCCAAATTTCCACTTACTCTCTCTCCCTCTCACCCTAGGAGCCGAGCCATAAGAGAGAAAAAAAAAAATAGGGGATGGCCGGATTTTTGAGAAAGGAAAGATAGAAGAAAAATTTCGGATCCAAGCTTGAGAATTCACCTCAAAGATCTAGGGGTAAACCTCTAAACCTTTAAGTCTTTTATTAAGTTTGGAACAAGATGTTTATGTGTATTTTTTTCATGTGATTATGGCCGAAAAGTTGGAACCCCAATTGGAGAGGAAGCCGGTTGTGGGGCAGCCAAGGAAAAAGGGAAAGAAATTTTGGGACCAAACCCTAGCCAACTTCTAGTATTGATCAAGGTGAACCCTTTAACCCAAAGCTTTTTGATTTGAGCTTAAATTTGGAATTTAAGTGTATTTCTATGTTGGTTATGTAAGAGCATAAGCTCACTCTTTTATTTGCATGCAATAGGTTTAGTTGCATGATTTTATACTCTAGAATTTCATGCTAAGGGTGTATGCTCACTAAGTGTTTGTGATATGTCCCAAGATGTTTGAATGATGCATGGATGTATGTTTTACGTTAGAAAGCGCTGCCTGACTGATATTAGGCTCTCGCTGTGGGCGGTTGAGGTAGTGTGCGCGTAATAGGACGTAAAACGAACTTAAGAACAAAACTGCCAGGTTCGGGTGGATCCTGACCAGTTTTACGGCAAGCCAATTTTGAGGCCTTTAAAGGCCGAATTGGGTGAAACGTAAAACATGAAAGTTGTTCGGAAGAGTTTTTCCTATGGGCAATATGGACGGTTTCTCAAAATGAGGCTCCAATGGCCTCCGTTTCTATAAAAATCCGAGACTAGTCTGCCCAGACCTAGTTTACACGACCAGCCAGTTTCAAATGAAAACTGACAAGGATACAAGCGGAACTGGATTTTTCGTAAAACATGAAAGTCTTAGGATTTTTTGAGAGCTACAACTTTCGTGAGACAACTTTTTCAAATTCTAAATGGATTTTTAAACTGACATGGTTTTCTGAAAATGGTGCAGGGAACATGAAATTCCTGCACAGGATTTTCTAAAAACTGTTTCAGAAAAACTATATTTTTCTAATTTTCACTGTTTTGACAAAGACTGTTCCAACGACAGTTTTCAACCTCAAATGATTGTACAAAACCCCATTGTAAGAATATGGATTTTTACAAGTCAAGTAAAGGGTTTTGGGATTAATTTCCCCAAATTTTCCAAGTTAAGGAAAAATAAGACTTTCAAGCTAAAGTTTAGTAAGTAAAGCGATTACGCATGGTAACCGGGAGGGATACCCGAGTTACTGGGTCAAGCCCAAGGCCCAAAGGTTGACCCAAAGAGGGTTGACCATAGTTGACCGTAGTTGACTTTGGTTGACTAATAATATTGACTTAGTTAACCTTAAGGGTTATCTAATGTAACCCTAAAGGATACCCATTGAGTTAAGATAAAGGGTTAATGGACATAACCCGTTAGTTGTGGATTAAAGAAAAAGCCTAAGGTTGGAAGATGATTTAACCCTAATGGTATGCTGAGGGCTTAGCATATAAGGTTACCCAATGTAACCTTTTAAAGAAACAAATTCATAACCATAGGGTAACTAAGTGTAACCAAGTAAGATTTTATGCACAAAGGGACATACAACTAGGATCATGTAAGCATGTTAGTTAGGTCACCAACATTTTACGGTTATGACTAGAGATCCTTACCTATGTCCTTTATTATAGCAGGGGATAGTCTACTATTGTATCCTGACGTGGAGCAGCAAATGACATAATATACGAGGCAAGTATCAAACCTCACCTACAGTATGAGAATAGTAAATACTATTTTCAAATATGTTATGTTAAGCTATGCTATTTACACTATATTTTCAAGTGTACATGCTATGTTATATTATGATATGTGATGCCATGCGATGATATGTAAGATATGCTATGACATGTTATGCCATGTTTTCAAAAATGTCATGGTTTCAAAAATGCCACGTTTACAAAAATGTCATGGTTTTAAAAATGCCATGTTTTCAAGAATGCTATGTTATGGCAAGTGTTAAGTATGATATGACATAGTGACATCATGAGTCATGTTCACTAACGTTAAATCACATGGTAAGATAAATCAAGTAAGGTGTCGTACCAACCTCCCGTGATCGTGGAGGCTACATGTTTCAGTTGTGACATTTACCTTCCGTGATCGTGAAGGGTCAAGTTATAATTCCCAGAATTGTTAGGGCCTTGCAAACCCTAGTTTTGTCTGGAGGCTGCGCGCTGTTGGTACGGACACTATGGGCCCACAGATTGAGACAAGATAATAAATTAAAGATTGAGTCTATAATGAAGCATAAGACATTCAATCAATCATAAATGGTTCATGCATAAGTTACATGATGATTGGCATGTTTCTAAAATGTTTTGTGAGATTATGTTTGTACTTGCTGGGCGAAAGCTCATCAGTATATTTCATACTGTAGGTAAGATGCCTGCAGCTTTATTTGGTGGGCCATGGAGACGATGCAACAAGTGAAGGGCGGTGTGGGATACCACTACGCAGATTTTTCCGCAACTCTTTAAATTACGAACTCGTACATGTATGACTAAGTTATATGTACCATGTTATGTGTGGAATGTTTCAAAGTCCAGGTTAAAAGGTTTTATGTTACCTTTTAATCAGCTTAGCAAGTAATGGGTAGGCATAATAAAGTTTACCCATATGGACAAATTTAATTATGTTATGAGAAAAAAAAAATTTCTCAAATTTTCAAGTAAGATAAGTACAAGTATGTATGGTGTCGACCCGGTTTTGGGAAGTCGGGGCGTCACAAGATTAACCAGTGAGAATTCGGCTGTATTATGGCTCAAGAGATTAGGTCATATCTCCAGACGGAGAATAGAGAGACTTGTGTCAGACAAAATTCTAGATACCTTGGATTTCACAAATTTTGATGTTTGTGTTAATTGTATAAAAGGAAAACAAACCAACAAAAGGAGATTTTAAGCCCATAAAACTTTGGATGTCTTAGAACTCATACATACGGATATTTGTGGGTCATTCCTTACTGTTGCTTGGAATGGTTAACAATACTTTATAATGTTCATAGATGATTTTTCCAGATATGGCTATATATATCTCATTTATGAAAAGTCACAGTCGCTGGATGTGTTCTAAAATTATAAGGCTGAAATTGAGAACCAACTCAAAATAAAGATCAAAAGCGTCAGATTTGACTGTGGTGGTGTGTAATATGGCAGATATGACGGTTCAGTTGAACAACATTCAGGACCGTTTGCTAAGTTCTTAGAGGAATGCGGTATCGTCCCACAGTACACTATGCCGGGTTCGCCCACTATGAATGGTGTTGCTGAAAAATGAAACAGGACGCTTAGGACATCGTGAGGAGTATGATTAGCCATTCTACCTTACCAAAATCACTCTAGAGAGAAGCACTTAAGATTGCAACATATATCCTTAACAGGGTTCCAACTAAAGCGACTACCAAAATCCCTAATGAACTTTAGCGGGCAAAAAGCCTAGTCTAAAGCAATTGCATGTTTAGGGATGTCTAGCTGAGTCAAGGCCTTACAAGCCTAACGAAAAGAAACTGGACTCAAGGACGGTGAGTTGTTATTTCATTAGATACTTTGAAAGATCTAGGGGGTACAAGTTTTAGGATCCTATGACTAAGTCGATTTTCGAGTCTGGAAATGCCCGGTTCTTTAAGGATGTCGAGTTTACGGGGGGAGATACAGTTAGGGACTTTGACTTTGAAGAAGAATATGTTGATATTCCCACAGGTGTTATTAGCATTGATCAGGATCTCATCCCTGACCTTGTTCAAGACACAACAGATCAAGACAATGTCAGAGAACCTCCTATTCAAGAAATTATTCCAGAAGAACAAACTCTAGCACCTCAAGAACCAATGCCATTAAGGAAATCCACTAGAGAAAGGAGAAGTGCAGTGCCAGATGACTACATTGTATTTTTCCAAGAACATGAGGTAGGTATTGGAGTGATGTAAGATGATCAGATCAACTTCCGTCAAGCCATGGAAAGTTCTAACTCTCAAAAGTGGATTGATGCAATGAATGAGTAGATTAAGTCCATGAAGGACAATGACGTGTGGGATCTTGTTCCATTGCTAGAAGGTGCGAAACCTATTGGTTGCAAATGGATATTTAAAACCAAGAGGGATTCAAAAGGTGATATGGAGAGGAACAAGGCTCGTCTTGTTGCAAAGGGCTTTACACAGAAAAAAGACATCGTCTATAAAGAGAATTTCTCTCCAGTTTCTTTGAAAGACTCTTTCAAGATTATAATGGCATTGGTGGTGCATTTCAATCTTGAGTTACATCAGATGGATCTGAAGACAGCATTTCTCAGTGGCAACATTGATAAGACTATCTGTATGGTGTAGCTAGAAAAATTTGTGTCAGGAGACCCAAAGAATATGGTTTGCAAATTTAAGAAATTCATCTATGGACTTAAACAAGCATTTCGACAATGGTATTTCAAGTTTTATCAAGTGATCATATCATTTTGGTTTTGAGATGAATTTGGTCGATGATTATATATATCATAAGTTCTGTGGGAGCAAACATATTTTTCTGGTTTTATATGTCGATGACATCTTGCTTGCCAGCAATGATATAGGCTTATTGCATGAAACCAATAGATTCCTAGCTAAGAATTTTGAGATGAAAGATCTTGGTGATGCCTCTTTTGTATCAGGCATACAGATACACCGGGATCGCTCTCGGGGTATTCTTGGATTATCACAAAAGAGCTATATCGAAAAGGTTCTCAAAAGATATGGCATGCAGAATTGCAAATCAGGCGATACTCTTGTGGGTAAGGGAGACAAGTTTAGTCTCAATTAGTGCCCTAAGAATGCTTTTGAGGAAAAGGAAATACAGAAGATTCCCTATGCCTCAACAGTAGGGAGTCTAATGTATGCTCAGGACTGTACGCGTCCGGATATTGCATACGTTACTGGGACGTTGGGCAGATATTTAAGCAATCCAAGAGCACACCATTGGAAAGCAGCTAAACGGGTCTTGTGGTACTTATAGAGAACAAAAGACTACATGCTCATGTATTAGAGGTCGAATTAGTTTGAGATTGTTGGGTATACTGACTTCGATTTTGCTGGATGCCAAGATAGTATGAAATCTACGTTGGGCTATATCTATCTGCTAGCTGGAGGTGCTATCTCTTGGAAGAGTGTTAAACAGTCACTTATAGCCTCTTATACTATGGCAGCAGAGTTTATAGTGTGTTTTGAGTCGTCCAATTATGGAATACGGCTGCGAAATTTTATCACTGGGCTGCACATAATCGATGGTGTTGAAAGACCACCCAAGTTATTTTGTGACAATAAGTCAGCAGTTCTGTATTCCAATAACAACAGAAGCTTGACGAAGTCGAAGCATATAGAATCAAGTTCCTAGTTGTTAAAGAAAGAGTTTAGAGTAGACAGTTGTCTATAGAACACATTGAAACAAACTCCATGGTTGCGGATCCACTTACTAAGGGATTACCACCCAAAGTGTTTCATGAGCACACTACTCGTATGAGTGTCATGTTAATTGATGATATTCAGTTTTAGTGGGAGTTTGTAATTTTAGATGCTTTTAATATATAGACATATTTTCAGTTATTTCAGTTTATGGATATTTTGAAGTTGTTTACTGCAGAAATAAAGTTTCGGTTTATTTACAGTCTAATTTTGGTATGGTTTGATCTCACTAAGGTTTAAGGGTGGACCAGTTGGAAATAGGCATGTTAAGATCATATTACATGAAATTTCTATACTACACATCCACACCATGATCCATGTTATTTAGTTGTATTAGCATGCATGACCATTGATAGGTTGAGTTATGACAGCTGTAATGAAGACCACTTTGATCCTATATTGGTATAATTGATGGACCGAATTGGTTATAGATACATTTCGTAATGACAGGTTGAGCTCGTTCGGTTATTTTGTAAAGCATACTTATAAGGTTACACAAATAGCCCAAGTGGGAGATTGTTGGATCATTAATCCAATGTTGGGCTTATATGTAAATAATTAAGTGTTGCGGACTGTCAAATAAAGTTAAGTCTAATTAAAAGTGATATACTAAGTTTTGGGTAATTTAGGCTTTGATGTATCTGATAGGGTGTGGGCCTTTAATGGGTAGAGACTTAAAAGGTAATTTCTATTTTTATGATGGGCTAAAATAAAAATACCAAAAAGATAACTGGGAAGTTATCTATATAAAGTGGTTATGGTTCCCAGATTGCACGTATCATCATCATTATCCTTACTCAATTATGCCATCCCATCATCAGAGAGAGAACACAGAGAAGAATAAAGGATTCTCTGTGAAAATGTGTAAATCTGTAAGGCCAACCACACTGCTCTATAAAGTGATTAACCGTTATAAATTTAGGTACGTTTCTACTTATTCGTTAGTAGATTCTTGGTAATCCAACATGACTATTATTGGGATTATAGGTGATGGTTTTCGCCAAAGGAATTTTTATCCAACATATATTTCTTGTAAGTAGAGATTTCAAATTTTTTTTTTGAATTTTTTTTTATATTTCTTTCTTGCTTAACTTGAAGATTTGGATTCAACAATTATATTCGATTTGAAGCCAATTCCTAATTATGCCCAAATTTGAATTCTGTTTACCGTTGCTTGAATTGAGAAACCCTAAATTGATTTTAGAAAGTGATTACCTCCTTCTTGTGCTTCAAAGCCTTCTTGGAGGCCTCGCGGTTCGGGTCGAGGTGTTGGAGCCTCGCGAACAGTACCAAGCAACTCATTCTTTTTTCTGGGTTTCTTTTTCTGAGTACTGGTAACGGTGACTACCAAGAACTTTTTGGTGTTCCCCTATTTGGCTGCCAAGAAGATTCCAGAATAACTTTATAATTTAATCAGATTTGTTTTTTAATTATAATTTAAAATGAGAGTACTAAAATACCTTTCAATATTATATCTTATGTTTCATACTTGACTCATTTCGTTAAAAAAATTAATGGTTTTTGATGAAAAAGATTATAATGATCAATGTTTAAAGAGTTTAGGATCATCTTAATTAAAAAAAAAATTAAAACAGATACCAAGGGTTCGTTTGGATCGCAGGTTCAATTTGAGTTGAGTTGAGATTTTTAAGTTTGCATAGTAAATTTTGTTGACTTTTTCAGAAAAGACAAAAAACTTTTTCAGAAAAGACAAAAAACATGATGAGATTTGAGTTGTTTAGTTTGAGTTGAGATGGTGAGGCAAACGGAGCACAAGTTATCGTCTTATAAAAAATTTAAGGATCATTTAAGTTAATTACTCTAAGGGGGAGTTTGGTGAAACGGTTTGAGTTGGTATTTTTAAGTTTCAATAGTAAATTTTTTTGAATTTTCAGAGAAGACAAAAATTTTTTTGGGAAAAAGACAAACTTTTTTGGGGAAAAAGACAAAAAAAAGTTTGAAATGATCATCTTAAAATGTTGAACCAAACAAAGCCTAAAAATAAAAACAAACAATATCCAAAAAAAAAAAAAAAAATTTTCCATCCGCGCAAAAGTGAACACACAGTTCAAATTAAAAAATGAGCGGGTTTTTCATTTATTAGTAGTCTTTATCTCTCTCTCTCTCCAACGGATCCAGCTTCTCTTTAGCTTTCTTTCAAACTTCGTATTTTTCTTCTTCATTTCTCAATGGATTACATCTAAAATTTTCCTGGAAAATCCTTGGCTCAGTTTTCCACCATGTCGTCCAAAGAAACCTCGACAGCCACTTCCCGTTTCTCAGCAGCTCGAAACGTTTCGAAAACCCCGACGCCGTCCGAACCCAACGAGAACGACTTCGAAACGCCGCCGCCGCTGAATCTCCTCCACTACCCGTTGCCTCCTCGGTCGCCTCTCAACACCATCGCCGATCCCTCGCAGACTCCGTCGGCTTCGATTTTGTTCCACAAGGACACCTTCGACTCCAAGCGTCGGTTTTCCTTCTCCGATCGGCACCCGCACGCCTCTCCTTCCAAGAATGCCTCCCGAGCTTCCCTCGCCGGTCCGATTTCTAGAGCTCCGCAGAGAGTTTCTAGGCCGATTTTGCTTGCCGCCGCCTCCGAATTTGAGACGACGCCGCATTTCGAGCTTGAAGAGGACGAATCATTCTGGGCCGATCACAATGTGCAGGTTTTGCTGCTAAAAAAGATTTCGTTTTTCTTTTCTTTTCTTTTTTTTTTTTTTGGGTGTCCTTTCTTGTAAAATTGTGTTGTTGTTTTTGGTGGTGATTCAGGTTCTAATTCGAGTTCGGCCTCTGAATAGAATGGAGAGAGTTTCTCAGGGTTTAGGTCGGTGTTTGAAGCAGGAAAGTGCTCAAACTCTGGTGTGGCTTGGTCCTCCTGAGACCAGATTTACCTTCGATCATGTTGCATGCGACACAATTTCACAGGTGCTACTTACATCTATATATATAAATATGTGTGTGTGTGTCTGTATGTATGGTTATTTTAGGTTGTGTTGGACAGTGTAACTTTGCTAAAAACAACTTATAGATCATTCAAAGTAAGAAAAATATTTTTTCCCCTTTTAAGACTTCTGTACTTCTCAATAATGAAAAAGAAAGAAAGAAATAAATATATATATATATATATATATATAAATAGATATATATAAAAAGATAGTATCATTTTGCTAAAAGACACCACCCTTATAAGTTATTTGTTTCTGAATAAGCATATATTTCAAGTAAGCAAAGATACTTGTCTTTACCTTCATTAAATGGATGTGGTTGGGCAATAGAGATGAACACAGAAAGAAGAGAGAGATAAATAGAAGTTTATTTTTTTTTTTTTGGGGGGGGGGGGGGGGGGTGTTGGGGGGATAAATAGAAGTTTAATTTCAAATTTGAAAAATAAGGTTTGTCTCACCTTGCCCCCTACAACTTTAGACGTAACAAAAATCCCCCTACGCTTATCATAAGTTGCAACTTTTATCAAGTGTGCTTGTTGGGTTACCAACATGTGATTAAAGTCGTTTAAAAATTGTCCCTAACTAACTTGTTGCATGATTTATGTGTGATTAAACCAGTTAAAAAATTGATGTTTTATTTATTGAAGAAAGTACCAAAGTTGCAAAAAATGATTAGTTGAGGGGCTAGTTTTTTCCATTTTGAGTTGTAGGGGGCAAAGTGAGACAACCCTTATTTTTTAATTTGGAATTTGGAAGAGAAGTACGACTAAGAGAGAGAGAAAAGAAAATAACAACAACTAAGAGGAAGAGAGAACCCAGACATGAAATTCAGTAACATATAAATAGGCACTAACTAATCCAACCAAATTTGAAGAAATTTACTTGATTAATCCTACTTATAGTCTATGGATAGGAGAAAGCAAGTCAAATAAGAAAATTAAAAAGCTTAACTAGAACAAAAGTCGTAAACATATGACATCTAATTATTGCTTAGATAAACTCAAATTACTATTTGTTATGATTATTGTACATCTGAAGCTACAAAGTCAGAACATATATCTCAAGATGCTAATTTTGTCTCAAATATATGAATTTGGTGTAGGAAAACCTCTTCCAGGTTGCAGGGCTGCCGATGGTGGAGAATTGCTTGTCCGGTTATAATAGTTGTATGTTTGCTTACGGTCAGGTATATCATATATGTCCGAGGAAACAAATTCCTACTACTGTTTACAGTATGTTCTGGAATGTAAAAGTTGATTGAAAAGTGGTAATAAATGCAGACAGGCAGCGGAAAAACGTATACCATGATGGGGGAGATATATGAGATCGAAGGAAAGCTCAACGAAGATTGTGGTCTAACTCCGCGCATTTTTGAACATTTGTTTAAAAGGATTATGGTGGTAACATATTTAAATCTCTCTTGTCCTTGAGTTTTGGATTTGGAATCGTTTATTTACATAGAGTCCCTCCGAGTTTCGTTTTCTTCAGTTGGATATCTAAACAGAATCTGTTTGTAGGAGGAAGAAAGCAGAAGAGATGAACAGCTGAAGTATACCTGCAAATGTTCCTTTCTAGAGATATACAACGAGCAGATAACGGATCTCTTGGAGCCTTCATCAACGAATTTGCAAGTAAGCAATGTGTTTCAAAATAGCTCATGTGGGGTTTTCCATTTATATTCTTTGTCGAATGAAATATAAACCTTGTTTCTTTTTGTAGCTCAGAGAAGACTTGAAGAAAGGAGTGTATGTTGAAAACCTTACAGAGTACAATGTGAGGAACGTTAAGGATATTGTCAAGCTTTTGTTGCAGGTGGGAACGTAAGGTGTTATATAAATTTATATACCAATTACTACACATCAGATGAAATTATAAACATACAAGTACTTTTCCACTTTTGTTTAGGGTGCTGCAAACAGGAAAGTGGCAGCAACACATATGAACAGTGAGAGCAGCCGATCTCACAGTGTTTTTACCTGTACCATTGAAAGCCGTTGGGGAAAGGATTCCATGACCCATTTTAGATTTGCAAGGTTGAATTTAGTGGATCTAGCTGGTTCTGAGAGGTATTTTTTTTTTTCTTTTTTCTAGAGTTTATTTATTAAGAAACAAAAATTTGTCCAGACTTGTAATTACTACCTTGGTAATTTAGGCAGAAAAGTTCTGGTGCTGAAGGAGATCGTTTAAAAGAAGCAGCGAATATAAATAAATCTCTATCAACCCTTGGGTAAATACTAAACATCAGATCTGTCTTTCAGTTTTTTTTTTTTTTTCCCCCTCTTCGTCTCCAGTTTTTAGCACATAATGCACATTATTATAAGCCTTCTCGGAGTGAACTTTCATTTCTTTGCTGAAAATTATGATTCCTTCAGCAATTTAACGAAATGTGGACATCAGTTTCTTCTTCTACTTCTTCTTCTTTTTTTTTCCTCTCTTAATCATTACCTCTTTAATGGCAGTAAGATGTTAAACTTGAGAAAATGGAGAAACAGTCCCTCATGTATTTCCTATATTGAGTTAGTTTGTGCTCCAAGTGCGGAGATTGTTCTTAATATATTTTGCAAAGAAAAACTGAACTAAACTTAGATTATTAAGATGTTTCCCTGTAATGAATATGCATATGATGATTAAGGTTGTTCTTTATGACTTGTCTTAATTCTCCTCTTCATTGGATCTGTTTTTGATGGCGTTTTGCCATTTCTTCACCTATAACAAGAAATGCGACATTTAACTTATACAAGACTACCCAACATTCACCTAATGACCGAAGTCGTCTAGGAGGTGTTCAGTTGGATAAACATTTGCACACGAATTAAAGAAGAATGTATTGTTCTGAATCAATTATTATTAGTATTGTTATTTTTTTTTTTTCATTTCTTGAACAGGTATGTCTTTTTATCTTTCTTTTCCTTTTAAAAATTTTTCTCCAGGTGGAGGGTTTCTGAGAAAAAAGAAGAATGCTGATAGGACATGCTGTTGCTTTTCAAGTTTGCTATTTTGACTGGTTTTCTTGTATTTTTCTTGTGCAATTAGCTTGGTGATAATGTCTTTGGTGGATTTAGCACATGGGAAACATAGACATGTTCCTTACCGAGATTCCAGACTTACATTTCTTCTTCAGGTTAGAGGCTAAAATCTCGTAAACTAATATTAAATATATAATTCTGTGCAGCTTTTTATTTTGATGCCTCAAAACAATGCAGGACTCTCTTGGTGGGAACTCAAAAACAACTATTATTGCAAACATCAGCCCATCCATTTGGTGTGTTATAGATTCCTACCTAGACTTTCATATAATCTGACTGTTATTCAATAGTTTGTGTTCTTAATTTTTTAAAGAAAGAAAAGTAACCTGTGTTCATTTTATTCAGTTCTGCTAATGAAACACTCAGCACTCTGAAGTTTGCCCAGCGTGCCAAACTTATTCAGAACAATGTAATTGCTTTCCAAACTAGCCGTAAAAACTGCAGTCAAGATTACATCCATAATTTCTCATTTTTACTCTCTGACCTTTTTCCTCTTGCCCCTTTTCTAGGCTAAAGTGAATGAAGACACTTCAGGTGATATAAATGCCCTTCAGCGGGAAATCCAACATTTAAAGGTACGTGTATTGTTTCATATTTTTAGAGTTTTACTTTGAATGTATACTACATAGCAGAGCTAAGGCATTTATAAAACTCAAATAGGGCCAGTTGTCCATGCAAATGAAGCACAACTACCTTTCGAGGGCTACACCAAGTGGTGTGCCAAGTTCTGAAGAATCTACATTGAGTGAATTGTCTAATAATCATGGGATTCAGCACGTTCAAAACAAGGTAGCTTTCGCATTTAAATGTTTTCCTTTGATCTTTTATACTGTTGGATCCATCTCCCATTTTATACTAATGCTGAATTAGCAGATCAAACGCATGGAAGCTAATCTAGTAGGTGCCTTAAGGAGAGAAAAAATCACAGAGACTTCAATGCGAAAGTTCGAGGCTGAACTGGAACATGTGAAGTGCTTGGTATGTGTTCTCATTATTTTATAGAAAATTGTTCTATACTTCTTTGTTCATTTTTTATGTTCTTGATAACTTTGCAATTTACAGGTTCTTTTTAATGCATAATGAAATGAAAAAAAAAAAAAAATTGTTCTTATTTTGTTGCTGTGGCTTCTCCATAGGCACGGCAAAGGGAAGAGGATGCTCAACAAACTCAAGTGATACTAAGTTTCCGTGACAAAGAAATTAAACGGCTCAAATTATTGACTGATGGTATGCTGTCAGCTGACGAGTATCTTGTGCAAGAAAACAAGGCTTTGTTGGAAGAAATTCAGCTGCTTCGAGCAAGAATGGATGAATATCCAGAATTAACACAACTTGCTGTAGAAAATAATCGACTTCGAGAGCAACTACTATTGTAATTTCCATGAATAGTCTTTGAATAATCTACTATACCATGCAATATTTGAATTTGTTCCTTCGTGGATGCTAGTGACTATTTGCATTGAAATGTTCTTCATTTCAGGTTACAAAACTTTTATGAACATGGAGAGCGAGAAAAACTGTCAGCTGAAGTGTCAGAATTACGTAACCAGGTTGATAACAATCTCTTTTTCTTCTTCTCATTGCCCACCTCTTCGATTGGAAGCATTAAACATTTTCAAACTGCAGCTTCTGGATATGCTTGAAGGAAAGGTTCCATTCCCCACAAATCCTGAAAACCAGGTTTGAAAAACTTTTCCAGTAGATGGGTAGCTCCATATTACAATTTTTAGTGAATAACAATTGTTGCCTACTTTCAAAATGCAGGAGAATGATTCAACAAAGGAATTAGAAGACTGCAGAATTATGAATTCCAAATTGATAAGGTATCATTTTAATCAGAATATCCTTTTCTTTTCCTGTTAAACAAATTTCTTCTTCTTCTACATGTTTTCTGATACGCAAATGGTAGAATTACTGATGGCATCAGTCCTTGAGTGGCTATATTTCACTTGTTGACTAATTTGGTCATAAGCTTTTTATGACGTGTATGGTTTATTTGTGCAGAGAAGTAGATGAACTAAGATTGGAACTGCAAAAGAAGCTGAATTGTAGTCAAACTACCTCTGATTCTGTAAGGATAATTTACAAACTACTGAAATAGTCCTTATAATATTCAAGAAGGCGAACGGTATTATGTTGAATTTAGTTTTAATTAGTTGACTCTTTCACAGGTTGACAGTGTATCTATGCAAAGTGATGCTGGAGATGAGATGGCATCTTATATCCAAAGGAATGACGAGGCTTTGCAAAATCGCATGGAAAAGAATGTGGATGATGCTCCTGTTATGCCTTCTGGTGTCGCTGAAAAGAAGTTGATGGATGCTAGGTCGATGATTGAGGAGATGGAATGTGAGCGAGTACGTTTATTCAGTGAGCAACCAAATGGCCTCGTGGCTGAAAGCAGCAAAGAAATTGAGAGGATGATCTTGCAAGCCAAGTTGGATCGGATGACTGAGGACCTTCAGGATGTTAGGCTGCTAAATGGCCAGTTTCAAGAGGAGCAGGCGTTGCAGTTATCTTGCCAACAAAAAGCTGAACTAATTCGTGAACAAGTTGAGATGGAGATGGCTAGAACAATTCTTCAACTACAGGAAGAGGTTGCTGCACTGCAGTGCAAACTTGATGAGAAATTGTGCAGTATGACTCGGGAAAATACAGAGCTAAGAAAGATTATTGCAACTAAAGAGGAGGAAATCAAGGCAATAAATATGGAGTGGGAAAGGGCAACCTTAGAGCTTACAGGATTCCTTGTAGACGGTTCTAGATCCCTTAAAAAAGCCTCCAGTCAAATAGAAAGTATTGCTTGCTCATTTCCCCAAGCGAATGCTTGGATTAGTGAACGTGTTGAGAGAGCTGCCAAAATATACATTGAGAAGGAAGAAACAATTCTGCAACTTAAGAGGAGCTTGGAAGATGCACATAATACGGTAGTAGATCTGGGGCAGAAATTAAGTTCCTTGAAGGGAGTAACATTGGCGTTGACCGAACTACAACATCTTGATAATGATGAAATATCCAATGAGCACATAAGCGTGTTGTTGAACGACAAGATTGACCTGGTAAAGATGTTAGAGAAAAAACTCAAGTTCAAAGAGGCTGAGGTTATTGAAGCGGAAAAATGTGCTAATGTTGCTTTTGTTGTGATGAATTGGCTCTTTGACAGTCAAAAGGTTGTTCACAAAAATGAATTGGGGAGCACTATCCCTATCTCCACTCCTGTCAAGATGGCCAACCATAAAATTTCAGAGGCAACGGATGATGCAAATGCTTTGGCACTGGATGATGCTATGACTCGCATTGCGTTGGTCAGATCAGGAGTATTTGAATCTGAAAACGATATTAAATCATTTTATGCAGATACCGAAATGTATATCGCAGCTCTTCAAACACATATTCAGGAAGTTTCCTCTGCATACAAGGAAATGGTCCGGAACTTGGTTAAAGAAGTTCGTGAACTGCGGGAGAAATACATAGGACAAAGAGCAGAGTGCAAGAATTTTAACCATTGTACAGTTGATATGCAGTTACTGCAAGTACACAAGTATCAAAAGTTTGAAGACCAGTTTCTCATGTTCCATCAAATAAGAGACGAACTTACCAAAATGAATTGCAGGTTGAGATTTATTGAAGATTCCATGCACGCTGAAGTAAATGTATTTGAATGCTCTTCTACTGATGGAGGTGTACATGCAGAAGCATGGAGTCCTGATATTTCTTCATCAAGCTTGGATTTTTCGAATGAAAGTAGCGCTGTGGGGAAGAAATTGGATGCTTCCTCATTTATTTGCAGGTCTAATTCACCTGAGAAGTTATCTGAGCAATTGGTGGACTTGGAATTTGAAGGCTCAACATTTGGGTCTGGTCACCAGAAAAATCAAAAAATGCGTTTGGAAGATTTGTGCAACAGCGAAGCAGCAAGAAATTTTCTGAAGAAGGAGCTGGGGATGCTTTTCAATGATTTCAACAAGCTACATGTTCAGCTAGCGGCACTTTCCAATGAATTGAACTTGGGACATTTTCCTGAACCAGAAGGTACATACTTCCTTGAACTTGCACTTTGAAGTAATAATCATTTTATTCCAACCAAGGGGTCTAAACAACTGATGATGCTTGGCAGACTTGAAACACTTGATTCCATCTTCTGAATCAGCATTGGAGGAAGCTAATGCAGGTTCTCATAATACTAGACAGGTAAAATCCACACTAAAATTACTTTTACATGAATTATTGCGTGGCCAAACTAGATGATATGATGAACTATGCACTAATAGTTTTGAAAACAACTCTGTATCATAAGGAAAAAGAAAGAGATCCTAAGACTCACAAAATTCATGGGCAGGTGGTGGATGATGTGGAAATTGACCATACTAGAAGCTTTTTCACTAAATTTGAGGAAGCCAATGCTACAATAAAAGAAGCAGATTTTGTGTTGAATGCTTTGGTGAAAGCAAATGAGAACGCAAAGCAATTGACTGGTATGTGGAAACACACTGGTGAAGAGTTAATGATGGAGCGGGCAAACTTGATTGAAGAAGTTGAACACTTAAAGTCTTCATTACTTGTGAAAGAAACTGAAAATCAGTTACTTCATGATCAAGTCCACTGTACTTTGGTAGAGATCGGAAGCTCAATGTCTTCACTTGAAGAGTGTTATACGCAATTGAAAAGTGACGAGGAAAAGATGAAAGCACTATATTCAGATGTCTTTTCTGCGGGACTAGAGATGCTGCAATTTGTAAGCAATTCAAGATCATTTCTGGAAGATATCTGCTCCAAGATTGTGGAGAAGGACTTTTTCTTGTTTGCATTGTACCAGTGTTATCTAGGAGAGTTTGCCAAAAAGATACCATGCCTCAATGCAGAATATGGTTTTCACGAATTGAGTGAAGTCCGTGAATTGCAAGATATTTGGGCAAATGGTGGGAGTAAGATCAAAAGTACTACTAGTAGTAAGTCTGTACATGAACGGGTTCAAAATGAAGTAGATCATGATGTGGAAGGGGCTGATATGATCTTATCGTATGATGATTTGATGTATGAGAATTTTGCACTAAAGAAAGAATTGAGGCGGAAAGAAGTTCTACTAGAGGGATTACTTTTTGATTTCAGTTTGTTGCAAGAATCAACATCAAACACGAAGGACATCAAGGATGAAACTGATAAGCTTATACGGTCTTTAGGCCAAGTTCGATATGAGTTGGAGCTGAAAACAAGACAGCTTGATGAAATTCTGGTCCAACATAAAAAACTCGAGTGTCGTTTGACTGATTCCGAAGAGGCTCTTTTTATGTCAAATTCCAATCATGCAAAAGCCAATGAAACAATTGCAAATTTTTCAGAGCAAAATTCTGAGCTTAAAATGCTTCTAAAAGATCTCTATATTAAGAAATCTGAAGTCGAAGAGCAACTAGGAGAACAAAAAGAGGTAGTCAAGAGTTTAGAAGAAGAAATTCTTCAGTTGAGTTCTTCAATGGAAAAAGAATTCCTCTCTTTGGTTGAAGGCATAGAAGAAGATTTGACAAGGGTCACCAGTGAGAGAGATCAACTCAAAGAAGATATTCAATGCTTGAATGATAAACTCGAGATGGCCTATGCATTGGTTGATGAAAAAGAAGCTATTATTGTTGCTGCTCACCAGGTATGATGAAACAACCTTTTATGTTGTTTTCGTTGCTAAATATGTGATTGCAGCCTTACAGGTGGATTTCACCGACTTTCTTAATTTTTTAGGAGTCTGAAGCAAGTAAGATATATGCTGAACAAAAGGAGGAGGAGGTTAAAATTTTAGAAAGTTCTGTTGAGGAGCTTGAGTCTACAATAAATGTACTTGAAAAGAAGGTATGTTCCACTTATTTTTCTTATAATTGTTATTGATATTTCTCTTTTCACCGGAACCTTCGGATTGTACTTAATTCTAATGAAGCCTTGATGTAAGAATTTATCAGAGGATAAATGAAAAATGACATAGTAAATAATTTTATTTGGGTGTTTGCATCTAGAGACATGGATGTGAATGTGATTTGACTATCTTGGTCACTAATTGAAATCAATTTAACAGTGTCGTCCCTTCGTTAGATAATTGTGATGGTAAAACTTAAAAGATAGCATGATATAATTTTTTTCTTACCTTAGGTATATGAGATGGATGATGAGGTGGAAAGACATCGGTTGATCAGAGATTCGCTTGAAATGGAACTCAAAGCTTTGAGGCAGAGATTGTTGACGGTTGAAAGCTTAACGGAAAATGTGGAATTAGAAAGCGCAGATGTTGAACAAACTCAAAACCAGATATCTAGGTAAGAAGTTTGAATTGTTATCTTTACTTAACCATTACTTACTATTTGTTTAGCTCTAATGATAGTTTTGGAGCAGGCCACCACTTAATAAAGAACTAGAACTTCATCAGGCTCATACTCGAATAAAGCTTCTTGAAGAGGAAAGAGCAGTACTGGAAAAAGAGGTATAGTCACAAGGCAATGTTGCTTTTCATCATCTCTGTTCTGCATGTTTTAAAAGTTTTGTTGACAATCTATAACTACCGTGAAGATCAAAGAATACAAGGATTATGTCACCGAGCTCATGCTGCACGCAGAAGCCCAAGCATCACAGTACCAACAAAAGGTAAACTTATAATAATGGTTTGATTGAATTCCCTATTTTATTGACCAAGCCTTATGTTTTTTAGGCGTTTCAAATATCTCTCTTTGACATACTTATTTGAACTATACCCTTCACAATATTTTGACAGTACAAGACATTGGAGGCCATGGTTCGTGAGGTAAACATTGACTCGGCGAATCCAACAACTTCGGTGACTGCAGTTCCAACACCGTGCAAAACTGATAAAAGCTCAGTAAGGGCAAGGGGCTCCAGCTCACCGTTTAGATGCATTGTGGGTTTGGTTCAGCAGATGAATTTGGAGAAGGATCAGGAATTGTCAGCAGCCAAGCTTCATGTTGAGGAGCTAGAGGCACTTGCTGCTAGTCGGCAGAAAGAGGTAATATGGAGCTATCCTTGAAAGATCCTTCTCTATCCTCTTGACAAATAAGCAAGCATAACAAATTAATTTCATGTAATTGAGTTATCTTTATTTTTTCTCTTGTTACTTTAGAGGATACCTAATGTTCTTACCGTTGTACTTTATTCTTCTATCAATATAAGGCCGGTTTCTTATCTATATATATATATATATATTTATACATATAACGTATAAAATAAATGTGTAAATGCTCATGGCTAAAGTCTAGGCCCCCACCGTTTTGCAAGAAAAATATACTGATTCATGTCTTATACTGGATTAGGTATGCATGCTGAATACGAGACTGGCGGCAGCTGAAAGCATGACACATGATGTGATTCGCGACTTGCTTGGCGTGAAACTGGACATGAATAACTTTGCAGTAAGCGTCACACTATATATCACTCTCGAAGCATGACAATCGATTGATATATTTCTTATTTGTGTGCATTTTGCTTTGTCATTTCATAGAACTTGGTAGACCAGTACCAGGTTAAGAAGTTAATGGAGGATGCCCATCAACAAACAGAAGACTTGCTGGAAAAGGTGCTTTTACATAATTTTTTTCTTTTTGGTGATTCTTTTTGACGGTCCTAACACATCGATCTTATCATTTGGTTAGGAGCAAGAAATTTTTAACTTAAGGAAGCAGATTAATGATCTAAATGAGGAACGAGAAAGGTTAGACGCATTCTTTATATCTATTTTACACTTTATTTTGTCTCTCCACCCAGTTTTATGTACATGTGACTTTAAAAAAATTCAGCAAATGGATCAAGAAGATAGATAGAGAGAAATTAAATGACAGTAACCCAGATTCTTAAATAATTCAGAGAAGAAAAAAGGGAAAATTTCTATACTCATTCAAAATATAGATTAGACAGATGATGAAGCCCAAAACTGGTCCGTCCAGCAAACTATACATCATGGACCTTGTTTATCTTAGATGGAAACACTCTTTATACTAGTTAGAACAGAAATGTTCTTGCTACTTTATTAACGTCACAACGATGTAATTTAGTTGCATGCTCGAAATAAAAAAGAGGGACGGAGATTTACTTGCTGCCCAGATCAGTGTTGAACAACTTGAAGAGCAAGATCGCTTGTTTTGTGCACAGAATGAGATGTTGAAGGTAGGGTAGGCTTCTAAAGTTAAGGCTTGTGTTAAATAACATCTTATTGCTATTCTTTGAATAAAAACCCTGTTGAGCTTTCTGCCACCCTCTCATTCATAGATGGACAAGATCAATCTAAACAAAAAGGTGGCAGAACTGGATGACATGGTGAAGAAACTTCTTCGAATAAAATCTACACAAGGGCAAACTCACATAACATCGTTAAGCAAGGTATGTGATGGAGATTAGGATGTTATAGTTGTATTTAATATTCAGTTTTGATGCAGTTATGGATTCAATACTTCCTTTTTACATGGTTAAGTTTCTCGTTATTTGGTAAAATAAATAATGAGAAACTTACCAACTATAAATAATCCAGTTCCAATAGATAAAGGTAATCTTGAATCCATAACTACATCAAAAATTATTATATTTTAAAAAAATCTTATTATTAGTAGGTTGAGTTAATCTTCTTTATATGTTTTAGGCTTAATTTTATAAGTAGCTCCCGTATTATAAATCATGTATTATAAATCATGTCTCATGTTGGCCTCTGACTTTGATTTTACACGTCACACCCCCTTGAACTTTTCTACTCTACGCCAACAGTCCCTCTATTAATATTATGTTAAAAAAAAATTTGATAGAAAATTGAACAAACTTTGATCACATGAGCTTTATTTATAGGTAAATTTGTAATTATATATTTGTTGAAAGGATATTGTACGTGGATCAGAGATATTTTGAAAGAAATTGTACTCTAATTAAAGGTATACAGTGTCAACTGTATTTTCATCGAAGATATATAGTTTCATCGAGCTATTGCCTATTTTTGGAGATACAGTTTCCCTTATAAAAGTATTTAATTATGATTTTATATCTTTGTTAAAGCTCACGTGATTTGAACATGTACTGTTTCTATATAGTTTTTGACGGGATATCGATATAAGTGCTGATTTCGTAACATGTAAAATTAAAAGTCAGGAAATAACTTAATGCTAGGAGTATGATTCAGGGATCATTTGTGAAAATAAACCTACGTTTTATTTGTGAATAAAATAGGCCTGGTTATCATATTTAAGTTAGCATATTGATTAATGAATACCAAGATTTCAGATTATCCGCTTGATTTTTTTCTCTAGACTAGAATAATGTGTTTTCTCTTCCTTTGCACTTCTACATCAATATGTTTCTTTGTCAACAATTTTGACATGTACGGTGCAACTAAAGTGTTCTAAAAGCTATCCTTATGAAACAGAACCAACAGTTGAAATTTGGTGACAACAATGATTTTGCGAAGAGGCTTGAACAGTCTGAAAAGCTTCTATCTCGCGTAAATGGCGAACTTGCTCAGTACTATAATGAATCTTTACAAGACAAAACTATTGGAAATAGCTTGGGAACAAGTTACAGGTTAGTTGGTGGTTTTTCCAACTCATGGATAGGAAAGATTATAGCAGCATTCTTTTATGAAGTCACTCTTATAAATCATAATTTCATGATAAATTACACAGGAAGAACAAGCCGCAGTTTGGTTGATGTTCATTTGTGGAAAGCTTTTATTCTGCCCCAGTTTGCAGAATTTGAATAGTCCTGTTTGCTTACGTTTTTATTTCGTAATTATGTAAATAATTCATGAAGTCTGTTGACGGTTTTGAAATCTGGTTTCATTTGTTTCACACTTTTTCCTTCTCTCTAGGAAAATAAGTTTGTTTTTTTTTTTTTTTTTTTCCCCCTTCCTGGTGTAGAAAATGCCTTGGGGCAGTGAATGTGCGGAAAAACTACGATTGTGATACTATTCTTCTGTAGTATTATAATTATTTTAATTGTGGTAAATTATTTTCTATTGGAAGGATTGCCAGATTTATGCCTATCTTTTTAATTATTATTAGTATTACATATATTACTGGGAAAATTAGGGTGGATAGCTTAAGTTTACTATCCAATCTAATAATAGATAGTCCAATTTCTTTTTATTTAGTTAAATGACCTCTAATGTATACATGTTTAATTAATTTTTACTTTTTCCAAACACCACCCGCTCTCTCTCTCTCTCTCTCTGCTCCCTCTGCCCATTTCTCTCTTCCTCTGACGATGCCCGATCCTCTGCCACCAGCTCCGATCTTCCTGTCGAGTTCCGTTCTTTGCCGGCGGATCGACGAGATCTCCAAGCTCCGTTCCTTGCAACTCCAGTTCCTCTGTGTGGGAATATGGTTGTCTTCGCGATTCCGATGAAATCAACGGCTTCTCTCTCCTCCACAATGACGGCGAGGCGTGGAGACCTATCTCCGTGGCTGCAGATTTCTCTTTTCCCCTCGTGATCTAGCTCCGGCGGCAAACTCGCGATCCAGCACTTTAGAGATCTAGTCGGCCTCGTGAGCTTCGAAAAGGGAATCAACAGCTGGTCAGATCGGGGGGGGGGGGGGGGGGGGGGGGGGGGGGGGGGGGGGTGGGGGGAGGGTGGGTTGGCCAGATGCAGTCGCGTCTGTGGGAGAGAGAAGGGGTGTTATCATGGGGAAGAGAGTTTTTTATTTTTATTTTTATTTTTTAATGGTAAATTAATAATTTGTCCATAGTTAATCACTGATTGATCGGAAAATTAGTGATATTATTTGGTCAGTCAATGATTAACTGTGGGTTAATCAGTGATTGACTATAAAAATTTATTAGTTATATTATGGTCAATCAGTAATTAACTATCAATCGGTGATTAACCGATGGTTAATCAGTGATTAATTATGTAATATGATTAATCGGTGATTGATCATTTACATAATTGATTGATCATTTTAAGAAAAAATGATTTTTAACTAATTTATAAAAGCTTAGGTTTTTTAACTAATTTTTAAAAACTTCAATTATTTGTTAAAAAACTTATTAAAAAAAAGCCATGTAGCTATAAATCTCTTATTACTGATAGCTTTTGATTAATTTGATGCTTGATTACCATCTTTTTTTGGGAGCTTTTTGTGAATTAAGATTTCATTTAACCCTTTGAGATTAAACTCAAATGGGCATGTCCGTTGGTTGAAACTTGAAAATTTGGGATTTGGGAAACATTTTGAAAATTTTGGGACGGAAAAAAGTGCATTTTAAATTCAAATGACAAAGAAAATTAATTGTAGTAAATTGCTAGAAATTCATTGACCTGAAAAACACACAGGATTTATTGATGAAGAAAATTGACAGATATTCACTGCCTCCAAACACACTTGGTTATAGCTTGCACAACTCCATCGCATCCGAGTTTGTGGGCGAGTTTGGTATTGTTGTGCTTAGAGTTGTAAATATGAGTTGGGTTAAATGGGAGACCCATTACCCGTAAATTTGACTCGATAATAGGACCATCCTTAGTTTGGTGCAAGTGCAAAGGCTGGACTAGGTCTTAGTTTTTAGTATGACAGACTAGTCCGATTTGCCTGTTTAGTTTGCCCGAAGCATGTTATGTTTTTTTTTTTTTTTAACAACATATTATCATATTTGTAATGTAAATTATTTTCAAATATATATCATTAATTTTAATAAAATATGACTTTCTTAAAGAGAAAAAAAATGAAGAAAATGAAGATGACCGTTGCACTTCATTTGCAACGGTCTTGTAATATGATGGGGCCAAAGCCCAAAGTGGCAGCACTACAGCAGGGGGACAACGGTCGAAAAAATAATTGTTGCTCATTTTTTTTTTAATTATTATTCTTCATTTCTTCTTCATATAAGTATCTCTTTCCCTCATCATTTTGTCACACCCCTTCAATCTTCAATCTTCAGTCTTTCAATTCTCACAAGTTCACAGCATTCTTTTATTCTTCTAATTCTCTTGTAAAATTCTCTTAAAATTTGTTATTCTCCACTTCAAGTTCCAAGTCACAAAATTAAGGTATATGCTCTGATCTTTGTTATTAAAATTTATTTTTTTAATCATCCTTATTTGGTTTTTATAATATAATTTTTTTCTTTCCATATTTAAATGCTTGTTTGGTTTTTAGAATATAAATTTTTTTTTTCTTCATATTTCGACGTTTATTATTATTGTTGTTGTAGGAAATGGACCCAAATATGTGTCGTTATGGTCTTGATGCTAATGACTTCGGGATGAGTGGCCGTGACATTGAAGAAATAAAAATTTCTCGAGGGAGGCCCGCGACGAAGTTCATGAATTAAGACAACAACCTCCCATTTTCGCTTAAAGCGTCAATTTGGAGACGACTCCAACACCATCAAGTAGTTCAGGGAGCACAAAAAAAAAAGTGCAAAGACCACCACTTCACCTGCCTGGACCTACTTGGACAAAATATTGAAAACAAATGAAAAAAAATAACTAATCCAACAAGCTCAATGTAAATTTTCTCATAAAATTTTATCTACCAATTCAACAAATAGAGTGACTCATTTGACAAGACACAGTAAAAAATGTCTTGAAAAACATCATTGGGGAAAAGAGCCTAGACAAACCCAACTAGCATTCAATCCGGATGGTTTGGTAAGTTCTTGATCGTACGATCCTGCTGTGGCTAGGGAATCTCTAGCCCGATTCATTATTTCTATTGATTTGCCTATTAAGATTGGTAATTTGCCTATTAGATTCGTTAAAAAGGCTTTCACTAATGCTAATAGACAAATCAGTAGAAGTAATAAATCGGGCTAGAGATTCCTTGTTGGGAATGCCCTAAGAGTGAAAAAAAAATTTAGTTGTATTTCATATATTTTGAACAAATTAATAATATATTTGCGTTTTTTCGTTACATCTTTGCTATACTATCATCATCTAGATTTACATATTAAAATAAATGTAAGCAAATAGGGCTCATTGACTACTTAGTGTTTAAACTGCTAGAATGTTGCATGCAATGGATTTTTGTATGCGAAAAGAAAACGTTCTAAAATAAGTAGTCTAAATCTATAGTCCATAGTTTATGGGGTTTTTGAATACTATTATGTTGTCTAAAGCCAATTGGAGAGATGTTTTGTCTTGACCATTTGGAGCAAGCCGACTCCTAAGTAGAGACATAGATATATTGCCTAGTGGTGGTGATATATCGGACTAGACCAAAGTGTAATTAATCTATAAGCCTATTGATTAGATTAATTCACTTTTGACATTCATTATGCAATAACCTTAATCCTGAGTAAGTAAATGATTTTATGTTTATGACTTGTGTACTTTGATGTTCCAAAGGCTAAAGCGTCTCGGAGAAGTAAGCTATTAGATCGGTTCGTTTGGTACATGACTTATATTCGATGTGAGCTTTACTTGTAGATATAGAATTATAACTCCCATAAAAATTAAATGTTATCTTCTTAACGACATTATACAGGATATGAAAATGGACGAAACCTCGAGTCATTTGCTGGACAAATGACTAATTATTCACTTTGGGTGAATAATCATTTTCCTATTGAATGTATAATGGATCTTTAAGATAACGTGGTCAAAAGGTTGAATGGGCTTTGACTTTAAATTGATCATGGATATCATATGAGGGTGTTGCATATATGACAAGGTCGTTGAACTGCAGCTACACACCGGCTTATGTAATACAATATATAATTAGGAGTGTAGTTTCAGGTTTATAGTGGTGTGATTCTGAAACTAATAATTGTCTAATTAATTTACTCAATATAAAATAATTAAATATATAGATTATTGGAGCCCATATTATATATGTCTACTTGGTCCCTTTACTAGCTCAATATAATTCCTTAACAGATGGTGATCAATTGGGATATTCATTATGGCTTTAAACTCTTGGACTTAGTGAAGAGAAAAATCCGGAACACCTCACACAAGGTGTAGGCTTTTTTTCTGCTAAGGGTAGAATGATAATTTTGTTTCATTTAATTAATTGGACAAATCTTTATTTGAAGATAAGATTTGAAATTTAAATTAATTATATTTATCTTTTGTGATAAATATGAGATTAATTTAAATTAAGAGATATTGATAAATTAATTATTTGAAAAATTAATTTAAATATCTAGATAATCTTATTTAAATAAATATTTTAAACTACATATGGTAATTATCCTATTTGGATTTGAAATTGAAACAAAATCTTATTTTAATCTAACTTGTGTAGGCATTTTTTATGAGGATAAGGGAATAAAAAGATTTTCTCCTTATTGATTTTATCTGGATAATTATTACATGATTATTTAATTCAAATAAAGTTGTCATGATTTTATTTTTGAATTTAAATTGGAGTTATGAAACATTACCCATGGAGATAAAATCTTAATATAATTGGAGATAAAAAAATTTGAATCTAATTTCAATCTCCTAGTCCTATTCGAATTCAAATTCCACCCAGTCCATTCACTATAAATAAAACTCTAGGGGCTCCTATTTTATTTAGGTCATAGACTTTAAGGTGAGCGAGCTTATTATTATTTTTCCATTATAATAATAATAAGCTGCAAGAGTTCTGGGTGGTTGAAAGGAGAAAGCCGCACACGAATACTGATCGAGAGACCGAGTGTCCACATACTCTACCGTCTGGGAATTGGAGAATAGTAAAGAAGGCTAGTTGGTTGAAACTCTCTTTGATCACATCCTCCGACATTCCTGTTGTCTTCTCTTAAGGTACGTAGATTGTAGAATAATTTATTGTATATGGCAATATGAGTTAGTACGATCTTAAGAATTTTTTTTTTTTTTTTATAATAAATTTCACTACATAAATTACCCATTTTTCCTACAAATGGTATCAAAGCCAACTCATAATTATGTTATATATATAAATTGGACTATGTATGGATTTAATATTTTTTAGAGAGTGGCATTTTAGGGTTTCTATAATGTTGTTATCATGGATTATGTATGGTAAATGTGATTATTTTATTTTTATAAGAAGCATGCTCAATTTTGCCGGTCGTGGTTCCTTAGAATTTTGAAAAATTGTATTTCGAATTTATCATGTAACTATGGAAGCAGTTTATCATCACCTGTAATTTTCCCAGAATTTTTTTTTTATTTCTTTGAATATTTAGAAAATTTATACACCAGTACATTTCCGAAAAAAAAAAGTTTTTTATTTAATTTTTGATATTGAACAAATTAATGTGTGGAAGTCCTAATTCAATTAGGGTTTCATAATTAAAATCCTAATTGGAAAATTAGGACAAGGCACAAAAGGGAGGAGCCAAGTCCCACATGGGGGCTTGCTGCGCACCACAGGCATTAGCCTGCGGGCTAGGCGCAGAACGGGCACCAGCGTTCGTGACTTCGCGTGCACGCTGGGGGAAGCTACGGGCGCAAGCTTGCAGCTCTATGCATCAGGCACGCGCACAGCCTTGGCTATACACGTGCAATGCCCCACAGGCTTGGGCCTGTGGGGTGGCGTGGCCCAATGCCCAACCTGAGTGTCCGGGTGTCAAATTTATGTATAAAAATTTTAAATTTATGCATATGTAATTTTAAATTTATACTTCATGTCCGAGTGTCAAATTTTAAATATAAATTTAAAATATGTATAAAATATGTAATTTTAATTAAATTTAAAATTACATATAATTACGCTAGAGATTTAAAATTGCTTAAAATTTGAATTCTCCGGGATTTTAATTTTAAGAAATTCATGGGATGAGAAATAAATGGTGAAAACGCGTGTAGATGGATGATCAAAGATGGAGCAAAATTCAAGACCCAAAAGAAGCTTTGGATGTAATTTTGTAATCTTTATTTTGCTTTTTTCTAGGATGAGACCATGACTAGATTATTTATTTTTCCATCATTTATTTATTCTATGTTTTGTCATGGATGGATGAATATGTTATATGGATGTTTATTATACATATTTGATAACATGCCATATAGGATAGATGGATGCCGCTCATGTTATTTTAATCATACATATCATCAAAAACTTGCATCTTTTTTAAAATATTGAGTGAGAGAGGTTTCAAACAAAACCCACGACCTCCATTATTGATTCATATGTGAAAGTATGGTAACGCCTCGCGTCAGTTCTGCCCTGACCATACCCCTTGGTAGGTGTTTACCGCCACCAGTATACTAGGTTGGATCTCCTATGTTGGAAAACGTGTTTGAGCATGTTCTATTTGGGACCATCCCTCGATAGCTCAAATAACACATAGATCAAATTTCGTAAATCAATGGTTACACACTCAAGGCTAATTTAATTATTAATCTTCCCTTGAAGCTCTGTTAATTAAATTGGTGGTCAAATAAATGGTTATAAATTTATGTCTTAACCTTGAAGGATTTAAGGCAACATATATTAATTGTGCAGGGTCTATGTTTTTGGCTATTTGTTTCATGATTACCCATCGGTGGCTTAGAGCAATATATGTGAAAAATTATAGTTGCAATGCTACATATTTTTTTCTAAGTTTTTTTTTTTAATGTAGGAATATATTAATGTTTTATTTGCTAAATCTTTTCTTTATATTTGCTTGTGCATTGATGTGATGATCATATATATTTATTTTCAGTTCAAAATGTCACCGACACCACAAATTAAATGCCGATAATTATAAAGATTGGAAAAGAAACTTGCTAATAGTTATTAGTTGTGAGAGACATAAGTTCATACTAGACGAACCTTGCCTACCCGGGCCACTTCCTGATGCATCTCTTGAAGAGGTCCTTGTCATGTTTACCTGTTTGAGATAATCCAATAAAATAGCTCGATGCTACATTTTGGCTAGCATGACGAGTGCTTTACAAAAGCAACATGAAACCTATCAAGTTGCTAGGGAGATAATGGATAACTTGGAGGACATGTTCGTAGGTCAAGAAAAATTGGTTCAACAGTTTGCTATTACAATTATTATGAACTTTAAACAAAAGGTAGGTACTCCAGTAAAGAATCATATGCTTATGCTTATGGGTTTCTTTGCTGAAACTGCCGAAAATGGTGCAAAGTTGGACTATAACAACCAAATTCAGATGGTGTTTAAAACTCTTTTAAAGGATTTTGTTGGCTTTAAGGCCGCATATAACCTTGGTAACAAAGAATTAGGACTCACCGAGCTAATAAAGCAATTGAAAGCTTATGAGCTTATGATCAGTGATGGGGTACTGGTCCAATCCAAAGGAGAAGCCAACTTAGTTGTTGCTACATGTTCTGGTCCTTTGGGGAACAAGAAGAAGATGAAGCAAAAGCAAAAGAAACAAGGGGCTTCTAGCTCGTCCATTCCTCCTGTTTCTCACAAGAAGAAGAATAAGAACAATAATCCTAAGGACCCTTAGAAGTCCAAATGCTTCATTGTGACAAGGTTGGTCACTTTAAGAAGACTTGCAAGGAATTCCTAATCGTCAAGGGCAAGAAAGGTAAGGATCTTCTTTACTTAGAAGCTTGTTTAGTGGAAGAGTCAAAAGACACTTGGGTCATTGATTTGGGAGCCATTAATCATGCTTGCGTTTATCTGCAGGGGTTCAAAGAAACGAGCAGTCTACATGATAGGAGCCTCTCGTTGTGAATTGGGGATGGTAGCTTGGTGTTAGCGGAAGCAGTGAGAGACGTGCCTCTTTATTTTGATGAATTTAGATTTATTTTATTGAAAGACTGTTTTTATTTCCTAATTTTAAGAGAAACTTTATTTCGGTTACTTGTTTAATTAAATATTATTATTCAATTTTGTTTAATAAAATAATAGTTATTTGCAAAAACAAGTCTTTTATCTGTTCTGGTTGGATGGATAGTAATATTTATTTTATCAAACCTAAGATGCATTTACTGCTTGACACTGAATTAATTGATAACTCTGAAAGGTTAAAAACTTTTCACTCTAACACGGCACATCTTTGGCATTTAAGACTTAGTCATATTAATCAAGAAAGAATTCAAAGATTGGTGAAAGAAGGTCCTTTTGATATTCTAAAGGAGGTATGTTTTTCACAATGTGAATCTTGCCTTGAAAGAAAAATAACTAAGAGGTCTTTTGGAGAGCTAAGTGTACTAGGGTCAATAATCTCCCAGAAATAGTGCACACCGACGTATGTGGCCCTATGAACATCAAGGCTCGTGAAGGGTTCGAGTACTATGTCACCTTTATAGATGACTACTAGAGATATGAATATGTATACCTAATACACCGCAAGAGCGAAACTATTAATAAATTCAAAGAGTATCGTGTGGAATTGGATAAGCAATTGGGTAAATCCATAAAGACACTTTGATCCGATCGATGTGGTGAATATCTCTTCGATGAATTTATAGGACATCTTGTAGATAATGAGATTTTTTCCCAATTGACTGCACCGGGAAATCCACAACAGAATGGTGTAGCTAAGAGGAGAAATAGAACCTTGTTGGATATAGTACGATCCATGTTGAGTTATTCAACGCTAACATTATCTTTTTGGGGATATGCGTTATAAACGGCTTGCTATATTTTAAACCAAGTTCCAACTAAATCAACTCCTAAGACTTCGTACTAGTTGTGGCATGGCTAGAGGCCTTCCCTTGGTCATATAAGAATATGGGGTTGCTCAGCACATGTATTGGATGGGGATGTGAAGAAGTTGGAAACACGTTTGGAATTATACATGTTTGTAGGGTCTAAGGGAGCTAAATGAGGTCTATTTTATAACCCAAAGGAACAAAAAGTCATTGTTTCAACCCCTGCGACTTTCCTTGAGGAAACTTACATGAATGACTTTAAGCGTCGAATAAAATTGCTCCACAAGTTTCGGTCTTGGACCCTAGTCCAAGTTCTAGTAAAAGACCCGCAAACGATCAACAATCTAGGGAGATTCGACATAGTGGGAGAGTTTCTAGGAAACCAAGTTTCTTCATGTATGATACTAAAGTTTACCAAGCTAAAGCTTATGAACATGATGATGACCCTATTACTTACGGTGAAGCTGTGAATAATGTTGATGCTAAGCTTTGAAAACAGGCCATGAACAATGAGATGGAGTCAATGAAATCCAATTCCGTATGGGAACTTGTAGACATACCTGAAGGGATATAGTCCCATTGGGTGCAAGTGGGTTTACAAGAGAAAGAGGAATGCCAAAGGGAAAGTTGAAACTTTCAGTACTGGACTTGTAGCAAAGGGATACATGTAAAAGGCCGACGTCGAATACGATGAAACCTTTTCGCTTGTTGTGATGCTAAAGTCAATTTGCATTCTTCTCTCCATTGCTACAGCTCTCAATTACGAGATCTGGCAAATGGTGTCAAGGCGACATTCTTGAATGGCCATATTGATGGGAGTATCTATATGGTACAACCTGACGGGTTCATGGTGAAAGGCGAAGAGAAGAAAGTTTTCAAGTTGCTTAGATCCATTTAAGGATTAAAGCAAGCATCCCGCTCAAGGAACCAAAGATTTGATCAAGTGATCAAAACCTTCGGTTTTGAGCAGAATGTTGATTGATACGAATCACGCCAACAACGTGACGAAACCCGATACCAAATTTGGAAACAACAACCTAAGATCTTTCAAGCTTGATGGAAACCACGACCTGTTGCTTAGCGAAGCAAGAACCTTGGTATGGTGAAGACGCCACAAACGGTTATGGAAGTCCCTTTGATAAGTCGATTTGAATGCCACAAGGAATCCTTGATAAGTTCGAATAAGTTTCCTCAAGAACTCAAGAAGAATAACTCACAATATGAATAAACATCAAAATCTTATTTCATAATCTGAAAAGTTAGCCTTATATAGCTGAATTTACACTTGTAAAATTCCTAATCTACCCTTAAGGATAAACTTGACTAAAAACCTAAAAAAAAGATCAGATTATCTAAATAAATTCGGATTAAAAAAGATACCAAAATTCAAATTTTAAACTAAAACTTAAAACTCAAATAGGATTACAAATCTTGATCAGATCTTCTAAACTTCTTGAATGTTGTTTTGAATCTTGATCTTATTGAAAACTTGAAAATGTAATCTTGACTTGATTCTTTGTTAGGAAAAAAGTCCACATAAGCTAGGATATGCAAATTGGTGACTCAATGGCTTAATGGAAATGTATGGCTGATTGGCTCTCTTCCGAATCAACTTTGATAACTAAAACCAGCCTTTGTTCACCCTCAGTAGTGAACACGCTCTCGTTTTGTTATAGAACTCTTTGGACTAAGTTATTCAACTGTTCTTTGAATCTTTTAGCTCGAGCTCTTGTCACCGGACCAACTGGAACTTGAATTGGTTCATGAGTATTCCTTGTAGCCTTGATATCCTCATCATTGATGAACCTTGTATTTATAAACGTATAAAAGATGACAAGGTGGTCTTTCTGGTTCTCTATGTTGATGATATACTACTCATTGGGAATGATGTAGGGAACTTATCATTAGTCAAACTTTGGTTGTCTCAACAGTTTGACATGAACAACTTGGGAGAAGCTAATTATGTTCTACGAATTCGTCTCTTTAGAGATCAAAGGAAGAAAATGATAGCTTTGTCCCAAGCTTCATACATAGATAAAATAATTGAAAAGTTTGCAATGCAAGAAGCAAAGAAAGGTACTCGGCCTTCTATTGCCGGTTTGACTCTTTCATTGGATGACTGTCCCAAGACATCGGAAGAAATGGAGCATATGAGTAAGGTCCCTTACGCATTAGTTGTGGGTAGTCTCATGTACGCTATGCTTTGCACTCGCTCGAATATTTGTTATGCAGTGGGTACACTGAGTCGATATCAGTCGAACGGTACCAAGCATTGGCAATCCGTGAAGCAGATACTAAAGTATCTTAAGAGAACGAGGAACTCTATGCTAGTATATTCTAGAGGGGACCTAACACCCGTAGGATATATGGATTCATACTTCCAAACTAGTAAGGATTCGAGAAAATCAACTTCAGGATC
The DNA here is from genome assembly GCA_008635985.1 of Ficus erecta. Taxonomy (NCBI): domain Eukaryota; kingdom Viridiplantae; phylum Streptophyta; class Magnoliopsida; order Rosales; family Moraceae; genus Ficus; species Ficus erecta. Next base: position 200,586 of record BKCH01000141.1, on the reverse strand, counting down.
TGTGTTCTTATTTAGAGAAGGTGCTATTGTGTGGAGAAATGTGAAACAAGGTTGCACTACTGACTCTACGATGGAAGCGGAGTATGTGGCTGCAGCTGAGGCTTCTAAAGGAGCGGTTTGGCTCTGCAAGTTCTTTGAAGACCATGAAGTTATTCCGGGTGTTGACAAGGCTATCACACTTTATTGTGATAATAGTGTAGCTGTTGCCAACACAAAGGAATCGATGCACTATAAAAGGACCAAACACATAGATCGGAAAAACCATATAATTAGAGAGTACATGGAGGATGGACTAGTGGATGTATGTAAGATTGCGTTCGAGGATGACAACATTGTTGATCCATTTACTAAGACTTTGGTGGCTAGAAGCTTTGAAAGGTACGAAAATGCAATGGAGATGCGAGATATGACACATTTACTAGCTTAGGGCAAGTGGGAGATTATTGGGAATGCCCTAAGAGTGAAAGACATTTTAGTTGTATTTCATTTATTTAAACTGATTAATAATATATTTGAGTTTTTTTTATAACATCTTTCCTATACTATCATCATATAGATTTACATGTTAAAGTAAATTTAAGCAAATATGGCTTATTGACTACTTGGTGTTTAAATTGTTCGAATGTTGCATGTAATGGATTTTTGTATGCGACAAGACAACAATCTAAAGTAAGTAATTTAAATCAATAGTCCATAATCTATGGGATTAGAGTAAGCGATATGTTGTCTAAAGCCAATTGGGGAGATGGTTTGTATTGACCATCTGGAGCGAGCTGACTCCCAAGTAGAGACATATATATATTGCCTAGTAGAGGTGATATATTAGACTGGATCAAAGTGCAATTAATCTATAAGTCTGCTTGATTAGATTAATTCACTTTCGACATTCATTATGCAATAACCTTAATCTTGAGTAAGTAAATGACTTCATGTTTATGACTTGTGTACTTTGATGTTCCAAAGGCTAAAGCGTCTTGGAGAAATAAGCTATTAGACCGGTTCGTTAGGTACATGGCTTATATTCGATGTGAGATTTGCTTATAGATATAGAATCATAGCTTCCATAAAGAGTAGATGTTATATTCTTAACGACATTATACAGGATATGAAAATGGATGAGGCCTTGGGTTGTTTGCTGGACAAATGACTAATTATTTACTTTGGGTGAATAATCATTTTCCTATTGGATGTATAATGGATCTTTAAGATAGTATGATCAAAAGGTTGAACGTGTTTTGACTTTAAGTTGATCATGGAAATCATATGAGGGTGTTGCATATATGACAAGGTCATTGAACTATAGCTACACACTGGCTTACGTAACACGGTATATAATTGGGAATGCAGTTTCAAGTTTATAGTGGTGTGACTCTGAAACTGATAATTGTGTAATTAATTTATTCGATATAGAATAATTAAATACATAAATTACTGGAGCCCATATTATATATGTTATGGAACATTATTCATGGAGAGAAAATCATAAGATATTTTAAGAAAAAAAATTTGAATCAAATTTTGAATCTTCTAGTCCTATTCAAATTCAAATTCCACAGAGTTCATTCACTATAAATAAGACTCTAAGGGCTCCTATTTTATTTAGGCTACAGACTCTAAGGTGAGCAAGCCTTATTATTATTCTCTCATTATAGTATTAATAAGCTGCAAGAGTTCTGGGTGGTTGGAAGGAGAAAGCCGCGCACGAATACCAATCGAGAGACCGAGTGCCCATACACTTTACTGTTCGGGAATTGGAGAATAGAAAAGAAGGCTAGTTGATTGAAGCTTTCTTTGATCACATCCTCCAACATTCCTGTTGTCTTCTCTTAAGGTACGTATATTGTAGAATAATTTATTGTATATAGCATCATGAGTTAGTACGATCTTAAGAATTTTTATTTTAAAATTCCATTGTGTAAATTACCCATTTTTCCTACACTCCTTAGCCACGGCAGGATCGTACGACCAAATATATATATATATATATATGTATATATCTTATAAAAGAAAAATACAGAGTATAGAAAAGGTAAATAATCCAAACTTTTGTCATGTTTAAGGCTATTTTTTGAATTTATGGGTTAAAATTAAGTATTAACCGAGAAAATGGATGGATTTGTGCATTTAAAATTATTATTAAAAATACAAAATTTTGAAATGTAATGTATGTATATATAGGTGAGGTTTACTATGCGCCATGGGATGTGGTGCGACGCCGAGTTGGAAAGTAGGCCTTTTACGAGGGAGACATACATTGCAGGAGATGGAGAAGAGTGCAGGAGGGGGAGAAGAGAAAACTGCAACACGTTTTCTGATTCAACTGGCATAGGAGCATATTTTCCGTAAATGTGGCAGAAAGTCAATGGATTTGGAGATGTTCTTTGCTTGGTTTCTTCCAGTAATATAACTAGTTTAATACCCGTGTGTTGCACGGGGAAGGAAGAAAAAAATAAATAAATAACTGAGTATTATATAATAAAAATAATTGGTTAAGATAAATATTATAATTATAATAAGTATAATTCTTCCCAAAATCTCTCCCAATAGTGAAGATGCAAAATCAAAATGACAATAGTACTAACAATAATAAACGAAAACAAAAGCAAAAAAAATAAAAAATTCATATGTAGTCATACTCATTTAAAGAAAAAAAATTAAAACAAAAATAAGAAAACAAAAATAAAACAGAACAAAAATCTTTAGACTCAAAAGAACCGGAAAAAACTAATCCTAACAAAAAAATTATAACAAAATAAAAAATATATATATATATCCCATTTTCTCCTTTTTTTTTACTGTTTAAAAAAAACCCAAAAAAAAAAATTATCAGGTTATATACATGCAAAAAAAAAAAAAGATTTTTAAAATATAAAACAAAACAAACAAAAAAGTCACACAAAAAAAATGCATACAGAATCCTTAAAAAAAAGGGGTCTTTAAAAAAAAGAACAAAAGAAACAAAAAAGACACCAAAAAAAAACCCAGGAAAAAAATCCGAAATAAAGATAAAAAATCGTTTTAAAAAAAAAAAGGCAAAGTGAGCAAAAACACAATACAACAGTAGATCAGAATCTAATGTCTAAAATTTAGCGTAAAAAAAAGGCAAAAACAAAATTAAGAAAAAAAAACAAACTCTAAATAGGGGTAAAATCAACAACACACTGTAGAAAAAAGAAAAGCAACTAAAAAAGAGGGATAAAACGGTAATTGTACTGTGTGGGCAGCAGTAGGTAATTGTACTGTGCCGGTAGCCGGCAATTTCTGCATAATAGGGGTAAAAAGGTCAACTCACTGTAGATGGAGGAAAACCAACTAAATCAGAGAGGCAAAAAAGACTCTGCACTGTGGAAAAAAACAGTAAAATAAATGCATCCTTTTAGTATATTACAAGCTGTAAAAGTAACTAAAGCCCAAGGGCAAAATTGTCAATTGAAAAAAAAAGAGTAAAACCTGAATAACACTGTTGCAAAGGGAAAAAAACAACTACAAATGAAGGGTAAAATCGTCCATTAATAATTTTAGAAGGACAAAGTTGTCCCAACACTGTATCAAACAGTAAAAGTAACTAAAACCCAAGGGCAAAATTGCCAATTGACAAAAAAAAAAGGGTAAAACCAGCATAACACAGTAGCGAAGAAAAAATAATTAGTGATGAAGAGTAAAAAAGTCATTACACTGTAAAAAAAAATAAAAGTTACTATACATTACTGTAGTAAAAGTTACTGTATATTACTGTAACTAAAGTAACGGAAAAAAAGAAGAAGCAAAATATACTGTAAATTACTGTAAAAAGAATAGTAAAATCCCCTTCTCCTTTAGTATATTAGTATAATGTATAGGTGTAATATATGCTACGACTCAGACAAACTAGTTACGACATTGAAGTTAGTGAGCACACCCGTTTGGAGAAGAAATTGTCGTTTGAATATGACGACAAGGAAGGTGGATTGAACGATATGTGTTGTGTACAAAGGAAGAAAGAATAAAACTACAAGTCGTTTTATTCAAGAACGCACAATAGGTTGTAGGAAAAGTAGAAGTTTCCAAGTTGGGGACGACGATGGAGACTTTGAAATGTTGAAATGAAGAAGGAATATGAAACTGGATGAAAAATAGAATATTTGAGATTCCCAAGAATATGGGCCATCTGATCAAGAATATTATGATAATCATAATGATCTTTCGTTTTCACCACCATCACCAAGTCATATCAATGTAAGGTCACAAAGTGATCACCACCTCATCATGTTGGACACCAAATCAAGCTTCTTCTTCTCCTCCTCCGATTCGCTCTCTTCGAGCACCATCCTCCCGTGCCGAAACTACATACCTATTCTTTGGTAAAGGATTCAAGCTGCAATAGTGTTTTACTAAGATCCTTTAGGCTCCGTTTGATGTTACAGTTTAAGTTGAAATTTTTAAATTTAAATTGGTTGACTTTTTAAAATCTAGTTATAATTTTTGTTGACTTTTCAGAAAAAAAACAAAAAACAAAAACTGAGATAAAAAATTTGAGTTTAAGATTATTTACCAAACGGAGGCTTAGCCTGAACACCTACCCACCTGTGCCTACACTTTACTTATAGTTTGTTTGGTTCTTAGGTGTCAGCCTAAGACTTTCATTTCAGTTTTTGTCCTTTAAAAAAAATCAATAAAAATTATAACTAATTTTTAAAAAATTAAACAATTTCAACTTAAAAATTACCTGTCAAACCGTGTTTTAAACGCATGTTTAGTAGCTTGTCTGTTCCTGTCTTAAACCATTATCAGCCCTACACTGCAAATCTGACGACTCTAACCCACCTAATACACACATCCGTTTGGAAGCTTGTAAGACACATCCCTCTCATTTTTATAAGAGTAATAGATTAACAAATTTCTCACATTTAATAATTTTTAACTTTTATCTTAACTTTTTTCATCAATTATTTTTTAAATTTATTTTAACTTTTCATAATTAATATCTAATAATGAAAGTGACAATAACCTTTTCAAAGTTTAAAAGAAATAAACATGTAAATATATAAAATGAAAAAAAAAGTTACATTAAATACAACTAAAAGCATATATCTAATTCACCAAAAAAAAAAAAACTAAAAAACATATATCTAATGGTTAAAAAATTAAAAACTAAAATATTTTACGTAACCCATGTCTGTTAAATTTGAGAAATTCCTGAATCTTTCTCAAAATAAATTTACTTTCCCGTTGATGGGGAATCATTTTTTCTCTTTTTCTTAGTTGGTGAAATTTATGGTTAGTCATTGCGTTGTCCAATACACGTACATTTCATCTAATAGTTTGTTTGTTTTTCTCTCTTTCTGTCATCCTCCCCTCTCCCCTCTCCCCTCTCCCCTCTCCCCTCTCTCCTCCTTTTTCTTTTTTCTTTTTTTTTTTTTTTGGGGGGGGGGGATTCGTATTCAATATTTCTAGGTCAGAATGCTCAACTTATTTCCATATGATGGTGCCCTTGATGTCTTGGCCAAACATTGTTTCCCATTGGTGGCGGGACATGTGAGATAGAGCTCAACATTTGAGATGCTTATGGCTTGGGTAACGCAAGTGATACAATGGTCAGGACAAAGAGTCGTGATCTTGCTCGGGTGCTAACTCCAAAACTCATCCTAACATATTGTAGGCCGCAACTAGCCTATATAAAGCCAAAATCCCTAGTGATTGTTGTTAAGTCATACGACGGTGATTCGTTTTCATACCTTGTATGAACCGTCTGCCATACCCTATGAGCTAGCTATGCCTGAAGTCGTTACCTTAATCGTGAGAAGCGGCTTCAACATATTTGATAATGTATCTCTTGTGGTCCGTTTGATGAATGAGTTGAGTTTGAGTAGAGATGAAACTTTTAAGTTTGAGTTGAGTTGACTTTTTAAAAAGTAATTATAAATTTTGTTAACCGTTCAGAAAAAGATAAAAATTGAGATGAAAAAGTACAATTTAGTTTGAGTTAAACTTTGTTACCAAACAAAGCCTTGGTGCATACTACGTTCATGGTGCTGGTAAAGATGAATCACATGAGCTAATGTATGAAATTCCTTTATGCACGTGTGGAATACCTGATGATAGAAGAGCTAACTCCACCGTCACATTAAAAACACACTCATAGATTTTAGAGATGAACAAATGCCTGTGCGGGGCCAAAAATAAATTTGCTAATGGCAAAATTATTGGTAAAGAATTTTTTTTATTAGTTTTTTTTTGGGCTAACGTTTTCATGGAGCAAAGACAAAACTTTTCATGCACATTTAAAACCTACTTCTCAAGTGCTGAGCCTCACTTATTACTTCTATTAATGCGTCAAATTTTACAACCCATATTATGAACCCGTTCGAATAACAAATTCTAACTTATATTACAGACAAACGATATATATTTTTGTAAGAAATTTTTTTTAAAATAATTGAAAAATAAATTTCAAGAGACCTTTCTTAAGAAAACAAGAGATTTGTATAATTAAAATCCGCAAAAATTATAGAGTGATAGAAGCAAATTCCCAAAATGAGATATTGTAAAAAATCAATTTTACGAAAATAATTAAAGTAAATAACAAAATTTAAAAATATTATTTACTAAGTAACTGATAAATTTATTAAGTAAAAAACATATTTACAAGATATAAATGAATTATTTATTTGATAAATCTAGTAAATGACATATTTCCAAAACATAAATGAATTACTTATCTGATATATCTGATGTAAATAAATCATTTTTTTTTGAAAAATCTATTATTTACTTCAAATATTTTAAAAACCTGCTGTTTACTTCAATTATTTTTTAAAAATTACTATTTTTACTTCTTTTTGCCATTTACAATTAAATTAAAAATATTATTAAAAAATTAACGTAAAAAATTGTGATATATAACCATGGTCGCAAATATCTACGATATTTCTGAAATTTCCGAATTTGAGGGGTATCGAAATTTCTTTTAGGTGTAATATCTTTTCCGTCAAAATATCGGGGAAATATGGGGAGAAATATCGATATCGGTAAAATATAATGCAATTTTTATAAAATATCCGGAAATATCGAGGAAATATCGGAAATTTGGTGGAAATATTGGAAATTTAGGGTGGAAATTACAGTTTGAAATTTTTTAAAATTGTGGATTTCTATCATCTGCCATCTTTTTGAGCATGCCATTATTATCTTTTATTTTTTTGAAAAGGTGGTGAGATAGTGCAATTAAGAACTAGCATGTTATAATTATTTTATAAAAAAGAGATAAAAATAAAATAAAAAAGATAACGCATAAAAGTTGAGAGAATATATTCTCCTAAATTTCTTACAACCTTTGCACAATTTCTTATTTATGCAAATAGATTGAAGAGAGATCAACAAACCTATATATTAACATGTTTATAACTATATTCAACTCTATTACAATAACATATCATGACACTAATTTTACTTAAATCAGGATGACATCTCAATCATATTTGAACCTCATATGACTTCCTTTTAATATTAAAATATACAAAATATAATATATAATATATATATATTTTATACAAAATTTATAAATAAATTTTTATGTATCTTTTTAATATTTATACCATCTTAAAATATTAAAAATAATTTTAAAACATATTTCAATAAATTTTATAATTTTTTTTATATTTCTATCCATATGGATAATATCTATAAAAAAGATTTATAAAATTGAACTATTAATTTTTCTGTTGATATTTCACATTTTCATCATTAGATATAGCTTAAAAAAAAAAACAGAAAAAAAAAAAAAAAGTCTCCAACACGGACAAGGCCAAAGACTATTGCTCCGTTTGCCTCACCATCTCAACTCAAACTAAACAACTCAAATCTCATTATGTTTTTTGTCTTTTCTGAAAAAGTTTTTTGTCTTTTCTGAAAAAGTCAACAAAATTTACTATGTAAACTTAAAAATCTCAACTCAACTCAAACTGAACCTGCGATCCAAACGAACCCTATTTTCTTCCTTTAAGCTAAAGAAAGAAGAAAGATAAAAGAAAAAGGCTTTTTTATTTTATTTTATTTTTTATTTTAGTGTTTTTAACACGCTTCTGTCTCTCTCTCTCTCGAGACTCGAAGAAGAAGCGGTCGGTTTCCAAAGTCCAAACTCCCATTTCCTCCCCCCTGTCTCTGTCTCTGTCTCTGTCTCTCTCTCTCTCTCTCTAAAAGCACAGTTGCAGAGCCAGAGCCATCTTTGTATCTTCTTCCTTTCTTATTACCCTTTCATCTCTTCGGCGAGTGCCAACTTCATTATTTCTTCTTCTCATCCATTTTTCTCTGATATATATATATATATATATATTTTGTATTATTCCCTTTGTGAATGGTCACCGAACCTCACCTTTCCCTTCATGAAATCTAGGGTTTCTTTCGCGCCACTGCTCGCCCATGGCTGAGGTTAAGCGATTCCTCCCCGATCAACAATTAGGTCGGCTCCGTTTTTGCCCTTTTCCAATTTTTCAATCTCAATTATTGTATATATAGTTTAATATATAATTTACATACACTAATGTATATAAATATGTGTTTATGTAACTATAGGTTCCAACAATGGCATGAAAACATATAATTCTGTTTCTCGTCATATTTGCATGGTTGCATGCATTTTCCATTTCCATTTTTGTTTTTTGTTTTAATTTATTTTCATTTGAAATTAAGATTGATTATATATTGATCATAGGCGTTAATATAATATAAAAGTATCTTAAGGTTCGGGATCCACTTCTAAGTGATGATTTTTTCATCATTTTTTCCTCTTTTGCCATATATGTACCTTTTGAGCTCATTTGGTTATTTATTTACAGTTTGTCCTGATTAGCTATCAATAGTTTTGATTAATTTGTTTTGATAAAATAAAAAAAGAACATTTGTTGTGAAAGAAGTATAATTTGATCAAATAAATAATATTCTGTCTTTGAATTTGGCAGATCTTGTCCAGATACTGCAAGAAGCGCAAAATCGTTGGCTCCGACCTACCGAAATCTGTGAAATACTTCGCAACTATCAGAAGTTTCAACTGACACCAGATCCGCCAGTTACGCCTCCAGGTTTGTAACTGCCTTAATCGTGATATATTGATTATTTTGATAATGTGTATGGTCCGGTTTTGCATGCTTAAACAGAGTAGAAATGTTAAAAGTATATTTGACGGCTTTTACTGAAGCTGGGGATTTTTTTACAACAATGTAGAATTTGTTCTTGGGAGAATAATTAAGATGGCTTTCTTCCAATTGAAGTGCGACCGGCCAGATTCGACGGTTAAAGATGGATTTTTTTTAATCTGTTTTATGATAGTTTCAACAAGGCCTTTATTGAGCTGTTAGTTGTTTCATAGTTCTATCTTATGTGGAAGGGTACAATTACACGGGCAAGCTTCGTATTGATTATGTTTCCAAATCATCTAAAACCATGTATGTTGATTAACTTGTGTAGTTCGTAATGTCTTTCCATACTCATTATTATTGCTCTGTAAATGTGGAGCATGCAAACAACTTTTAAACGTTGTTCATTTTTCAGCTGGCTCTCTCTTCCTGTTTGATCGAAAAGCACTTAGGTATTTTCGTAAAGACGGTCATCGATGGAGGAAAAAGAAAGATGGAAAGACTGTGAAAGAAGCTCATGAAAAGTTGAAGGTGTGCTGTTCAATCTATTATTAGTAAGTTCACTTTTTTTGTTTGGTCTTAAGATGCACTTGAAATGTTCAATCAAGGTGGTCATTGTTAGTTATGTAAAAAAATTTTGACACTTCCCCCCATTGTTCGTCCTTGTACGTCAAAAAACTCCAAATAAGTTGAGAAAAGTCCCATTTTGTATCTCATCTCTCCTCTCTTCTTATCTCTTTACGTGATTATCAAATATGAGTGCCTACTTGTGGCATTTTTTAATGCATTCGTGATATGTATTTTGGTACTTAAGGCTAGCAGTTCTTTGTCAATTCTGTTGCTTGCTTTACATCCTAAGTTATAATCTTTTCTTTTTATGCTCTTGCAAATTTCTCTCAATGTTCAACAGAGATTGTATTTCTCAACTCTCCTTGTGCATTTAATAAATCGATTTTCTATTCTTTGTTTAGGCTGGCAGTGTAGATGTTCTTCACTGTTATTATGCACATGGAGAGGAGAATGAGAACTTCCAGCGCCGGAGTTATTGGATGCTTGACGGGTGAGTGTAGCTGTTCTTTGAAGAGAGTACTGTTTTCTTGTCTACGTTTGCTAAGACATTTGATATGTGACTTCTATGGGTACCCAAAAGCCGGTCTCTCTCTACTAAATGATTCTAAAAGTTGTACTCTTAGTTAGAGAGGGGGATTCTCAAATCCAGGCTGTACATTGAATGAAATATTTATGAGTTTTTTAATGGCGTACTTCATTATTTGTGACATTGAGCAATTTTTAGTATCATAAGCATTAAGTGGTGGCATCTCCTTCCATCATTCCAAAACTTTTGAAAAAATTACGTTTTATAGTAAGTCCTTGTGCCTTCTTTTTGTTAATATTGTGTTTGTTTTCATTAACTTCATGTTTACCTGTCATGTTTCAGGCAGTTGGAGCACATTGTTCTTGTGCATTACAGAGAAGTAAAAGAGGTACCTTGTGATAATCTTGTTTCTTCAATTGTGCCCTTTTCGTGCTGAAATTGTCATAATCTGCATTTACTATTTGATCATTGAAGTTGAGGGAAGATTATCAGGTCTATGTATGGCTTCTAGAGTTCTAGTACATCCTGTTATCTTTTGTGGAACGGGAATCAATTAACTTAACTTGAATGCCCAACCTTAACCTTCATATATGTGTGTGTGTGTGTGTGTGTGTGTGTGTCTTGATTTTAATTTTTTAATCTTCTCTTTGTTTATTTATTTTTGTGTATACCGTTCTCTATGCATTTCAGGGGTACAAGTCCGGTATCTCTCGTTTGCTGGCAAGTCCCAGATCACAGGTTGAAAGCCCTCAAAATAGTTTGGCACCTTGCCCTGCCCAAACAAGCTCCCCTGTCCCTACAGGACAAACATCTTATTCACCAAATCCAAACAGAGTTGACTGGAGTGGGCAAACATTGTCATCTGAGTTTGAGGATGTGGATTCAGGTGAGAATCCTGGAGCTTCTTCTCTCACTCAGCGTGTATTCAGTTCCACATCACATGATGCTTCTCTGCTTTCACACGGAATTGCAGGTAAAAAGCATGGTTGCATGTGCTAGATATTCTCTATACCAGTTTTGGTATCAGTGACAAATTCACTGTTCTTTAACTTGAGTGAAATTCTGTTTGAACATTTTTTTTATTCTGATTTTGCTAGAAACCATCTCAGACTATTTGTTATCATATATTTCATATAATCAATCTATTGTAAGTTGGCCAGAAAATTTCTGTCATTCCTTTTAATGTTCTTCTGACAAACAACCTTATAACGTGCATCTCACATACTACATTGTGTTTGTGCGTCTCTTTTTTTTTTTTTTTTTTTCGTGTAAATAATGGAAATTTAATAAAGGAACAAATACAACAAGTGCAACTAGCTATTTGCAATTCATAATTATCGAGCTTCAAAGTCTCATCATTAAACCTGAAAAATTGTTCAGCTATTGCTTTCTGTTTTGCAACAATAAGCAAGAGAAAGAAAAAGTTACTGACCAGCTGTCCATCTGTGCTTTTCCAGGATTTGCGGAGCTATCCAAGATCGTTCCTAACAAATGGTATCCTGGATCTAAATTGTATCAGGCATCTGGATCATCCATCTGGGCTGGAACTCTCAGCTCAACGAGAAGTGAAGACGGCATGCATAACCAGAAAAGTTATATTGAACAACCTAGTGCCGCGGACATTATAACTCATAAGCTAAGTGATGCTAAGTTGGATGGTGATAGTGGAACGCAACATATTATCACCAGTGGTGATAGATTGATAAGTGATGTAGACATTCAAGTGGAAACAATGGCTGCGAAGAGAGATTTTCAGGTATGTTTTTCTAGTCAGCTGTTCCTTTGAATTCCGACACCTTTTATCTTCAGCAAAGATTTACTTTCCAAATTAATTTTTATTTAAATGCTTATGAACAAATAAGAATAGATCTCCAATTTTCTGGGAGATGTAAGTTTTGGAATCAATAGATGTTTGCTGAGATAGATCGATCGAATCAATTATTATTCTGTCATGGTTACTTGTGTCTTTTCAGTACGTTTCTGGATTTATGTTTCCTGTGATAGAAGCTTCCCGAGCAATCTACTTTTTTTCTTTCAGTTGCAACAGGAGCACAAATTTAATTTGTTTGATCCCCCTTTCAGCATTATTGTGATCCTCAGATGGAAGCGAATTTCACCGACCAATTTGGGGAGAAATCTGAAGATCAAGATATTTCCTTACCCACTGACGGATCAGCAGAGCTGAAAAAACTAGACAGTTTCGGAAGATGGATGGACAAAGAAATTGGTGTGGATTGTGATGACTCCTTGATGGCTTCTGACTCTGGAAATTATTGGAATTCCATTGATGCTCAGAATGATGATAAAGAAGTATCGAGTTTATCATGTCGTATTCAATTGGATATTGATTCACTTGGCCCATCTCTTTCCCGGGAACAACTATTTAGTATCTTTGACTTCTCTCCAGATTGGGCTTATTCAGGTGTTGAAACAAAGGTAAATTTAATGTATTTGATATAGGTCAAACTTCTAGTCAAGCATGTATATATTTTTTTGAAATATCAACTGCACTTTATTTCTGCAAGTATGATGCAAGAGAATTTGAGATTTAAATCATGTGTCTTTGTTGTCTTGTTCTACTTTCAGGTTTTAATAGCAGGAAGATTTTTGGATGGAAAGAAGCATTTTGCGGAGACAAAGTGGGGATGCATGTTTGGGAAAATTGAGGTTCCTGCTGAAGTTGTGACTGATAATGTCATTCGATGTCAAACTCCTTTACATGCTTCTGGACGTGTTCCATTCTATGTGACCTGTAGAAATAGGTTAGCCTGCAGTGAGGTAAGAGAATTTGAATATCAAGAGAAACCTCCGAGAATCGCTATTAACAGCACACCAGAAGAAGAATTGCGCTTACAGATACGGCTAGGAAAATTGCTAAATTTAGGCTCAGAGAAGAACCCTTTAAATTGCTCAATTCTTGACTGTGATAGTTGTAAGCTTAGAAGTACGATATTTTCAACGAGAATCAACAGCAGTCACTTGACACCTGGTGATAACTTGATTCAAAATTTGCTAAAGGACAAACTTTGTCAGTGGCTTGTTTGCAAAATTCATGAAGAAGGTAAAGGACCTCATGTCTTGGATGATGAAGGCCAAGGAGTTATCCATTTGGCAGCTGCTCTTGGTTATCACTGGGCCATGGGCCCCATAGTCGCTGCTTGCGTAAGTCCCAATTTCAGAGATGCACGTGGAAGAACGGGTCTTCATTGGGCATCCTACTTTGGGAGGTGAGTTTGCCATCTTGCATTATAATACCAATCACATAAGCTATCAACTTAGTTTTCTTTGGCTATTTATCATCAGCAGGAGGCTGTTTGAAACACATTAGTAGCAACTTCCTGCATTATTTGAATAAAATCTCAATCTGGCTGCTTTCTGATCATTTTTTGGCTACTTGATACTTCTTGTTGGTGACATTTTATCGGATAACTATCGTATGTGTACACAATTTTCTTGTCCACGTTTGGTGGTTTTTTATTTTCTTTTTTAAAAGAAGGGGGGGGGGCAGGGGGGGGGGGGGGGGGGGGGTGGGGTGGGGGTGTTTGGGGGGGCGGTTGGGGGTGTAGGATCGTAGGCTAAACTTTTCTTTTTGCTAAGAAGTTCTAAGCTGTTGAGTGTTGAATTATTGTCATCTTGGATAATCTACGAATAAACTCAATGTTTTTTTTTTTTTTTTTTCCAATTATTTCGATCATTTTTTATTCTCTCTCTCTCTCTCTCTCTCTCTCTCTCTCTCTCTCTCTCTCTGGGATAAATAAATGAAAAGGGATAAAAATGATAATTTAGATGGAACCAAATTTGGGGTTGCCTTTTGGATTCAGTATGTAAAAGGTTTCAGTTTTTGTTTTCAGATTTCATTATGGATTGGTCATTTCTGTAATTATCTTCTTACTTTGTCTCTGGCGGTTCCCCTCTCCAGTTTAGTTCTTTTTCTCTTTTAAAGGGAAACACACTCTAGTTTTTCGTCCCCCCCTCCCTTTTTTGTAATAATGTTTCAGTTTCTTATAAAAAACTAAAAGAAATGCGGAAATTCAGATGTATATTCTCCCCTATCCTTTTATCGGTTCACATCTAGTTGACCTGTTGTTGATCTTTTTTTAAGGCTGATTGGAATCATCATGATGTATATATATATATTTTTTATCTTTGCAATTTGGATATCTTTAACCTCAACTGTTCTTCACCGTTTATGTAGAGAGGAAACCGTCATAGCTCTAGTTAGACTGGGTACTATCCCAGGCGCTGTTGATGACCCAACTCCAGCACGTCCAGGAGGGCAAACAGCTGCCGATCTTGCTTCAAATAGAGGGCACAAGGGGATTGCTGGATATTTGGCAGAAGCATATCTGTCAAGTCAGCTTTCTTTGTTGAACATTAATGAAAATCAAGCAGATAGTGTAGCTGCATTAATTGATGCTGAAAGTGCAAATGAGACTGATTCAAAAGTCGTCTCATCTGACTTGGGCGTTGATAACCCTTGCCTGAAACGGTCCCTTGCTGCTGTCAGGAAATCATCTCTTGCAGCTGCACTAATTCAAGATGCCTTCAGGAATCTTTCATTCCGCCATAGACAATTAACCAAGAGCGGTGACGATAGTCCCGATGATTCACGTGACCTTGTTGCTCTGAGTTCTTTGAACAAAGTGCAGACGTTTAGTCATTTCGAGGATTATCTGCATTCTGCAGCTAAAAGCATTCAAAAAAAATATCGTGGCTGGAAAGGAAGGAAAGAATTCTTGGATATGCGCAGCCGTGTTGTTAAAATTCAGGTACTTCCAATTATGTTGTTCCTTCTTGTGCTAAATATATCTTGTCTGCTTAGAATAAAACTTATAACTTTATATGTATTCCTTACCATTAGTCTAGTTTGGTTTCTTCTCTATTCTCGTGTGACAATATATACTTTATATATCTACTTTATATTTATTTTTGGATAAGAAACAAGGAACTTAAAGAGGAGGAGGGAGAACTACTAATCCACCAACCCAAGACAACACAAAGCAAAGGGACCTTTAGTAAGAGTTTCTAATTGTGGATTACCATTAAAAATAACCAAGAAAATACTTTTATTTTAGAAGTGGCAATTGATTGCTATAGGAGATTGATAAGTCTTCGAAATAACAGATGGTGGGTCATCTATCAGGCAATGCAAAAGATTTGCAAAAAAAATAATAATAAATAAATAAATAATAATAATAATAATAATAATAATGATAAATAATAAATAATGGAAGACTCGATGGACCAAACTCTGTTATCACCAATCCCTTTCATTAACTATGAACCTTGGATATTCGACAAGGGAACAACTATCAAAAGCCCATCCTTCATTCGTTGTGTAATAAGGTGAAATTCCAATTTCGTACTAGGTTGAATCAAGGGATATGATAATGGAAGGGACAAGCGTTATGAAATCATGTGCACGATAAAGCTCTAGGAGAGGAGATACTAACAACAAAGTATAGAAAATTCTGACCTCTGACATGGAATAGGAGAGAAATTTAGGGAAGCATATATGTATAATTTGGTGTAGAAATTTTATGGGACAAACATATATTGTGGGTTGATGAGCATCTGTACGAATGTTGAAGAAATCTGGATTAAAGAATGCCATGCTACTAGCTTAAGTTTTGTGACATATCCTGGCTCCTCTCTCTCTCTTGCCGCCCCCCCCCCCCCCCCCCCCCGACCTTGAATAAGATGCATAATAAATGGGAGTTTTGATGATGCCTAATGTTCTCTGTAATTGTGCATATTCTGTTCAGGCTCATTTCAGAGGGCATCAAGTTCGCAAGCAGTATAAAAAGCTTGTCTGGTCTGTCAGTATTTTGGAAAAGGTAATACTTCGTTGGAGAAGGAAAGGAGCAGGTTTGCGAGGATTTCGGGCAGAGAAAGCAGTTGAAGAAGCATCAGAAGACATTAAAAGTGGTGATGAATATGAATTTTTGCGTATTGGGAGGAAGCAGAAACGTGCTGCAGTTGAGAATGCTCTTGCACGAGTTAAGTCGATGGCGCATCATCCTGAAGCATGCGAGCAATATATGAGGCTAGTTTCTAAATTTGAGAAGGTTGAGGTAATTTTGCATTTTCATACTATTTCCATAAACGTAGTTGTCACAAACTTCCTCTGGAGTTCCTTATTCGCGTTTCTTGTTACTACACAATAAGAAACTATTTTGCTACACATGATGTTGTGTATTGTGGATTTTCATGGTAACAACTATTGATCGGTTATCTTGCCAGAACTCAGAAGTGTTTGGTTCTAATTCTTGAGTTTGTCCCTGTCTTTTGGTTCTCGGGGTGATTTTTGTGAATCACGTTTTGAAAATATTTTGTTAAGTAGGTTATTCCTATTTATCATTGGTTCAAGCTAATTGATATCCTTTTTTTTTTTTTTTTTAAACATTTGCACAGACGAGTGACGAGGGGAACGATATATCACAGGATATCGATTGTTGAACAGAAGTCTTGCCTGCATTCACCGATAACCAATGAGAAGTTGAAGTTTGATAATTGAATAGAGTTGAGGACACTTTCCATTTCTAATGATCAGTTCTGGTAATATCCTTACCTTTTTAGTCTTTACTGATGGCTTGATTTTTCTCGATCGAAAAAAAAAAAAAGAAAAGAAAACTGATGGCTTGACATCTTTTCCTTGGAGGATTTGTCAATTATAGAAATTAGATAGATAGGAGAAAAGGGAAAATTGTACATGCTTGGTCTTTGTAATTTTATCTTCGTAGATCCCAAAATGTAATCAAAATTTATTTGGCATGGGATTAAAAAGTAGATTAGCTCTCATATGAAATATCAGAGCGATTGACACGCTTCTATTGGCAAGTAGTGCTCTATTTTGTATACGAAAAAAATATTTACTAGAAGTTTAAAATCGAAAGGGAAACATTGCGCGCTTGCGAAACTGGTTTTTTTTTTTTTTTTTTTTTTCTCAGAGAGATGTTGTTAGCAACAAGTTCTGCATAACATCGTCTATCTACTATTGCCGCAAACGTCGTCCTAGTCAAGATAACTGTTTGGAAGAATATAAAAATATCATTGGTCGGAAAATAATCTTCCCTGGATAGATATATTAAAAGTTTTAAATTGTTTGGGTAAATTGCTGGGTTGGTTACTGAATTTTTAACTTTGTGTAATTTTGATTTTTGAACTTTTTTTCGTTGTTGAAATGCCCTAAACTTTTAAAATGTTGTTATAATAGTCCTTTATGTTAATTTTTAGATGAAATCCGTTAGTTAACAATACTTTTTGATCAAATTACTAATAGATTCTATTTAAAAAATTAACAAAAATGATTATTGTCGTAACATTTTAATAGTTTAGAAATATTCCCTTTTGTAGCTAGAATGATCATAAATTATTAAAAATATTGCTACAATAGTCTTTTTTGCTAATTTTTTAATGGAATCTAAAGTTAGCATTATTTTTTGATCAAATTATTAACAAATTTTGTTCAAAAATTAACGGAAAGGACTATTATAGTAACATTTTAAAAGTTTAGGGGTATTTTCGTTAAAAAAAAGTTCAAAGATCAATATTGCACAATGTTATGAGTTTATGAACTAAATGAGTAATTTATCCAAATTGCTAATTCATAAAGTTTATAATTTAGATTTTAAGCTTCTAAAAAAATAATAATAATAATCTTTTAGATGTTTACAATATATTGATTTATGTGCAAACAGGTCAACACTGTAAGTGCCTATTTGGTTAACATTGCAAGTGCCTGTTTGGATGATAGGTTGCATTTGAATATTTATTTAAATTGTTTTTGAATGTTCATTTAAATTAAATGTTTGCATTTAAAATAGAATTTGAATTGTGTATTCAAATTAAATGTGTTTATTTTTGTTAAGAAAAATGTTCGGAAAATCAGCCTTAATCCAAATTTTTATGACATCTTAGGTGGCATGTGAATCGTCATTTGTTCATTGGTATGCATGTAACATCAATAAAAAGCATCTATAATTATAAAGATATGAAAAATTTATCACTATGTATGTGGGTATTCAAAAATTGAAAATAAAGTTGTTATCTATAGCATTATTTTTTTTGTCAAAATAAGAGCCCGCTTGGAGCGACGTTTTCAGACGGCAAAATGCCATTTAGATTTAAAACTCCCAATTCTATATTAATTTTTTTCTTTTTTATTTTCAAAAAACTCAAACTTTTAAAGTTCATAACTTTCTCATTTCAAATCAAAATGAGATTATTCTTATATCAAAATACTCACAACAACGAGACAAATAAAACAAGATTCATTTTGCATTTTTTTTTTCCAAATACATTTTGCAATATTTTTAATATCACAAAACTTTTTGAAAAGTTTTTCTTTCAAACATATATATCTAGTCCAATCTCTAAAACACTGTCTCTAGATGTCCCACTAAAATGAGCCATAACATTTGATTAGTGTAAAAGTTCAATTGTAAAGGTAATTTTATTACAATGGATTTTTAAAAGGTGTCAATTTAAGTTCAATTGCTGTGAAATAGTGAAATTTTTAAATAATTTTATTCTAGTAGTTGGCCAATCAAATTTCTAGAGTATTAGGTGGCTTGCAATGATAAAAGTAATTTTATTACAAATGAGTATTATGTCTAGGGATGACAACATGATTGGGATAAGTCTCACTGGCCTTCATACGTGCTTGCAAGATCGAGTTTGGAAAATCTTTAGTAGGAGTATTGTCTTGATATCATTTTTTTTAATCCATTAAGATTTACGAGTTCAAAGAAAAAATCGGGCAATATCATCAAAATTCAAAGAAAACTCGTTAAATTATATGCAAAATTTAGTAGTGAAACCACTAATTTTGTGGTCGCACCAAACCTCATTATCGGACCAGACTTGCCATTATACTGAACCTCCCAATTCAAAGATGTGTTTTCCTCGTGAACGGCATTGGGATCTATTTTGTGATGATTGGCGAGGTGGAGGCGGCACTGGCAGTAAGCTTGTTCTTCGTCATGAGCTCCAATATCAGCGATGTGATCTTTTTGCTGCAACGTTCCCTCTACACCGATTATTTTAACTTGGGGATCTAGGGATTTTTTAAAAGAAAAAAATTTGGAGAAATTCTAGAGTTTCAATAAACTTGGGGCTTATTTTGTAATCTGAGGAAAGTTCTATGTTTAACAAATAAAAAATAATAATAGAAAATTAGCTAAATATAGTATTTACCTTATTTTCATATTTTTAATTTATCTAGTTAGTCATTAACTTTGAAATTGACAAAAAACAATAATATTTTAAAGGAAAAAATAATTGATTTTTAATCTAGCAAAATTTGGCATTTTTAATTATCTTCTAAAAAAATTAATCATTTTGCTATCTTACCTGATAATAGATAGAATCTTGAACATGTTTGACAGAGGTTTCCTAGAAACTGCTTTTGGCTTCTTAAATCCAAAATCTGTTTTTAAAAGAGTTTGAATGATATATTAATAGAGCTTTTAATCTCTAAAAGAGGTTTCTGTCAAAATTTGAATATAGGGCTCTGAAAAAAAAAAAACTTTATTTGAATAATTTTTATTATTTCTTAGAAAACCTTAATATAATTGTGACTTCAAAAGCCCTTAAAAATGTGTTTTCAAAACACTTACTAAAAAGTCACAACTTTTATTCTTCCCTTTCTATTAAATAAAAGCAAAAGCAAAAACTTTATCAAATAAGCCCTTCGAATGTTATTAGTTTAAAATTAAATATTATGGGTCAATAATTGGAGACGGAGTTTTGGAAATTGGTTTGGAAATGTGTGCTTAGGTGAGGTGTGAATTGGAAATGAACTGTAACATAAAAAAATAGTGTAATAATCAGGAAAAAAAAATATAGTGTAAAAAATTAGATTCTTGTTTCGTTCATTTCATTTTTTTTTTGTGCAATTTAATAAGAAAAAAATCTCATTTTAACTTAAAATAAGAAAATTTCAGATTTTTAAAATTTGAGATAGTTTGAAATAGAAATTGAGAAAATATAATTTTAGGAATTTTAGAGTTACAGTAATGAAAACTCCGTCTTGAGTTATCTTTTGGCAACTTTAATGCTGATCATAAAATTAAGGGTTAATTTCACTTTTAGCACCTGTAGAAATTTTATTATTAAAAATAGTATTACTTTTTTTTTCCTTCATTACTAGCACTTAATGTGGGGCCCAGCAGCATTTAATGTATATCAAATTACAAGTTTACCCTCATCTCCTTCAGCTCAAATATCCCTCTCACTCGCATGGCTCAAAAAAATTTTTCAAACCAACATCTACAGTATTTTAGAGAGAGAAAACTGAAATCCAGAGAGAGAAAGAGTTACCACCCACCGGAATCTTATTATTTTTTTCACTTTTTCGCCTAGCCCCCCACCCATTTTGAAACCCAAATCTTCATATAATAGAGAGAAACTTTCATTTACAGAGATAAACTTCCATTTAGAGAGAGAAACTTCCATCGAAAGTTTTTTTTTTTTTTTAAATCTAACATTTTTAGCCATTTTTGAGTAAAGGTCATTCCTGTTATGACCATCCGGTCATAATAATTATAGGTCATAATTATTTTTTAACATAGGTCATAATTATTATGACCGGATGGTCATAACAGGAATGACCTATGTTAAAAAAAAATTAAAAAAAAATCTACCATTTTTGACAATTTTTTAGTACAGGTCATAACGGTTATGACCAGGTGGTCATAATGGTTATGACCGGGTAGTCATAACAGTGTGGTCATAACGGTTATGACCACCTTTATGACCAGGTGGTCATAATGGTTATGACCAGGTGTAGTCATAATGGTTATGACCGGGTAATCATAACAGTGTGGTCATAACCGTTATGACCTGTACTAAAAAATGATCAAAAATGGTATATTTTTTTTTTAATTTTTTTTAACATAGGTCATAATTATTATGACCGGATGGTCATAACAGGAATGACCTTTACTTAAAAATGGCTAAAAATGTTAGATTTAAAAAAAAAAAAATTTCGATGGAAGTTTCTCGCTCTAAATGGAAGTTTATCTCTGTAAATGAAAGTTTCTCTCTATTATATGAAGATTTGGGTTTCAAAATGGGTGGGGGGCTAGGCGAAAAAGTGAAAAAAATAATAAGATTCCGGTGGGTGGTAACTCTTTCTCTCTCTAAAATACTGTAGATGTTGGTTTGAAAATTTTTTTTGGGCTATGCGAGGGAGAGGGATATTTGAGCTGAAGGAGATGAGGGTAAAATTGTAATTTGATATACATTAAATGCTACTGGGCCCCACATTAAGTGCTAGTAATGAAGGAAAAAAAAAGTAATATTATTTTTAATAATAAAATTTCTACATGGGCTAAAAATGAAATTAACCCTAAAATTAATAATAGCGCCAAAAGTCCAAAAAAAAATAAAATAATAATAATAAAAAATTGGGACAATCAGCTACAAGGAAAACACGACGTGTCGTTTTATTAGAAAATTATGGTTTTATTGCCCTCCCCGCCTCCATTCTTTAGCCTTGAGTCCGAGTACAGAGTAGAGAGTAGAAAAGATGGAAGCTCTGAATTCAGCCCTGTGCTCCGCCCATATCTCCGACGACGACAAACAACCACCAAACGACGTCGTTCCAGTGACTTCCTTCAGCGAGGCCGTCAACGATGTCACCCTCCACTTCCAGATCATTCGTCTTCCTCGGCAGGTCCACTACTACACTTCATCCAACTCTTTTTTTTTTTTTCCTTCTTTTTCTATTTACTTTTTTTTTTTTTTTTTTTTTTTAGGGTTTCTCTCATTTACTTCAAAACTAGAAGGAAAAAAAAAAATAGAAATTATTTATTTATTTATTTATTCTTTTCTAAAGATATATGCTTGGATTGGTTGCAACTCTGCGAAATTTGGGCATTTGTACGCAGCAGCGCCTGCTCAACCCGTGAGTTTTTTTTTTTTTTTTTTTTTTTTTTTTTTTTTTTTAATTCTTGTTTTAAAAATTTTGGTGTATTGGAAATTTTCGAAATAATATGCAGAAGCATAATGGAGTGAGTGTGAGTTGTGTGTTTGGTGGGGCATCTGATAATACAGCTTCAGGCATTGCTCGACGATTAGGTATTTTAAATTTTTTTTTTTGAGGTATTTTAATATATATATATATATATATATACACACACACACACACATAGGAAATGTCTCAAGTGCAGATGGATCCGGCAGTTGTAACATTCTATTTTGCTTCTTGTAACTGCTTGTTGATCTACATGTTACCTTTTGTTTTGAATCTTGTAACATGGACTATCTAGACTATTAGCGTAAGTGAGATGATGAGTATCAATGAAAAATTTTATATTTGAATCAACTGGTTGTTATAAAAAAAAAAAAAAAAAAAAAAAGCTACAAGAGCCATTTTGTAAGGGTGCGGATAAGAGAGCATACTTATATAAATGTATAAACTTGGGAAAAAAGGAATTCTGAATTAAAGAATTCTTGTATGTCAATATTGTACATTACACGGTTCCTCTTATAGAGGACTCAAAGAAAGAAAATAAGGAAACTATCTCTACAATAGCTGTCTAATACCTAGCTTTCCTATTTTACATCATTGACTAAAAGACACTATTTACAGCTAATCAAATCTCCTAATATTCGGCTGTATCACAACCAAATCTCCTATTTTCTACAAAATGCATATATGTATGTGTGTGTGTGTGTGTGTGTGTGTGTGTGTGTGTATTGATCTGAAATTGACAAAGACCTTACACAATTACTTTGAATGCTTTAATGGCAGTGTTAAAGAGCGGCCTCCATGTAATTCTGGCGTCCAATATTCCCAAGAACTCTCCTTTGCTTGAGGTTCAGTTTCTATTTTTATTATATTCATTGAGGTTCAATTGCATATCTTGAGAATTGGGGTTATTTCCTTGTAGGTTTCATTTGAGTTGGTTTTAATGGTCTTCTAAATCTGTTCTGTTTCATTTTTTTTTCCTCAATTCTTTTATATGTTTTATGTAGTTATTATTTGGTAAATAACTTTAGAAAAAAAAAAAAAAAAAAAAACCCTTTTCTGACCAATGGTATTTGGTTGAATGAGTTTATTTTAAATTTTTATCGGAATTATAAAATATAAAAAGTTCAGGGATTGGTTTGTACAAACAAAATATTCAGGAATTGAAATGGTAGGAGCGGTATTATTATTATTGACTGTTGTTTTTTTTTTATTTTTTTTTAAGAAATTTACCCAAATAACCACATTTTTTTCATCTATTGACCAACGTGACACAAATTCTCCTATGTTGACCAACATGACACAAGTTGTAGTTTACTTTAGTTTAGTTTTGTGTCATATTGGTGTAATGTTGGTTTTTTTTTTTGTGTCATGTTGATCTAATGGTCTTCAAATTTGTGTCATTCAAGTACTTTCCCCTTTATTTTTTGACTTTGGTTTGTTTTTATGGATTTTTAGGCAGAGGCTGAGAAGATATTGGTGCAGAAGCTAATCAGTCTCGGATATACAAGGTCAAGAACAGAGGCCTCATCATCATCATAGCAGCTATTTGATGAGTAAACATGCTTTAATTATATCGATTTTGAAAGGGGTGGACTGTTCTGAAGCACTTCTTCACCCATGTTCTTGAACTGTTACAGTTCAAAAGCTTCTTATTGATTTTGAATTCAAACTTTGGTTTCTTTTCAAACGATATTAATTACTGACGGTTCAATTGTTTTATCCTAACTTGTCGATCTGGCTCGAGGGTTGTGTTTGTAAAGAAAACTGCTCTCTTCAGTTGTGTGGAAGGTTTAGATTGATGTTTGTTACTAGGATCTTTTAGGGTCACTTCATATTCATATTGCAACAACTGAATTTTTGAAGTATTTGTTTTTAATTTTATAGAAAGGAGGCTTCCTCCTTTTATGATGAGTTCATCCTCTTGCCGTGTTCTTCGCAAGAATTCAGGAATTTATCTGATCATGTTTTTCTTCACTGTACATTGTTGGCTTCGAAATTGTGGATTGTAAACAGAGTGCGGGTAGTTTTGAAAGAATCCATAAATTTTCTCGTTAAATTCTCTTTGATGAGCTGCAACACCATAAACAGAAGGATTATTCAGAACATTGCTGTCTTGGCTTTTGGTTGGATGTTATGTTTTGGAAGGAATATCCAAAGTTTTGATGATTTGTATTAGGAAAAGGAGTTCCTTTGAAATAGGATCAAATTCTTGTCTTCTTTGTCGCTCCTCTCTTCCATATTTTCATGTTTGTTCTGTCTCTTTGTTACTAAATTTTTCTAAATTGTTTTTAGGAGGTATGCAATTTTTTTTGGGTAGTTCTTTAATCTTTAGTACGAGAAAGAATGTGTCCTCCTTTAGAACAAAATGCTAAGACACAAAGCATATTCTTTTAACCTTTTTGTGCACATGAATATGAATAAATGTAACACGGACAAAACTATATTATTCATAAACACCCTCAAGCAGAGAATTGATACTTGTTCCCTGGAAAAATGCAATCCTCTTGAAGCAAAGGATTAAATTTTCCCCTTAAAAAGCAGGGAAAACCCGGTGGTGGATTGTTCCAACCTCATACTAAGCATTTGACGCTGTTGGTGGATTTTATTCCCATGGCCGGTCTTGTTGTCGACGATTCAAACGGTACATTGTATATGTTTGAGTTTGATAAATTATGGAATCAAAACAAGTTGTTTCTAATCAAATTTTCTCAATTACATTAAATGTTAATGTCCTTGTTCCCTTACAGGCGTTTTGAGATCAATCTCTGATGTTTCGCCGATTCATTATGCTGTCGAAATACGGTCCTTTTCATTGCTAACGAAGAATTCAATAGAGAGATATGAGTCGGGGCAATTTGAAGCTGGAGGCTACAAATGGTGCATTTTCTTGCGAGTACAATTGTCGTCTTATTTCCTCTATTTTCGGTTCCTGTCATGTCTTACATGTCCCATGTTATCCTCTCAGGAACTTGGTTATCTATCCAAATGGAAACAAGAGCAGGAATGCGAAAGAACACCTCTCTCTCTACCTGGCGATGGCCGGAGCAAATTCCCTACGGACTGGTTGGCAAGTTGATGCTGTTTTCAGGTTGTTTTTGCTCGATCAGAACAATGACAACTACATGGTTCTTCAGGGTAACTCATCCTCAAAATTTAATCTATCTATTACATATATAGAAAGGGGAGTTGTTTTAGTGTAGCTCCTCTCCCATGTGCACTGTTCAAACTTTCGTCCATCTATTTTGGTGTTTTGTGGTTTGCTTTTCTCTCTCTTTTTTTTTTTTTTTTTTTTTATTATGTTTTTGTTTTTGTTTTTTGTTTTTTGTTTTTTGTTTTTTGTTTTTTGTTTCTTGGTTAAACTTTTTTATCTTAAATTTTTTAAATGCTTTTTCAGATAATTTTTTCTTTCAACTTGTCCAGTAAAATAATTTTTCTCTAATATATCTTTACTTACATATTTCATTTGTTATGCTCTTAAATATTATTTTATCCATGTGAATATTTTGAATATCTTTTGTTTTAATGGTTTTCTTGAAATAAATTTTATCAAATATATTTATACTTAAATTTCAATCAATCTCTAATTTGGTTTCTATTTTCTTTGGCTCGTTCATAATTTTTTCCTTAAAAGTAATGCACGTCTTTAATCCAACCAAAATACATATTTTGATTAAAACACATATTTTGGTGTCCATCTTAAAAAAATTAAATATTTAAATATGCTACATGTGAAAATGTTTCTCCTCCCAAATACATTCTCAACTAAACATTTTTTTCATTATGTTTTAAAAAATTAAAAAAACTAAATCCGCACATCTTAATTTTCTCTAATATGTCTTTACTTACATATTTCTTTTAAATTTCTCTACAATATTATTTATGTGGATTTTTAAAGTATGTTTTGTTCTAATAAACAGTTACTCCATCTACCTTTTATTAGTTTTTTTTTTCTAAATTTTTTTTTTTTCATTTTCTTGTTAAATATTATGTTATGTACCTGGCCATGATAAAGGCTTTTTCTTAATTGTCATATTCAATTAATTATCCCAACTATGCTATACGATCTAGACATACATTTTGACTTAACTATACATTTTCATACATCTAATTATTTATTAGAAAAACATATTTATTATGTTTGTCATTAAAATATTATTCTCTTTAATATCTTTTACTTGCATTCTTTTCACATTCAATTTATTCATATAAACTTCTAAGTCATTTTCTCTTTAAATTGCCCCCATTGTTCCTTTCTTTCACCCATCTTAAATTTTTTCTAAAATTAAGTTCCTCTTTTTTTTTTTTAAATAAATGTTTTATCTATTGTATTGTATTGTATTGTTATGTGCACGTTCAAATTTAAATTTGATATATTTATTTTTTATTTTTAATGAGTTTATTCATTTGGAGTCTTTTGAACTATTATTGTGGGAGGCCAATGTTTAACTAATAAGATTAGATATGAGTAAACATGTTTGTGTAATGTTTGAATATTACAATTCGTATTTTTAAACTATGAGAGTGTTAACAATATTCTAATAGTTTTTTAACTGAAAAAATAAAAATAAAGTAGAAAAATAATATTAGTGAATAAACTGGAAAAAATAATAGCACAATAATCAAAATTTTAACATATGAATTGAGTATACAAAATTCTTCCCACTTACATAGGACGTGGCTAACAACTAGTATTAGTAAAATGCCAATAATTATCATATTAGTTTTCCCTTTTTGTGGTCAAATAGCTTCTAACACGCATATTTTGCGACTCCACGTTGCCTTAGATGCCGTGGGAAAGGAAAGGCGCTTTCATAAAATGAAGCTTGAACGGGGCTTTGATCAATTTATTTCTCTTAAAGCGTTGAGAGATGCGGCTAACGGGTTTCTAGTGGATGACACTTGCGTTTTCGGAGCAGAGGTGTTTGTTTGCAAAGAAAGAACCACAGATAAAGGAGAGTGTCTTCAGATGATAAAGGATCCTATCATGTACAAGCACACTTTCAAGGTTGAAAACTATTCCAAGTTAGCCGTAGAATGCAGCGAATCGGAAGAATTCAATGCAGCAGATCAGAAATGGTATTCCCATGGTTTTAATTTTGTTTTCAATCAAATGTCATCATGATATAAGTTGACTTTCTTGATCTTTTCATGATCTGGTTTGTGTCATGCCTGCAGGAAGATAAAACTGTATCCTAATGGAAAAGGAGCTGGTTCGGGCACTCATCTCTCTCTTTGTTTGGCTTTGGTTGATCCGAAAACCCTTCCTTCAAACTGCAAAATATACGCCGAGTACACGTTGCGCATCCTTAATCAGATTAGTTCCAACCATATCTCTGGTAAAGGTAAAAAAAGATTTGCTAGCAGCAATCTTTGGTTCAAGTCTAAGCTGAGTTTCCAATTGAGCTGGTTAGTCATGGCTTCACTGTTTGTCTTGCAGCTAGTGAATGGTTCAGTGCCTCTAGTGACGAACATGGTTGGTCGAGATATATGACGCTAGCCTTCTTCAGGAACCCAAACTCGGGTTACTTGGTCAAGGACGCTTCCACTATAGAAGCAGAGGTTGCCATCCATGGAATTGTCAATGTGCTGTAATGTTTTCAAGTTCGTAACTCTAATGTCTTTAAAAACGGAACATAAATAAAACTTCAGAAACTCCCATTTCTCACTATTGAATGTACTTCCTATCCTCTAGTTGTACACTTTCAACTGGTTTCGATCAAACAAAAGAAGAAAAACAAGCAACTTTACCAAACAGAGGAAAGAAATTTTATTCATTTTGTGAGGTCATTTATTGAACCGTCAACAACAATGCTCGTATGTTCCAATCTTTAATACTTAAGAGACAGGAAACATAGAACGCCCGTTAAGGGAATGTGAACTTTAGAGAAAGCAAATGAAAATAATATCCTTTGAACATGAGAGAGTGCCGAGCTTTGCAGACGCAGGCACGTTTATGAGGAGAGCAGTTGAAAAGTTAAAATTACGATGTACAACTACTTACACAGACGGACAAAGAGCAAGAAACCAGGGGCTATCCAAAGGTCTTCTCACTGCTGTAACACATGTAAAGAAATCTGTCGTCATCCTTGTAGGTTTCGTAGACGTAATCCATACAGCTCGCTGTAGACGAAGGTCATATAAAGTGAAATACTTTAAGCATGTTCCTAAAATGGTGTACCAAAGTGAAATCTCTAATATTCTTGAAGTAGTAGTGGATCAGGGCTCTGGACTTCACCTGTTTGAGGTAACGTGTTCTTCACAAACACGAAGAGAGCCTTTCCGGGACTCAAATGCAACCTGCTGCTTAGCATATGGATGAATTGTCCGACAGACATGTCTCTAGGAACAAGGTATCTTAGGGAAGAAAAGGAAAACCAACAGGAAAGGAAAAACGTTAGATTGAGATTACTGTTAGCGATGGGAAGAAAATAAAAATGGCTTTTTTTTTGGTTGGAAAAGCTTATTATTCCAAAGAATAGCAAGAAATAGTACAATGCCAGTTCTGAGAGGGCAATGAGAGGCCAGTACAACTATCTACATTAAAGACAATTTCACCAATTAATTATATATATATATATATATTTTTCTTTTCTTTTCTTTCAAAACAAAGAAGAAATAGCCCAAGTGGTAACAGGTTTCACATTAAAAATATCTCCACTTTCAAAGGGATAAAAAGGGGTGGGATCCAAGGGTGGGTCCCTTTACCCTCTCACATTTCTCTTATTATTATTATTTTTTTTCCTCTCCTACTGAACAGCCTACTAATTTCTGTTAAAAAATTTCTTCACCATTTTCTTTCCTTGCACTTTGCACTTCAACCAAAATGTAGTGTAAGAAAGAACCAAGGGAAGTTGAAAAAAATGAAAACAAAGACCATACTTCTTTTTGTCCATTTCAGGAAGGTCTGTCCTTGTGTATCTTTCAATCATCACCTGCAAAAAGACGTATAAATAAATGCAATGTAAATTCCAATAATACTATTCAAACAAAAATAATAATAATAATAATAACAACAATAAAAACAACAACAATCATTAGCTTAGCAAAATAAAACGACGACGAGGATAATAATAATAATAATAATAATACATAAATAAATTTTTAGCAAAATACAAATAAACTTCTATGAATGTAAATATCTCCTGTACAATTAGATTATTAAGCTATGGGAAACAGAAGATATATATATATATATATTTTTTTGACTTGTTTTAGGGCTCTTTTCTTTTCAATCTCACCATACCACGAGTTTCTCTCTTCTTATCCTCAAAAAAAAAAAAAAAAACAAAAAACAAAAAACAAAAAACAAAAAAAAAAAACAAAAAACAAAAAAACAAAAAAACAAAAAAGAGAGACACCCTACCTTCTTGGACTCTTTTTGTCTATTAAGCCTAGATTTTCTCAATGTAAACGTTCTTTCTTCTCCAATCTCCCCGCGACTAAAGACCAAAATACCAAATACCAAGGGGGAAAAACAAAAGAAATTCCTTTCCCATATTTAAATTATATATATATATATATATAAGTTGAATCACAATGCCATTTATAATAGCAATAATAGAGAAAATGATTAAAGATCTAAATTTTAGACAATTTCTTGATCTGACATTCTAGCCAAAAAAAAAACCAAAGAACTAGGATGAAAAAAAGGGGATTAAAATGGGTATCATGTTGCAACATTAGACCCCAAAAAGAAAATATTGCAAGGATAACCTCATTCATTAATGAATATTTTGTTTTCTCCAAAATACCCTTTACAAGTAAAAAATAAAAATAAAGGAAAATAAAATAAAAGGACTATCTTCTCCTAAAAAAAAAAAAAAAAAACGAAGTAACCCACTCTCATTGTCAAAGAAAAGAAAACGTCATCTCCTCCACCATCATTTTTCATCTCCATCATCCCTCTCAAAATGACCATCCTTGTATTCAGGTTAACATCTTGCACCGTTTTCACATTCCAAGCACCGATTTCCAGTCATAAGGATAGGAGAGGAAGTACTAAAAGTTTGTAAAATCTCTAAAATTTTGGTAAGTTCATCTTAAACCCTCTAATTTTTTATTTAAATCATTTTCGAAGTTGTTCAATGGTTGGGCATTCATGGTTAGGGAGCTTAATATAGAAAAACAACAATTATTCAACCTATTTTGCACTAATTTTTGGCTTGTTAAATATGTAAATTTGCAAAATCCCGTCATATGAACAATACAGTGACCAGACCGGACCTACCTGACCTGCATAACCAACCTGACCTGTCTGCTGGTTTTGGGGACGGTCTAGTGGTTTTGGGGACGGTCTGGTAGTTTTGAAATAGTCTTCAATTTTTCATTATTTTTTTAAATTCTTTCATAACAATCTTTTTTGTTTTTCTTACTTTTATTTTAAAAGAAAATAAGTGAGATTATCATTTATTTTCAATATGACGGAGAATGAAAAAAGAAAGATAACGGGTCATATGAATGGTGCAGAAAGAATAAGGAAATCAAAAGCATAATACTATTAGATGATCCAGATAAGGTAAAATATTCTGAAGTTATTGATTGCATATTTAAAAAGCTTCATGTGAACCAAAAAAGTACGAAATTAAAATAAGTTACATTCCTTTGTGTACAATATCGTCAGGTCGTAAAATCATTTTGGATGATTTTGATACTAAGTATTATCTTTTAGACTTTTGTAAAACAACACAACGTAGAAGTATGCTACACGTTGAGCTCATGAAAAAGGTTGAAAGTAGTGATAACAATGATAAAGTATCACTTGAAGTTGAAGGAGATGGAGGATGCAATATGGAAAATGATAGAAATATTCGAGATGAGTACTTCGACATTAACATGGAGGCACCAAGGGTCTATGATGCTGCTTCTACACCAGGCCGCGAAGGTGATGTTTTATACGTGCCTACCTTGGAGGAACGCCCTAATCAGGAGACAACGACATCTGCCCCAACTCCGAATAATAACGTTCATGCATCGAAGTAGACCCGGTCATGGATCATTGTGAACCATTAGCAATAGATGACAGTTCTGTATCTTTTAGTTTTGATGATGGTATGGATATTGCAGTTGGTCAGAAATTTGAAAGTAAGAACGAGGTGAAGAACTTGATATTCGATGCTTCGTTGAAAGCTTGTTTTGATTATAAAATAGTCAAGTCAACCACAAAGTTGTTTTGTGGTGAAATGTACAATCCTAGATTGCAAGTAGGCACTACGAGCTGTGAGGATCACGAACTCAGATCGCTTATCTCTCCGAACATATTACAACAATCATACTTGTGTTGCTAGTTCGATGGATAAGATATGTTAAAAAAAGGAGTTTCTAGGCCAGCTTGAGACACCTACCCCGAAGAGAGTGATAGACATGATGAAAAATCGTGGCGTATCAATATCCTACTTCAAAGCTTGGAGGGGCAAATGAAAAGCAGCAAGTGATGTTAGGGGTGCACCAGAGGTCAGTTTCGAGATTCTGCCTAGCTATTTGCACATGTTAAAGTTAATGAACCGCGGCACGGTCACACACTTGATAGTAGACAAAGATCAAAGGATCAAGTAACTTTTCATTGCATTGGGTGCGTGCATCGAGGGATTTAAAGCAATGAGAAAGGTAATTGCGGTTGATGGAACCTTTTTGAAGACGAAATACAAGGGAACAATGATCATCACCACCACCCAAGATGACAACTACCATCAATATCCTCTTGCTTGGGGAGTGGTTGACTCGGAGAATGACAACTCATGGAAATGGTTTATGACGAAACTTGAGGAGCTCATACCCGATGACAAAGAGCTGGTCATAATTTCTGATAGGCACCAAATCATCCATAATGTAGTTGAAAAGGCATATAAAAAGTTTCACTATGGATTTTGTGCATGGCACTTCTCTCAAAATATCAAATCATGTGTTCACCGAGGATCTCATGTTAGAGTCGGAAATGGTACAGGCAAGGTCAAGGTTAAAGATACCATCGCAAGTAAGTTCATGAAAGTTGCTGCGGCATACTCTGAGCACGAGTTTAACCGACTCTATGATGACCTAAAGAATAGATATCCTGCCACCACAGAATATCTTGATGATCATGTAGATGTCAGAAAATGGGCTAGGTGCCACTTCACAGGATCATGTTACAACATCTTGACTATAAACGATGCCGGGAGTATTAACAATGTGTTAAAGAAGGCAAGAACATATCTTTTGTTGCCCTTAATTGATTCAATTGTTGAGAAAATCTCTGAATGGTTCAACAATCATCCTTTGTCTCGAGCTCATCAGAGTAGATTATCCCAGATGACATAAGGACTGAGAAGGTATTGCCTCCTGATTTCACAAAAAAACGTGGGAGGCTTCAACAAACCAAATTTCCTTCAATTGGAGAACATCAGAAAGTCAAAAACAAGCGATCATGTCAAGCAACTTTTCATGAGAGCTCATAATTGACAACCTCCATTTGAATATATTTGATCGAAACAGATTTTCATAAAATATGATCGTGTTTTTATTTTTAACTTTTACTAAAGATTTTAGATTAGATCTCTTGTATTAGTAGTTGAATTATGTTTATAGTGATGAACTGTGTTTTGGATATTATAGTGGCTAAAATTATTTTAATTATTTTTTGCAGAGTCTTTAGTGTTGGTGTTTGATTAAAATGAGTCAACATGTTATCGATTTTTTATTTGAATAAATTTTACTTTCATATATTTTATATTTAAAGGATGCAAAAATACTTTGGTGTCATGACCAAAAAGACCAATATCCCTTCAATGTAAATAAATACCGGACCCACCTGAACACTCAAGTCGGTTTGGCAGGTTCGAAAAATCAGTTATGAAAGCATTATATCACTCTAGTGCCATGACCGACAAAACCGACAACTGGTCCGGATAAAAAAATATTACCTGGTTTGAGTGACTAGGAAAACTAATAAAGAATACAAAAACACTTTGGTGTCATAACCTGAAAGACCGACAAACATTCCATTAAAACAGGCCATACCGAACCCACCTGATTGCTTAGTTGGTATGGCCTGTTTAAAAAGCATGATATCACTTGGGTGTCATGACTGGCAAAACCGACAACTATCTTAGAAAAAAAATTACCTGGTCTGGGTGACTGGGAAAACTATGATAGAGAATGTAAAAATAATTTGGCGTCATGACCTAAAAGACCGACAAACATTCCATATAAATAAATACCGGACTCACCTGACCGCTCAGCCGGAATGGTTTGTTTGGAAAGCATGATATCACTTGGGTGTCATGAGTGGCAAAACCAACGACTGGTTCAGAAAAAAAAATATTACATGATCTGGGTGACTGGGAAAACTATGATAAAGAATGCAAAAACACTTTGGTGTCATGACCTGAAAGACCGACAAACATTCCATAAAAATAAATATCGAACCCACCTGACCGCTCAGCCGGTATGGCCTGTTTGGAAAGCATGATATCACTTGAGTGTCATGACCGGCAAAACCGACAACTGGTCCATATAAAAAATTATTACCTGGTCTGGGTGATTGAGAAAACTGATAAAGAATGCAAAAACACTTTGGTGCCATGATCTGAAAGACCGACAAACATTCCATAAAAATAAATACCAGACCCACCTAACCGCTCAACCGGTATAGCCAGTTTGGAAAGCATGATATCACATGAGTGTCATGACCGGCAAAACCGATAATTGGTCCGGATAAAAAATATTATCTGGTCTGGGTGACTGGGAAAACTGATAAAGAATGCAAAAATACTTTAGTGTCATGACCTGAAAAACTGACAAACATTCCATAAAAATAAATACCGAACCCATCTGACCGCTCAGCCGGTATGGCCTGTTTGGAAAGCATGATATCACTTGAGTGTCATGACCGGAAAAACCGACAACTGGTCCATATAAAAAATTATTACCTGGTCTGGGTGATTGAGAAAACTGATAAAGAATGCAAAATTATTTTGGTGTCATGACCTGAAAGACTGACAAACATTCCATAAAAATAAATACCAGACCCACCTAACCGCTCAACTGGTATAGCCAGTTTGGAAAGCATGATATCACATGAGTGTCATGACCGACAAAACCGACAATTGGTCCGGATAAAAAAAATATTACCTAGTCTGGGTGATTGGGAAAACTAATAAAAAATGCAAAAATACTTTGGTGTCATGACCTGAAAATCTGACAAACATTCCATAAAAATAAATATGGGACCCACCTGACCGCTCAACCGGTATGGCCTATTTGGAAAGCATGATATAACTTGGATGTCATGACCAGCAAAACTGACAACTGATCTGGATAAAAAAAATATTACCTGGTCTTTGTGAGTAGGAAAACTGATAAAGAATGCAAATACACTTTGGTTTCATGACCTGAAAGATTGACAAACATTCCGTAAAAATAAATACCGGACCCACTTGACCGCTCAGCCGGTATGGCATATTTGGAAAGCATAATATCACTTGGGTGTCATGACTGGCAAAACCGACAACTGGTTAGAAAACAAATATTACTAGATCTAGGTGACTAGGAAAACTGATAAAAAATGCAAAAATACTTTAGTGTCATGACCTGAAAGACCGACAAATCTTCCATATAAATAAATAACACTTTGGTGCCAATCATGTCGGTCTTTTTGGTTCACTCAATATTTTAGACTGATCCGTTCGGTTGTATGGTCTACTAAAGATGATTTTCTCAGTCTAATTGAATTATTCGTCATCCATGTACTCCGTTTAATGAATGATTAAGTCATTTTTCTAGGTCAAATTTGTTCTTAGTTGACGAGTGTATTTCTAAAATGGTTAATTAATCTTATTGAATGGTCACGTAATAGTAAATCATTGATTGACTTACGACTAGTTATTAATTACCTATAATGTAGATCACTAATTTGAAAGTCAATCACTGATTGATCATTAGTCAATCAACAGTAAAACAAAACAAATGATAATTTTTCCTAAATAAAAACAAACGACCATTTAAAAAGGTTTTTAATAAATGGCTAAAATTCTAAAAATTTAGTCAAAATGTCATTTGTTTTCTAAAATGGTTAATCAATTATCTGAAATAGTCAATAAGTAAAATTGACTTACTGTCAATCACTGATTAATATAACGTAACGGCAAGCGGTCTTATTGGTCATGCCAGTCATGACACCGAAGTACTATGACTGATTAATGCCGGCCATGAATATTTTTACCCGGACCGGGTTGATCATCTATGTTTTTCCAATCATCACGCCGAAATAGTATGATGCTTTTTATCTAGTTTTCTTGACCAACAGGACTGGCCTAACGGCCTATGCCAGTTAGAATTATTTTTACTCAGCCCAGGGTGATCTTGTCTGTTTTTCCGATCATCACGCCGAAATAGTATGATGTTTTTTATCTAATTTTCCTGACTGGCAGGACT
Source organism: Ficus erecta (assembly GCA_008635985.1). Classification (NCBI taxonomy): domain Eukaryota; kingdom Viridiplantae; phylum Streptophyta; class Magnoliopsida; order Rosales; family Moraceae; genus Ficus; species Ficus erecta. The sequence continues at coordinate 164,993 of BKCH01000141.1, read as the reverse complement.
GGATTGACTGATTAATGCCGGTCAGGAATATTTTTACCTGGACTGGGTTGAACTTGTCTATTTTTTCGGTCATCACACAGAAGTAGTATGATGCTTTTTTTCTTGTTTTCCTAACCGGCAGGACTGACCTGACTTATTAATGCCGGTCAAGAATATTTTTACCTGGAGTAGAGTGATCTTGTCTGTTTTTTCGGTCATCGCACTGAAGTAGTATGATACTTATTTCTAGTTTTCCTGACCGACAGGACTGGCTTGACTGCCTATGCCGGTCAAGAATATTTTTACCCGAACCGGGTTGATTTTGTTTGTTTTTTCGGTCATCACACCGAAGTACTATGATTCTTTTTTTCTGATTTTCTTGACTAGCAGGACTGGCCTGACCGCTTATGCTTGTCAGGAATATTTTTATCCGGACCGGGGTGATCTTGTCTGTTTTTTCGATCATCACACCGAAGTAGTATGTGCTTTTTTTTTTTTTTTTTTTTCTGGTTTTCCAGATCGGCAAGACAGGCTTGACCCCTTATGCCGGTCAGGATTATTTTTACCCGGACTGAGGTGATCTTGTTTGTTTTTTTGGTCATCACACCGAAGTAGTATGATGCTCTTTTTTTTTCCTGACTGGCAAGACTAGCCTGACTAGTTAATGCCGATCATGAATATTTTTTTCTCGGACCAAGGTGATGTTGTCTGTTTTATTGGTCATGACACAGAAGTAATATGAAAAATTTCTTCTGTTTTTTCTGATCGGCATGACTAGCCTAACCGCCTATGTCGGTCAGGAATATTTTTCCCCGAACCAACAAGCAACCTTATTGGTCTTACCACGGAAGTATTATGATCATTTTAATCTATTTTTCCAGATCGGCAAGACTGGCCTGACCGCCTATGCTGGTCAGGAATACTTTTACCCGGACCGGGGTGATCTTGTCTGTTTTTTCTGTCATCACTCCGAAGTAGTATGATAATTTTTTTCTAGTTTTCTTGACCGGCAAGACTGCCCTGACTGGTTAATGCCGGTCATGAATATTTTTTCTCGGACCGGGGTGATCTTGTCTGTTTTACTGGTCATGACATGGAAGTAATATGAAAATTTTCTTATGTTTTTCCGGACTGACATGACTGGCCTGACCGCCTATGCCGGTCAGGAATATTTTTCCCCGAACCAACAAGCAACCTTATTGGTCTTACCACGGAAGTATTATGATCATTTTAATCTATTTTTCCAGATCGGCAAGACTGGCCTGACCGCCTATGCTGGTCAGGAATACTTTTACCCGGACCGGGGTGATCTTGTCTGTTTTTTCTGTCATCACTCCGCAGTAGTATGATAATTTTTTTCTAATTTTCTTGACTAGCAAGACTGGCCTGACTGGTTAATGCCGGTCATGAATATTTTTTCTTGGACCGGGGTGATCTTGTTTGTTTTACTGGTCATGACATGAAAGTAATATGAAAATTTTCTTCTGTTTTTCCGAACTGACATGACTGGCCTAACCGTCTATGTCGATCAGGAATATTTTTCCTTGAACCAACGAGCGACCATGTTGATCTTACCACGGAAGTACTATGATTATTTTAATCTATTTTTTGGGACCGGCATGATTGGCCTGACCGCCTATGCCGGGCATGTATGTTTTTACTACTCGAACCGTCGAGCGATCTTGTTGATCTTACCACAAAGTACTATGATCATTTTAATAACAATTGTTTTTCCAGACCGGCATGACTACTTATGCCGGTCAGGAATATTTTTCTCCGAACCAACAAGCGACCTTATTGGTCTTATCACGGAAGTACTATGATCATTTAATCTGTTTTTCCGAACTGGCATGACTGGCCTGACCGCTTATGTCGGTTAGGAATATTTTTCCCCGAATCAACAAGCGACCTTGTTGGTCTTATCACGGAAGTACTATGATCATTTTAATCTGTTTTTCCGAACCGGCATGACTGGCCTGACCGCCTATGCCGGTCAGGTATATTTTTACTTGAATTGGCGAGCGATCTTGTTGATCTTACCACAAAGTACTATGATCATTTTAATGACAACTGTTTTCCGAACCGGCATGACTGACCTGACCTCCTATGTCGGTTAGGAATATTTTTCCCCGGACTAGCCTGACCGCCTATTTGGTCACCATAATAACTTATTTAAATAAAACACCTTAACTTAGGCCCTGTAAAAAAATATGTACAAACAAATTTGGATGCCATAAATGCAAGACGTGTCTCATAGAATAGGTTCAAAAGTAAAAGCAAATACATATATAAAGTGTTTAAGGAACCTAATCATTATGGTAAATATTGATTGTCATCTTCTCTCTATAAAATTCGATCATCTCATCATTTATTAACTCAAAATTGTGCCCTTGCATATCGAACTCGATATATTTGATGGCATATATGGCACAATATCCCCTGTGTTAAACAAAATATTTGTTAGTGTTTGTAATTATAAATGACAAATCAAAAATTTAAACATTTGAAGTACACTTACGATTTTTCGTTCTGCGGATGGCTGAGTAGGCGCTTATAGGCCATGGAGAAGGATCAAGGTGGTTGAAATATCCAGATTTTTAAAGTATTAAGGGAATCATATTTTGCATGGGCTCCATGAATCTATCAAGCTTTACTTTTTCGTAACATTTCCATTTGCAATAAAAAACCACCAGCTCTGCAGTTATCAAATCAACCTTCACCAAAATCCACCAGCTCTGCAGTTGTCAAATTTTAGAATGCATAAATATAATTGATAACTTACCTTTAGTATTGTGACTGGCGTCGATTGAGGTGACGTGTTGCCATCCGGTTGGTGAATGGTCCTACTTACTCCTTCAGAGTCATTTTTTGAGTCCATCTCCGATGGTTCTAAATAACGACGCTGTTGGGTAGGATGATGAGAGTATTCCGATGAGCTCTGGCTTCATGCCATAGCTAGAAACGAAAACAATAAAACAAATTTTGCTCAAAGGTTCCTGATGGAAAATTTTAATGTAGAAGTTTCTTCATATATAGAAAATATTTGGAGGACTATATTGATTTTCTAGTGTGTTTGATCCTTGACGGATCTCTTTGCTTATCTTATTTCAACTTTATAGAAAAGAAATAAGAAATAAAGTTGAAATAACCAATTTCAGAAAATAAGAAATAAGGTTTTTTTTCAACTTCAAAGATTCCATTACCAACAAATCTGCAGGTCAATTTCCCTACCTTGGTTATGAATACCATCTCAAACTTTCTAAGCTATGTCCAACATCAATTCTTGAAACACTTGGGGTGAGTTTGGTTTTATGGATTGGCGGTTCGAACGGAATGAAAATTCCTATAATCTAGTTATTCTTAAGTTCTGGTAGGACAACATACTTAAGAATAGCTATTCCTATAGAACTGCTATTCCACCAAATGGTTCAATAGTCATTACTAAAGTGAGCCAAATGAATAATCATTCAAATTAAAAACCTGACATTAGTTGAAATTCTTTCAAGCTAAATCATCCCTCACAATGTTCTAATACTCGTTTAAATACCCTTTCACTCTAAATTATCCTCCACAATGTTCTAATATCATGAAAGAATCAAAGAGACGCTTAAAAATGGTGAGACTTGAGGAGTCGAGGCTCTTTACCTAGCAAAGTGAACTCTGACATGCCTACTCCTAATATCCAACATGCCAGGCAACAAATACTTCCCAAGTTTGGCAAATTTGTGAATGTATTTGCATAAGCATTATAACTATTTAAATTAAAATATATAGATTGCAGAATAGTAAGAACTTATTTAAGTATACATGCCAGCTACTAAACTGATCTTCTAGTAGTTACAGAAGATGAATTTACTTCCTAAGTCAGATTCTTTTATGGAATCCAAAGAGCTCTCGCATTTTAGGATGAGGCTCACCAAATTTTTTCGGATTATGACAGCCATCAATTAATCAAGTCCTGAAAAAGATGATGACGAAACACCGCCTTCCAAAGACATAAGATTCTGAAAGACAGAGTCATTTTAATCGAACTGAAAAAAAAGGCTTCACTAAAATGCCCCAACCATTAACTAGACTGCTTTCTCTTCTTCCCTTGGTTAACTGCTCTTTGTCATTCTTCTTTCCTTCGGGTTGTGCAAATGCTTATTAGTCTCCTGAACCCATGGCTTAGGTTGTCAAAGGGACTTCTTTAATGGCAAGTAAAGCCTACCTAAACTCATCAACACAACCCATCAACACGCAAGCAGAAAGATTGTGTTCTAAAATCTAAGCTCGATAAATCGGGTCCTTAATAGATACATACAATATTGACTATACAATACCCCATTGCACACACAAATCTGCATACACGTATATTCATTGTATCCTTTACATCAGACCATTTATTTCAGTTCATAAGAACCTATTATCACTGGCTAAACAAAAACTAATTAACAAACTTGACGGATATTCGACAAACTTAACATTTTTTTTTGGATGGGGATCTTGTGTTGGGTCCCCTTTGTCGGCTGTAAGAGAAACTGAAGGGGCCTCCCTTTTGCTGGCTTTGAGTGAGACATAGATAAGAGGAGAGTGAGATGGGTGCGTGTTGGGTCCCCTTTGCCGGCTAGGTGAGAGAGATAAGAGGAGAGTGAGTGAGGTCCCCCACTGTCGCCTTTAGCAGAGGAGAGTGAGTGAGTGAGATGGGTGGGTGTTGGGTGGATGGGTCCCCTTTGCCGTCTGGATGAGAGGAAGATAAGAGGAGAGTGAGTTCGTCTTAGCAGGGCAATTGGGGCTTTTGGGCGAGGGAGGGAGGGATCTTCAGTGAGAGATGGATAAGGGATGATAGGGATTTTGACTGCCCTTTGTTTTAGTAGTATGACTATTGGGGGTGTTTAGTGTGTAAGTTTGAGTTAAGATTTGTAAGTTTAAATAGTAAATTTTTTTGAATTTTTTTGAATTTTCAGAAAAGACAAACAACTTTTTGGGGAAAAAGATAAAAAACATGATGAAAAAAGTACAATTTAGTTTAAACTAAACTCATGGCCAAACAAGTCCTAAATTGAAGATAAGCTGGAAAGGGTTTTTAATCTTTTTATTTAGAAATTAAGTTAAAAAAAATAAAAAAATAAAATGTAAAGAAAACTGCTCTCTTCAGTTGTGTGGAAGGTTTAGATTGATGTATGTTACTAGGATATTTTAGGGTCACTTCATATTCATATTGCAACAACTGAATTTTTGATGTATTTGTTTTTAATTTTATAGAAAGAAGGCTTCCTCCTTTTATGATGAGTTCTTCCTCTTGCCGTGTTCTTCCCAAGAATTCAGGAATTTATCTGATCATGTTTTTCTTCACTGTACATTGTTGGCTTCGAAATTGTGGATTGCAAACAGAGTGCGGGTAGTTTTGAAAGAATCCATAATTTTTCTCGTTAAATTTTCTTTTATGAGCTGCAACACCATAAACAGAAGGATTATTCAGAACATTGCTGTCTTGGCTTTTGGTTGGATGTTATGTTTTGGAAGGAATATCCAAAGTTTTGACGATTAGTATTAGGAAAAGGAGTTGCTTTGAAATAAGATCAAATTCTTGTCTTCTTTGTCGCTTCAATTCTAGTTTCAGCAGAAGAAAAAAAAAAAAAAAAAACCGGGAAGTTTAGGGCGTTTTCGTTTGTTTCATTTTGTCAGATATGTATGCTTCGTTGGCAAGTTTTTCTTTCCATCTCTTGGATGTGGATTCCTCTCTTCCATATTTTCATGTTTGTTCTATCTCTTTGTTACTAAATTTTTCTAAATTGTTTTTAGGAGGATATGCAATTTTTTTAGTACGAGAAAGAATGTGTCCTCCTTTGGAACAAAATGCTAAGACACAAAGCATATTCTTTTAACCTTTTTGTGCACATGAATATGAATAAATGTAACATGGACAAAACTCTATTATTCATAAACACCCTCAAGCAGAGAATTGATACTTGTTCCCAGAAAAAATGCAATCCTCTTTAATCAAAGGATTAAATTCTCCCCTTAAAAAGCAGGGAAAACCCGGTGGTGGATTGTTCCAACCTCATACTAAGCATTTGACACTGTCGGTGAATTTTATTCCCATGGCCGGTCTTGTTGTCGACGATTCAAACGGTACGTTGTATATGTTTGAGTTTGATACATTATGCAATCAAAACAAGTTGTTTCTAATCAAATTTTCTCATTTACATTAAATGTTAAGGTCCTTGTTCCCTTGCAGGCGTTTTGAGATCAATCTCTGATGTATCGCCGATTCATTATACTGTCAAAATACAGTCCTTTTCGTTGCTAACGAAGAATTCAATAGAGAGATATGAGTCGGGGCAGTTTGAAGCTGGAGGCTACAAATGGTGCATTTTCTTGCGAGTGCAATTGTTAACTTATTTCCTCTATTTTCGGTTCTTGTTATGTCTTACAAGTCTCATGTTATCCTCTCAGGAACTTGGTTATCTATCCAAATGGAAACAAGAGCCGGAATGCGAAAGAACACCTCTCTCTCTACCTGGCGATGGCCGGAGCAAATTCCCTACAGACTGGTTGGCAAGTTGATGTTGTTTTCAGGTTGTTTTTGCTCGATCAGAACAATGACAACTACATGGTTCTTCAGGGTAACTCATCCTCAAAATTTAATTCATCTATTACATATATAGAAAGGGGAGTTGTTTTAGTGTAGCTCCTCTCCCATGTGCACTGTTCAAATTTTCATCCATCTATTTTGGCGTTTTGTGGTTTGTTTGCCTTTTTCTTTTTCTTCTTCTTCGCCGGGCTTACTCTCTTCCTTCGGAAATTTGAAAGTTTTGGCCCAGTTCCCTATGTTGTCTTTTTTCAATTTATGTGTTTCTCTTTTTCTTTTTCTTTTTTCTCTTCCATCTTTTGTTTTTGTTTTTTGTTTTTTGTTTTTTTTTCCTTGGTTAAACTCTTTTATCTTAAATTTTTTAAATGCTTTTTCAGATTATTTTTTCTTTCAACTTGTACAGTAAAATAATTTTTCTCTAATATATCTTTACTTACATATTTCATTTGTTATGCTCTTAAATATTATTTTATCCTTGTGAATATTTTGAATATCTTTTGTTTTAATAGTTTTCTTGAAATAAATTTTATCAAAGATATTTATACTTAAAAAGTTATTTTTCTTTTACTTCAATATATATATATATATATATATATATATATATTTGTTCCTTTCCATAAATCTCTAATTTGGTTTCTATTTGCTTTGGCTCGTTCATAATTTTTTCCTTAAAAGTAATGCACGTCTTTAATCCAACCAAAATACATAGTTTGATTAAAACACATATTTTGGTGTCCATCTTAAAAAAATTAAATATTTAAATATGCTACATGTGAAAATGTTTTTTTTCTCCTCCCAAATACATTCTCAACTAATCATTTTTTTCATTATGCTTTAAAAAATTAAAAAAACTAAATCCGCACATCTTAATTTTTTTCTAATATGTCTTTACTTACATATTTCTTTTATATTTCTCTACAATATTATTTATGTGAATTTTTTAAGTATGTTTTGTTCTAATAAACAGTTACTCCATCTTTTATTAGTTTTTTTTTCCTTCAAAAAATAATTTTTTTTTTTTTTTTTTTTCATTTTCTTGTTAAATATTATGTTATGTACCTGGCCATGATAAAGGCTTTTTCTTAATTGTCATATTCAATTAATTATCTCAACTATGCTATACGATCTAGACATACATTTTGACTTAACTATACATTTTCATACATCTAATTATTTATTAGAAAAACATATTTATTATTTTTGTCATTAAAATATTATTTTCTTTAATATCGTTTACTTGCATTCTTTTCACATTCAATTTATTCATATAAACTTCCAAGTCATTTTCTCTTTAAATTGCCCCCATTGTTCCTTTCTTTCACCCATCTTAAATTTTTTCTAATATAAAGTTCCTCTTTTTTTTTTTTTTTTTAATAAATGTTTAATCTATTGTATTGTATTGTATTGTTATGTGCACGTTCAAATTTAAATTTTATATATTTTTATTTTTCATTTTTAATGAGTTTATTCATTTGGAGTCTTTTGGACTATTATTGTGGGAGGCTAATGTTTAACTAATAAGATTGGATATGAGTGAACATGTTTGTATAATGTTTGAATATTATAATTCGTATTTTTAAACTACGAGAGCGTTAACAATATCCTAATAGTTTTTTAACTGAAAAAATAAAAACAAAGTCGAAAAATAATATTAGTGAATAAACTGGAAAAAAATAATAGCACGATAATCAAAAATTAAACATATGAATTGAGTTTACAAAATTCTTTCCACGTACATACAAAATTCTTCCCACGTACATAACACACGTGACTAACAACTAGTATTAGTAAAATGCCAATAATTATCATATTAGTTTTCCCTTTTTGTGGTCAAATAGCTCTAACACGCTTATTTTGCGACTCCGCGTTGCCTTAGATGCCGTGGGAAAGGAAAGGCGCTTTCATAAAATGAAGCTTGAACGGGGCTTTGATCAATTTATTTCTCTTAAAGCTTTGAGAGATGCGGCTAACGGGTTTCTAGTGGATGACACTTGCGTTTTCGGAGCAGAGGTGTTTGTTTGCAAAGAAAGAACCACAGATAAAGGAGAGTGTCTTCAGATGATAAAGGATCCTATCATGTACAAGCACACTTTCAAGGTTGAAAACTATTCCAATTTAGCCGTAGAATGCAGCGAATCGGAAGAATTCAATGCAGCAGATCAGAAATGGTATTCCCATGGTTTTAATTTTGTTTTCAATCAAATGTCATCATGATATAAGTTGACTTTCTTGATCTTTTCATGATCTGGTTTGTGTCATGCCTGCAGGAAGATAAAACTGTATCCTAATGGAAAAGGAGCTGGTTCGGGCACTCATCTCTCTCTTTGTTTGACTTTGGTTGTTCCGAAAACCCTTCCTTCAAACTGCAAAATATACGCCAAGTACACCTTGCGCGTCCTTAATCAGATTAGTTCCAACTATTGGTTTGGTGAAGGTAAAAAAAGAGTTGCGAGCAGCAATCTTTGGTTCAAGTCTAAGCTTAGTTTCCGAATGAGCTGGTTAGTCATGGCTTCACTGTTTGTCTTGCAGCTAGTGAATGGTTCAGTGCCTCGAGTGACGAACATGGTTGGTCGAGATTTATGACGCTAGCCTCCTTCAGGAACCCGAACTCGGGTTACTTGGTCAAGGACGCTTCCACTATAGAAGCAGAGGTTGCCATCCATGGAATTGTCGATGTGCTGTAATGTTTTCAAGTTCGTAACTCTAATGTCTTAAAAAACGGAACATAAATAAAACCTCAGAAACTCCCATTTCTCACTATTGAATGTACTTCCTATCCTCTAGTTGTACACTTTCAACTGGTTTCGATCAAACAAAAGAAGAAAAACAAGCAACTTTACCAAACAGAGGAAAGAAATTTTATTCATTTTGTGAGGTCATTTATTGAACCGTCAACAACAATGCTCGTATGTTCCAATCTTTAATACTTAAGAGACAGGAAACATAGAACGTCCGTTAAGGGAATGTGAACTTTAGAGAAAGCAAATGAAAATAATATCCTTTGAACATGAGAGAGTGCCGAGCTTTGCAGACGCAGGCACGTTTATGAGGAGAGCAGTTGAAAAGTTAAAATTACAATGTACAACTACTTTCAAAGACGGACAAAGAGGAAGAAACCAGGGGCTATCCAAAGGTCTTCTCACTGCTGTAACACATGTAAAGAAATCCGTCGTCATCCTTGTAGGTTTCGTAGACGTAATCCATACAGCTGGCTGTAGACGAAGGTCATATAAAGTGAAATACTTTAAGCATGTTCCTAAAATGGTGTACCAAAGTGAAATCTCTAATATTCTTGAAGTAGTAGTGGATCAGGGCTCTGGACTTCACCTGTTTGAGGTAACGTGTTCTTCACAAACACGAAGAGAGCCTTTCCGGGACTCAAATGCAACCTGCTGCTTAGAATATGGATGAATTGTCCGACAGACATGTCTCTAGGAACAAGGTATCTCAGGGAAGAAAAGGAAAACCAACAGGAAAGGAAAAACGTTAGATTGAGATTACTATTAGTGATGGGAAGAAAATAAAATGGCTTTTTTTTGGGTTGGAAAAGCTTTTTATTGCAAAGAATAGCAAGAAATAGTACAATGCCAATTCTGCGAAGGCACTGAGAGGCCAGTACAACTATCTACAATTAAAGACAATTTCACCAGTTAATTATATATGTATATTTCTTTTCTTTTCTTTCAAAACAAGAAGAAATAGCCCAAGTCATTAAAAATATCTCCACTTTCAAATGGATGATAAAAAGGGGTGGGATCCAAAGGTGGGTCCCTTTACCCTCTCACATTTCTCTTATTATTAATTTTTTTTTTCCTCTCCTACCATACAACCTACTAATTTCTGTTAAAAAATTTCTTCACCATTTTCTTTCCTTGCACTTTTCACTTCAACCAAAATGTAGTGTAAGAAAGAACCAAGGGAAGTTGAAAAAAATGAAAACAAAGACCATACTTCTTTTTGTCCATTTCAGGAAGGTCTGTCCTTGTGTATCTTTCAATGATCACCTGCAAAAAGACGTATAAATAAATGCAATGTAAATTCCAATAATACTCTTCAAACAAAAATAATAATAACAATAACAACAACAACAGTTAGGTTAGTAAAATAAAACACGACAATAATAATAATAATAATAATAATACATAAATAAATGAATAGCAAAATACAAATAAACTTCTATGAATGTAAATGTCCCCTGTACAATTAGATTGTTAAGCTATGGGAAACAGAACATTTTTTTTTTTTTTGGTCTTGTTTCGGGGCTCTTTTCTTTTCAATCTCACCATACCACGAGTTTCTCTGTTCTTATCCTCAAAAAAAAAAAAAAAAAAAAAAAACCCCCTACCTTCTTGGACTCTTTTTGTCTATTAAGCCTAGATTTTCTCAATGTAAGCGTTCTTTCTTCTCCAATCTCCCTGCGACTAAAAACCAAAATACCAAATACCAAGGGAAAAAAAAAAGAAATTATTTCCCATATTTAGATTTTATATATATATATATATATATAAGTTGAATCACAAGGCCATTTATAATAGCAATAATAGAGAAAATGATTAAAGATCTAAATTTTAGACAATTTCTTGATTCGACATTCAGGCAAAAAAAAAAAAAAAAAACCAAAGAACAAGGATGAAAAAAGGGGGATTAAAATGGGTATCATGTTGCAATACTAGACCTAAAGAGAAAACATTGCAAGGATAACCTCATTCATTAATGAATATTTTGTTTTCTCCAAAATACTCTTTACAAGTAAAAAATAAAAATAAAGGAAAATAAAATAAAAGGACTATCTTCTCCTAAAAAAAAAAATGAAGTAACCCACTCTCATTGTCAAAGAAAAGAAAACGTCATCTCCATCACCATCATTTTTCATCTACATCATTCCCCTCAAAATGACCATCCTTGTATTCGGATTAACATCTTGCAACTTTTTCACATTCCGGGCATCGATTTCCAGCCACAAGTAGAGGAGAGGAAGTACTAAAAGTCTGTAAAATCTCTAAAATTTTGGTAAGTTCATCTCAAACCCTCTAATTTTTTATTTAAATCGTTTTCGAAGTTGTTCAAAGGTTGGGCATTTATAGTTAGGGAGTTTAATATAGAAAAACAACAATTATTCAACCTATTTTGCACTAATTTTCGGCTTGTAAAATATGTAACTTTGCAAAATCCCGTCATATGAACTGTACAGTGATCAGACCGGACCTACTTGACCCGCAGGACCAACCTAACCGGTTTAGTGGTTTTGGGGACGGTCTGGTAGTTTTGAACTAGTTTTCAATTTTTTATTATTTTTTTAAATTCTTTCATAATAATCTTTTTTGTTTTTCTTATTTTTATTTTAAAGAAAAATGAGTCAGATTATCATTTATTTTCAATATAATGGAGAATGGAAAGAGAAAGATGGCGGATCATATGAATGGTGCAGAATAAGGAAATCAAGAGCATAGTACTATTAGATGATCCGATAAGGTGAAATATTCTAAAGTTGTTGATTGCATATTTAAAAAGGCTTCATGTGGACAAAAAAAGTACGAAAATTAAAAATAAGCTACATTCCCTTGTGTACAATATTGTCAGGTCCTAAAATTATTTTGGATGATTTTGATGCTAAGTGTTATCTTTTAGACTTTTGTAAAACAACACAACGTAAAAGTATGCTACACGTTAAGCTCATGAAAAAGGTTGAAAGTAGTGATAACAATGATAAAGTATCACTTCAAGTTGAAGGAGATGGAGGATACAATATGGAAAATGATGGAAATATTCGAGATGAGTACTTCGACATTAACATGGAGGCACCAAAGGTCTATGATGCTACTTCTACACCTGGCCGTGAAGATGATGTTTTAGACGTGCCTACCTTGGAGGAATGCCCTAATCAAGAGACAACAATATCTGCCCTAACTCCAAACGACAACGTTCATGCATAGAAGTAGACCTTGTCATGGATCATTGTGAATCATTAGCAATAGATGACAGTTTTGTGTCTTTTGGTTTTGATGATGGTATGGATATTGTAGTTGGTCAGAAATTTGAAAGCAAGAATGAGGTGAAGAACTTGATATTCGATGCTTCGTTGAAAGCTTGTTTTGATTATAAAATAGTCAAGTCAACTACAAAGTTGTTTTGTGGTGAAATGTACAGTCCTAGATTGCAAGTGGGCATTACGAGTTGTGAGGATCACAAACTCAGATCGTTTCTCTCTCTAAACATATACAACAATCATACTTGTTTTGCTAGTTTGATGGATAAGATATGTTAAAAAAGGAGTTTCTAGGCCAGCTTGAGACCCCTACCCCGAAGAGAGTGATAGACATGATGAAAAATTGTGGCGTGTCAATATCATACTTCAAAGCTTGGAGGGGGAAACGAAAAACAACAAGTGATGTTAGGGGTGCACCAGAGGTCAGTTTCGAGATTCTGCCTAGCTATTTGTACATGTTGAAGTTAATGAACCACGACACGGTCACACACTTGGTAGTAGACAAAGATCAAAGGTTCAAGTACCTTTTCATTGCATTGGGCGTGTGCATCGAGGGATTTAATGCAATGAGAAAGGTAATTGCGGTTGATGGAACCTTTTTGAAGACGAAATACAAGGGAACAATGATCATCACCACCACCCAAGATGGCAACTACCATCAATATCCTCTTGCTTGGGGAGTGGTTGACTCAGAGAATGACAACTCATGGAAATGGTTTATGACGAAACTTGAGGAGCTCATACCCGATGACAAAGAGCTGGTCATAATTTCTGATAGGCACCAAAGCATCCGCAATGCAGTTGAAAAGGTATATGAAAAGTTTCACTATAGATTTTGTGCATGGCATTTCTCTCAAAATATCAAATCATGTGTTCACCAAGGATCTCGTGTTAGAGCCGGAAAGGGTACAGGCAAGGTCAAGGTTAAAGATATCATCGCAAGCAAGTTCATGAAAGTCGCTGCGGCATACTCCGAGCACGAGTTCAACTGACTCTATGATGACCTAAAGAATAGATATCCTGTCACCGCAGAATATGTTGATGATCATGTAGATGTCAGAAAACGAGCTAGGTGCCACTTCACAAGATCACGTTACAACATCTTGACTACCGACGGTGTTGGGAGTATTAACAGTGTGTTAAAAAAGACAAGAACATATCTTTTGTTGCCCTTAATTGATTCAATTGTAGAGAAAATCTCTGAATGGTTCAACAATAACCGTAAGGAGTCGAGTCTTGGATCTTCCTCACAATGCTTAACTCCAATGGTGGAGAAACATTGCATACAAGATACAAAGAGTCTACAATCTTGACTGCGAAAGAACTAAACAGTACTACACTTGAGTGTTATGTTACATGATCGGATGACAGTTTCTTGGTTGATCTAGGAAGGGGAACCTGCACATGTAAAGTATTTGATATTGACAAAATTCCTTGTGTCCATGCCCTTGCAGCATTCCCAGGAGGTAAGGATAAAATGTATGATTTATGTTCAAAATACAATCTAAAGGAGGTATGGGCATTGGCTTATGTCCAAGCCATTTATCCCGTCCCGAGCTCATCAGAGTGGATTATCCCAGATGATATAAGGACTGAGAAGGTATTGCTCCTGATTTCACAAAAAAACGTGGGAGGCTTCAACAAACCAGATTTCCTTCTATTGGAGAACATCGGAAAGGCAAAAACAAGTGATCATGTCAAGCAACTTTTCATGAGAGCTCATAATTGACAACCCCCATTTGAATATATTTGATCAAAGCAGATTTTCATAAAATATGATCATGTTTTTATTTTTAACTTTTACTAAAGATTTTGGATTATTAGTAGTTGAATTATGTTTGTAGTGATGAACTGTGTTTTGGATATTATAGTGGCTAAAATCGTTTTGATTGTTTTTTGCAGGGTTCTTAGTATTGGTGTTTGATTAAAATAAGTCAACATGTTATCGATTTTTTATTTGAATAAATTTTACTTTCATAGATTTATATTTAAAGGATGCAAAAGTACTTTGGTGTCATGACCGAAAAAACCAATAACCCTTCAATGTAAATAAATACCGGACCCACCTGACCACTCAGGTCGGTCTGGCAGGTTCAAAAAATCAGTTATGAAAGCATTATATCACTCTGGTGTCATGACCAGCAAAACTGACAACTGGTCCGGATAAAAAAATATTACTTGGTCTGGGTGACTGGGAAAAATAGTAAAAAATACAAAAACACTTTGGTATCATGACCTAAAAGACCGACAAACATTCCATAAAAAACAGGCCTATCGGACCCACCTAACCATTTAGCCGATATGGCCTGTTTGGAAAGTATGATATCACTTGGGTGTCATGACGGCAAAACCGACAACTGATCGGGAAAAAAAATTATCTGGTCTGGGTGACTAGAAAACTATGATAAAGAATGCAAAAACACTTTGGTGTCATGACCTGAAAGACCGACAAACATTTTATAAAAATAAATACCGGACCCACCTGACCGCTCAGCCGGTATGGCTTGTTTGGAAAGCATGATATCACTAGGGTGTCATGACTGGTAAAACCAATGACTGGTCCGGAAAAAATATTACCTGATCTGGGTGACTGGGAAAACTATGATAAAGAATGCAAAAACACTTTGGTGTAATGACCTGAAAGACCGACAAACATTCCATAAAAATAAATACCGGACCCACCTACCGCTTAGCTGGTATGGCCTGTTTGGACATCATGATATCACTTGAGTGTCCTGATTGGAAAAACTGACAACTAGTCCGAAAAAAAAAATTACCTGGTCTGGATGACTAGGAAAACTATGATAAAAAATATAAAAATACTTTGGTGTCATGACCTGAAAGACTGACAAACCTTCTATATAAATAAATACTAGACCTAACTGACTGCTCAGGTCGGTATGACCTGTTTGAATAATCGTAATATCACTTGGGTGTCATGACTGATAAAACCGACAACTGATATGGATAAAAACAAATATTACCTGGTCTAGGTGATTGGGAAAACTGATAAAGAATGTAAAAATACTTTAGTGTCATAACCTGAAAGACCGACAAACATTCCATAAAAATAAATACCGAACACACCTGACCGCTCAGCCGGTATGGCCTGTTTGGAAAGCATGATATCACTTGAGTGTCATGACTAGCAAAACCGACAACTGGTCTGGATAAACCGGGTCTGTGTGACTGGGAAAACTGATAAAGAATGCAAATACACTTTGGTTTCATGACCTGAAAGATTGACAAACATTCCATAAAAATAAATATCGGACCTACTTGACTGTTCAGCCGGTATGGCTTGTTTGGAAAGCATAATATCACTTAGGTGTCATGACTGGCAAAACGGACAACTGGTTAGAAAAAAAATATTACTTGGTCTAGGTGACTAAGAAAACTAATAAAGAATGTAAAAATATTTTGATGTCATGACCTGAAAAACCGACAAATCTTCCACATAAATAAATAACACTTTGGTGCCAATCTTGTCGGTCTTCTTAGTTTACTCAATATTTTAGACTGATCCGTTCGGTTCTATGGTCTACTAAAGACGATTATCTCAGTCTGATTGAATTATTCATCATCCGTATACTCCGTTTAATGAAAAATTAAGTCATTTTTCTAGGTCAAATTTTTTCTTAGTTAACCAGTGTGTTTTTAAAATGGTTAATTATTCTTATTGAATAGTTATGTAATAGTAAATCATTGATTGACTTACGGCCAGTTATTGATTACTCATAATATAGATCACTAATTTGAAAGTCAATCATTGATTGATCATTAGTCAATCATTAATAAAACAAAACAAACGATCATTTTTCCTAAATAAAAACAAACGACCATTTAAAAAGATTTTTAATAAATGGCTGAAATTCTAAAAATTTAGTCAAAATGTCATTTGTTTTCTAAAATGGTTAATCAATTATCTGAAATGGTCAATAAGTAAAATTGACTTACTGTCAATTACTGATTAATATAACGTAACGGCAAGCGGTCTTATTGGTCATGTCGGTCATGACACCGAAGTACTATGACTGATTAATGTCGGTCATGAATATTTTTACCCAGACCGGGTTGATCTTGTCTGTTTTTCCAATCATCACGCCTAAATAGTGTGATGTTTTTTATCTAGTTTTCTTGACCGGCAGGACTGGCCTAACAACCTATGTGGGTTAGAAATATTTTTACCCAGACTAGGGTGATCTTGTCTGTTTTTTCAGTTATCACGCCGAAATAGTATGATGCTTTTTATCTAATTTTATTGACCGACAGGACTAGATTAACTGATTAATGCCGGTCAGAAATATTTTTACCTGAATCGGGTTGAACTTGTCTGTTTTTTCGATCATCACACGGAAGTAGTATGATGTTTTTTATCTTGTTTTCCTGACCGGCAAAACTGGCCTGACTTATTAATGTCGGTCAAGAATATTTTTACCCGGACCGGAGTGATCTTGTCTGTTTTTTCAGTCAACATACCGAAGTAGTATGATACTTTTTTTTTCTGGTTTTCCTAACCGGCAGGACTGGCTTGACCGCCTATGCCGGTCAGGAATATTTTTACCCAGACCGGGGTGATCTTGTCTGTTTTTTCGGTCATCACACGGAAGTACTATTATCATTTTAATCTGTTTTTCCAGGTCGACATGACTGGCCTGACCGCTTATGCCGGTCAGGAATAGTTTTCCCTAAACCAACGAGCGACCTTGTTGGTCTTACCACGGAAGTACTATGATCATTTTCATCTGTTTTATAGGACCGACATGACTGGCTTGACCGCCTATGCCGGTCATGTATATTTTTACTCGAATCGACGAGCGATCTTGTTGATATTACCACAAAGTACTCTGATCATTTTAATGACAATTGTTTTTCTGGACCGTCATGACTAGCCTGACCTCTTATGCCGGTTGGGAATATTTTTCCCCAGACTAGCCTGACCGCCTATTTGGTCACCATAATAACTTATTTTAATAAAACATCATAACTTAAGCCCTGTAAAAAAAAATGTAAAAACAAATTTGGATGCCATAAATGCAAGACGTGTCTCACAGAATTGGTTCAAAAGTAAAATCAAATACATATATAAAGTGTTTAAGGAAACCAATCATTATGGTAAATATTGATTGCTATCTTCTCTTTATCAAATTTGATCATCTCATCATTTATTAACTCAAAATTGTGCCCTTGCATATCGAACTCGATATATTTGTTGGCATATATGGCACAATCTCCCCTGTGTTAAACAAAATGTTTGTTAGTGTTTGTAATTATAAATAACAAATAAAAAATTTAAGCATTTAAACATTTGAAGTACACTTACGATTTCTCGTTCTGCGGATGGCTGAGTAGGCGCATATAGGGCCATGGTGAAGGATCAAGGTGGTCAAAATATCCAGATTTTTGAAGTATTAAGGGAATCACCTTTTGCATGGGATCCATAAATCTATCAAGCTTTACTTTTTCGTAACACTTCCATTTGCAATCAAAAACCACCAGCTCTGCAGTTATCAAATCAACCTTCACCAAAACCCACCAGTTCTGCAGTTGTCAAATTTTAGAATGCATAAATATAATTAATAACTTACCTTTGGTATTGTGACTGGCATCGATTGAAGTGACGTGTTGCCATTTGGTTGGGGAGTGGTCCTACTTATTCCTTCAGAGTCATTTTTTGAGTCCATCTCTGATGGTTCTAAATAACGACGCCGTTGGGTAAGACAAGGAGAGTATTTTGTTGAGCTCCAGCTTCATGCCATAGCTAGAAATGAAAATGATAAAACAAATTTTACACAAAGGTTCCTGATGGAAAATTTTAATGTAGAACTTTCTTCCTATAAAGAAAATATTTGGAAAACTATATTGATTTTCTAGTGTGTTTTATCCTTGACGGATCTCTTTGCTTATCTTATTTCAACTTTATAGAAAAGAAATAAGAAATAAAGTTGAAATAACCAATTTCAGAAAATAAGAAATAAGGTTTTTTTTTCAACTTCAGAGATTCCATTACAAACAAATCCGCAGGTCAATTTCCCTACCTTGGTTATGAATACCATCTGAAACTTTCTAAGCTATGTCCAACATCAATTCTTGAAACACTTGGGGTGAGTTTGGTTTTATGGAATGGCGGTTTGAACGGAATGAAAATTCCTAACATCTAGTTATTCTTAAGTTCTGGTAGGACAACATACTTAAGAATAGCTATTCCGATAGAACTGCTATTCCACCAAATGGTTCAATAGTCATTACTAAAGTGAGCCAAATGAATAATCGTTCAAATTAAAAACTTGGCATTAGTTGAAATTCTTTCAAGCTAAATCATCCCTCACAATGTTCTAATACTCGTTTAAATACCCTTTCACTCTAAATTATCCTCCACAATGTTCTAATATCATGAAAGAAACAAAGAGACGCTTAAAAATGGTGAGACTTGAGGAGTCGAGGCTCTTTACCTAGCAAAGTGGACTCTGACATGCCTGCTCCTAATATCCAACATGCCAGGCAACAAACACTTCCCAAGTTTGGAAAATTTGTGAATGTATTTGCATAAGCATTATAACTATTTAAATTAAAATATATAGATTGCAGAATAGTAAGAACTTATTTAAGTATACATGCCAGCTACTAAACTGATCTTCTAGTAGTTACAGAAGATGAATTTACTTCCTAAGATGAATTTAGAGTGAGTGAGTGAGATGAGTGGGTGTTGGGTGGATGGGTCCCCTTTGTCGGCTGGATGAGAGGGAGATAAGAAGAGAATGAGTTCGTCTTAGCAGGGCAATTGGGGCTTTTGGGCGAGGGAGGGAGGGATCTTCCGTGAGAGATAGATAAGGGATGATAGAGATTTTGACTGCCTTTTGTTTTAGTAGTATGATTATTGTGTGTGTGTGTGTGTTTTTTTTTTAATTGAAGATAACCTGAAGGGGTTTTTAGTCTTTTTATTTAAAAATTAAATTATAAAAAATAAAAAATAAAATGCAATCAAAAGGTTATATATGCTATAGTGGTTCAATTTTGGGTGATTTATGCAAAAGATCCGAGTACATAGTAGAGAGAGTAGAAAAGATGGAAGCTCTGAATTCAGCCCTGAGCTCCGCCCATATCTCCCACGACGACAAACAACCACCAAACAACGTCGTTCCAGTGACTTCCTTCAGCGAGGCCGTCAACGATGTCACCCTCCACTTCCAGATCATTCGTCTTCCTCAGCAGGTCCACTACTACACCACTTCATCCAAGTCTTTTTTTTTTTCCCCTTCTTTTTTCTATTTACTTTTTTTATTTTTATTTTGTAGGGTTTCTCCTTTTCATTTACTTCAAAACCAGAAGGCAAACAAAACTAGAAATTATTTATTTATTTACTCTTTCTAAAGATATATGCTTGGATTGGTTGCAACTCTGCGAAATTTGGGCATTTGTACGCAGCAGCACCTACTCAACCCGTCAGTATATATATATATATATATTTTTTTTTATGTTTTAATTCTTGTTTTAAAAATTTTGGTGCATTGGAAATTTTCGAAATAATATGCAGAAGCATAATGGAGTGAGTGTGAGTTGTGTGTTTGGTGGGGCATCCGATAATACAGCTTCAGGCATTGCTCGACGATTAGGTATTTTAATAATTTTTTTTTTTTGAGGTATTTTAATCTATATATAAGTATATACATAGGAAATGTCTCAAGTGCTGATGGGTCCGACAGTTGTAACATTCTATTTTGCTTCTTGTAACTGCTTGTTGATCTACATGTTACCTTTTGTTTTGAATTTTGTAACATGGACTATCTAGAACTATTAGCCTAAGTGATATAATGAGTATCAATGAAAAATATTATATTTGAATCAACTAGTTGTTATAAAAAATAAAAAATAAAAATAAAAAAGCTACAAGAGCCATTTTGTAAGGGTGCGAATAAGAGATCATACTTATATAAATGTAAAAACTTGGGAAAAAAGGAATTTTGAATTAAAGAATTCTTGTATGTCAATATTGTACATTACACGGTTCCTCTTATAGAGGACTCAAAGAAAGAAAATAAGGAAACTATCTCTACAATAGCTGTCTAATACCTAGCTTTCCTATTTTACATCATTGACTAGAAGACATTATTTACAGCTAATCAAATCTCCTCATATTCGGCTGTATCACAACCAAATCTCCTATTTTTCTACAAAATGCATATATGTATGTATGTGTGTGTGTGTGTATATTGATCTGAAATTGACAAAGACCTTACACAATTACTTTGAATGCTTTAATGGCAGTGTTAAAGAGCGGCCTCCATGTAATTCTGGCTTCCAATATTCCCAAGAACTCTCCTTTGCTTGAGGTTCAGTTTCTATTTTTATTATATTCATTGAGGTTCAATTGCATATCTTGAGAATTGGGGTTGTGATGAAGCGGAAGCGTATAAACCTCAAAAATCCGTTGATTCGAAGAATACCGGACAAAGAGGACGCGAGTAGTTCGTTGATTCAATGGAATACCGAAAAACAAGCAAAGAGAATAACTCTAGGTTTTTTTAAATTAATTCAACTGACTGAAAGAATACTAATGATGCCTTTATATAGGCAAGTGAAAATAGAACAAAAGAAACGATTCCAAACTAAACATAGAAACTAAAGAAAAAAGGAAACTAACTTATAACTTATTCTAGGAAACTAACGTAAAAGGAAACTAACGTATTCTGTACTACCATGCAAATAACAAACTAGTAGAAGTCTTAAAATAGCAACAAATCTGCCTTCGTATCCTCACGCTGCATCAGTCCCACCGGCAAGAGAAAGATTCGGCCTCGAATCTGCAGTGGTTTCATTGTCACCCAAAAAAGGGACTAAGTGTTTGACATTGAAAACATCAGAAGTACGTACATCAGGCGGAAGACGAAGTCGGTAAGCGTTGGAATTAATTTTATCAAGGATCTCCAAAGGACCAATCTTGCGAGCCTGCAACTTATTGTACTTGTGAGCAGGAAAATGATCTTTTGTAAGAACATTCCAAACCAAATCACCTTTGTCAAACTCAAGATGACGGCGACCCTTGTTGACGGAAGCCTTGTATTTAGCCGTAGAAGCGACTAAGTGGTCATAGGTTAATTGATGAATACGTTGAAGATTCTCCACAAAGTCAACGGCCTTACCATGCAAACGAATCTTGTCGGGTAAAGGAGCAAGATCAAGAGGGCAGCGAGGAAGTATGCCATAGACGAAACCGATATCGTGCATCACTGCTTCGAATTTGAAACGCGTAAGGAAGAACACTACCTTTGACGACTTAGGAGAGGTAGGTGGAGTAGATTCGGTTGGCTGGAGGAAAAGTGTGTGCTTAACTGGTTTTGTTTCAGTGGACAGTCCGTGAGGTTCCTTTGAGGGCAAAAGGATGATGTTCTTGTCTTGGAATTGAAAGCTGTAGGTGTTAGCGCGGCCATCATGAACTACCTTTCTATCAAATTGCCACGGTCGTCCCAAAAGAATGTGGCACGCATCCATAGGAACAATATCACAATAAATCTTATCTCGATATGTTGCTCCGACGGAGAAGGAAACGAGAGTGCGTCGAGAAACTTGGACTTCCGATCCTTGTTTTAACCAAGCTAACTTATATGGTGTGGGATGGCGTTCCGTTGCTAAAGCTAGTTTCTTCACAGCTTCTTCAGATATAACATTTTCGCAACTTCCGGAATCTATGATGAATTTACACACCTTGCCGTTGATCGTGCATGTCGAACAAAAGAGACTAGTGCGTAACCATAAATTGTCGATAGTTTTAGGAGTTAGACAACTTCGTCGAACAACCAGTAAAGGTCCAGAATCCCCACTCACTTGCTCTTCAGGAACACTGTCCATTGGTTCTTCATCAAAAGTAGGTCCGGCATCTATGTCAACAGTGAACTCATCGAGTCCTTCAGCAAAAAGGCCACGTCTGCCCGACTTTGGGCAAGCAGTTTGTCGATGGTCTGGTTCTCCACAAGAAAAACAACGGAGGGCGGCGGGTCTAGAGGACGACGCGTTTGTGGGTGTTGGAGAAGTGGGAACCGTTGTTCGTGGTGCGGGTTGTGTTGTTCCAGAATGATTGGAGGTGATCGGAATTGCAGTGGTGGCGGTAGGTGGAAGGCGACCTGTGGAGTTATTAGAACTTGAGAACGAACTACTTACATAGGCCGTTGTATTATGATTCTGTCGTTCAATCAACAAGGCCCGTTGATGGGCTTCGGATACAGTGACTGGGTCGAACAAGTTCAATACATGTTGGTACCGCGGGCAAAGGCTGCCAATGAAGCGGGAAACTAATTGATCATTAGTTTCGGTGATCTCATTACGAGTTAGGAGTAGAAAAAATTCCTTGGCATATGCATCCACAGTGCGATTACCTTGGCGTAAATTTTGGAGGCGTTGATAAAGAGTGCGCGTGTAATTGTAAGGGAGAAAAGCTAGCTTCATATGTTTCTTCATCTTAGCCCAAGTCTCGATATTTGGCTTGCCGGCACGAGAACGATTAACTTTAAATTGTCGCCACCAAGAAGCGGCATGGTTACGGAATCGGGTAGAAACGAGAGAGGCTCGTTTGTGGTCTGGGACATCTTTGAAATCGAGTATCTCCTCTACTGCACCCAACCAATCCAAAAATTCCTCAGGTTCGAGGCTTCCATGGAATTCTGGGAGGTCGACCTTAATTCCGAGTTCCCAGCGTCGGTCGTCGACAACGGCATGGGCGCGATGGGGGGCAGCTATCTGAGCCGGTTGTAGCGGCGCGAACGGGTTGATGTCCACGTTCTCTTCAGCGGCAGCAGGTGAAGGAGCAGCGGGGTGAAGGGCAGCCATCTGTTGTTGCAATTCAGCGATTTGCGATCGAAGTTCTTCCATCTCGTCAGGTCGGCGTCGAGGAGGCATGGCTGTGGGTCGTAGCGAAACCTGTCTCTGATACCAACTGATGAAGCGGAAGCGTATAAACCTCAAAAATCCGTTGATTCGAAGAATACCGGACAAAGAGGACGCGAGTAATTCGTTGATTCAATGGAATACCGAAAAACAAGCAAAGAGAATAACTCTAGGTTTTTTTAAATTAATTCAACTGACTGAAAGAATACTAATGATGCCTTTATATAGGCAAGTGAAAATAGAACAAAAGAAACGATTCCAAACTAAACATAGAAACTAAAGAAAAAAGGAAACTAACTTATAACTTATTCTAGGAAACTAACGTAAAAGGAAACTAACGTATTCTGTACTACCATGCAAATAACAAACTAGTAGAAGTCTTAAAATAGCAACAAATCTGCCTTCGCATCCTCACGCTGCATCAGGTTGTTTCCTTGTAGGTTTCATTTGAGTTGGTTTTAATGGTCTTCTAAATATGTTCTGTTTCATTTTTTTTTTCCTCAATTCTTTTATATGTTTTATTTAGTTATTATTTGGTAAATAACTTTAGAAAGAAAAAAAAAAAAAAAAAAAAAACCCTTTTCTGACCTATGGTAGTTGGTTGAATGAGTTTATTTTAAATTTTTATTGGAATTATAAAATATAAAAAGTTCAAGGATTGGTTTGTACAAACAAAATATTCAGGAATTGAAATGGTAGGAGCGGTATTATTATTATTGACTGTTGTTTTTTTTTTTTCCTTGAGAAAATTACTCAAATAACCACCTTTTTTTCATCTATTGACCAACGTGACACAAATTCTCCTATGTTGACCAACATGACCCAAGTTGTAGTTTACTTTAGTTTAGTTTTGTGTCATATTGGTGTAATGTTGGTTTTTTTTGTGTCATGTTGATCTAATGGTCTTGAAATTTGTGTCATTCAGGTACTTTCCCCTTTATTTTTTGACTTTGGTTTGTTTTTATGGATTTTTAGGCAGAGGCTGAGAAGATATTGGTGCAGAAGCTAATCAGTCTCGGATATACAAGGCCAAGAACAGAGGCCTCATCATCATCATAGCAGCTATTTGATGAGTAAACATGCTTTAATTATATCGATTTTGAAAGTGGGTGGACTGTTCTGAAGCACTTCTTCACCCATGTTCTTGAACTGTTACAGTTCAAAAGCTTATTGATTTTGAATCCAAACTTTGGTTTGTTTTCAAACGATATTAATTAGTGACGGTTCAATTGTTTTATCCTAACTTGTCGATCTGGCTCGAGGGTTGTGTTTGTAAAGAAAACTGCTCTCTTCAGTTGTGTGGAAGGTTTAGATTGATGTTTGTTACTAGGATCTTTTAGGGTCACTTCATATTCATATTGCAACAACTGAATTTTTTATGTATTTGTTTTTAATTTTATAGAAAGAAGGCTTCCTCCTTTTATGATGAGTTCTTCCTCTTGCCGTGTTCTTCCCAAGAATTCAGGAATTTATCTGATCATGTTTTTCTTCACTGTACATTGTTGGCTTCGAAATTGTGGATTGCCAACAGAGTGCGGGTAGTTTTGAAAGAATCCATAATTTTTCTCGTTAAATTTTCTTTTACGAGCTGCAACACCATAAACAGAAGGATTATTCAGAACATTGCTGTCTTGGCTTTTGGTTGGATGTTATGTTTTGGAAGGAATATCCAAAGTTTTGACGATTAGTATTAGGAAAAGGAGTTGCTTTGAAATAGGATCAAATTCTTGTCTTCTTTGTCGCTTCAATTCTAGTTTCAGCAGGAAAAAAAAAAAAAAACAAACCGGGAAGTTTAGGGCGTTTTCGTTTGTTTCATTTTGTCAGATATGTATGCTTGGTTGGCAAGTTTTTCTTTCCATCTCTTGGATGTGGATTCCTCTCTTCCATATTTTCATGTTTGTTCTATCTCTTTGTTACTAAATTTTTCTAAATTGTTTTTAGGAGGATATGAAATTTTTTTTGGGTAGTTCTTTAATCTTTAGTACGAGAAAGAATTTGTCCTCCTTTGGAACAAAATGCTAAGACACAAAGCATATTCTTTTAACCTTTTTGTGCACATGAATATGAATAAATGTAACATGGACAAAACTATATTATTCATAAACACTCTCATGAAGAGAATTGATACTTGTTCCCTGGAAAAATGCAATCCTCTTGAAGCAAAGGATTAAATTTTCCCCTTAAAAATCAGGGAAAACCTGGTGGTGGATTGTTCCAACCTCATACTAAGCATTTGTCACTGTTGGTGAATTTTATTCCCATGGCCGGTCTTGTTGTCGACGATTCAAACGGTACGTTGTATATGTTTGAGTTTGATACATTATGCAATCAAAACAAGTTGTTTCTAATCAAATTTTCTCAATTACATTAAATGTTAATGTCCTTGTTCCCTTACAGGCGTTTTGAGATCAATCTCTGATGTATCGCCGATTCATTATACTGTCGAAATACGGTCCTTTTCGTTGCTAACGAAGAATTCAATAGGGAGATATGAGTCGGGGCAATTTGAAGCTGGAGGCTACAAATGGTGCATTTTCTTGCGAGTACAATTGTCGTCTTATTTCCTCTATTTTCGGTTCCTGTCATGTCTTACATGTCTCATGTTATCCTCTCAGGAATTTGGTTATCTATCCAAATGGAAACAAGAGCAGGAATGCGAAAGAACACCTCTCTCTCTACCTGGCGATGGCCGGAGCAAATTCCCTACGGACTGGTTGGCAAGTTGATGCTGTTTTCAGGTTGTTTTTGCTCGATCAGAACAATGACAACTACATGGTTCTTCAGGGTAACTCATCCTCAAAATTAAATCTATCTATTACATATATAGAAAGGGGAGTTATTTTAGTGTAGCTCCTCTCCCATGTGCACTGTTCAAACTTTCGTCCATCTATTTTGGCGTTTTGTGGTTTGCTTTTCTTTTTCTTTTTCTTTTTCTTCTTCACTGGGCTTACTCTTTTCCTTCGGAAATTGGAAAGTTTTGGCCCAGTTCCCTGTGTTGTCTTTTTTCAATTTATGTGTTTCTCTTTTTCTTTTTTTCTCTTCTTTCTTTTGTTTTTGTTTTGTTTTTGTTTTTTGTTTTTTGTTTTTTGTTTCTTGGTTAAACTCTTTTATCTAAATTTTTTAAAAGCTTTTTCAGATAATTTTTTATTTCAACTTGTCGAGTAAAATAATTTTTCTCTAATGTATCTTTACTTACATATTTCATTTTATCCATGTGAATATTTTGAATATCTTTTGTTTTAATAGTTTTCTTGAAATAAATTTTATCAAATATATTTATACTTAAAAATTATTTTTCTTTTACTTCAAAATATATATATATATATATATATATATATATTTCTTTCCATAAATCTCTAATTTGGTTTCTATTTGCCTTGGCTCGTTCATAATTTTTTTCCTTAAAAGTAATGCACGTCTTTAATCCGCACATCTTAATTTTTCTCTAATATGTCTTTACTTACATATTTCTTTTATATTTCTCTACAATATTATTTATGTGGATTTTTAAAGTATGTTTTGTTCTAATAAACAGTTACTCCATCTACCTTTTATTAGTTTTTTTTTTCTAATAAAAATA
The DNA here is from genome assembly GCA_008635985.1 of Ficus erecta. NCBI lineage: Eukaryota > Viridiplantae > Streptophyta > Magnoliopsida > Rosales > Moraceae > Ficus > Ficus erecta. The sequence continues at coordinate 137,996 of BKCH01000141.1, read as the reverse complement.
GTTTTTTTTTTCATTTTCTTGTTAAATATTATGTTATGTACCTGGCCATGATAAAGGCTTTTTCTTAATTGTCATATTCAATTAATTATCCCAACTATGCTATACGATCTAGACATACATTTTGACTTAACTATACATTTTCATACATCTAATTATTTATTAGAAAAACATATTAATTATGTTTGTCATTAAAATATTATTTTCTTTAATATCTTTTACTTGCATTCTTTTCACATTCAATTTATTCGTATAAACTTCTAAGTCATTTTCTCTTTAAATTGCCCCCATTGTTCCTTTCTTTCACCCATCTTAAATTTTTTCTAATATAAAGTTCCTCCTTTTTTTTTTTTTAAATAAATGTTTTATCTATTGTATTGTATTGTTATGTGCACGTTCAAATTTAACTTTGATATATTTATTTTTCATTTTTAATGAGTTTATTCATTTGGAGTCTTTTGGACTATTATTGTGGGAGGCTAATGTTTAACTAATAAGATTAGATATGAGTAAACATGTTTGTGTAATGTTTGAATATTACATTTCGTATTTTTAAACTATGAGAGCATTAACAATATCCTAATAGTTTTTTAACCGAAAAAATAAAAACAAAGTAGAAAAAGAATATTAGTGAATAAACTGGAAAAAATAATAGCACGATAATCAAAATTTTAACAAATGAATTGAGTATACAAATTTCTTCCCACATACATAGCACGTGACTAACAACTAGTATTAGTAAAATGCCAATAATTATCATATTAGTTTTCCCTTTTTGTGGTCAAATAGCTTCTAACACGCTTATTTTGCGACTCCGCAATGCCTTAGATGCTGTGGGAAAGGAAAGGCGCTTTCATAAAATGAAGCTTGAACGGGGCTTTGATCAATTTATATCTCTTAAAGCTTTGAGAGATGCGGCTAACGGGTTTCTAGTGGATGACACTTGCGTTTTCGGAGCAGAGGTGTTTGTTTGCAAAGAAAGAACCACAGATAAAGGAGAGTGTCTTCAGATGATAAAGGATCCTATCATGTACAAGCACACTTTCAAGGTTGAAAACTATTCCAAGTTAGCCGTAGAATGCAGCGAATCGGAAGAATTCAATGCAGCAGATCAGAAATGGTATTCCCATGGTTTTAATTTTGTTTTCAATCAAATGTCATCATGATATAAGTTGACTTTCTTGATCTTTTCATGATCTGGTTTGTGTCATGCCTGCAGGAAGATAAAACTGTATCCTAATGGAAAAGGAGTTGGTTCGGGCACTCATCTCTCTCTTTGTTTGGCTTTGGTTGATCGGAAAACCCTTCCTTCAAACTGCAAAATATACGCCGAGTACACGTTGCGAATCCTTAATCAGATTAGTTCCAACCATATCTCTGGTAAAGGTAAAAAAAGAGTTGCGAGCAGCAATCTTTGGTTCAACTCTAAGCTTAGTCTCCGATTGAGCTGGTTAGTCATGGCTTCACTGTTTGTCTTGCAGCTAGTGAATGGTTCAGTGCCTCGAGTAACGAACATGGTTGGTCGAGATATATGACACTAGCCATCTTCAGGAACCCGAACTCGGGTTACTTGGTCAAGGACGCTTCCACTATAGAAGCAGAGGTTGCCGTCCATGGAATTGTCGATGTGCTGTAATGTTTTCAAGTTCGTAACTCTAATGTCTTAAAAAATGGAGCATAAATAAAACTTCAGAAACTCCCATTTCTTACTATTGAATGTACTTCCTATCCTCTAGTTGTACACTTTCAACTGGTTTCGATCAAACAAAAGAAGAAAAACAAGCAACTTTACCAAACAGAGGAAAGAAATTTTATTCATTTTGTGAGGTCATTTATTGAACCGTCAACAACAATGCTCGTATGTTCCAATCTTTAATACTTAAGAGACAGGAAACATAGAACGTCCGTTAAGGGAATGTGAACTTTAGAGAAAGCAAATGAAAATAATATCCTTTGAACATGAGAGAGTGCCGAGCTTTGCAGACGCAGGCACGTTTATGAGGAGAGCAGTTGAAAAGTTAAAATTACAATGTACAACTACTTACAAATACAGACAAAGAGGAAGAAACCAGGGGCTATCCAAAGGTCTTCTCACTGCTGTAACACATGTAAAGAAATCCGTCGTCATCCTTGTAGGTTTCGTAGACGTAATCCATACAGCTGGCTGTAGACGAAGGTCATATAAAGTGAAATACTTTAGCATGTTCCTAAAATGGTGTACCAAAGTGAAATCTCTAATATTCTTGAAGTAGTAGTGGATCAGGGCTCTGGACTTCACCTGTTTGAGGTAACGTGTTCTTCACAAACACGAAGAGAGCCTTTCCGGGACTCAAATGCAACCTGCTGCTTAGCATATGGATGAATTGTCCGACAGACATGTCTCTAGGAACAAGGTATCTTAGGGAAGAAAAGGAAAACCAACAGGAAAGGAAAAACGTTAGATTGAGATTACTGTTAGCGATGGGAAGAAAATAAAAATGGCTTTTTTTTTGGTTGGAAAAGCTTATTATTCCAAAGAATAGCAAGAAATAGTACAATGCCAGTTCTGAGAGGGCAATGAGAGGCCAGTACAACTATCTACATTAAAGACAATTTCACCAATTAATTATATATATATATTTATATATATTTTTCTTTTCTTTTCTTTCAAAACAAAGAAGAAATAGCCCAAGTGGTAACAGGTTTCACATTAAAAATATCTCCACTTTCAAATGGATAAAAAGGGGTGGGATCCAAGGGTGGGTTCCTTTACCCTCTCACATTTCTCTTATTATTAATTTTTTTTTCCTCTCCTACCGAACAGCCTACTAATTTCTGTTAAAAAATTTCTTCACCATTTTCTTTCCTTGCACTTTGCACTTCAACCAAAATGTAGTGTAAGAAAGAACCAAGGGAAGTTGAAAAAAATGAAAACAAAGACCATACTTCTTTTTGTCCATTTCAGGAAGGTCTGTCCTTGTGTATCTTTCAATCATCACCTGCAAAAAGACGTATAAATAAATGCAATGTAAATTCCAATAATACTATTCAAACAAAAAAAAATAATAATAATAACAACAATAAAAACAACAACAATCATTAGCTTAGCAAAATAAGACGACGACGATAATAATAATAATAATAATAATACATAAAATAAATTTTTAGTCAAGTCAACCATAAAGTTGTTTTGTGGTGAAATGTACAATCCTAGATTGCAAGTAGGCACTACGAGCTGTGAGGATCACGAACTCAGATCGCTTTTCTCTCCGAACATATTACAACAATCATACTTGTGTTGCTAGTTCGATGGATAAGATATGTTAAAAAAAGGAGTTTCTAGGCCAGCTTGAGACACCTACCCCGAAGAGAGTGATAGACATGATGAAAAATCGTGGCGTATCAATATCCTACTTCAAAGCTTGGAGGGGCAAACGAAAAGCAGCAAGTGATGTTAGGGGTGCACTAGAGGTCAGTTTCGAGATTCTGCCTAGCTATTTGCACATGTTAAAGTTAATGAACCGCGGCACGGTCACACACTTGATACTAGACAAAGATCAAAGGATCAAGTAACTTTTCATTGCATTGGGTGCGTGCATCGAGGGATTTAAAGCAATGACAAAGGTAATTGCGGTTGATGGAACCTTTTTGAAGACGAAATACAAGGGAGCAATGATCATCGCCACCACCCAAGATGACAACTACCATCAATATCCTCTTGCTTGGGGAGTGGTTGACTCGGAGAATGACAACTCATGGAAATGGTTTATGACGAAACTTGAGGAGCTCATACCCGATGACAAAGAGCTGGTCATAATTTCTGATAGGCACCAAATCATCCACAATGTAGTTGAAAAGGCATATAAAAAGTTTCACTATGGATTTTGTGCATGGCACTTCTCTCAAAATATCAAATCATGTGTTCACCGAGGATCTCATGTTAGAGCCGGAAATGGTACATGCAAGGTCAAGGTTAAAGATACCATCGCAAGTAAGTTCATGAAAGTTGCTGCGGCATACTTTGAGCACGAGTTTAACCGACTCTATGATGACCTAAAGAATAGATATCCTGCCACCGCAGAATATCTTGATGATCATGTAGATGTCAGAAAATGGGCTAGGTGCCACTTCACAGGATCATGTTACAACATCTTGACTATAAACGATGCCGGGAGTATTAACAATGTGTTAAAGAAGGCAAGAACATATCCTTTGTTGCCCTTAATTGATTCAATTGTTGAGAAAATCTCTGAATGGTTCAACAATCATCCTTTGTCTCGAGCTCATCAGAGTAGATTATCCCAGATGACATAAGGACTGAGAAGGTATTGCCTCCTGATTTCACAAAAAAAACGTGGGAGGCTTCAACAAACCAAATTTCCTTCAATTGGAGAACATCAGAAAGTCAAAAACAAGCGATCATGTCAAGCAACTTTTCATGAGAGCTCATAATTGACAACCTCCATTTGAATATATTTGATCGAAACAGATTTTCATAAAATATGATCGTGTTTTTATTTTTAACTTTTACTAAAGATTTTAGATTAGATCTCTTGTATTAGTAGTTGAATTATGTTATAGTGATAAACTGTGTTTTGGATATTATAGTGGCTAAAATCATTTTAATTATTTTTTGCAGAGTCTTTAGTGTTGGTGTTTGATTAAAATGAGTCAACATGTTATCGATTTTTTATTTGAATAAATTTTACTTTCATATATTTTATATTTAAAGGATGCAAAAATACTTTGGTGTCATGACCAAAAAGACCAATATCCCTTCAATGTAAATAAATACCGGACCCACCTGAACACTCAGGTCGGTTTGGCAGGTTCGAAAAATCAGTTATGAAAGCATTATATCACTCTAGTGCCATGACCGACAAAACCGACAACTGGTCCGGATAAAAAAATATTACCTGGTTTGAGTGACTAGGAAAACTAATAAAGAATACAAAAACACTTTGTTGTCATAACCTGAAAGACCGACAAACATTCCATAAAAACAGGCCATACCGAACCCACCTGATTGCTTAGTTGGAATGGCCTGTTTAAAAAGCATGATATCACTTGGGTGTCATGACTGGCAAAACCGACAACTATCTTAGAAAAAAAATTACCTGGTCTGGGTGACTGGGAAAACTATGATAAAGAATGCAAAAATAATTTGGCGTCATGACCTAAAAGACCGACAAACATTCCATATAAATAAATACCGGACCCACCTGACCGCTCAGCCGGAATGGTTTGTTTGGAAAGCATGATATCACTTGGGTGTCATGACTGGCAAAACCAACGACTGGTTCAGAAAAAAAATATTACATGATCTGGGTGACTGGGAAAACTATGATAAAGAATGCAAAAACACTTTGGTGTCATGACCTGAAAGACTGACAAACCTTCCATATAAATAAATACTGGACCCACCTGACTGCTCAAGCAGGTATGGCCTATTTGAAAAATCGTAATATCACTTGGGTGTCATGACCGGCAAAACCGACAATTGGTCCGGATAAAAAAATAATACATGGTCTGGGTGATTGGGAAAACTGATAAAGAATGAAAAAACACTTTGGTGTCATAACCTGAAAGACAGACAAACATTCTATAAAAATAAATACCGAACCCACCCGACCGCTCAGCCGGTATGGCCTGTTTGGAAAGCATGATATTACTTGAGTGTCATGACAGGCTAAACCGACAACTGGTTCATATAAAAAATTGTTACCTGGTCTGGGTGATTGAGAAAACTGATAAAGAATGCAAAATTATTTTGGTGTCATGACCTGAAAGACTGACAAACATTCCATAAAATAAATACCAGACCCACCTAATCGCTCAACTGGTATAGCCAGTTTGGAAAGCATGATATCACATGAGTGTCATGACCGGCAAAACCGACAATTGGTCCGGATAAAAAAAATATTACCTAGTCTGGGTGACTAGGGAAACTGATAAAGAATGCAAAAATACTTTGGTGTCATGACCTGAAAATCTGACAAACATTCCATAAAAATAAATATGGGACCCACCTGACCGCTCAACCGGTATGGCCTATTTGGAAAGCATGATATAACTTGGCTGTCATGACCGGCAAAACCGACAACTGATCTGGATAAAAAAAAATATTACCTGGTTTGGGTGACTAAGAAAACTAAAAAAATTGTAAAAACACTTTGGTGTCATAACCTGAAAGACTGACAAACATTCCATAAAAACAGGCCATACCGAACCCACCTGACCGCTTAGTCGGTATGGCCTGTTTGAAAAGCATGATATCACTTGGGTGTTATGACCAACAAAACCGACAACTATCTTAGAAAAAAAAAATTACCTGGTCTGGGTGATTGGGAAAACTATGATAAAGAATGCAAAAATACATTGGTGTCATGACCTAAAAGACTGACAAACATTCCATAAAAATAAATACCGAACCCACCTGACCGCTCAGCCGGTATGGCCTGTTTGGAAAGCATGATATCACTTGAGTGTCATGACTGGCAAAACCGACAACTGGTCCATAAAAAAAAGTATTACCTGGTATGGGTGATTGAGAAAACTGATAAAGAATGCAAAAACACTTTGGTGTCATGACCTGAAAGACCGACAAACATTCCATAAAAATAAATACCAGACCCACCTAAACGCTCAGCCGGTATAGCCAATTTGGAAAGCATGATATCACATGAGTGTCATGACCGGCAAAACCAACAATCGGTCCGGATAAAAAAATATTACTTGGCCTGGGTGATTGGGAAAACTGATAAAGAATGCAAAAATACTTTGGTGTCATGACCTGAAAGACCGACAAACATTCCATAAAAATAAATACCAGACCCACCTGGCCACTCAGCCGGTATAGCCAGTTTGGAAAGCATGATATCACTCTGGTGTCATGACCGGCAAAACCGACAATTGGTCCGGATAAAAAAATATAATCTGGTCTGGGTGACTAGGAAAACTAATAAAAATGTAAAAACACTTTGGTGTCATAACCTGAAAGACTGACAAACATTTCATAAAAACAGGCCATACCGAACCCACCTGACCGCTTAGTCGGCATGACCTGTTTGAAAAGCATGATCTCACTTGAGTGTCATGACCGACAAAACCGACAACTATCTTGGAAAAAAAAAATTACCTGGTCTGGGTGACTGGGAAAACTATGATAAAGAATGCAAAAACACTTTGGTGTCATGACCTGAAAGACCGACAAACATTCCATAAAAATAAATATCGAACCCACCTGACCGCTCAGCCGGTATGGCCTGTTTGGAAAGCATGATATCACTTGTGTGTCATGACCGGCAATACCGACAACTGGTCCATATAAAAAATTATTACCTGGTCTGGGTGATTGAGAAAACTGATAAAGAATGCAAAAACACTTTGGTGCCATGATCTGAAAGACCGACAAACATTCCATAAAAATAAATACCAGACCCACCTAACCGCTCAACCGGTATAGCCAGTTTGGAAAGCATGATATCACATGAGTGTCATGACCGGCAAAACCGACAATTGGTCCGGATAAAAAAATATTATCTGGTCTGGGTGACTGGGAAAACTGATAAAGAATGCAAAAATACTTTGGTGTCATGACCTGAAAAACTGACAAACATTCCATAAAAATAAATACCGAACCCATCTGACCGCTCAGCCGGTATGGCCTGTTTGGAAAGCATGATATCACTTGAGTGTCATGACCGGAAAAAACCGACAACTGGTCCATATAAAAAATTATTACCTGGTCTGGGTGATTGAGAAAACTGATAAAGAATGCAAAATTATTTTGGTGTCATGACCTGAAAGACTGACAAACATTCCATAAAAATAAATACCAGACCCACCTAACCGCTCAACTGGTATAGCCAGTTTGGAAAGCATGATATCACATGAGTGTCATGACCGGCAAAACCGACAATTGGTCCGGATAAAAAAAATATTACCTAGTCTGGGTAACTGGGAAAACTGATAAAGAATGCAAAAATACTTTGGTATCATGACCTGAAAATCTGACAAACATTCCATAAATAATAAATATGGGACCCACCTGACCGCTCAACCGATATGGCCTATTTGGAAAGCATGATATAACTTGGCTGTCATGACCGGCAAAACCGACAACTGATCTGGATAAAAAAAATATTACCTGGTCTTTGTGAGTAGGAAAAATGATAAAGAATGCAAATACACTTTGGTTTCATGACCTGAAAGATTGACAAACATTCCGTAAAAAGAAATACCGGACCCACTTATCCGCTCAGCCGGTATGGCATATTTGGAAAGCATAATATCACTTGGGTGTCATGACTGGCAAAACCGACAACTGGTTAGAAAACAAATATTACCTGATCTAGGTGACTAGGAAAACTGATAAAAAATGCAAAAATACTTTAGTGTCATGACCTGAAAGACCGACAAATCTTCCATATAAATAAATAACACTTTGGTGCCAATCATGTCGGTCTTTTTGGTTCACTCAATATTTTAGACTGATCCGTTCGGTTGTATGGTCTACTAAAGATGATTATCTCAGTCTAATTGAATTATTCGTCATCCATGTACTCCGTTTAATGAATGATTAAGTCATTTTTCTAGGTCAAATGTGTTCTTAGTTGACGAGTGTATTTCTAAAATGGTTAATTAATCTTATTGAATGGTCACGTAATAGTAAATCATTGATTGACTTACGACCAGTTATTAATTACCTATAATGTAGATCACTAATTTGAAAGTCAATCACTGATTGATCATTAGTCAATCAACAGTAAAACAAAACAAATGATAATTTTTCCTAAATAAAAACAAACGACCATTTAAAAAGGTTTTTAATAAATGGCTAAAATTCTAAAAATTTAGTCAAAATGTCATTTGTTTTCTAAAATGGTTAATCAATTATCTGAAATAGTCAATAAGTAAAATTGACTTACTGTCAATCACTGATTAATATAACGTAACGGCAAGCGGTCTTATTGGTCATGCCAGTCATGACACCGAAGTACTATGACTGATTAATGCCGGCCATGAATATTTTTACCCGGACCGATTTGATCATCTATGTTTTTCCAATCATCACGCCGAAATAGTATGATGCTTTTTATCTAGTTTTCTTGACCAACAGGACTGGCCTAACGGCCTATGCCAGTTAGAATTATTTTTACTCAGCCCGGGGTGATCTTGTCTGTTTTTCCGATCATCACGCCGAAATAGTATGATGTTTTTTATCTAATTTTCCTGACTGGCAGGACTGGATTGACTGATTAATGCCGGTCAGGAATATTTTTACCTGGACTGGGTTGAACTTGTCTGTTTTTTCGGTCATCACACAGAAGTAGTATGATGCTTTTTTTCTTGTTTTCCTAACCGGCAGGACTGACCTGACTTATTAATGCCGGTCAAGAATATTTTTACCTGGAGTAGAGTGATCTTGTCTGTTTTTTCGGTCATCGCACTGAAGTAGTATGATACTTATTTCTAGTTTTCCTGACCGGCAAGACTGGCTTGACTGCCTATGCCGGTCAAGAATATTTTTACCCGAACCGGATTGATTTTGTTTGTTTTTTCGGTCATCACACCGAAGTACTATGATTCTTTTTTTCTGATTTTCTTGACTAGCAGGACTGGCCTGACCGCCTATGCTTGTCAGGAATATTTTTATCCGGACCGGGGTGATCTTGTCTGTTTTTTCGATCATCACACCGAAGTAGTATGTGCTTTTTTTTTTCTGGTTTTCCAGATCGGCAAGACAGGCTTGACCCCTTATGCCGGTCAGGATTATTTGTACCCGGACTGAGGTGATCTTGTTTGTTTTTTTGGTCATCACACCAAAGTAGTATGATGCTCTTTTTTTTTTTCCTGACTGGCAAGACTAGCCTGACTAGTTAATGCCGATCATGAATATTTTTTTCTCAGACCAAGGTGATGGTGTCTGTTTTATTGGTCATGACACAGAAGTAATATGAAAAATTTCTTCTGTTTTTTCTGATCGGCATGACTAGCCTAACCGCCTATGTCGGTCAGGAATATTTTTCCCCGAACCAACAAGCAACCTTATTGGTCTTACCACGGAAGTATTATGATCATTTTAATCTATTCTTCCAGATCGGCAAGACTGGCCTGACTGCCTATGCTGGTCAGGAATACTTTTACCCGGACCGGGGTGATCTTGTCTGTTTTTTCTGTCATCACTCCGAAGTAGTATGATAATTTTTTTTCTAGTTTTCTTGACCGGCAAGACTGCCCTGACTGGTTAATGCCGGTCATGAATATTTTTTCTCGGACCGGGGTGATCTTGTCTGTTTTACTGGTCATGACATGGAAGTAATATGAAAATTTTCTTATGTTTTTCCGGACTGACATGACTGGCCTGACCGCCTATGCCGGTCAGAAATATTTTTCCCCGAACCAACAAGCAACCTTATTGGTCTTACCACGGAAGTATTATGATCATTTTAATCTATTTTTCCAGATCGGCAAGACTGGCCTGACCGCCTATGCTGGTCAGGAATACTTTTACCCGGACCGGGGTGATCTTGTCTGTTTTTTCTGTCATCACTCCGAAGTAGTATGATAATTTTTTTCTAATTTTCTTGACTGGCAAGACTGGTTAATGCCGGTCATGAATATTTTTTCTTGGACCGGGGTGATCTTGTTTGTTTTACTGGTCATGACATGAAAGTAATATGAAAATTTTCTTCTGTTTTTCCGAACTGACATGACTGGCCTAACCGTCTATGTCGATCAGGAATATTTTTCCTTGAACCAACGAGCGACCATGTTGATCTTACCACGGAAGTACTATGATTATTTTAATTTATTTTTTGGGACCGGCATGATTGGCCTGACCGCCTATGCCGGGCATGTATATTTTTACTACTCGAACCGTCGAGCGATCTTGTTGATCTTACCACAAAGTACTATGATCATTTTAATAACAATTGTTTTTCCAGACCGGCATGACTACTTATGCCGGTCAGGAATATTTTTCCCCGAACCAACAAGCGACCTTATTGGTCTTATCACGGAAGTACTATGATCATTTAATCTGTTTTTCCGAACTGGCATGACTGGCCTGACCGCTTATGTCGGTTAGGAATATTTTTCCCCGAATCAACAAGCGACCTTGTTGGTCTTATCACGGAAGTACTATGATCATTTTAATCTGTTTTTCCGAACCGGCATGACTGGCCTGACCGCCTATGCCGGTCAGGTATATTTTTACTTGAATTGGCGAGCGATCTTGTTGATCTTACCACAAAGTACTATGATCATTTTAATGACAACTGTTTTCCGAACCGGCATGACTGGCCTGACCTCCTATGTCGGTTAGGAATATTTTTCCCCGGACTAGCCTGACCGCCTATTTGGTCACCATAATAACTTATTTAAATAAAACACCTTAACTTAGGCCCTGTAAAAAAATATGTACAAACAAATTTGGATGCCATAAATACAAGACGTGTCTCATAGAATAGGTTCAAAAGTAAAAGCAAATACATATATAAAGTGTTTAAGGAACCTAATCATTATGGTAAATATTGATTGTCATCTTCTCTCTATAAAATTCGATCATCTCATTATTTATTAACTCAAAATTGTGCCCTTGCATATCGAACTCGATATATTTGATGGCATATATGGCACAATATCCCCTGTGTTAAACAAAATGTTTGTTAGTGTTTGTAATTATAAATGACAAATCAAAAATTTAAACATTTGAAGTACACTTACGATTTTTCGTTCTGCGGATGGCTGAGTAGGCGCTTATAGGCCATGGAGAAGGATCAAGGTGGTTGAAATATCCAGATTTTTAAAGTATTAAGGGAATCATATTTTGCATGGGCTCCATGAATCTATCAAGCTTTACTTTTCGTAACATTTCCATTTGCAATCAAAACCACCAGCTCTGCAGTTATCAAATCAACCTTCACCAAAACCCACCAGCTCTGCAGTTGTCAAATTTTAGAATGCATAAATATAATTGATAACTTACCTTTAGTATTGTGACTGGCGTCGATTGAGGGTGACGTGGTGCCATCCGGTTGGTGAGTAGTCCTACTTACTCCTTCAGAGTCATTTTTTGAGTCCATCTCCGATGGTTTCTAAATAACAACACTGTTGGGTAGGATGATGAGAGTATTCCGATGAGCTCTGGCTTCATGCCATAGCTAGAAACGAAAACGATAAAACAAATTTTACACAAAGGTTCCTGATGGAAAATTTTAATGTAGAAGTTTCTTCATATATAGAAAATATTTGGAGGACTATATTGATTTTCTAGTGTGTTTGATCCTTGACGGATCTCTTTGCTTATCTTATTTCAACTTTATAGAAAAGAAATAAGAAATAAAGTTGAAATAACCAATTTCAGAAAATAAGAAATAAGGTTTTTTTTCAACTTCAAAGATTCCATTACCAACAAATCTGCAGGTCAATTTCCCTACCTTGGTTATGAATACCATCTCAAACTTTCTAAGCTATGTCCAACATCAATTCTTGAAACACTTGGGGTGAGTTTGGTTTTATGGATTGGCGGTTCGAACGGAATGAAAATTCCTATAATCTAGTTATTCTTAAGTTCTGGTAGGACAACATACTTAAGAATAGCTATTCCTATAGAACTGCTATTCCACCAAATGGTTCAATAGTCATTACTAAAGTGAGCCAAATGAATAATCATTCAAATTAAAAACCTGACATTAGTTGAAATTCTTTCAAGCTAAATCATCCCTCACAATGTTCTAATACTCGTTTAAATACCCTTTCACTCTAAATTATCCTCCACAATGTTCTAATATCATGAAAGAAACAAAGAGACGCTTAAAAATGGTGAGACTTGAGGAGTCGAGGCTCTTTACCTAGCAAAGTGAACTCTGACATGCCTACTCCTAATATCCAACATGCCAGGCAACAAATACTTCCCAAGTTTGGTAAATTTGTGAATGTATTTGCATAAGCATTATAACTATTTAAATTAAAATATATAGATTGCAGAATAGTAAGAACTTATTTAAGTATACATGCCAGCTACTAAACTGATCTTCTAGTAGTTACAGAAGATGAATTTTACTTCCTAAGTCAGATTCTTTTATGGAATCCAAAGAGCTCTCGCATTTTAGGATGAGGCTCACCAAATTTTTTTCGGATTATGACAGCCATCAATTAATCAAGTCCTGAAAAAGATGATGACGAAACACCGCCTTCCAAAGACATAAGATTCTGAAAGACAGAGTCATTTTAATCGAACTGAAAAAAAAAGGCTTCACTAAAATGCCCCAACCATTAACTAGACTGCTTTCTCTTCTTCCCTTGGTTAACTGCTCTTTGTCATTCTTCTTTCCTTCGGGTTGTGCAAATGCTTATTAGTCTCTTGAACTCATGGCTTAGGTTGTCAAATGGACTTCTTTAATGGCAAGTAAAGCCTACCTAAACTCATCAACACAACCCATCAACACGCAAGCAGAAAGATTGTGTTCTAAAATCTAAGCTCGATAAATCGGGTCCTTAATAGATACATACAATATTGACTATACAATACCCCATTGCACACACAAATCTGCATACACGTATATTCATTGTATCCTTTACATCAGACCATTTATTTCAGTTCATAAGAACCTATTATCACTGGCTAAACAAAAAACTAATTAACACAACTTGACGGATATTCGACAAACTTAACATTTTTTTTTGGATGGGGATCTTGTGTTGGGTCCCCTTTGTCGGCTTGTAAGAGAAAACTGAAGGGGCCTCCCTTTTGCTGGCTTTGAGTGAGACATAGATAGGAGGAGAGTGCGATGGGTGCGTGTTGGGTCCCCTTTGCCGGCTAGGTGAGAGAGATAAGAGGAGAGTGAGTGAGGTCCCCCCCTGTCGCCTTAGCAGAGGAGAGTGAGTGAGTGAGATGGGTGGGTGTTGGGTGGATGGGTCCCCTTTGCCGTCTGGATGAGAGGAAGATAAGAGGAGAGTGAGTTCGTCTTAGCAGGGCAATTGGGGCTTTTGGGCGAGGGAGGGAGGGATCTTCAGTGAGAGATAGATAAGGGATGATAGGATTTTGACTGCCCTTTGTTTCAGTAGTATGACTATTGGGGGGTGTTTAGTGTATAAGTTTGAGTTAAGATTTGTAAGTTTAATAGTAAATTTTTTTGAATTTTTTTGAATTTTCAGAAAAGACAAACAACTTTTTGGGGGAAAAAGATAAAAAACATGATGAAAAAGTACAGTTTAGTTTAAACTAAACTCATGGCCAAACAAGCCCTAAATTGAAGATAAGCTGGAAAGGGTTTTTAATCTTTTTATTTAGAAATTAAATTAAAAAAATAAAAAAATAAAATGTAAAGAAAACTGCTCTCTTCAGTTGTGTGGAAGGTTTAGATTGATGTATGTTACTAGGATCTTTTAGGGTCACTTCATATTCATATTGCAACAACTGAATTTTTGATGTATTTGTTTTTAATTTTATAGAAAGAAGGCTTCCTTCCTCCTTTTATGATGAGTTTCTTCCTCTTGCCGTGTTCTTCCCAAGAATTCAGGAATTTATCTGATCATGTTTTTCTTCACTGTACATTGTTGGCTTCGAAATTGTGGATTGCAAACAGAGTGCGGGTAGTTTTGAAAGAATCCATAATTTTTCTCGTTAAATTTTCTTTTATGAGCTGCAACACCATAAACAGAAGGATTATTCAGAACATTGCTGTCTTGGCTTTTGGTTGGATGTTATGTTTTGGAAGGAATATCCAAAGTTTGACGATTAGTATTAGGAAAAGGAGTTGCTTTGAAATAGGATCAAATTCTTGTCTTCTTTGTCGCTTCAATTCTAGTTTCAGCAGAAGAAAAAAAAAAAAAAAACCGGGAAGTTTAGGCGTTTTCGTTTGTTTCATTTTGTCAGATATGTATGCTTCGTTGGCAAGTTTTTCTTTCCATCTCTTGGATGTGGATTCCTCTCTTCCATATTTTCATGTTTGTTCTATCTCTTTGTTACTAAATTTTTCTAAATTGTTTTTAGGAGGATATGCAATTTTTTAGTACGAGAAAGAATGTGTCCTCCTTTGGAACAAAATGCTAAGACACAAAGCATATTCTTTTAACCTTTTTGTGCACATGAATATGAATAATGTAAATGGACAAAACTCTATTATTCATAAACACCCTCAAGCAGAGGAATTGATACTTGTTCCCAGAAAAAATGCAATCCTCTTAATCAAAGATTAAATTCTCCCCTTAAAAAGCAGGGAAAACCCGGTGGTGGATTGTTCCAACCTCATACTAAGCATTTGACACTGTTGGTGAATTTTATTCCCATGGCCGGTCTTGTTGTCGACGATTCAAACGGTACGTTGTATATGTTTGAGTTTGATACATTATGCAATCAAAACAAGTTGTTTCTAATCAAATTTTCTCATTTACATTAAATGTTAAGGTCCTTGTTCCCTTGCAGGCGTTTTGAGATCAATCTCTGATGTATAGCCGATTCATTATACTGTCAAAATACAGTCCTTTTCGTTGCTAACGAAGAATTCAATAGAGAGATATGAGTCGGGGCAGTTTGAAGCTGGAGGCTACAAATGGTGCATTTTCTTGCGAGTGCAATTGTTAACTTATTTCCTCTATTTTCGGTTCTTGTTATGTCTTACAGGTCTCATGTTATCCTCTCAGGAACTTGGTTATCTATCCAAATGGAAACAAGAGCCGGAATGCGAAAGAACACCTCTCTCTCTACCTGGCGATGGCCGGAGCAAATTCCCTACAGACTGGTTGGCAAGTTGATGCTGTTTTCAGGTTGTTTTTGCTCGATCAGAACAATGACAACTACATGGTTCTTCAGGGTAACTCACCTCAAAATTTAATTCATCTATTACATATATAGAAAGGGGAGTTGTTTTAGTGTAGCTCCTCTCCCATGTGCACTGTTCAAATTTTCATCCATCTATTTTGGCGTTTTGTGGTTTGTTTGCCTTTTTCTTTTTCTTCTTCTTCGCCGGGCTTACTCTCTTCCTTCGGAAATTTGAAAGTTTTGGCCAGTTCCCTATGTTGTCTTTTTTCAATTTATGTGTTTCTCTTTTTCTTTTTTTTTTTCTCTTCCATCTTTTGTTTTTGTTTTGTTTTTTGTTTTTTTTTTCCTTGGTTAAACTCTTTTATCTTAAATTTTTAAATGCTTTTTCAGATTATTTTTTCTTTCAACTTGTACAGTAAAATAATTTTTCTAATATATCTTTACTTACATATTTCATTTGTTATGCTCTTAAATATTATTTTATCCTTGTGAATATTTTGAATATCTTTGTTTTAATAGTTTTCTTGAAATAAATTTTATCAAAGATATTTATACTTAAAAAGTTATTTTCTTTTACTTCAATATATATATTATAATATATATATAATTTGTTCCTTTCCATAAATCTCTAATTTGGTTTCTATTTGCTTTGGCTCGTTCATAATTTTTCCTTAAAAGTAATGCACGTCTTTAATCCAACCAAAATACATAGTTTGATTTAAACACATATTTTGGTGTCCATCTTAAAAAAATTAAATATTTAAATATGCTACATGTGAAAATGTTTTTTTTTCTCCTCCCAAATACATTCTCAACTAATCATTTTTTTCATTATGCTTTAAAAAAATTAAAAAAACTAAATCCGCACATCTTAATTTTTTTCTAATATGTCTTTACTTACATATTCTTTTATATTTCTCTACAATATTATTTATGTGAATTTTTAAGTATGTTTTGTTCTAATAAACAGTTACTCCATCTTTTATTAGTTTTTTTTTTCCTTCAAAAAATAATTTTTTTTTTTTTTTTTTCATTTTCTTGTTAAATATTATGTTATGTACCTGGCCATGATAAAGGCTTTTTCTTAATTGTCATATTCAATTAATTATCTCAACTATGCTATACGATCTAGACATACATTTTGACTTAACTATACATTTTCATACATCTAATTATTTATTAGAAAAACATATTTATTATTTTGTCATTAAAATATTATTTTCTTTAATATCGTTTACTTGCATTCTTTTCACATTCAATTTATTCATATAAACTTCCAAGTCATTTTCTCTTTAAATTGCCCCATTGTTCCTTTCTTTCACCCATCTTAAATTTTTTCTAATATAAAGTTCCTCTTTTTTTTTTTTTTTAATAAATGTTTAATCTATTGTATTGTATTGTATTGTTATGTGCACGTTCAAATTTAAATTTTAATATTTTATTTTTCATTTTTAATGAGTTTATTCATTTGGAGTCTTTTGGACTATTATTGTGGGAGGCTAATGTTTAACTAATAATATTGGATATGAGTGAACATGTTTGTATAATGTTTGAATATTATAATTCGTATTTTTAAACTATGAGAGCGTTAACAATATCCTAATAGTTTTTTAACTGAAAAAATAAAAACAAAGTCGAAAAATAATATTAGTGAATAAACTGGAAAAAAATAATAGCACGATAATCAAAAATTAAATATGAATTGAGTTTACAAAATTCTTTCCACGTACATACAAAATTCTTCCCACGTACATAACACACGTGACTAACAACTAGTATTAGTAAAATGCCAATAATTATCATATTAGTTTTCCCTTTTTGTGGTCAAATAGCTCTAACACGCTTATTTGCGACTCCGCGTTGCCTTAGATGCCGTGGGAAAGGAAAGGCGCTTTCATAAAATGAAGCTTGAACGGGGCTTTGATCAATTTATTTCTCTTAAAGCTTTGAGAGATGCGGCTAACGGGTTTCTAGTGGATGACACTTGCGTTTTCGGAGCAGAGGTGTTTTGTTTGCAAAGAAAGAACCACAGATAAAGGAGAGTGTCTTCAGATGATAAAGGATCCTATCATGTACAAGCACACTTTCAAGGTTGAAAACTATTCCAATTTAGCCGTAGAATGCAGCGAATCGGAAGAATTCAATGCAGCAGATCAGAAATGGTATTCCCATGGTTTTAATTTTGTTTTCAATCAAATGTCATCATGATATAAGTTGACTTTCTTGATCTTTTCATGATCTGGTTTGTGTCATGCCTGCAGGAAGATAAAACTGTATCCTAATGGAAAAGGAGCTGGTTCGGGCACTCATCTCTCTCTTTGTTTGACTTTGGTTGTTCCGAAAACCCTTCCTTCAAACTGCAAAATATACGCCAAGTACACCTTGCGCGTCCTTAATCAGATTAGTTCCAACTATTGGTTTGGTGAAGGTAATAAAAAAGAGTTGCGAGCAGCAATCTTTGGTTCAAGTCTAAGCTTAGTTTCCGAATGAGCTGGTTAGTCATGGCTTCACTGTTTGTCTTGCAGCTAGTGAATGGTTCAGTGCCTCGAGTGACGAACATGGTTGGTCGAGATTTATGACGCTAGCCTCCTTCAGGAACCCGAACTCGGGTTACTTGGTCAAGGACGCTTCCACTATAGAAGCAAGGTTGCCATCCATGGAATTGTCGATGTGCTGTAATGTTTTCAAGTTCGTAACTCTAATGTCTTAAAAAACGGAACATAAATAAAACCTCAGAAACTCCCATTTCTCACTATTGAATGTACTTCCTATCCTCTAGTTGTACACTTTCAACTGGTTTCGATCAAACAAAAGAAGAAAAACAAGCAACTTTACCAAACAGAGGAAAGAAATTTTATTCATTTTGTGAGGTCATTTATTGAACCGTCAACAACAATGCTCGTATGTTCCAATCTTTAATACTTAAGAGACAGGAAACATAGAACGTCCGTTAAGGGAATGTGAACTTTAGAGAAAGCAAATGAAAATAATATCCTTTGAACATGAGAGAGTGCCGAGCTTTGCAGACGCAGGCACGTTTATGAGGAGAGCAGTTGAAAAGTTAAAATTACAATGTACAACTACTTTCAAAGACGGACAAAGAGGAAGAAACCAGGGGCTATCCAAAGGTCTTCTCACTGCTGTAACACATGTAAAGAAATCCGTCGTCATCCTTGTAGGTTTCGTAGACGTAATCCATACAGCTGGCTGTAGACGAAGGTCATATAAAGTGAAATACTTTAAGCATGTTCCTAAAATGGTGTACCAAAGTGAAATCTCTAATATTCTTGAAGTAGTAGTGGATCAGGGCTCTGGACTTCACCTGTTTGAGGTAACGTGTTCTTCACAAACACGAAGAGAGCCTTTCCGGGACTCAAATGCAACCTGCTGCTTAGATATGGATGAATTGTCCGACAGACATGTCTCTAGGAACAAGGTATCTCAGGGAAGAAAAGGAAAACCAACAGGAAAGGAAAAACGTTAGATTGAGATTACTATTAGTGATGGGAAGAAAATAAAATGGCTTTTTTTTGGGTTGGAAAAGCTTTTATTGCAAAGAATAGCAAGAAATAGTACAATGCCAATTCTGCGAAGGCACTGAGAGGCCAGTAACAACTATCTACAATTAAAGACAATTTCACCAGTTAATTATATATGTATATTTCTTTTCTTTTCTTTCAAAACAAGAAGAAATAGCCCAAGTCATTAAAAATATCTCCACTTTCAAATGGATGATAAAAAGGGGTGGGATCCAAGGTGGGTCCCTTTACCCTCTCACATTTCTCTTATTATTAATTTTTTTTTTCCTCTCCTACCAACAACCTACTAATTTCTGTTAAAAAATTTCTTCACCATTTCTTTCCTTGCACTTTTCACTTCAACCAAAATGTAGTGTAAGAAAGAACCAAGGGAAGTTGAAAAAAATGAAAACAAAGACCATACTTCTTTTTGTCCATTTCAGGAAGGTCTGTCCTTGTGTATCTTTCAATGATCACCTGCAAAAAGACGTATAAATAAATGCAATGTAAATTCCAATAATACTCTTCAAACAAAAATAATAATAACAATAACAACAACAACAGTTAGGTTAGTAAAATAAAACACGACAATAATAATAATAATAATAATAATACATAAATAAATGAATAGCAAAATACAAATAAACTTCTATGAATGTAAATGTCCCCTGTACAATTAGATTGTTAAGCTATGGGAAACAGAACATTTTTTTTTTTTTTGGTCTTGTTTCGGGGCTCTTTTCTTTTCAATCTCACCATACCACGAGTTTCTCTGTTCTTATCCTCAAAAAAAAAAAAAAAAAAAAAAAACCCCTACCTTCTTGGACTCTTTTGTCTATTAAGCCTAGATTTTCAATGTAAGCGTTCTTTCTTCTCCAATCTCCCTGCGACTAAAAACCAAATACCAAATACCAAGGGAAAAAAAAAAGAAATTATTTCCCATATTTAGATTTTATATATATTATATATATATATAAGTTGAATCACAAGGCCATTTATAATAGCAATAATAGAGAAAATGATTAAAGATCTAAATTTTAGACAATTTCTTGATTCGACATTCAGGCAAAAAAAAAAAAAAAACCAAAGAACAAGGATGAAAAAAGGGGGATTAAAATGGGTATCATGTTGCAATACTAGACCTAAAGAGAAAACATTGCAAGGATAACCTCATTCATTAATGAATATTTTGTTTTCTCCAAAATACTCTTTACAAGTAAAAAATAAAAATAAAGGAAAATAAAATAAAAGGACTATCTTCTCTAAAAAAAAAAATGAAGTAACCCACTCTCATTGTCAAAGAAAAGAAAACGTCATCTCCATCACCATCATTTTTCATCTACATCATTCCCCTCAAAATGACCATCCTTGTATTCGGATTAACATCTTGCAACTTTTTCACATTCCGGGCATCGATTTCCAGCCACAAGTAGAGGAGAGGAAGTACTAAAAGTCTGTAAAATCTCTAAAATTTTGGTAAGTTCATCTCAAACCCTCTAATTTTTTATTTAAATCGTTTCGAAGTTGTTCAAAGGTTGGGCATTTATAGTTAGGGAGTTTAATATAGAAAAAAACAATTATTCAACCTATTTTGCACTAATTTTCGGCTTGTAAAATATGTAACTTTGCAAAATCCCGTCATATGAACTGTACAGTGATCAGACCGGACCTACTTGACCCGCAGGACCAACCTAACCGGTTTAGTGGTTTTGGGGACGGTCTGGTAGTTTTGAACTAGTTTTCAATTTTTATTATTTTTTTAAATTCTTTCATAATAATCTTTTTGTTTTTCTTATTTTTATTTTAAAGAAAAATGAGTCAGATTATCATTTATTTTCAATATAATGGAGAATGGAAAGAGAAAGATGGCGGATCATATGAATGGTGCAGAATAAGGAAATCAAGAGCATAGTACTATTAGATGATCCGATAAGGTGAAATATTCTAAAGTTGTTGATTGCATATTTAAAAAGGCTTCATGTGGACAAAAAAAGTACGAAAATTAAAAATAAGCTACATTCCCTTGTGTACAATATTGTCAGGTCCTAAAATTATTTTGGATGATTTTGATGTAAGTGTTATCTTTTAGACTTTTGTAAAACAACACAACGTAAAAGTATGCTACACGTTAAGCTCATGAAAAAGGTTGAAAGTAGTGATAACAATGATAAAGTATCACTTCAAGTTGAAGGAGATGGAGGATACAATATGGAAAATGATGGAAATATTCGAGATGAGTACTTCGACATTAACATGGAGGCACCAAGGTCTATGATGCTACTTCTACACCTGGCCGTGAAGATGATGTTTTAGACGTGCCTACCTTGGAGGAATGCCCTAATCAAGAGACAACAATATCTGCCCTAACTCCAAACGACAACGTTCATGCATAGAAGTAGACCTTGTCATGGATCATTGTGAATCATTAGCAATAGATGACAGTTTTGTGTCTTTTGGTTTTGATGATGGTATGGATATTGTAGTTGGTCAGAAATTTGAAAGCAAGAATGAGGTGAAGAACTTGATATTCGATGCTTCGTTGAAAGCTTGTTTTGATTATAAAATAGTCAAGTCAACTACAAAGTTGTTTTGTGGTGAAATGTACAGTCCTAGATTGCAAGTGGGCATCGAGTGTGAGGATCACAAACTCAGATCGTTTCTCTCTCTAAACTATACAACAATCATACTTGTTTTGCTAGTTTGATGGATAAGATATGTTAAAAAAGGAGTTTCTAGGCCAGCTTGAGACCCTACCCCGAAGAGAGTGATAGACATGATGAAAATTGTGTCGTGTCAATATCATACTTCAAAGCTTGGAGGGGGAAACGAAAAACAACAAGTGATGTTAGGGGTGCACCAGAGGTCAGTTTCGAGATTCTGCCTAGCTATTGTACATGTTGAAGTTAATGAACCACGACACGGTCACACACTTGGTAGTAGACAAAGATCAAAGGTTCAAGTACCTTTTCATTGCATTGGGCGTGTGCATCGAGGGATTTAATGCAATGAGAAAGGTAATTGCGGTTGATGGAACCTTTTTGAAGACGAAATACAAGGGAACAATGATCATCACCACCACCCAAGATGGCAACTACCATCAATATCCTCTTGCTTGGGGAGTGGGACTCAGAGAATGACAACTCATGGAAATGGTTTATGACGAAACTTGAGGAGCTCATACCCGATGACAAAGAGCTGGTCATAATTTCTGATAGGCACCAAAGCATCCGCAATGCAGTTGAAAAGGTATATGAAAAGTTTCACTATAGATTTTGTGCATGGCATTTCTCTCAAAATATCAAATCATGTGTTCACCAAGGATCTCGTGTTAGAGCCGGAAAGGGTACAGGCAAGGCAGGTTCAAGGTAAAGATACCATCGCAAGCAAGTTCATGAAAGTCGCTGCGGCATACTCTGAGCACGAGTTCAACTGACTCTGATGACCTAAAGAATAGATATCCTGCCACCGCAGAATATGTTGATGATCATGTAGATGTCAGAAAACGAGCTAGGTGCCACTTCACAAGATCACGTTACAACATCTTGACTACCGACGGTGTTGGGAGTATTAACAGTGTGTTAAAAAAGACAAGAACATATCTTTTGTTGCCCTTAATTGATTCAATTGTAGAGAAAATCTCTGAATGGTTCAACAATAACCGTAAGGAGTCGAGTCTTGGATCTTCCTCACAATGCTTAACTCCAATGGTGGAGAAACATTGCATACAAGATACAAAGAGTCTACAATCTTGACTGCGAAAGAACTAAACAGTACTACACTTGAGTGTTATGTTACATGATCGGATGACAGTTTCTTGGTTGATCTAGGAAGGGGAACCTGCACATGTAAAGTATTTGATATTGACAAAATTCCTTGTGTCCATGCCCTTGCAGCATTCCCAGGAGGTAAGGATAAAATGTATGATTTATGTTCAAAATACAATCTAAAGGAGGTATGGGCATTGGCTTATGTCCAAGCCATTTATCCCGTCCCGAGCTCATCAGAGTGGATTATCCCAGATGATATAAGACTGAGAAGGTATTGCTCCTGATTTCACAAAAAAACGTGGGAGGCTTCAACAAACCAAATTTCCTTCTATTGGAGAACATCGGAAAGGCAAAAACAAGTGATCATGTCAAGCAACTTTTCATGAGAGCTCATAATTGACAACCCCCATTTGAATAATTTGATCAAAGCAGATTTTCATAAAATATGATCATGTTTTTATTTTTAACTTTTACTAAAGATTTTGGATTAGATAGTAGTTGAATTATGTTTGTAGTGATGAACTGTGTTTTGGATATTATAGTGGCTAAAATCATTTTGATTGTTTTTTGCAGGGTTCTTAGTATTGGTGTTTGATTAAAATAAGTCAATATGTTATCGATTTTTTATTTGAATAAATTTTACTTTCATAGATTTATATTTAAAGGATGCAAAAGTACTTTGGTGTCATGACCGAAAAAACCAATAACCCTTCAATGTAAATAAATACCGGACCCACCTGACCACTCAGGTCGGTCTGGCAGGTTCAAAAAATCAGTTGAAAGCATTATATCACTCTGGTGTCATGACCAGCAAAACGACAACTGGTCCGGATAAAAAAATATTACTTGGTCTGGGTGACTGGGAAAAATAGTAAAAAATACAAAAACACTTTGGTATCATGACCTAAAAGACCGACAAACATTCCATAAAAAACAGGCCTATCCGGACCCACCTAACCATTTAGCCGATATGGCCTGTTTGGAAAGTATGATATCACTTGGGTGTCATGACGGCAAAACCGACAACTGATCGGGAAAAAAAATTATCTGGTCTGGGTGACTAGAAAATGATAAAGAATGCAAAAACTTTGGTGTCATGACCCGAAAGACCGACAAACATTTTATAAAAATAAATACCGGACCCACCTGACCGCTCAGCCGGTATGGCTTGTTTGGAAAGCATGATATCACTAGGGTGTCATGACTGGTAAAACCAATGACTGGTCCGGAAAAAATATTACCTGATCTGGGTGACTGGGAAAACTATGATAAAGAATGCAAAACACTTTGGTGTCATGACCTGAAAGACCGACAAACATTCCATAAAAATAAATACCGGACCCACCTACCGCTTAGCTGGTATGGCCTGTTTGGACATCATGATATCACTTGAGTGTCCTGATCGGAAAAACTGACAACTAGTCCGAAAAAAAAATTACCTGGTCTGGATGACTAGGAAAACTATGATAAAAAATATAAAACTTTGGTGTCATGACCTGAAAGACTGACAAACCTTCTATATAAATAAATACTAGACCTAACTGACTGCTCAGGTCGGTATGACCTGTTTGAATAATCGTAATATCACTTGGGTGTCATGACTGGTAAAACCGACAACTGATATGGATAAAAACAAATATTACCTGGTCTAGGTGATGGGAAAACTGATAAAGAATGTAAAAATACTTTAGTGTCATAACCTGAAAGACCGACAAACATTCCATAAAATAAATACCGAACACACCTGACCGCTCAGCGGTATGCCTTTTTGGAAAGCATGATATCACTTGAGTGTCATGACTAGCAAAACCGACAACTGGTCTGGATAAACGGGTCTGTGTGACTGGGAAAACTGATAAAGAATGCAAATACACTTTGGTTTCATGACCTGAAAGATTGACAAACATTCCATAAAAATAAATATCGGACCTACTTGACTGTTCAGCCGGTATGGCTTGTTTGGAAAGCATAATATCACTTAGGTGTCATGACTGGCAAAACGGACAACTGGTTAGAAAAAAAATATTACTTGGTCTAGGTGACTAAGAAAACTAATAAGAATGCAAAAATATTTTGGTGTCATGACCTGAAAAACCGACAAATCTTCCACATAAATAAATAACACTTTGGTGCCAATCTGTCGGTCTTCTTAGTTTACTCAATATTTTAGACTGATCCGTTCGGTTCTATGGTCTACTAAAGACGATTATCTCAGTCTGATTGAATTATCATCATGTATACTCCGTTTAATGAAAAATTAAGTCATTTTTCTAGGTCAAATTTTTCTTAGTTAACCAGTGTGTTTTAAAATGGTTAATTATTCTTATTGAATGGTTATGTAATAGTAAATCATTGATTGACTTACGGCCAGTTATTGATTACTCATAATATAGATCACTAATTTGAAAGTCAATCATTGATTGATCATTAGTCAATCATTAATAAAAAAACAAAACAAACGATCATTTTTCCTAAATAAAAACAAACGACCATTTAAAAAGATTTTAATAAATGGCTGAAATTCTAAAAATTTAGTCAAAATGTCATTTGTTTTCTAAAATGGTTAATCAATTATCTGAAATGGTCAATAAGTAAAATTGACTTACTGTCAATTACTGATTAATATAACGTAACGGCAAGCGGTCTTATTGGTCATGTCGGTCATGACACCGAAGTACTATGACTGATTAATGTCGGTCATGAATATTTTACCCAGACCGGTTGATCTGTGTCTGTTTTTCCAATCATCACGCCTAAATAGTGATGTTTTTATCTAGTTTTCTTGACGGCAGGACTGGCCTAACAACCTATGTGGGTTAGAAATATTTTTACCCAGACTAGGGTGATCTTGTCTGTTTTTCAGTTATCACGCCGAAATAGTATGATGCTTTTTATCTAATTTTATTGACCGACAGGACTAGATTAACTGATCAATGCCGGTCAGGAAATATTTTTACCTGAATCGGGTTGAACTTGTCTGTTTTTTCGATCATCACACGGAAGTAGTATGATGTTTTTTATTGTTTTCCTGACCGGCAAAACTGGCCTGACTTATTAATGTCGGTCAAGAATATTTTTACCCGGACCGGAGTGATCTTGTCTGTTTTTTAGTCAACATACCGAAGTAGTATGATACTTTTTTTTTGGTTTTCACCGGCAGGACTGGCTTGACCGCCTATGCGGTCAGGAATATTTTTACCCAGACCGGGGTGATCTTGTCTGTTTTTTCGGTCATCACACGGAAGTACTATTATCATTTTAATCTGTTTTTCCAGGTCGACATGACTGGCCTGACCGCTTATGCCGGTCAGGAATAGTTTTCCCTAAACCAACGAGCGACCTTGTTGGTCTTACCACGGAAGTACTATGATCATTTTCATATGTTTTTGGACCGACATGACTGGCTGACCGCCTATGCCGGTCATGTATATTTTTACTCGAATCGACGAGCGATCTTGTTGATATTACCACAAAGTACTCTGATCATTTTAATGACAATTGTTTTTCTGGACCGTCATGACTAGCTGACCTCTTATGCCGGTTGGGAATATTTTTCCCCAGACTAGCCTGACCGCCTATTTGGTCACCATAATAACTTATTTTAATAAAACATCATAACTTAAGCCCTGTAAAAAAAATGTAAAAACAAATTTGGATGCCATAAATGCAAGATGTGTCTCAAGAATTGGTTCAAAAGTAAAATCAAATACATATAAAGTGTTTAAGGAAACCAATCATTATGGTAAATATTGATTGCTATCTTCTCTTTATCAAATTTGCATCTCATCATTTATTAACTCAAAATTGTGCCCTTGCATATCGAACTCGATATATTTGTTGGCATATATGGCACAATCTCCCTGTGTTAAACAAAATGTTTGTTAGTGTTTGTAATTATAAATAACAAATAAAAAATTTAAGCATTTAAACATTTGAAGTACACTTACGATTTCGTTCTGCGGATGGCTGAGTAGGCGCATATAGGGCCATGGTGAAGGATCAAGGTGGTCAAAATATCCAGATTTTTGAAGTATTAAGGGAATCACCTTTTGCATGGGATCCATAAATCTATCAAGCTTTACTTTTTCGTAACACTTCCATTTGCAATCAAAAACCACCAGCTCTGCAGTTATCAAATCAACCTTCACCAAAACCCACCAGTTCTGCAGTTGTCAAATTTTAGAATGCATAAATATAATTAATAACTTACCTTTGGTATTGTGACTGGCATCGATTGAAGGGACGTGTTGCCATTTGGTTGGGAGTGGTCCTACTTATTCCTTCAGAGTCATTTTTGAGTCCATCTCTGATGGTTCTAAATAACGACGCCGTTGGGTAAGACAAGGAGAGTATTTTGTTGAGCTCCAGCTTCATGCCATAGCTAGAAATGAAAATGATAAAACAAATTTTACACAAAGGTTCCTGATGGAAAATTTTAATGTAGAACTTTCTCCTATAAAGAAAATATTTGGAAAACTATATGATTTTCTAGTGTGTTTTTCCTTGACGGATCTCTTTGCTTATCTTATTTCAACTTTATAGAAAAGAAATAAGAAATAAAGTTGAAATAACCAATTTCAGAAATAAGAAATAAGGTTTTTTTTTCAACTTCAGAGATTCCATTACAAACAAATCCGCAGGTCAATTTCCCTACCTTGGTTATGAATACCATCTGAAACTTTCTAAGCTATGTCCAACATCAATTCTTGAAACACTTGGGGTGAGTTTGGTTTTATGGAATGGCGGTTTGAACGGAATGAAAATTCCTAACATCTAGTTATTCTTAAGTTCTGGTAGGACAACATACTTAAGAATAGCTATTCCGATAGAACTGCTATTCCACCAAATGGTTCAATAGTCATTACTAAAGTGAGCCAAATGAATAATCGTTCAAATTAAAAACTTGGCATTAGTTGAAATTCTTTCAAGCTAAATCATCCCTCACAATGTTCTAATACTCGTTTAAATACCCTTTCACTCTAAATTATCCTCCACAATGTTCTAATATCATGAAAGAAACAAAGAGACGCTTAAAAATGGTGAGACTTGAGGAGTCGAGGCTCTTTACCTAGCAAAGTGGACTCTGACATGCCTGCTCCTAATATCCAACATGCCAGGCAACAAACACTTCCCAAGTTTGGAAAATTGTGAATGTATTTGCATAAGCATTATAACTATTTAAATTAAAAATATAGATTGCAGAATAGTAAGAACTTATTTAAGTATACATGCCAGCTACTAAACTGATCTTCTAGTAGTTACAGAAGATGAATTTACTTCCTAAGATGAATTTAGAGTGAGTGAGTGAGGAGTGGGTGTTGGGTGGATGGGTCCCCTTTGTCGGCTGGATGAGAGGGAGATAAGAAGAGAATGAGTTCGTCTTAGCAGGGCAATTGGGGCTTTTGGGCGAGGGGGAGGGATCTTCCGTGAGAGATAGATAAGGGATGATAGAGATTTTGACTGCCTTTGTTTTAGTAGTATGATTATTGTGTGTGTGTGTGTGTTTTTTTTTTAATTGAAGATAACCTGAAGGGGTTTTTAGTCTTTTATTTAAAAATTAAATTATAAAAAATAAAAAATAAAATGCAATCAAAGGTATATATGCTATAGTGGTTCAATTTTGGGTGATTTATGCAAAAGATCCGAGTACATAGTAGAGAGAGTAGAAAAGATGGAAGCTCTGAATTCAGCCCTGAGCTCCGCCCATATCTCCCACGACGACAAACAACCACCAAACAACGTCGTTCCAGTGACTTCCTTCAGCGAGGCCGTCAACGATGTCACCCTCCACTTCCAGATCATTCGTCTTCCTCAGCAGGTCCACTACTACACCACTTCATCCAAGTCTTTTTTTTTTTCCCCTTCTTTTTTCTATTTACCTTTTTTATTTTTATTTTGTAGGGTTTCTCCTTTTCATTTACTTCAAACCAGAAGGCAAACAAAACTAGAAATTATTTATTTATTTACTCTTTCTAAAGATATATGCTTGGATTGGTTGCAACTCTGCGAAATTTGGGCATTTGTACGCAGCAGCACTACTCAACCCGTCAGTATATATAATATATATATTTTTTTTTATGTTTTAATTCTGTTTTAAAAATTTTGGTGCATTGGAAATTTTCGAAATAATATGCAGAAGCATAATGGAGTGAGTGTGAGTTGTGTGTTTGGTGGGGCATCCGATAATACAGCTTCAGCATTGCTCGACGATTAGGTATTTAATAATTTTTTTTTTTGAGGTATTTTAATCTATATATAAGTATATACATAGGAAATGTCTCAAGTGCTGATGGGTCCCGACAGTTGTAACATTCTATTTTGCTTCTTGTAACTGCTTGTTGATCTACATGTTACCTTTTGTTTTGAATTTTGTAACATGGACTATCTAGAACTATTAGCCTAAGTGATATAATGAGTATCAATGAAAAATATTATATTTGAATCAACTAGTTGTTATAAAAAATAAAAAATAAAATAAAAAAGCTACAAGCGCCATTTTGTAAGGGTGCGAATAAGAGATCATACTTATATAAATGTAAAAACTTGGGAAAAAAGGAATTTTGAATTAAAGAATTCTTGTATGTCAATATTGTACATTACACGGTTCCTCTTATAGAGGACTCAAAGAAAGAAAATAAGGAAACTATCTCTACAATAGCTGTCTAATACCTAGCTTTCCTATTTTACATCATTGACTAGAAGACATTATTTACAGCTAATCAAATCTCCTCATATTCGGCTGTATCACAACCAAAATCTCCTATTTTTCTACAAAATGCATATATGTATGTATGTGTGTGTGTGTGTATATTGATCTGAAATTGACAAAGACCTTACACAATTACTTTGAATGCTTTAATGGCAGTGTTTAAAGAGCGGCCCTCCATGTAATTCTGGCTTCCAATATTCCCAAGAACTCTCCTTTGCTTGAGGTTCAGTTTCTATTTTTATTATATTCATTGAGGTTCAATTGCATATCTTGAGAATTGGGGTTGTGATGAAGCGGAAGCGTATAAACCTCAAAAATCCGTTGATTCGAAGAATACCGGACAAAGAGGACGCGAGTAGTTCGTTGATTCAATGGAATACCGAAAAAACAAGCAAAGAGAATAACTCTAGGTTTTTTTAAATTAATTCAACTGACTGAAAGAATACTAATGATGCCTTTATATAGGCAAGTGAAAATAGAACAAAAGAAACGATTCCAAACTAAACATAGAAACTAAAGAAAAAGGAAACTAACTTATAACTTATTCTAGGAAACTAACGTAAAAGGAAACTAACGTATTCTGTACTACCATGCAAATAACAAACTAGTAGAAGTCTTAAAATAGCAACAAATCTGCCTTCGTATCCTCACGCTGCATCAGTCCCACCGGCAAGAGAAAGATTCGGCCTCGAATCTGCAGTGGTTTCATTGTCACCCAAAAAAGGGACTAAGTGTTTGACATTGAAAACATCAGAAGTACGTACATCAGGCGGAAGACGAAGTCGGTAAGCGTTGGAATTAATTTTATCAAGGATCTCCAAAGGACCAATCTTGCGAGCCTGCAACTTATTGTACTTGTGAGCAGGAAAATGATCTTTTGTAAGAACATTCCAAACCAAATCACCTTTGTCAAACTCAAGATGACGGCGACCCTTGTTGACGGAAGCCTTGTATTTAGCCGTAGAAGCGACTAAGTGGTCATAGGTTAATTGATGAATACGTTGAAGATTCTCCACAAAGTCAACGGCCTTACCATGCAACGAATCTTGTCGGGTAAAGGAGCAAGATCAAGAGGGCAGCGAGGAAGTATGCCATAGACGAAACCGATATCGTGCATCACTGCTTCGAATTTGAAACGCGTAAGGAAGAACACTACCTTTGACGACTTAGGAGAGGTAGGTGGAGTAGATTCGGTTGGCTGGAGGAAAAGTGTGTGCTTAACTGGTTTTGTTTCAGTGGACAGTCCGTGAGGTTCCTTTGAGGGCAAAAGGATGATGTTCTTGTCTTGGAATTGAAAGCTGTAGGTGTTAGCGCGGCCATCATGAACTACCTTTCTATCAAATTGCCACGGTCGTCCCAAAAGAATGTGGCACGCATCCATAGGAACAATATCACAATAAATCTTATCTCGATATGTTGCTCCGACGGAGAAGGAAACGAGAGTGCGTCGAGAAACTTGGACTTCCGATCCTTGTTTTAACCAAGCTAACTTATATGGTGTGGGATGGCGTTCCGTTGCTAAAGCTAGTTTCTTCACAGCTTCTTCAGATATAACATTTTCGCAACTTCCGGAATCTATGATGAATTTACACACCTTGCCGTTGATCGTGCATGTCGAACAAAAGAGACTAGTGCGTAACCATAAATTGTCGATAGTTTTAGGAGTTAGACAACTTCGTCGAACAACCAGTAAAGGTCCAGAATCCCCACTCACTTGCTCTTCAGGAACACTGTCCATTGGTTCTTCATCAAAAGTAGGTCCGGCATCTATGTCAACAGTGAACTCATCGAGTCCTCAGCAAAAAGGCCACGTCTGCCCGACTTTGGGCAAGCAGTGTTGTCGATGGTCTGGTTCTCCACAAGAAAAACAACGGAGGGCGGCGGGTCTAGAGGACGACGCGTTTGTGGGTGGTTGGAGAAGTGGAACCGTTGTTCGTGGTGCGGGTTGTGTTGTTCCAGAATGATTGGAGGTGATCGGAATTGCAGTGGTGGTGGCGGTAGGTGGAAGGCGACCTGTGGAGTTATTAGAACTTGAGAACGAACTACTTACATAGGCCGTGTATTATGATTCTGTCGTTCAATCAACAAGGCCCGTTGATGGGCTTCGGATACAGTGACTGGGTCGAACAAGTTCAATACATGTTGGTACCGCGGGCAAAGGCTGCCAATGAAGCGGGAAACTAATTGATCATTAGTTTCGGTGATCTCATTACGAGTTAGGAGTAGAAAAAATTCCTTGGCATATGCATCCACAGTGCGATTACCTGGCGTAAATTTTGGGAGGCGTTGATAAAGAGTGCGCGTGTGAATTGTAAGGGAGAAAAGCTAGCTTCATATGTTTCTTCATCTTAGCCCAAGTCTCGATATTTGGCTTGCCGGCACGAGAACGATTAACTTTAAATTGTCGCCACCAAGAAGCGGCATGGTTACGGAATCGGGTAGAAACGAGAGAGGCTCGTTTGTGGTCTGGGACATCTTTGAAATCGAGTATCTCCTCTACTGCACCCAACCAATCCAAAAATTCCTCAGGTTCGAGGCTTCCATGGAATTCTGGGAGGTCGACCTTAATTCCGAGTTCCCAGCGTCGGTCGTCGACAACGGCATGGGCGCGATGGGGGGCAGCTATCTGAGCCGGTTGTAGCGGCGCGAACGGGTTGATGTCCACGTTCTCTTCAGCGGCAGCAGGTGAAGGAGCAGCGGGGTGAAGGGCAGCCATCTGTTGTTGCAATTCAGCGATTTGCGATCGAAGTTCTTCCATCTCGTCAGGTCGGCGTCGAGGAGGCATGGCTGTGGGTCGTAGCGAAACCTGTCTCTGATACCAACTGATGAAGCGGAAGCGTATAAACCTCAAAATCCGTTGATTCGAAGAATACCGGACAAAGAGGACGCGAGTAATTCGTTGATTCAATGGAATACCGAAAAACAAGCAAAGAGAATAACTCTAGGTTTTTTTAAATTAATTCAACTGACTGAAAGAATACTAATGATGCCTTTATATAGGCAAGTGAAAATAGAACAAAAGAAACGATTCCAAACTAAACATAGAAACTAAAGAAAAAAAGGAAACTAACTTATAACTTATTCTAGGAAACTAACGTAAAAGGAAACTAACGTATTCTGTACTACCATGCAAATAACAAACTAGTAGAAGTCTTAAAATAGCAACAAATCTGCCTTCGCATCCTCACGCTGCATCAGGTTGTTTCCTTGTAGGTTTCATTTGAGTTGGTTTTAATGGTCTTCTAAATATGTTCTGTTTCATTTTTTTTTTTCCTCAATTCTTTATATGTTTTATTTAGTTATTATTTGGTAAATAACTTTAGAAAGAAAAAAAAAAAAAAAAAAAACCCTTTTCTGACCTATGGTAGTTGGTTGAATGAGTTTATTTTAAATTTTTATTGGAATTATAAAATATAAAAAGTTCAAGGATTGGTTTGTACAAACAAAATATTCAGGAATTGAAATGGTAGGAGCGGTATTATTATTATTGACTGTTGTTTTTTTTTTTCCTTGAGAAAATTACTCAAATAACCACCTTTTTTTCATCTATTGACCAACGTGACACAAATTCTCCTATGTTGACCAACATGACCCAAGTTGTAGTTTACTTTAGTTTAGTTTTGTGTCATATTGGTGTAATGTTGGTTTTTTTTGTGTCATGTTGATCTAATGGTCTTGAAATTTGTGTCATTCAGGTACTTTCCCCTTTATTTTTTGACTTTGGTTTGTTTTTATGGATTTTTAGGCAGAGGCTGAGAAGATATTGGTGCAGAAGCTAATCAGTCTCGGATATACAAGGCCAAGAACAGAGGCCTCATCATCATCATAGCAGCTATTTGATGAGTAAACATGCTTTAATTATATCGATTTTGAAAGTGGGTGGACTGTTCTGAAGCACTTCTTCACCCATGTTCTTGAACTGTTACAGTTCAAAAGCTTATTGATTTTGAATCCAAACTTTGGTTTGTTTTCAAACGATATTAATTAGTGACGGTTCAATTGTTTTATCCTAACTTGTCGATCTGGCTCGAGGGTTGTGTTTGTAAAGAAAACTGCTCTCTTCAGTTGTGTGGAAGGTTTAGATTGATGTTTGTTACTAGGATCTTTTAGGGTCACTTCATATTCATATTGCAACAACTGAATTTTTTATGTATTTGTTTTTAATTTTATAGAAAGAAGGCTTCCTCCTTTTATGATGAGTTCTTCCTCTTGCCGTGTTTCTTCCCAAGAATTCAGGAATTTATCTGATCATGTTTTTCTTCACTGTACATTGTTGGCTTCGAAATTGTGGATTGCCAACAGAGTGCGGGTAGTTTTGAAAGAATCCATAATTTTTTCTCGTTAAATTTTCTTTTACGAGCTGCAACACCATAAACAGAAGGATTATTCAGAACATTGCTGTCTTGGCTTTTGGTTGGATGTTATGTTTTGGAAGGAATATCCAAAGTTTTGACGATTAGTATTAGGAAAAGGAGTTGCTTTGAAATAGGATCAAATTCTTGTCTTCTTTGTCGCTTCAATTCTAGTTTCAGCAGGAAAAAAAAAAAAAAACAAACCGGGAAGTTTAGGGCGTTTTCGTTTGTTTCATTTTGTCAGATATGTATGCTTGGTTGGCAAGTTTTTCTTTCCATCTCTTGGATGTGGATTCCTCTCTTCCATATTTTCATGTTTGTTCTATCTCTTTGTTACTAAATTTTTCTAAATTGTTTTTAGGAGGATATGAAATTTTTTTGGGTAGTTCTTTAATCTTTAGTACGAGAAAGAATTTGTCCTCCTTTGGAACAAAATGCTAAGACACAAAGCATATTCTTTTAACCTTTTTGTGCACATGAATATGAATAAATGTAACATGGACAAAACTATATTATTCATAAACACTCTCATGAAGAGAATTGATACTTGTTCCCTGGAAAAATGCAATCCTCTTGAAGCAAAGGATTAAATTTTCCCCTTAAAAATCAGGGAAAACCTGGTGGTGGATTGTTCCAACCTCATACTAAGCATTTGTCACTGTTGGTGAATTTTATTCCCATGGCCGGTCTTGTTGTCGACGATTCAAACGGTACGTTGTATATGTTTGAGTTTGATACATTATGCAATCAAAACAAGTTGTTTCTAATCAAATTTTCTCAATTACATTAAATGTTAATGTCCTTGTTCCCTTACAGGCGTTTTGAGATCAATCTCTGATGTATCGCCGATTCATTATACTGTCGAAATACGGTCCTTTTCGTTGCTAACGAAGAATTCAATAGGGAGATATGAGTCGGGGCAATTTGAAGCTGGAGGCTACAAATGGTGCATTTTCTTGCGAGTACAATTGTCGTCTTATTTCCTCTATTTTCGGTTCCTGTCATGTCTTACATGTCTCATGTTATCCTCTCAGGAATTTGGTTATCTATCCAAATGGAAACAAGAGCAGGAATGCGAAAGAACACCTCTCTCTCTACCTGGCGATGGCCGGAGCAAATTCCCTACGGACTGGTTGGCAAGTTGATGCTGTTTTCAGGTTGTTTTTGCTCGATCAGAACAATGACAACTACATGGTTCTTCAGGGTAACTCATCCTCAAAATTAAATCTATCTATTACATATATAGAAAGGGGAGTTATTTTAGTGTAGCTCCTCTCCCATGTGCACTGTTCAAACTTTCGTCCATCTATTTTGGCGTTTTGTGGTTTGCTTTTCTTTTTCTTTTTCTTTTTCTTCTTCACTGGGCTTACTCTTTTCCTTCGGAAATTGGAAAGTTTTGGCCCAGTTCCCTGTGTTGTCTTTTTTCAATTTATGTGTTTCTCTTTTTCTTTTTTTCTCTTCTTTCTTTTGTTTTTGTTTTGTTTTTGTTTTTTGTTTTTTGTTTTTTGTTTCTTGGTTAAACTCTTTTATCTAAATTTTTTAAAAGCTTTTTCAGATAATTTTTTATTTCAACTTGTCGAGTAAAATAATTTTTCTCTAATGTATCTTTACTTACATATTTCATTTTATCCATGTGAATATTTTGAATATCTTTTGTTTTAATAGTTTTCTTGAAATAAATTTTATCAAATATATTTATACTTAAAAATTATTTTTCTTTTACTTCAAAATATATATATATATATATATATATATATATTTCTTTCCATAAATCTCTAATTTGGTTTCTATTTGCCTTGGCTCGTTCATAATTTTTTTCCTTAAAAGTAATGCACGTCTTTAATCCGCACATCTTAATTTTTCTCTAATATGTCTTTACTTACATATTTCTTTTATATTTCTCTACAATATTATTTATGTGGATTTTTAAAGTATGTTTTGTTCTAATAAACAGTTACTCCATCTACCTTTTATTAGTTTTTTTTTTCTAATAAAATAGTTTTTTTTTTCATTTTCTTGTTAAATATTATGTTATGTACCTGGCCATGATAAAGGCTTTTTCTTAATTGTCATATTCAATTAATTATCCCAACTATGCTATACGATCTAGACATACATTTTGACTTAACTATACATTTTCATACATCTAATTATTTATTAGAAAAACATATTAATTATGTTTGTCATTAAAATATTATTTTCTTTAATATCTTTTACTTGCATTCTTTTCACATTCAATTTATTCGTATAAACTTCTAAGTCATTTTCTCTTTAAATTGCCCCCATTGTTCCTTTCTTTCACCCATCTTAAATTTTTTCTAATATAAAGTTCCTCCTTTTTTTTTTTTTAAATAAATGTTTTATCTATTGTATTGTATTGTTATGTGCACGTTCAAATTTAACTTTGATATATTTATTTTTCATTTTTAATGAGTTTATTCATTTGGAGTCTTTTGGACTATTATTGTGGGAGGCTAATGTTTAACTAATAAGATTAGATATGAGTAAACATGTTTGTGTAATGTTTGAATATTACATTTCGTATTTTTAAACTATGAGAGCATTAACAATATCCTAATAGTTTTTTAACCGAAAAAATAAAAACAAAGTAGAAAAAGAATATTAGTGAATAAACTGGAAAAAATAATAGCACGATAATCAAAATTTTAACAAATGAATTGAGTATACAAATTTCTTCCCACATACATAGCACGTGACTAACAACTAGTATTAGTAAAATGCCAATAATTATCATATTAGTTTTCCCTTTTTGTGGTCAAATAGCTTCTAACACGCTTATTTTGCGACTCCGCAATGCCTTAGATGCTGTGGGAAAGGAAAGGCGCTTTCATAAAATGAAGCTTGAACGGGGCTTTGATCAATTTATATCTCTTAAAGCTTTGAGAGATGCGGCTAACGGGTTTCTAGTGGATGACACTTGCGTTTTCGGAGCAGAGGTGTTTGTTTGCAAAGAAAGAACCACAGATAAAGGAGAGTGTCTTCAGATGATAAAGGATCCTATCATGTACAAGCACACTTTCAAGGTTGAAAACTATTCCAAGTTAGCCGTAGAATGCAGCGAATCGGAAGAATTCAATGCAGCAGATCAGAAATGGTATTCCCATGGTTTTAATTTTGTTTTCAATCAAATGTCATCATGATATAAGTTGACTTTCTTGATCTTTTCATGATCTGGTTTGTGTCATGCCTGCAGGAAGATAAAACTGTATCCTAATGGAAAAGGAGTTGGTTCGGGCACTCATCTCTCTCTTTGTTTGGCTTTGGTTGATCGGAAAACCCTTCCTTCAAACTGCAAAATATACGCCGAGTACACGTTGCGAATCCTTAATCAGATTAGTTCCAACCATATCTCTGGTAAAGGTAAAAAAAGAGTTGCGAGCAGCAATCTTTGGTTCAACTCTAAGCTTAGTCTCCGATTGAGCTGGTTAGTCATGGCTTCACTGTTTGTCTTGCAGCTAGTGAATGGTTCAGTGCCTCGAGTAACGAACATGGTTGGTCGAGATATATGACACTAGCCATCTTCAGGAACCCGAACTCGGGTTACTTGGTCAAGGACGCTTCCACTATAGAAGCAGAGGTTGCCGTCCATGGAATTGTCGATGTGCTGTAATGTTTTCAAGTTCGTAACTCTAATGTCTTAAAAAATGGAGCATAAATAAAACTTCAGAAACTCCCATTTCTTACTATTGAATGTACTTCCTATCCTCTAGTTGTACACTTTCAACTGGTTTCGATCAAACAAAAGAAGAAAAACAAGCAACTTTACCAAACAGAGGAAAGAAATTTTATTCATTTTGTGAGGTCATTTATTGAACCGTCAACAACAATGCTCGTATGTTCCAATCTTTAATACTTAAGAGACAGGAAACATAGAACGTCCGTTAAGGGAATGTGAACTTTAGAGAAAGCAAATGAAAATAATATCCTTTGAACATGAGAGAGTGCCGAGCTTTGCAGACGCAGGCACGTTTATGAGGAGAGCAGTTGAAAAGTTAAAATTACAATGTACAACTACTTACAAATACAGACAAAGAGGAAGAAACCAGGGGCTATCCAAAGGTCTTCTCACTGCTGTAACACATGTAAAGAAATCCGTCGTCATCCTTGTAGGTTTCGTAGACGTAATCCATACAGCTGGCTGTAGACGAAGGTCATATAAAGTGAAATACTTTAGCATGTTCCTAAAATGGTGTACCAAAGTGAAATCTCTAATATTCTTGAAGTAGTAGTGGATCAGGGCTCTGGACTTCACCTGTTTGAGGTAACGTGTTCTTCACAAACACGAAGAGAGCCTTTCCGGGACTCAAATGCAACCTGCTGCTTAGCATATGGATGAATTGTCCGACAGACATGTCTCTAGGAACAAGGTATCTTAGGGAAGAAAAGGAAAACCAACAGGAAAGGAAAAACGTTAGATTGAGATTACTGTTAGCGATGGGAAGAAAATAAAAATGGCTTTTTTTTTGGTTGGAAAAGCTTATTATTCCAAAGAATAGCAAGAAATAGTACAATGCCAGTTCTGAGAGGGCAATGAGAGGCCAGTACAACTATCTACATTAAAGACAATTTCACCAATTAATTATATATATATATTTATATATATTTTTCTTTTCTTTTCTTTCAAAACAAAGAAGAAATAGCCCAAGTGGTAACAGGTTTCACATTAAAAATATCTCCACTTTCAAATGGATAAAAAGGGGTGGGATCCAAGGGTGGGTTCCTTTACCCTCTCACATTTCTCTTATTATTAATTTTTTTTTCCTCTCCTACCGAACAGCCTACTAATTTCTGTTAAAAAATTTCTTCACCATTTTCTTTCCTTGCACTTTGCACTTCAACCAAAATGTAGTGTAAGAAAGAACCAAGGGAAGTTGAAAAAAATGAAAACAAAGACCATACTTCTTTTTGTCCATTTCAGGAAGGTCTGTCCTTGTGTATCTTTCAATCATCACCTGCAAAAAGACGTATAAATAAATGCAATGTAAATTCCAATAATACTATTCAAACAAAAAAAAATAATAATAATAACAACAATAAAAACAACAACAATCATTAGCTTAGCAAAATAAGACGACGACGATAATAATAATAATAATAATAATACATAAAATAAATTTTTAGTCAAGTCAACCATAAAGTTGTTTTGTGGTGAAATGTACAATCCTAGATTGCAAGTAGGCACTACGAGCTGTGAGGATCACGAACTCAGATCGCTTTTCTCTCCGAACATATTACAACAATCATACTTGTGTTGCTAGTTCGATGGATAAGATATGTTAAAAAAAGGAGTTTCTAGGCCAGCTTGAGACACCTACCCCGAAGAGAGTGATAGACATGATGAAAAATCGTGGCGTATCAATATCCTACTTCAAAGCTTGGAGGGGCAAACGAAAAGCAGCAAGTGATGTTAGGGGTGCACTAGAGGTCAGTTTCGAGATTCTGCCTAGCTATTTGCACATGTTAAAGTTAATGAACCGCGGCACGGTCACACACTTGATACTAGACAAAGATCAAAGGATCAAGTAACTTTTCATTGCATTGGGTGCGTGCATCGAGGGATTTAAAGCAATGACAAAGGTAATTGCGGTTGATGGAACCTTTTTGAAGACGAAATACAAGGGAGCAATGATCATCGCCACCACCCAAGATGACAACTACCATCAATATCCTCTTGCTTGGGGAGTGGTTGACTCGGAGAATGACAACTCATGGAAATGGTTTATGACGAAACTTGAGGAGCTCATACCCGATGACAAAGAGCTGGTCATAATTTCTGATAGGCACCAAATCATCCACAATGTAGTTGAAAAGGCATATAAAAAGTTTCACTATGGATTTTGTGCATGGCACTTCTCTCAAAATATCAAATCATGTGTTCACCGAGGATCTCATGTTAGAGCCGGAAATGGTACATGCAAGGTCAAGGTTAAAGATACCATCGCAAGTAAGTTCATGAAAGTTGCTGCGGCATACTTTGAGCACGAGTTTAACCGACTCTATGATGACCTAAAGAATAGATATCCTGCCACCGCAGAATATCTTGATGATCATGTAGATGTCAGAAAATGGGCTAGGTGCCACTTCACAGGATCATGTTACAACATCTTGACTATAAACGATGCCGGGAGTATTAACAATGTGTTAAAGAAGGCAAGAACATATCCTTTGTTGCCCTTAATTGATTCAATTGTTGAGAAAATCTCTGAATGGTTCAACAATCATCCTTTGTCTCGAGCTCATCAGAGTAGATTATCCCAGATGACATAAGGACTGAGAAGGTATTGCCTCCTGATTTCACAAAAAAACGTGGGAGGCTTCAACAAACCAAATTTCCTTCAATTGGAGAACATCAGAAAGTCAAAAACAAGCGATCATGTCAAGCAACTTTTCATGAGAGCTCATAATTGACAACCTCCATTTGAATATATTTGATCGAAACAGATTTTCATAAAATATGATCGTGTTTTTATTTTTAACTTTTACTAAAGATTTTAGATTAGATCTCTTGTATTAGTAGTTGAATTATGTTATAGTGATAAACTGTGTTTTGGATATTATAGTGGCTAAAATCATTTTAATTATTTTTTGCAGAGTCTTTAGTGTTGGTGTTTGATTAAAATGAGTCAACATGTTATCGATTTTTTATTTGAATAAATTTTACTTTCATATATTTTATATTTAAAGGATGCAAAAATACTTTGGTGTCATGACCAAAAAGACCAATATCCCTTCAATGTAAATAAATACCGGACCCACCTGAACACTCAGGTCGGTTTGGCAGGTTCGAAAAATCAGTTATGAAAGCATTATATCACTCTAGTGCCATGACCGACAAAACCGACAACTGGTCCGGATAAAAAATATTACCTGGTTTGAGTGACTAGGAAAACTAATAAAGAATACAAAAACACTTTGTTGTCATAACCTGAAAGACCGACAAACATTCCATAAAAACAGGCCATACCGAACCCACCTGATTGCTTAGTTGGAATGGCCTGTTTAAAAAGCATGATATCACTTGGGTGTCATGACTGGCAAAACCGACAACTATCTTAGAAAAAAATTACCTGGTCTGGGTGACTGGGAAAACTATGATAAAGAATGCAAAAATAATTTGGCGTCATGACCTAAAAGACCGACAAACATTCCATATAAATAAATACCGGACCCACCTGACCGCTCAGCCGGAATGGTTTGTTTGGAAAGCATGATATCACTTGGGTGTCATGA
Source organism: Ficus erecta (assembly GCA_008635985.1). Classification (NCBI taxonomy): domain Eukaryota; kingdom Viridiplantae; phylum Streptophyta; class Magnoliopsida; order Rosales; family Moraceae; genus Ficus; species Ficus erecta. The sequence continues at coordinate 96,654 of BKCH01000141.1, read as the reverse complement.
CTGGCAAAACCAACGACTGGTTCAGAAAAAAAATATTACATGATCTGGGTGACTGGGAAAACTATGATAAAGAATGCAAAAACACTTTGGTGTCATGACCTGAAAGACTGACAAACCTTCCATATAAATAAATACTGGACCCACCTGACTGCTCAAGCAGGTATGGCCTATTTGAAAAATCGTAATATCACTTGGGTGTCATGACCGGCAAAACCGACAATTGGTCCGGATAAAAAAATAATACATGGTCTGGGTGATTGGGAAAACTGATAAAGAATGAAAAAACACTTTGGTGTCATAACCTGAAAGACAGACAAACATTCTATAAAAATAAATACCGAACCCACCCGACCGCTCAGCCGGTATGGCCTGTTTGGAAAGCATGATATTACTTGAGTGTCATGACAGGCTAAACCGACAACTGGTTCATATAAAAAATTGTTACCTGGTCTGGGTGATTGAGAAAACTGATAAAGAATGCAAAATTATTTTGGTGTCATGACCTGAAAGACTGACAAACATTCCATAAAAATAAATACCAGACCCACCTAATCGCTCAACTGGTATAGCCAGTTTGGAAAGCATGATATCACATGAGTGTCATGACCGGCAAAACCGACAATTGGTCCGGATAAAAAAAATATTACCTAGTCTGGGTGACTAGGGAAACTGATAAAGAATGCAAAAATACTTTGGTGTCATGACCTGAAAATCTGACAAACATTCCATAAAAATAAATATGGGACCCACCTGACCGCTCAACCGGTATGGCCTATTTGGAAAGCATGATATAACTTGGCTGTCATGACCGGCAAAACCGACAACTGATCTGGATAAAAAAAAATATTACCTGGTTTGGGTGACTAAGAAAACTAAAAAAATTGTAAAAACACTTTGGTGTCATAACCTGAAAGACTGACAAACATTCCATAAAAACAGGCCATACCGAACCCACCTGACCGCTTAGTCGGTATGGCCTGTTTGAAAAGCATGATATCACTTGGGTGTTATGACCAACAAAACCGACAACTATCTTAGAAAAAAAAAATTACCTGGTCTGGGTGATTGGGAAAACTATGATAAAGAATGCAAAAATACATTGGTGTCATGACCTAAAAGACTGACAAACATTCCATAAAAATAAATACCGAACCCACCTGACCGCTCAGCCGGTATGGCCTGTTTGGAAAGCATGATATCACTTGAGTGTCATGACTGGCAAAACCGACAACTGGTCCATAAAAAAAAGTATTACCTGGTATGGGTGATTGAGAAAACTGATAAAGAATGCAAAAACACTTTGGTGTCATGACCTGAAAGACCGACAAACATTCCATAAAAATAAATACCAGACCCACCTAAACGCTCAGCCGGTATAGCCAATTTGGAAAGCATGATATCACATGAGTGTCATGACCGGCAAAACCAACAATCGGTCCGGATAAAAAAATATTACTTGGCCTGGGTGATTGGGAAAACTGATAAAGAATGCAAAAATACTTTGGTGTCATGACCTGAAAGACCGACAAACATTCCATAAAAATAAATACCAGACCCACCTGGCCACTCAGCCGGTATAGCCAGTTTGGAAAGCATGATATCACTCTGGTGTCATGACCGGCAAAACCGACAATTGGTCCGGATAAAAAAATATAATCTGGTCTGGGTGACTAGGAAAACTAATAAAAATGTAAAAACACTTTGGTGTCATAACCTGAAAGACTGACAAACATTTCATAAAAACAGGCCATACCGAACCCACCTGACCGCTTAGTCGGCATGACCTGTTTGAAAAGCATGATCTCACTTGAGTGTCATGACCGACAAAACCGACAACTATCTTGGAAAAAAAAAATTACCTGGTCTGGGTGACTGGGAAAACTATGATAAAGAATGCAAAAACACTTTGGTGTCATGACCTGAAAGACCGACAAACATTCCATAAAAATAAATATCGAACCCACCTGACCGCTCAGCCGGTATGGCCTGTTTGGAAAGCATGATATCACTTGTGTGTCATGACCGGCAATACCGACAACTGGTCCATATAAAAAATTATTACCTGGTCTGGGTGATTGAGAAAACTGATAAAGAATGCAAAAACACTTTGGTGCCATGATCTGAAAGACCGACAAACATTCCATAAAAATAAATACCAGACCCACCTAACCGCTCAACCGGTATAGCCAGTTTGGAAAGCATGATATCACATGAGTGTCATGACCGGCAAAACCGACAATTGGTCCGGATAAAAAAATATTATCTGGTCTGGGTGACTGGGAAAACTGATAAAGAATGCAAAAATACTTTGGTGTCATGACCTGAAAAACTGACAAACATTCCATAAAAATAAATACCGAACCCATCTGACCGCTCAGCCGGTATGGCCTGTTTGGAAAGCATGATATCACTTGAGTGTCATGACCGGAAAAACCGACAACTGGTCCATATAAAAAATTATTACCTGGTCTGGGTGATTGAGAAAACTGATAAAGAATGCAAAATTATTTTGGTGTCATGACCTGAAAGACTGACAAACATTCCATAAAAATAAATACCAGACCCACCTAACCGCTCAACTGGTATAGCCAGTTTGGAAAGCATGATATCACATGAGTGTCATGACCGGCAAAACCGACAATTGGTCCGGATAAAAAAAATATTACCTAGTCTGGGTAACTGGGAAAACTGATAAAGAATGCAAAAATACTTTGGTATCATGACCTGAAAATCTGACAAACATTCCATAAATAATAAATATGGGACCCACCTGACCGCTCAACCGATATGGCCTATTTGGAAAGCATGATATAACTTGGCTGTCATGACCGGCAAAACCGACAACTGATCTGGATAAAAAAAATATTACCTGGTCTTTGTGAGTAGGAAAAATGATAAAGAATGCAAATACACTTTGGTTTCATGACCTGAAAGATTGACAAACATTCCGTAAAAAGAAATACCGGACCCACTTATCCGCTCAGCCGGTATGGCATATTTGGAAAGCATAATATCACTTGGGTGTCATGACTGGCAAAACCGACAACTGGTTAGAAAACAAATATTACCTGATCTAGGTGACTAGGAAAACTGATAAAAAATGCAAAAATACTTTAGTGTCATGACCTGAAAGACCGACAAATCTTCCATATAAATAAATAACACTTTGGTGCCAATCATGTCGGTCTTTTTGGTTCACTCAATATTTTAGACTGATCCGTTCGGTTGTATGGTCTACTAAAGATGATTATCTCAGTCTAATTGAATTATTCGTCATCCATGTACTCCGTTTAATGAATGATTAAGTCATTTTTCTAGGTCAAATGTGTTCTTAGTTGACGAGTGTATTTCTAAAATGGTTAATTAATCTTATTGAATGGTCACGTAATAGTAAATCATTGATTGACTTACGACCAGTTATTAATTACCTATAATGTAGATCACTAATTTGAAAGTCAATCACTGATTGATCATTAGTCAATCAACAGTAAAACAAAACAAATGATAATTTTTCCTAAATAAAAACAAACGACCATTTAAAAAGGTTTTTAATAAATGGCTAAAATTCTAAAAATTTAGTCAAAATGTCATTTGTTTTCTAAAATGGTTAATCAATTATCTGAAATAGTCAATAAGTAAAATTGACTTACTGTCAATCACTGATTAATATAACGTAACGGCAAGCGGTCTTATTGGTCATGCCAGTCATGACACCGAAGTACTATGACTGATTAATGCCGGCCATGAATATTTTTACCCGGACCGATTTGATCATCTATGTTTTTCCAATCATCACGCCGAAATAGTATGATGCTTTTTATCTAGTTTTCTTGACCAACAGGACTGGCCTAACGGCCTATGCCAGTTAGAATTATTTTTACTCAGCCCGGGGTGATCTTGTCTGTTTTTCCGATCATCACGCCGAAATAGTATGATGTTTTTTATCTAATTTTCCTGACTGGCAGGACTGGATTGACTGATTAATGCCGGTCAGGAATATTTTTACCTGGACTGGGTTGAACTTGTCTGTTTTTTCGGTCATCACACAGAAGTAGTATGATGCTTTTTTTCTTGTTTTCCTAACCGGCAGGACTGACCTGACTTATTAATGCCGGTCAAGAATATTTTTACCTGGAGTAGAGTGATCTTGTCTGTTTTTTTCGGTCATCGCACTGAAGTAGTATGATACTTATTTCTAGTTTTCCTGACCGGCAAGACTGGCTTGACTGCCTATGCCGGTCAAGAATATTTTTACCCGAACCGGATTGATTTTGTTTGTTTTTTCGGTCATCACACCGAAGTACTATGATTCTTTTTTTCTGATTTTCTTGACTAGCAGGACTGGCCTGACCGCCTATGCTTGTCAGGAATATTTTTATCCGGACCGGGGTGATCTTGTCTGTTTTTTCGATCATCACACCGAAGTAGTATGTGCTTTTTTTTTTCTGGTTTTCCAGATCGGCAAGACAGGCTTGACCCCTTATGCCGGTCAGGATTATTTGTACCCGGACTGAGGTGATCTTGTTTGTTTTTTTGGTCATCACACCAAAGTAGTATGATGCTCTTTTTTTTTTTCCTGACTGGCAAGACTAGCCTGACTAGTTAATGCCGATCATGAATATTTTTTTCTCAGACCAAGGTGATGGTGTCTGTTTTATTGGTCATGACACAGAAGTAATATGAAAAATTTCTTCTGTTTTTTCTGATCGGCATGACTAGCCTAACCGCCTATGTCGGTCAGGAATATTTTTCCCCGAACCAACAAGCAACCTTATTGGTCTTACCACGGAAGTATTATGATCATTTTAATCTATTCTTCCAGATCGGCAAGACTGGCCTGACTGCCTATGCTGGTCAGGAATACTTTTACCCGGACCGGGGTGATCTTGTCTGTTTTTTCTGTCATCACTCCGAAGTAGTATGATAATTTTTTTCTAGTTTTCTTGACCGGCAAGACTGCCCTGACTGGTTAATGCCGGTCATGAATATTTTTTCTCGGACCGGGGGTGATCTTGTCTGTTTTACTGGTCATGACATGGAAGTAATATGAAAATTTTCTTATGTTTTTCCGGACTGACATGACTGGCCTGACCGCCTATGCCGGTCAGAAATATTTTTCCCCGAACCAACAAGCAACCTTATTGGTCTTACCACGGAAGTATTATGATCATTTTAATCTATTTTTCCAGATCGGCAAGACTGGCCTGACCGCCTATGCTGGTCAGGAATACTTTTACCCGGACCGGGGTGATCTTGTCTGTTTTTTCTGTCATCACTCCGAAGTAGTATGATAATTTTTTTCTAATTTTCTTGACTGGCAAGACTGGTTAATGCCGGTCATGAATATTTTTTCTTGGACCGGGGTGATCTTGTTTGTTTTACTGGTCATGACATGAAAGTAATATGAAAATTTTCTTCTGTTTTTCCGAACTGACATGACTGGCCTAACCGTCTATGTCGATCAGGAATATTTTTCCTTGAACCAACGAGCGACCATGTTGATCTTACCACGGAAGTACTATGATTATTTTAATTTATTTTTTGGGACCGGCATGATTGGCCTGACCGCCTATGCCGGGCATGTATATTTTTACTACTCGAACCGTCGAGCGATCTTGTTGATCTTACCACAAAGTACTATGATCATTTTAATAACAATTGTTTTTCCAGACCGGCATGACTACTTATGCCGGTCAGGAATATTTTTCCCCGAACCAACAAGCGACCTTATTGGTCTTATCACGGAAGTACTATGATCATTTAATCTGTTTTTCCGAACTGGCATGACTGGCCTGACCGCTTATGTCGGTTAGGAATATTTTTCCCCGAATCAACAAGCGACCTTGTTGGTCTTATCACGGAAGTACTATGATCATTTTAATCTGTTTTTCCGAACCGGCATGACTGGCCTGACCGCCTATGCCGGTCAGGTATATTTTTACTTGAATTGGCGAGCGATCTTGTTGATCTTACCACAAAGTACTATGATCATTTTAATGACAACTGTTTTCCGAACCGGCATGACTGGCCTGACCTCCTATGTCGGTTAGGAATATTTTTCCCCGGACTAGCCTGACCGCCTATTTGGTCACCATAATAACTTATTTAAATAAAACACCTTAACTTAGGCCCTGTAAAAAAATATGTACAAACAAATTTGGATGCCATAAATACAAGACGTGTCTCATAGAATAGGTTCAAAAGTAAAAGCAAATACATATATAAAGTGTTTAAGGAACCTAATCATTATGGTAAATATTGATTGTCATCTTCTCTCTATAAAATTCGATCATCTCATTATTTATTAACTCAAAATTGTGCCCTTGCATATCGAACTCGATATATTTGATGGCATATATGGCACAATATCCCCTGTGTTAAACAAAATGTTTGTTAGTGTTTGTAATTATAAATGACAAATCAAAAATTTAAACATTTGAAGTACACTTACGATTTTTCGTTCTGCGGATGGCTGAGTAGGCGCTTATAGGCCATGGAGAAGGATCAAGGTGGTTGAAATATCCAGATTTTTAAAGTATTAAGGGAATCATATTTTGCATGGGCTCCATGAATCTATCAAGCTTTACTTTTTCGTAACATTTCCATTTGCAATCAAAAACCACCAGCTCTGCAGTTATCAAATCAACCTTCACCAAAACCCACCAGCTCTGCAGTTGTCAAATTTTAGAATGCATAAATATAATTGATAACTTACCTTTAGTATTGTGACTGGCGTCGATTGAGGTGACGTGGTGCCATCCGGTTGGTGAGTAGTCCTACTTACTCCTTCAGAGTCATTTTTTGAGTCCATCTCCGATGGTTCTAAATAACAACACTGTTGGGTAGGATGATGAGAGTATTCCGATGAGCTCTGGCTTCATGCCATAGCTAGAAACGAAAACGATAAAACAAATTTTACACAAAGGTTCCTGATGGAAAATTTTAATGTAGAAGTTTCTTCATATATAGAAAATATTTGGAGGACTATATTGATTTTCTAGTGTGTTTGATCCTTGACGGATCTCTTTGCTTATCTTATTTCAACTTTATAGAAAAGAAATAAGAAATAAAGTTGAAATAACCAATTTCAGAAAATAAGAAATAAGGTTTTTTTTCAACTTCAAAGATTCCATTACCAACAAATCTGCAGGTCAATTTCCCTACCTTGGTTATGAATACCATCTCAAACTTTCTAAGCTATGTCCAACATCAATTCTTGAAACACTTGGGGTGAGTTTGGTTTTATGGATTGGCGGTTCGAACGGAATGAAAATTCCTATAATCTAGTTATTCTTAAGTTCTGGTAGGACAACATACTTAAGAATAGCTATTCCTATAGAACTGCTATTCCACCAAATGGTTCAATAGTCATTACTAAAGTGAGCCAAATGAATAATCATTCAAATTAAAAACCTGACATTAGTTGAAATTCTTTCAAGCTAAATCATCCCTCACAATGTTCTAATACTCGTTTAAATACCCTTTCACTCTAAATTATCCTCCACAATGTTCTAATATCATGAAAGAAACAAAGAGACGCTTAAAATGGTGAGACTTGAGGAGTCGAGGCTCTTTACCTAGCAAAGTGAACTCTGACATGCCTACTCCTAATATCCAACATGCCAGGCAACAAATACTTCCCAAGTTTGGTAAATTTGTGAATGTATTTGCATAAGCATTATAACTATTTAAATTAAAATATATAGATTGCAGAATAGTAAGAACTTATTTAAGTATACATGCCAGCTACTAAACTGATCTTCTAGTAGTTACAGAAGATGAATTTACTTCCTAAGTCAGATTCTTTTATGGAATCCAAAGAGCTCTCGCATTTTAGGATGAGGCTCACCAAATTTTTTCGGATTATGACAGCCATCAATTAATCAAGTCCTGAAAAAGATGATGACGAAACACCGCCTTCCAAAGACATAAGATTCTGAAAGACAGAGTCATTTTAATCGAACTGAAAAAAAGGCTTCACTAAAATGCCCCAACCATTAACTAGACTGCTTTCTCTTCTTCCCTTGGTTAACTGCTCTTTGTCATTCTTCTTTCCTTCGGGTTGTGCAAATGCTTATTAGTCTCTTGAACTCATGGCTTAGGTTGTCAAATGGACTTCTTTAATGGCAAGTAAAGCCTACCTAAACTCATCAACACAACCCATCAACACGCAAGCAGAAAGATTGTGTTCTAAAATCTAAGCTCGATAAATCGGGTCCTTAATAGATACATACAATATTGACTATACAATACCCCATTGCACACACAAATCTGCATACACGTATATTCATTGTATCCTTTACATCAGACCATTTATTTCAGTTCATAAGAACCTATTATCACTGGCTAAACAAAAACTAATTAACAAACTTGACGGATATTCGACAAACTTAACATTTTTTTTTGGATGGGGATCTTGTGTTGGGTCCCCTTTGTCGGCTGTAAGAGAAACTGAAGGGGCCTCCCTTTTGCTGGCTTTGAGTGAGACATAGATAGGAGGAGAGTGCGATGGGTGCGTGTTGGGTCCCCTTTGCCGGCTAGGTGAGAGAGATAAGAGGAGAGTGAGTGAGGTCCCCCCCTGTCGCCTTTAGCAGAGGAGAGTGAGTGAGTGAGATGGGTGGGTGTTGGGTGGATGGGTCCCCTTTGCCGTCTGGATGAGAGGAAGATAAGAGGAGAGTGAGTTCGTCTTAGCAGGGCAATTGGGGCTTTTGGGCGAGGGAGGGAGGGATCTTCAGTGAGAGATAGATAAGGGATGATAGGGATTTTGACTGCCCTTTGTTTCAGTAGTATGACTATTGGGGGTGTTTAGTGTATAAGTTTGAGTTAAGATTTGTAAGTTTAAATAGTAAATTTTTTTGAATTTTTTTGAATTTTCAGAAAAGACAAACAACTTTTTGGGGAAAAAGATAAAAAACATGATGAAAAAAGTACAGTTTAGTTTAAACTAAACTCATGGCCAAACAAGCCCTAAATTGAAGATAAGCTGGAAAGGGTTTTTAATCTTTTTATTTAGAAATTAAATTAAAAAAAATAAAAAAATAAAATGTAAAGAAAACTGCTCTCTTCAGTTGTGTGGAAGGTTTAGATTGATGTATGTTACTAGGATCTTTTAGGGTCACTTCATATTCATATTGCAACAACTGAATTTTTGATGTATTTGTTTTTAATTTTATAGAAAGAAGGCTTCCTCCTTTTATGATGAGTTCTTCCTCTTGCCGTGTTCTTCCCAAGAATTCAGGAATTTATCTGATCATGTTTTTCTTCACTGTACATTGTTGGCTTCGAAATTGTGGATTGCAAACAGAGTGCGGGTAGTTTTGAAAGAATCCATAATTTTTCTCGTTAAATTTTCTTTTATGAGCTGCAACACCATAAACAGAAGGATTATTCAGAACATTGCTGTCTTGGCTTTTGGTTGGATGTTATGTTTTGGAAGGAATATCCAAAGTTTTGACGATTAGTATTAGGAAAAGGAGTTGCTTTGAAATAGGATCAAATTCTTGTCTTCTTTGTCGCTTCAATTCTAGTTTCAGCAGAAGAAAAAAAAAAAAAAAACCGGGAAGTTTAGGGCGTTTTCGTTTGTTTCATTTTGTCAGATATGTATGCTTCGTTGGCAAGTTTTTCTTTCCATCTCTTGGATGTGGATTCCTCTCTTCCATATTTTCATGTTTGTTCTATCTCTTTGTTACTAAATTTTTCTAAATTGTTTTTAGGAGGATATGCAATTTTTTTAGTACGAGAAAGAATGTGTCCTCCTTTGGAACAAAATGCTAAGACACAAAGCATATTCTTTTAACCTTTTTGTGCACATGAATATGAATAAATGTAACATGGACAAAACTCTATTATTCATAAACACCCTCAAGCAGAGAATTGATACTTGTTCCCAGAAAAAATGCAATCCTCTTTAATCAAAGGATTAAATTCTCCCCTTAAAAAGCAGGGAAAACCCGGTGGTGGATTGTTCCAACCTCATACTAAGCATTTGACACTGTTGGTGAATTTTATTCCCATGGCCGGTCTTGTTGTCGACGATTCAAACGGTACGTTGTATATGTTTGAGTTTGATACATTATGCAATCAAAACAAGTTGTTTCTAATCAAATTTTCTCATTTACATTAAATGTTAAGGTCCTTGTTCCCTTGCAGGCGTTTTGAGATCAATCTCTGATGTATCGCCGATTCATTATACTGTCAAAATACAGTCCTTTTCGTTGCTAACGAAGAATTCAATAGAGAGATATGAGTCGGGGCAGTTTGAAGCTGGAGGCTACAAATGGTGCATTTTCTTGCGAGTGCAATTGTTAACTTATTTCCTCTATTTTCGGTTCTTGTTATGTCTTACAGGTCTCATGTTATCCTCTCAGGAACTTGGTTATCTATCCAAATGGAAACAAGAGCCGGAATGCGAAAGAACACCTCTCTCTCTACCTGGCGATGGCCGGAGCAAATTCCCTACAGACTGGTTGGCAAGTTGATGCTGTTTTCAGGTTGTTTTTGCTCGATCAGAACAATGACAACTACATGGTTCTTCAGGGTAACTCATCCTCAAAATTTAATTTATCTATTACATATAGAAAGGGGAGTTGTTTTAGTGTAGCTCCTCTCCCATGTGCACTGTTCAAATTTTCATCCATCTATTTTGGCGTTTTGTGGTTTGTTTGCCTTTTTCTTTTTCTTCTTCTTCGCCGGGCTTACTCTCTTCCTTCGGAAATTTGAAAGTTTTGGCCCAGTTCCCTATGTTGTCTTTTTTCAATTTATGTGTTTCTCTTTTTCTTTTTCTTTTTTTCTCTTCTTTCTTTTGTTTTTGTTTTTGTTTTTTGTTTTTTGTTTTTTTTTCCTTGGTTAAACTCTTTTATCTTAAATTTTTTAAATGCTTTTTCAGATAATTTTTTCTTTCAACTTGTACAGTAAAATAATTTTTCTCTAATATATCTTTACTTACATATTTCATTTGTTATGCTCTTAAATATTATTTTATCCTTGTGAATATTTTGAATATCTTTTGTTTTAATAGTTTTCTTGAAATAAATTTTATCAAATATATTTATCCTTAAAAAGTTATTTTTCTTTTACTTCAATATATATATATATATATATATATATTTGTTCCTTTCCATAAATCTCTAATTTGGTTTCTATTTGCTTTGGCTCGTTCATAATTTTTTCCTTAAAAGTAATGCACGTCTTTAATCCAACCAAAATACATAGTTTGATTAAAACACATATTTTGGTGTCCATCTTAAAAAAATTAAATATTTAAATATGCTACATGTGAAAATGTTTTTTTTCTCCTCCCAAATACATTCTCAACTAATCATTTTTTTCATTATGCTTAAAAAAATTAAAAAAACTAAATCCGCACATCTTAATTTTTTTCTAATATGTCTTTACTTACATATTTCTTTTATATTTCTCTACAATATTATTTATGTGAATTTTTTAAGTATGTTTTGTTCTAATAAACAGTTACTCCATCTTTTATTAGTTTTTTTTTCCTTCAAAAAATAGTTTTTTTTTTTTTTTTTTTTCATTTTCTTGTTAAATATTATGTTATGTACCTGGCCATGATAAAGGCTTTTTCTTAATTGTCATATTCAATTAATTATCTCAACTATGCTATACGATCTAGACATACATTTTGACTTAACTATACAATTTCATACATCTAATTATTTATTAGAAAAACATATTTATTATGTTTGTCATTAAAATATTATTTTCTTTAATATCGTTTACTTGCATTCTTTTCACATTCAATTTATTCATATAAACTTCTAAGTCATTTTCTCTTTAAATTGCCCCCATTGTTCCTTTCTTTCACCCATCTTAAATTTTTTCTAATATAAAGTTCCTCTTTTTTTTTTTTTAATAAATGTTTAATCTATTGTATTGTATTGTATTGTTATGTGCACGTTCAAATTTAAATTTTATATATTTTTATTTTTCATTTTTAATGAGTTTATTCATTTGGAGTCTTTTGGACTATTATTGTGGGAGGCTAATGTTTAACTAATAAGATTGGATATGAGTGAACATGTTTGTATAATGTTTGAATATTATAATTCGTATTTTTAAACTATGAGAGCGTTAACAATATCCTAATAGTTTTTTAACTGAAAAAATAAAAACAAAGTCGAAAAATAATATTAGTGAATAAACTGGAAAAAAATAATAGCACGATAATCAAAAATTTAACATATGAATTGAGTTTACAAAATTCTTTCCACGTACATACAAAATTCTTCCCACGTACATAACACACGTGACTAACAACTAGTATTAGTAAAATGGCAATAATTATCATATTAGTTTTCCCTTTTTGTGGTCAAATAGCTCTAACACGCTTATTTTGCGACTCCGCGTTGCCTTAGATGCCGTGGGAAAGGAAAGGCGCTTTCATAAAATGAAGCTTGAACGGGGCTTTGATCAATTTATTTCTCTTAAAGCTTTGAGAGATGCGGCTAACGGGTTTCTAGTGGATGACACTTGCGTTTTCGGAGCAGAGGTGTTTGTTTGCAAAGAAAGAACCACAGATAAAGGAGAGTGTCTTCAGATGATAAAGGATCCTATCATGTACAAGCACACTTTCAAGGTTGAAAACTATTCCAATTTAGCCGTAGAATGCAGCGAATCGGAAGAATTCAATGCAGCAGATCAGAAATGGTATTCCCATGCTTTTAATTTTGTTTTCAATCAAATGTCATCATGATAAAAGTTGACTTTCTTGATCTTTTCATGATCTGGTTTGTGTCATGCCTGCAGGAAGATAAAACTGTATCCTAATGGAAAAGGAGCTGGTTCGGGCACTCATCTCTCTCTTTGTTTGACTTTGGTTGTTCCGAAAACCCTTCCTTCAAACTGCAAAATATACGCCGAGTACACCTTGCGCGTCCTTAATCAGATTAGTTCCAACCATTGGTTTGGTAAAGGTAAAAAAAGAGTTGCGAGCAGCAATCTTTGGTTCAAGTCTAAGCTTAGTTTCCGAATGAGCTGGTTAGTCATGGCTTCACTGTTTGTCTTGCAGCTAGTGAATGGTTCAGTGCCTCGAGTGACGAACATGGTTGGTCGAGATTTATGACGCTAGCCTCCTTCAGGAACCCGAACTCGGGTTACTTGGTCAAGGACGCTTCCACTATAGAAGCAGAGGTTGCCATCCATGGAATTGTCGATGTGCTGTAATGTTTTCAAGTTCGTAACTCTAATGTCTTAAAAAACGGAACATAAATAAAACCTCAGAAACTCCCATTTCTCACTATTGAATGTACTTCCTATCCTCTAGTTGTACACTTTCAACTGGTTTCGATCAAACAAAAGAAGAAAAACAAGCAACTTTACCAAACAGAGGAAAGAAATTTTATTCATTTTGTGAGGTCATTTATTGAACCGTCAACAACAATGCTCGTATGTTCCAATCTTTAATACTTAAGAGACAGGAAACATAGAACGTCCGTTAAGGGAATGTGAATTTTAGAGAAAGCAAATGAAAATAATATCCTTTGAACATGAGAGAGTGCCGAGCTTTGCAGTCGCAGGCACGTTTATGAGGAGAGCAGTTGAAAAGTTAAAATTACAATGTACAACTACTTACAAAGACGGACAAAGAGGAAGAAACCAGGGGCTATCCAAAGGTCTTCTCACTGCTGTAACACATGTAAAGAAATCCGTCGTCATCCTTGTAGGTTTCGTAGACGTAATCCATACAGCTGGCTGTAGACGAAGGTCATATAAAGTGAAATACTTTAGCATGTTCCTAAAATGGTGTACCATATTGAAATCTCTAATATTCTTGAAGTAGTAGTGGATCAGGGCTCTGGACTTCACCTGTTTGAGGTAACGTGTTCTTCACAAACACGAAGAGAGCCTTTCCGGGACTCAAATGCAACCTGCTGCTTAGCATATGGATGAATTGTGCGATAGACATGTCTCTAGGAACAAGGTATCTTAGGGAAGAAAAGGAAAACCAACAGGAAAGGAAAAAAGTTAGATTGAGATTACTATTAGTGATGGGAAGAAAATAAAATGACTTTTTTTTTTTTTTTTTTTGGGTTGGAAAAGCTTTTTATTGCAAAGAATAGCAAGAAATAGTACAATGCCAATTCTGCGAAGGCACTGAGAGGCCAGTACAACTATCTACAATTAAAGACAATTTCACCAGTTAATTATATATGTATATTTCTTTTCTTTTCTTTTCTTTTCTTTCAAAACAAGAAGAAATAGCCCAAGTCATTAAAAATATCTCCACTTTCAAATGGATGATAAAAAGGGGTGGGATCCAAGGGTGGGTCCCTTTACCCTCTCACATTTCTCTTATTATTAATTTTTTTTTTTCCTCTCCTACCGAACAGCCTACTAATTTCTGTTAAAAAATTTCTTCACCATTTTCTTTCCTTGCACTTTTCACTTCAACCAAAATGTAGTGTAAGAAAGAACCAAGGGAAGTTGAAAAAAATGAAAACAAAGACCATACTTCTTTTTGTCCATTTCAGGAAGGTCTGTCCTTGTGTATCTTTCAATGATCACCTGCAAAAAGACATATAAATAAATGCAATGTAAATTCCAATAATACTCTTCAAACAAAAATAATAATAACAATAACAACAACAACAATTAGGTTAGTAAAATAAAACGACGACAATAATAATAATAATAATAATAATAATACATAAATAAATGAATAGCAAAATACAAATAAACTTCTATGAATGTAAATGTCCCCTGTACAATTAGATTGTTAAGCTATGGGAAACAGAACATTTTTTTTTTTTTTTTGGTCTTGTTTCGGGTCTCTTTTCTTTTCAATCTCACCATACCACGAGTTTCTCTGTTCTTATCCTCAAAAAAAAAAAAAAAAAAAAAAAACCCCTACCTTCTTGGACTCTTTTTGTCTATTAAGCCTAGATTTTCTCAATGTAAGCGTTCTTTCTTCTCCAATCTCCCTGCGACTAAAAACCAAAATACCAAATACCAAGGGAAAAAAAAAAGAAATTATTTCCCATATTTAGATTTTATATATATATATATATATATATATATAAGTTGAATCACAAGGCCATTTATAATAGCAATAATAGAGAAAATGATTAAAGATCTAAATTTTAGACAATTTCTTGATTCGACATTCAGACAAAAAAAAAAAAAAAACCAAAGAACAAGGATGAAAAAAGGGGGATTAAAATGGGTATCATGTTGCAATACTAGACCTAAAGAGAAAACATTGCAAGGATAACCTCATTCATTAATGAATATTTTGTTTTCTCCAAAATACTCTTTACAAGTAAAAATAAAAATAAAGGAAAATAAAATAAAAGGACTATCTTCTCCTAAAAAAAAAAATGAAGTAACCCACTCTCATTGTCAAAGAAAAGAAAACTTCATCTCCATCACCATCATTTTTCATCTACATCATTCCCCTCAAAATGACCATCCTTGTATTCGGATTAACATCTTGCAACTTTTTCACATTCCGGGCATCGATTTCCAGCCACAAGTAGAGGAGAGGAAGTACTAAAAGTCTGTAAAATCTCTAAAATTTTGGTAAGTTCATCTCAAACCCTCTAATTTTTTATTTAAATCGTTTTCGAAGTTGTTCAAAGGTTGGGCATTTATAGTTAGGGAGTTTAATATAGAAAAACAACAATTATTTAACCTATTTTGCACTAATTTTCGGCTTGTAAAATATGTAACTTTGCAAAATCCCGTCATATGAACTGTACAGTGATCAGACCGGACCTACTTGACCCGCAGGACCAACCTAACCGGTTTAGTGGTTTTGGGGACGGTCTGGTAGTTTTGAACTAGTTTTCAATTTTTTATTATTTTTTTAAATTCTTTCATAATAATTTTTTTTGTTTTTCTTATTTTTATTTTAAAGAAAAATGAGTCAGATTATCATTTATTTTCAATATAATGGAGAATGGAAAGAGAAAGATGGCGGATCATATGAATGGTGCAGAATAAGGAAATCAAGAGCATAGTACTATTAGATGATCCGATAAGGTGAAATATTCTAAAGTTGTTGATTGCATATTTAAAAAGGCTTCATGTGGACAAAAAAAAGTACGAAATTAAAAATAAGCTACATTCCCTTGTGTACAATATCGTCAGGTCCTAAAATCATTTTGGATGATTTTGATGTTAAGTGTTATCTTTTAGACTTTTGTAAAACAACACAACGTAAAAGTATGCTACACGTTAAGCTCATGAAAAAGGTTGAAAGTAGTGATAACAATGATAAAGTATCACTTCAAGTTGAAGGAGATGGAGGATACAATATGGAAAATGATGGAAATATTCGAGATGAGTACTTCGATATTAACATGGAGGCACCAAGGGTCTATGATGCTACTTCTACACCTGGCCGTGAAGATGATGTTTTAGACGTGCCTACCTTGGAGGAATGCCCTAATCAAGAGACAACAATATCTGCCCTAACTCCAAACGACAATGTTCATGCATAGAAGTAGACCCAGTCATGGATCATTGTGAACCATTAGCAATAGATGAAAGTTTTGTGTCTTTTGGTTTTGATGATGGTATGGATATTGTAGTTGGTCAGAAATTTGAAAGCAAGAATGAGGTGAAGAACTTGATATTCGATGCTTCGTTGAAAGCTTGTTTTGATTATAAAATAGTCAAGTCAACTACAAAGTTGTTTTGTGGTGAAATGTACAGTCCTAGATTGCAAGTGGGCACTACGAGCTGTGAGGATCACAAACTCATATCGTTTCTCTCTCTAAACATATACAAGAATCATACTTGTTTTGCTAGTTTGATGGATAAGATATGTTAAAAAAGGAGTTTCTAGGCCAGCTTGAGACACCTACCCCGAAGAGAGTGATAGACATGATGAAAAATTGTGTCGTGTCAATATCATACTTCAAAGCTTGGAGGGGGAAACGAAAAACAACAAGTGATGTTAGGGGTGCACCAGAGGTCAGTTTCGAGATTCTGCCTAGCTATTTGTACATGTTAAAGTTAATGAACCACGACACGGTCACACACTTGGTAGTAGACAAAGATCAAAGGTTCAAGTACCTTTTCATTGCATTGGGCGTGTGCATCGAGGGATTTAATGCAATGAGAAAGGTAATTGCGGTTGATGGAACCTTTTTGAAGACGAAATACAAGGGAACAATGATCATCACCACCACCCAAGATGGCAACTACCATCAATATCCTCTTGCTTGGGGAGTGGTTGACTCAGAGAATGACAACTCATGGAAATGGTTTATGACGAAACTTGAGGAGCTCATACCCGATGACAAAGAGCTGGTCATAATTTCTGATAGGCACCAAAGCATCCGCAATGCAGTTGAAAAGGTATATGAAAAGTTTCACTATAGATTTTGTGCATGGCATTTCTCTCAAAATATCAAATCATGTGTTCACCAAGGATCTCGTGTTAGAGCCGGAAAGGGTACAGGCAAGGTCAAGGTTAAAGATACCATCGCAAGCAAGTTCATGAAAGTCGCTGCGGCATACTCTGAGCACGAGTTCAACTGACTCTATGATGACCTAAAGAATAGATATCCTGCCACCGCAGAATATGTTGATGATCATGTAGATGTCAGAAAACGAGCTAGGTGCCACTTCACAAGATCACGTTACAACATCTTGACTACCGACGGTGTTGGGAGTATTAACAGTGTGTTAAAAAAGACAAGAACATATCTTTTGTTGCCCTTAATTGATTCAATTGTAGAGAAAATCTCTGAATGGTTCAACAATAACCGTAAGGAGTCGAGTCTTGGATCTTCCTCCCAATGCTTAACTCCAATGGTGGAGAAACATTGCATACAAGATACAAAGAGTCCACAATCTTGACTGCGAAAGAACTAAACAGTACTACACTTGAGTGTTATGTTACATGATCGGATGACAGTTTCTTGGTTGATCTAGGAAGGGGAACCTGCACATGTAAAGTATTTGATATTGACAAAATTCCTTGTGTCCATGCCCTTGCAGCATTCCCAGGAGGTAAGGATAAAATGTATGATTTATGTTCAAAATACAATCTAAAGGAGGTATGGGCATTGGCTTATGTCCAAGCCATTTATCCCGTCCCGAGCTCATCAGAGTGGATTATCCCAGATGATATAAAGACTGAAAAGGTATTGCTCCTGATTTCACAAAAAAACGTGGGAGGCTTCAACAAACCAAATTTCCTTCTATTGGAGAACATCGGAAAGGCAAAAACAAGTGATCATGTCAAGCAACTTTTCATGAGAGCTCATAATTGACAACCCCCATTTGAATATATTTGATCAAAGCAGATTTTCATAAAATATGATCATGTTTTTATTTTTAACTTTTACTAAAGATTTTGGATTAGATCTCTTGTATTAGTAGTTGAATTATGTTTGTAGTGATGAACTGTGTTTTGGATATTATAGTGGCTAAAATCATTTTGATTGTTTTTTGCAGGGTTCTTAGTATTGGTGTTTGATTAAAATAAGTCAATATGTTATCGATTTTTTATTTGAATAAATTTTACTTTCATAGATTTATATTTAAAGGATGCAAAAGTACTTTGGTGTCATGACCGAAAAAACCAATAACCCTTCAATGTAAATAAATACCGGACCCACCTGACCACTCAGGTCGGTCTGGCAGGTTCAAAAAATCAGTTATGAAAGCATTATATCACTCTGGTGTCATGACCAGCAAAACCGACAACTGGTCCGGATAAAAAAATATTACTTGGTCTGGGTGACTGGGAAAAATAGTAAAAAATACAAAAACACTTTGGTATCATGACCTAAAAGACCGACAAACATTCCATAAAAAACAGGCCTACCGGACCCACCTAACCATTTAGCCGATATGGCCTGTTTGGAAAGTATGATATCACTTGGGTGTCATGACGGCAAAACCGACAACTGATCGGGAAAAAAAATTATCTGGTCTGGGTGACTAGAAAACTATGATAAAGAATGCAAAAACCCTTTGGTGTCATGACCCGAAAGACCGACAAACATTTTATAAAAATAAATACCGGACCCACCTGACCGCTCAGCTGGTATGGCTTGTTTGGAAAGCATGATATCACTAGGGTGTCATGACTGGTAAAACCAATGACTGGTCCGGAAAAAATATTACCTGATCTGGGTGACTGGGAAAACTATGATAAAGAATGCAAAAACACTTTGGTGTCATGACCTGAAAGACCGACAAACATTCCATAAAAATAAATACCGGACCCACCTACCGCTTAGCTGGTATGGCCTGTTTGGACATCATGATATCACTTGAGTGTCCTGATCGGAAAAACTGACAACTAGTCCGAAAAAAAAAATTACCTGGTCTGGATGACTAGGAAAACTATGATAAAAAATATATAAATACTTTGGTGTCATGACCTGAAAGACTGACAAACCTTCTATATAAATAAATACTAGACCTAACTGACTGCTCAGGTCGGTATGACCTGTTTGAATAATCGTAATATCACTTGGGTGTCATGACTGGTAAAACCGACAACTGATATGGATAAAAACAAATATTACCTGGTCTAGGTGATTGGGAAAACTGATAAAGAATGTAAAAATACTTTAGTGTCATAACCTGAAAGACCGACAAACATTCCATAAAAATAAATACCGAACACACCTGACCGCTCAGCCGGTATAGCCTTTTTGGAAAGCATGATATCACTTGAGTGTCATGACTAGCAAAACCGACAACTGGTCTGGATAAACCGGGTCTGTGTGACTGGGAAAACTGATAAAGAATGCAAATACACTTTGGTTTCATGACCTGAAAGATTGACAAACATTCCATAAAAATAAATATCGGACCTACTTGACTGTTCAGCCGGTATGGCTTGTTTGGAAAGCATAATATCACTTAGGTGTCATGACTGGCAAAACGGACAACTGGTTAGAAAAAAAATATTACTTGGTCTAGGTGACTAAGAAAACTAATAAAGAATGCAAAAATATTTTGGTGTCATGACCTGAAAAACCGACAAATCTTCCACATAAATAAATAACACTTTGGTGCCAATCATGTCGGTCTTCTTAGTTTACTCAATATTTTAGACTGATCCGTTCGGTTCTATGGTCTACTAAAGACGATTATCTCAGTCTGATTGAATTATTCATCATCCGTATACTCCGTTTAATGAAAAATTAAGTCATTTTTCTAGGTCAAATTTTTTCTTAGTTAACCAGTGTGTTTTTAAAATGGTTAATTATTCTTATTGAATGGTTATGTAATAGTAAATCATTGATTGACTTACGGCCAGTTATTGATTACTCATAATATAGATCACTAATTTGAAAGTCAATCATTGATTGATCATTAGTCAATCATTGATTGATCATTAGTCAATCATTAATAAAACAAAACAAACGATCATTTTTCCTAAATAAAAACAAACGACCATTTAAAAAGATTTTTAATAAATGGCTGAAATTCTAAAAATTTAGTCAAAATGTCATTTGTTTTCTAAAATGGTTAATCAATTATCTGAAATGGTCAATAAGTAAAATTGACTTACTGTCAATTACTGATTAATATAACGTAACGGCAAGCGGTCTTATTGGTCATGTCGGTCATGACACCGAAGTACTATGACTGATTAATGTCGGTCATGAATATTTTTACCCAGACCAGGTTGATCTTGTCTGTTTTTCCAATCATCACGCCTAAATAGTATGATGTTTTTTTATCTAGTTTTCTTGACTGGCAGGACTGGCCTAACAACCTATGTGGGTTAGAAATATTTTTACCCAGACTAGGGTGATCTTGTCTGTTTTTTCAGTTATCACGCCGAAATAGTATGATGCTTTTTATCTAATTTTATTGACCGACAGGACTAGATTAACTGATCAATGCCGGTCAGGAATATTTTTACCTGAATCGGGTTGAACTTGTCTGTTTTTTCGATCATCACACGGAAGTAGTATGATGTTTTTTATCTTGTTTTCCTGACCGGCAAAACTGGCCTGACTTATTAATGTCGGTCAAGAATATTTTTACCCGGACCGGAGTGATCTTGTCTGTTTTTTCAGTCAACATACCGAAGTAGTATGATACTTTTTTTTTTCTGGTTTTCCTGACCGGCAGGACTGGCTTGACCGCCTATGCCGGTCAGGAATATTTTTACCCAGACCGGGGTGATCTTGTCTGTTTTTTCGGTCATCACACGGAAGTACTATTATCATTTTAATCTGTTTTTCCAGGTCGGCATGACTGGCCTGACCGCTTATGCCGGTCAGGAATAGTTTTCCCTAAACCAACGAGCGACCTTGTTGGTCTTACCACGGAAGTACTATGATCATTTTAATCTGTTTTTCTGGACCGACATGACTGGCCTGACCGCCTATGCCGGTCAGGTATATTTTTACTCGAATCGACGAGCGATCTTGTTGATATTACCACAAAGTACTCTGATCATTTTAATGACAATTGTTTTTCTGGACCGGCATGACTAGCCTGACCTCTTATGCCGGTTGGGAATATTTTTCCCCAGACTAGCCTGACCGCCTATTTGGTCACCATAATAACTTATTTTAATAAAACATCATAACTTAAGCCCTGTAAAAAAAAATGTAAAAACAAATTTGGATGCCATAAATGCAAGATGTGTCTCAAAGAATTGGTTCAAAAGTAAAATCAAATACATATATAAAGTGTTTAAGGAACCCAATCATTATGGTAAATATTGATTGCTATCTTCTCTTTATCAAATTTGATCATCTCATCATTTATTAACTCAAAATTGTGCCCTTGCATATCGAACTCGATATATTTGTTGGCATATATGGCACAATCTCCCCTGTGTTAAACAAAATGTTTGTTAGTGTTTGTAATTATAAATAACAAATAAAAAATTTAAGCATTTAAACATTTGAAGTACACTTACGATTTCTCGTTCTGCGGATGGCTGAGTAGGCGCATATAGGGCCATGGTGAAGGATCAAGGTGGTCAAAATATCCAGATTTTTGAAGTATTAAGGGAATCACCTTTTGCATGGGATCCATAAATCTATCAAGCTTTACTTTTTCGTAACACTTCCATTTGCAATCAAAAACCACCAGCTCTGCAGTTATCAAATCAACCTTCACCAAAACCCACCAGTTCTGCAGTTGTCAAATTTTAGAATGCATAAATATAATTAATAACTTACCTTTGGTATTGTGACTGGCATCGATTGAGGTGACGTGTTGCCATTCGGTTGGGGAGTGGTCCTACTTATTCCTTCAGAGTCATTTTCTGAGTCCATCTCTGATGGTTCTAAATAACGACGCCGTTGGGTAAGACAAGGAGAGTATTTTGTTGAGCTCCAGCTTCATGCCATAGCTAGAAATGAAAATGATAAAACAAATTTTACACAAAGGTTCCTGATGGAAAATTTTAATGTAGAACTTTCTTCCTATAAAGAAAATATTTGGAAAACTATATTGATTTTCTAGTGTGTTTTATCCTTGACGGATCTCTTTGCTTATTTTATTTCAACTTTATAGAAAAGAAATAAGAAATAAAGTTGAAATAACCAATTTCAGAAAATAAGAAATAAGGTTTTTTTTTCAACTTCAGAGATTCCATTACAAACAAATCCGCAGGTCAATTTCCCTACCTTGGTTATGAATACCATCTCAAACTTTCTAAGCTATGTCCAACATCAATTCTTGAAACACTTGGGGTGAGTTTGGTTTTATGGAATGGCGGTTTGAACGGAATGAAAATTCCTAACATCTAGTTATTCTTATGTTCTGGTAGGACAACATACTTAAGAATAGCTATTCCTATAGAACTGCTATTCCACCAAATGGTTCAATAGTCATTACTAAAGTGAGCCAAATGAATAATCGTTCAAATTAAAAACTTGGCATTAGTTGAAATTCTTTCAACCTAAATCATCCCTCACAATGTTCTAATACTCGTTTAAATACCCTTTCACTCTAAATTATCCTCCACAATGTTCTAATATCATGAAAGAAACAAAGAGACGCTTAAAAATGGTGAGACTTGAGGAGTCGAGGCTCTTTACCTAGCAAAGTGGACTCTGACATGCCTGCTCCTAATATCCAACATGCCAGGCAACAAACACTTCCCAAGTTTGACAAATTTGTGAATGTATTTGCATAAGCATTATAACTATTTAAATTAAAATATATAGATTGCAGAATAGTAAGAACTTATTAAAGTATACATGCCAGCTACTAAACTGATCTTCTAGTAGTTAC
Organism: Ficus erecta; assembly: GCA_008635985.1. Taxonomy (NCBI): domain Eukaryota; kingdom Viridiplantae; phylum Streptophyta; class Magnoliopsida; order Rosales; family Moraceae; genus Ficus; species Ficus erecta. The sequence continues at coordinate 73,458 of BKCH01000141.1, read as the reverse complement.
AGAAGATGAATTTACTTCCTAAGATGAATTTAGAGTGAGTGAGTGAGATGAGTGGGTGTTGGGTGGATGGGTCCCCTTTGTCGGCTGGATGAGAGGGAGATAAGAAGAGAATGAGTTCGTCTTAGCAGGGCAATTGGGGCTTTTGGGCGAGGGAGGGAGGGATCTTCCGTGAGAGATAGATAAGGGATGATAGAGATTTTGACTGCCTTTTGTTTTAGTAGTATGATTATTGTGTGTGTGTGTCTGTTTTTTTTAAACTGAAGATAACCTGAAGGGGTTTTTAGTCTTTTTATTTAAAAATTAAATTATAAAAAATAAAAAATAAAATGCAATCAAAAGGTTATATATGCTATAGTGGTTCAATTTTGGGTGATTTATGCAAAAGATCCGAGTACATAGTAGAGAGAGTAGAAAAGATGGAAGCTCTGAATTCAGCCCTGAGCTCCGCCCATATCTCCCACGACGACAAACAACCACCAAACAACGTCGTTCCAGTGACTTCCTTCAGCGAGGCCGTCAACGATGTCACCCTCCACTTCCAGATCATTCGTCTTCCTCAGCAGGTCCACTACTACACCACTTCATCCAAGTCTTTTTTTTTTTCCCCTTCTTTTTTCTATTTACTTTTTTTATTTTTATTTTGTAGGGTTTCTCCTTTTCATTTACTTCAAAACCAGAAGGCAAACAAAACTAGAAATTATTTATTTATTTACTCTTTCTAAAGATATATGCTTGGATTGGTTGCAACTCTGCGAAATTTGGGCATTTGTACGCAGCAGCACCTACTCAACCCGTCAGTATATATATATATATATTTTTTTTTTTTATGTTTTAATTCTTGTTTTAAAAATTTTGGTGCATTGGAAATTTTCGAAATAATATGCAGAAGCATAATGGAGTGAGTGTGAGTTGTGTGTTTGGTGGGGCATCCGATAATACAGCTTCAGGCATTGCTCGACGATTAGGTATTTTAATATTTTTTTTTTTTTTGAGGTATTTTAATCTATATATAAGTATATACATAGGAAATGTCTCAAGTGCCGATGGGTCCGACAGTTGTAACATTCTATTTTGCTTCTTGTAACTGCTTGTTGATCTACATGTTACCTTTTGTTTTGAATTTTGTAACATGGACTATCTAGAACTATTAGCCTAAGTGATATAATGAGTATCAATGAAAAATATTATATTTGAATCAACTAGTTGTTATAAAAAATAAAAAATAAAAATAAAAAAGCTACAAGAGCCATTTTGTAAGGGTGCGAATAAGAGATCATACTTATATAAATGTAAAAACTTGGGAAAAAAGGAATTCTGAATTAAAGAATTCTTGTATGTCAATATTGTACATTACACGGTTCCTCTTATAGAGGACTCAAAGAAAGAAAATAAGGAAACTATCTCTACAATAGCTGTCTAATACCTAGCTTTCCTATTTTACATCATTGACTAGAAGACATTATTTACAGCTAATCAAATCTCCTCATATTCGGCTGTATCACAACCAAATCTCCTATTTTTCTACAAAATGCATATATGTATGTATGTGTGTGTGTGTGTATATTGATCTGAAATTGACAAAGACCTTACACAATTACTTTGAATGCTTTAATGGCAGTGTTAAAGAGCGGCCTCCATGTAATTCTGGCTTCCAATATTCCCAAGAACTCTCCTTTGCTTGAGGTTCAGTTTCTATTTTTATTATATTCATTGAGGTTCAATTGCATATCTTGAGAATTGGGGTTGTTTCCTTGTAGGTTTCATTTGAGTTGGTTTTAATGGTCTTCTAAATATGTTCTGTTTCATTTTTTTTTTTCCTCAATTCTTTTATATGTTTTATTTAGTTATTATTTGGTAAATAACTTTAGAAAGAAAAAAAAAAAAAAAAAAAAACCCTTTTCTGACCTATGGTAGTTGGTTGAATGAGTTTATTTTAAATTTTTATTGGAATTATAAAATATAAAAAGTTCAAGGATTGGTTTGTACAAACAAAATATTCAGGAATTGAAATGGTAGGAGCGGTATTATTATTATTGACTGTTGTTTTTTTTTTTTCCTTGAGAAAATTACCCAAATAACCACCTTTTTTTCATCTATTGACCAACGTGACACAAATTCTCCTATGTTGACCAACATGACCCAAGTTGTAGTTTACTTTAGTTTAGTTTTGTGTCATATTGGTGTAATGTTGGTTTTTTTTTTGTGTCATGTTGATCTAATGGTCTTGAAATTTGTGTCATTCAGGTACTTTCCCCTTTATTTTTTGACTTTGGTTTGTTTTTATGGATTTTTAGGCAGAGGCTGAGAAGATATTGGTGCAGAAGCTAATCAGTCTCGGATATACAAGGCCAAGAACAGAGGCCTCATCATCATCATAGCAGCTATTTGATGAGTAAACATGCTTTAATTATATCGATTTTGAAAGTGGGTGGACTGTTCTGAAGCACTTCTTCACCCATGTTCTTGAACTGTTACAGTTCAAAAGCTTATTGATTTTGAATCCAAACTTTGGTTTCTTTTCAAACGATATTAATTAGTGACGGTTCAATTGTTTTATCCTAACTTGTCGATCTGGCTCGAGGGTTGTGTTTGTAAAGAAAACTGCTCTCTTCAGTTGTGTGGAAGGTTTAGATTGATGTTTGTTACTAGGATCTTTTAGGGTCACTTCATATTCATATTGCAACAACTGAATTTTTTATGTATTTGTTTTTAATTTTATAGAAAGAAGGCTTCCTCCTTTTATGATGAGTTCTTCCTCTTGCCGTGTTCTTCCCAAGAATTCAGGAATTTATCTGATCATGTTTTTTTTCACTGTACATTGTTGGCTTCGAAATTGTGGATTGCAAACAGAGTGCGGGTAGTTTTGAAAGAATCCATAATTTTTCTCGTTAAATTTTCTTTTATGAGCTGCAACACCATAAACAGAAGGATTATTCAGAACATTGCTGTCTTGGCTTTTGGTTGGATGTTATGTTTTGGAAGGAATATCCAAAGTTTTGACGATTAGTATTAGGAAAAGGAGTTGCTTTGAAATAGGATCAAATTCTTGTCTTCTTTGTCGCTTCAATTCTAGTTTCAGCAGGAAAAAAAAAAAAAAAACAAACCGGGAAGTTTAGGGCGTTTTCGTTTGTTTCATTTTGTCAGATATGTATGCTTGGTTGGCAAGTTTTTCTTTCCATCTCTTGGATGTGGATTCCTCTCTTCCATATTTTCATGTTTGTTCTATCTCTTTGTTACTAAATTTTTCTAAATTGTTTTTAGGAGGATATGAAATTTTTTTTGGGTAGTTCTTTAATCTTTAGTACGAGAAAGAATTTGTCCTCCTTTGGAACAAAATGCTAAGACACAAAGCATATTCTTTTAACCTTTTTGTGCACATGAATATGAATAAATGTAACATGGACAAAACTATATTATTCATAAACACTCTCATGAAGAGAATTGATACTTGTTCCCTGGAAAAATGCAATCCTCTTGAAGCAAAGGATTAAATTTTCCCCTTAAAAATCAGGGAAAACCTGGTGGTGGATTGTTCCAACCTCATACTAAGCATTTGTCACTGTTGGTGAATTTTATTCCCATGGCCGGTCTTGTTGTCGACGATTCAAACGGTACGTTGTATATGTTTGAGTTTGATACATTATGCAATCAAAACAAGTTGTTTCTAATCAAATTTTCTCAATTACATTAAATGTTAATGTCCTTGTTCCCTTACAGGCGTTTTGAGATCAATCTCTGATGTATCGCCGATTCATTATACTGTCGAAATACAGTCCTTTTCGTTGCTAACGAAGAATTCAATAGGGAGATATGAGTCGGGGCAATTTGAAGCTGGAGGCTACAAATGGTGCATTTTCTTGCGAGTACAATTGTCGTCTTATTTCCTCTATTTTCGGTTCCTGTCATGTCTTACATGTCTCATGTTATCCTCTCAGGAATTTGGTTATCTATCCAAATGGAAACAAGAGCAGGAATGCGAAAGAACACCTCTCTCTCTACCTGGCGATGGCCGGAGCAAATTCCCTACGGACTGGTTGGCAAGTTGATGCTGTTTTCAGGTTGTTTTTGCTCGATCAGAACAATGACAACTACATGGTTCTTCAGGGTAACTCATCCTCAAAATTAAATCTATCTATTACATATATAGAAAGGGGAGTTATTTTAGTGTAGCTCCTCTCCCATGTGCACTGTTCAAACTTTCGTCCATCTATTTTGGCGTTTTGTGGTTTGCTTTTCTTTTTCTTTTTCTTTTTCTTCTTCACTGGGCTTACTCTTTTCCTTCGGAAATTGGAAAGTTTTGGCCCAGTTCCCTGTGTTGTCTTTTTTCAATTTATGTGTTTCTCTTTTTCTTTTTTTCTCTTCTTTCTTTTGTTTTTGTTTTGTTTTTGTTTTTTGTTTTTTGTTTTTTGTTTCTTGGTTAAACTCTTTTATCTAAATTTTTTAAAAGCTTTTTCAGATAATTTTTTATTTCAACTTGTCGAGTAAAATAATTTTTCTCTAATGTATCTTTACTTACATATTTCATTTTATCCATGTGAATATTTTGAATATCTTTTGTTTTAATAGTTTTCTTGAAATAAATTTTATCAAATATATTTATACTTAAAAATTATTTTTCTTTTACTTCAAAATATATATATATATATATATATATTTCTTTCCATAAATCTCTAATTTGGTTTCTATTTGCCTTGGCTCGTTCATAATTTTTTTCCTTAAAAGTAATGCACGTCTTTAATCCGCACATCTTAATTTTTCTCTAATATGTCTTTACTTACATATTTCTTTTATATTTCTCTACAATATTATTTATGTGGATTTTTAAAGTATGTTTTGTTCTAATAAACAGTTACTCCATCTACCTTTTATTAGTTTTTTTTTTCTAATAAAAATAGTTTTTTTTTTTCATTTTCTTGTTAAATATTATGTTATGTACCTGGCCATGATAAAGGCTTTTTCTTAATTGTCATATTCAATTAATTATCCCAACTATGCTATACGATCTAGACATACATTTTGACTTAACTATACATTTTCATACATCTAATTATTTATTAGAAAAACATATTAATTATGTTTGTCATTAAAATATTATTTTCTTTAATATCTTTTACTTGCATTCTTTTCACATTCAATTTATTCGTATAAACTTCTAAGTCATTTTCTCTTTAAATTGCCCCCATTGTTCCTTTCTTTCACCCATCTTAAATTTTTTCTAATATAAAGTTCCTCCTTTTTTTTTTTTAAATAAATGTTTTATCTATTGTATTGTATTGTTATGTGCACGTTCAAATTTAACTTTGATATATTTATTTTTCATTTTTAATGAGTTTATTCATTTGGAGTCTTTTGGACTATTATTGTGGGAGGCTAATGTTTAACTAATAAGATTAGATATGAGTAAACATGTTTGTGTAATGTTTGAATATTACATTTCGTATTTTTAAACTATGAGAGCATTAACAATATCCTAATAGTTTTTTAACCGAAAAAATAAAAACAAAGTAGAAAAAGAATATTAGTGAATAAACTGGAAAAAATAATAGCACGATAATCAAAATTTTAACAAATGAATTGAGTATACAAATTTCTTCCCACATACATAGCACGTGACTAACAACTAGTATTAGTAAAATGCCAATAATTATCATATTAGTTTTCCCTTTTTGTGGTCAAATAGCTTCTAACACGCTTATTTTGCGACTCCGCAATGCCTTAGATGCTGTGGGAAAGGAAAGGCGCTTTCATAAAATGAAGCTTGAACGGGGCTTTGATCAATTTATATCTCTTAAAGCTTTGAGAGATGCGGCTAACGGGTTTCTAGTGGATGACACTTGCGTTTTCGGAGCAGAGGTGTTTGTTTGCAAAGAAAGAACCACAGATAAAGGAGAGTGTCTTCAGATGATAAAGGATCCTATCATGTACAAGCACACTTTCAAGGTTGAAAACTATTCCAAGTTAGCCGTAGAATGCAGCGAATCGGAAGAATTCAATGCAGCAGATCAGAAATGGTATTCCCATGGTTTTAATTTTGTTTTCAATCAAATGTCATCATGATATAAGTTGACTTTCTTGATCTTTTCATGATCTGGTTTGTGTCATGCCTGCAGGAAGATAAAACTGTATCCTAATGGAAAAGGAGTTGGTTCGGGCACTCATCTCTCTCTTTGTTTGGCTTTGGTTGATCGGAAAACCCTTCCTTCAAACTGCAAAATATACGCCGAGTACACGTTGCGAATCCTTAATCAGATTAGTTCCAACCATATCTCTGGTAAAGGTAAAAAAAGAGTTGCGAGCAGCAATCTTTGGTTCAACTCTAAGCTTAGTCTCCGATTGAGCTGGTTAGTCATGGCTTCACTGTTTGTCTTGCAGCTAGTGAATGGTTCAGTGCCTCGAGTAACGAACATGGTTGGTCGAGATATATGACACTAGCCATCTTCAGGAACCCGAACTCGGGTTACTTGGTCAAGGACGCTTCCACTATAGAAGCAGAGGTTGCCGTCCATGGAATTGTCGATGTGCTGTAATGTTTTCAAGTTCGTAACTCTAATGTCTTAAAAAATGGAGCATAAATAAAACTTCAGAAACTCCCATTTCTTACTATTGAATGTACTTCCTATCCTCTAGTTGTACACTTTCAACTGGTTTCGATCAAACAAAAGAAGAAAAACAAGCAACTTTACCAAACAGAGGAAAGAAATTTTATTCATTTTGTGAGGTCATTTATTGAACCGTCAACAACAATGCTCGTATGTTCCAATCTTTAATACTTAAGAGACAGGAAACATAGAACGTCCGTTAAGGGAATGTGAACTTTAGAGAAAGCAAATGAAAATAATATCCTTTGAACATGAGAGAGTGCCGAGCTTTGCAGACGCAGGCACGTTTATGAGGAGAGCAGTTGAAAAGTTAAAATTACAATGTACAACTACTTACAAATACAGACAAAGAGGAAGAAACCAGGGGCTATCCAAAGGTCTTCTCACTGCTGTAACACATGTAAAGAAATCCGTCGTCATCCTTGTAGGTTTCGTAGACGTAATCCATACAGCTGGCTGTAGACGAAGGTCATATAAAGTGAAATACTTTAGCATGTTCCTAAAATGGTGTACCAAAGTGAAATCTCTAATATTCTTGAAGTAGTAGTGGATCAGGGCTCTGGACTTCACCTGTTTGAGGTAACGTGTTCTTCACAAACACGAAGAGAGCCTTTCCGGGACTCAAATGCAACCTGCTGCTTAGCATATGGATGAATTGTCCGACAGACATGTCTCTAGGAACAAGGTATCTTAGGGAAGAAAAGGAAAACCAACAGGAAAGGAAAAACGTTAGATTGAGATTACTGTTAGTGATGGGAAGAAAATAAAATGGCTTTTTTTTTTTTTTTTTTTTGGTTGGAAAAGCTTATTATTCCAAAGAATAGCAAGAAATAGTACAATGCCAGTTCTGAGAGGGCAATGAGAGGCCAATACAACTATCTACATTAAAGACAATTTCACCAATTAATTATATATATATATATATTTTTTCCTTTTCTTTTCTTTCAAAACAAAGAAGAAATTGCCCAAGTGATAACAGGTTTCACATTAAAAATATCTCCACTTTCAAATGGATAAAAAGGGGTGGGATCCAAGGGTGGGTCCCTTTACCCTCTCACATTTCTCTTATTATTATTTTTTTTTTTCCTCTCCTACCGAACAGCCTACTAATTTCTGTTAAAAAATTTCTTCACCATTTTCTTTCCTTGCACTTTTCACTTCAACCAAAATGTAGTGTAAGAAAGAACCAAGGGAAGTTGAAAAAAATGAAAACAAAGACCATACTTCTTTTTGTCCATTTCAGGAAGGTCTGTCCTTGTGTATCTTTCAATGATCACCTGCAAAAAGACGTATACATAAATGCAATGTATATTCCAATAATACTCTTCAAACAAAAATAATAATAATAAAACAATAACAACAACAACAATAATTAGATTAGTAAAATAAAACGACGACAGATAATAATAATAATAATAATAATAATAATACATAAATAAATGAATAGCAAAATACAAATAAACTTCTATGAATGTAAATGTCTCCTGTACAATTAGATTGTTAAGCTATGGGAAACAGAACAGATTTTTTTTTTTTTTTTTTTTGACTTGTTTCTGGACTCTTTTCTTTTCAATCTCACCATACCACGAGTTTCTCTCTTCTTATCCTCAAAAAAAAAAAAAAAAAAAAAAAAAAAAAAAAAAAAAAAAACCCCCTCTACCTTCTTGGACTCTTTTTGTCTATTAAGCCTAGATTTTCTCAATGTAAACGTTCTTTCTTCTCCAATCTCCCCGCGACTAAAAACCAAAATACCAAATACCAAGGGGAAAAAAAAAAAGAAATTCCTTTCCCATATTTAGATTATATATATATATATATATATATATATATATATAAGTTGAATCACAAGGCCATTTATAATAGCAATAATAGAGAAAATGATTAAAGATCTAAAATTTAGACAATTTCTTGATCCGACATTCTAGCCAAAAAAAAAAAAAAAAAAACAAAGAACAAGGATGAAAAAAGGGAAAGCGTACAGGAATTCTATCTGAGTATTTGGCAATGATGTTCCTTGATTCCGCAAGTCGATCTTCTGCAGTCGTAATCCAACGACACATTTCAAATCAATTTGACCAACAAAAAGGAAACGAAAAAGAAAAAAAAAATGAAGAAATGAAAGAAAAAAAAGACATAAAACAAACAAATTACCGAAGGAGTAGTCTTGTTTGAAGGATGTGATCTTGCCCATTTGGTTGAATTGCTGAACAGAAAAGAGAAATTGGAAAGAAAAGTGTTGAAATATTGTGTTGGTGTGAGGAAGAAGAATGTTTTGGTTCAGTTTTTGTTGGGAGAGAAAAAGGAAGGAGGTCAGGAGGAGAGGACAGGTAAGAAAGAAGTAACGTGGAAGATGTTAAAATAGACAACTCAACGGAAGTCGCAAAGGTCCGTTTCACAAACACAAAGACAAAAAAGTTCGAAGTCGTTTTCAGTTTCGTTCGCCTTTTGAGTTTTGAAGTTCTACGAAACCCATCATGGCTTTCCTAATTTTTTTTTATTTTTTTTATTCAAAAATACGCTGACTGTATAATTAATGAGTTTTTAATTGATAAAATCATTTAAAATTTAATTAAAAGCTTAAAAAAAAAAGGGTATGCTCAATGGGTTTGAAAGCCTCACTCCCCTCTTTCCCGTTGAGTTCCAACCTAACACTTCTTCGAAGAAAAGAAGCCAGCCATCTTCGTTTCTTCCTCCCAAGTTCCCCACCCACCCATAAATCCGTCAAGCACTTCGACACCAACGGCCGGTCACCCTCCATATTCTCCGTCTATCAATATTCAAAAAAGCTTGCTAAAACAACACGTAAGAGCTCGGGATGTCGGAGTCATGTCTTCCACCGTCGCCTCCTTCGATGTCGCCACCATCTTCATCGTCGCAGCTGGCCACGTCGCCGCCGCCGTCCCCAACTCTAGGGTTCGGTCACAATGTTAGACAAGTAATATATTTTTCAAATTTTCAGTCATTGATTTCCATTAAAATTTGTTTTATTAGTGAAATTGATTCAATATTTAGATAAAAAATTGTGATTTATTGTTAGGAATTTTTTATTATAGAGAATTTGATTGTGCAACATTGATTTCATTATCTTTTGATATTCAAAACAACCACTGAAAAAATTAACAACTATAAAAAAGTTCCGATGGTCGTTCCTTTGAAATAATGAATTTGTTTGTTAGTTTGTTTTTGTTTATTTGTTTATTTGTTTTTTGCCTCTTAATTTGATGGGATTGTGTTAGTTTAGGAGTTTGGGAAATGATATAGGTATGCTCAAAATAACCGGAAACATTAAGTGAAAAATTTTCAAACGTGTTTGTATGATGTCACGTGTGAAGTGTAGTTGTTTGTTGAAAAATAACATGTGCATACTTGGAACAACCAAAGAAAATAGGAACGACTGTGATTAGTTTACGAACGATCGGTTAGTTGTTCCGATATATAGTGATTTTGATTTGTTTTTTTTTTCTTTTTTGTTTTCTTTTTGTTTTTTTATTTTTTAGTTTATTATTATTATTATTATTATTATTTTACATTCAAACACACCAATTATTGTAAAATAAAAAAAAAATATCAAGATTATGATCATAATATTACAATATTTTTCATTACACCAATTACTATATGTTTCAAGAAAGCACTGAGAATATAGAAGATTCAAGAGAGGATGAAGGAGAAGAGGTAGATGCCGAGGTGATCAAATAATAAGCCACTTGGTTTATTTACAAGTATTATGCAATGGTTCCCTTTTTTCATATTATTTCTAAACGACATATATTTGTATGTTTTAGGAAACAAATCGGTGTATAGAAAATTCGAGTGATGAGGAGGTTGATAACGAAGACCATGACGTATCTAGGACGGTCCTCACATCAACGCTCCAAGAATTGCCTCCACTCATCCTTTCATAATACTTTAGTGCCAAAGTTACAGTCCAATCAAGAATGACAATCCTCGAAGATGTTCAAAATGGCTAAGTGAGGAAGATAAGACCGTCATTTGAAAGCCTCAACTAGGTCCTTTAATATACTTGCCCATAGGAGGGGAATTTTTCGGTGTGTTGGCTCATAATTTGTTTTTGAGAAAGACAGTATGTCAGAAGGACCATGAAGTGTGATTCTTAATTGAGGGAAAACCATTGAGGTTCTCTCTCAATGAATTCGTCTTGATTTTGGGTTTACACACAGGTGGTGGACCTTCTAAGGATGAAATCAAAGCTCAAGAAGAAAATAACGAGTTGAAAAACAAATATTGGCCAAGAAAGAAAAGTGTTTTATTAGGGGATGTTGCGAAAAAACTAAAAGAGTTGAGTGTTAAAAATGTTAGGACCAAAGATAGGGTAAAGTTAGCAATTATGTACATGCTAACAGGATTCTTGATGTCTTCTGAAACCAAAAAGGCGGTTAATCCTTCTTGGCTCCAATATGCCAACGATCTAAAATTCTTCACTCAATATCCTTGGGGGAATGTTTGTTACAATCAGACATTGAAGTACATAAAAACTGACTTGGAGCCAAAGTTTAGCAAAACATCATCATCATACAACTTCTATGGTTGCCCATGGATATTTCAAGTAAGCTTTTCGTTAATACTTTTCTTAGTTAAATATATTTTATAAATTGGTTTGTTGTATAACCATCATTTAATTTGTCATGCATATATAGGCTTTTGAGGCTATGCCGAAGTTATGTGAGATGACTAAGAAATTAACTTTGAATAAGAAGAACAAAAATGGGCCACGGTGGCTTCGTTGACAGAATGTTCAGAATCCTATTGGCACCTCATTTGATCCTTGCTTGGAGGCCATGAGATCTATTGAGGTATTAACCAACTTGTTACAAGTTAAATTTTATGGTTTTTGTTTAGATTTATTACTCCAGTTAATCATTATTTTTCCATTGTGTTTATTCAATTTACAGTCCGTTCTACTTTGGATCCTTCATCTAAGGAGAGGCAACGACAATATTATTTACAAATGGAAAGGCGTGAAGACTGCAGTGATGATATCATTGATGGCCTGATGAAGTTATTGGAGGGAGATGTCATCCTGTATAGTGCTGCTGATTCCGATAAGAGAAATGATGAACTTAGATCAAGTCACATCCCTCTTGATCCTGCTACAATCTTGAGGTATTTCCCTGGCAGTTCGACCCATGAGCAGATGCTTAGAGCCTCTACTCCTGTGGTCTAGCAAAGACAACACCTGATGCCTATAAGTCCCACCTTTCTTGATCCTACTACAGCCTTGAGGTCCTTCCCAGCCAGTCCGACCCATGAGCAGATTAGAGCCTCTACCCCTAGGGACTGGCAAATGCATGGCCCGACGCCTACATTCTCGACCCCCATTGGCCCCTAAACGTATGGAGCGATATCCACAGCCTCGACTCCCATTTAGAGTCATTGATGTATTATATTAACCATCGTAAAGGTGAGCACCAAGCCTATATGAAATCAATGTTGGCCAATCACGAGGCGGCGATAAGATGGAGGCAAATAATTATGCAATTATGCAGAAAATAGAGTCAGTTATGGCCATGAATAAGGAGGCATGTAGTGGCGGGGTGGATGTTGAGTTTGAGCAGCAGTTATCACGAGATGTAGAAACCAGATACAATGGGGGTTTTAATTTCAAATGCCAAAAACATCCCCCACAAGACGAACGAATAAGACATGGTGGTGAATATCGACATGATGGGGTAGTTGGTATGGAAGCCGATGACAATATTGAATATGTGAAAAACCACGAGGGCTGACCGGAGAGGCAGAGGAAAATAGCGCCAGCCTTACTATCACTTTATGTGGTACAGTGGCCAAAAAGATTCAGTACTCGAAGTTTGATGCTCCAAAATAGGACCAAGATGCTTCTAAGCCCATAAAAACACTTTAAGTGATCAATAAATCAAGTATTATATGTACTTTAGGTTACAATATGGTTATATATGCATATGTAAAAACAACATCGGTCTTCTATTTTGATTTTTAATGAGATTAACTATGGTTATTTTGTTTATGAAAATCACATATGTATAATCAGGAACTACCACAAATATAACAGGAATGACCGCGGAAAAGTTAAAGAACGACCACTAAAATTATCGAAACAACCATATGGTCGTTCCATTTAAATCTTGACTTTACGTTTTTTTTTTTTTTTTTTTTTTTCTAAACCGAAAGCAAAAATTACCATATCAGGGTCTTTCTTCATGTATGATTTGCCTCAAAACCCACAAAACGACCACAAAAGAGAAAGAACAACCATTTAAATTTTAAGAACAAATATTCGGTCATTCCTTCTAAATCTTGACTTTAGCTTCTTTTTTTTTTTTTTTTCCTTAAAGGAAAAATGAAAATTACCATATGAGAGTTTTTCTTCATGTATGATTTGCGTAAAAAACCTCGAAACGACCACTACGATTTTAAGAACAACCAATCTGTCGTTCCTTCTAAATATTCTCTCTTTTTTTTTTTTTTTGCTCTTTTTCCATTATATAAAAATAAGTTGATAAATTTAATGACAATAAGTGTTTTTTAGTATGGATTTATCTCAAATAACAAAGGATCATATATATTGTCTTGGGATCAACATTACCTTAATATCACTAGTGAGATGACCTAAGTTATATGCTCTTACACTATTTCAAAAGGCTAAGTTAAAAGTTGGACTTTTCACTAAATTATTGTTGATAAATGTCCAAAATATAAAGAATTTCAATTACCACATGCAACAGACTCGGAACGATCACAAGAAAGGAAGAACGACCAGTAAAATTTACAGGAACAACCATCTGGTAATTCCTTCTAAATCATCCCCTTTTTAGCTCCTTTAATATATATGTATATATATATTTTTTCAAAAAGAGAAATTTAATAACAATTAAACCTCTTAAAATTAAATTAGTACTTTTTAGTATAGATTTATCTCAAATAACAAACGATTATTTATATTGTCTTGAATATAACATCACCCTAATATCACTAGTAATATCTCACCAATATTGATGAGTAAGTTACATGTTCTTACACTATTTCAAAAGGTTCAATTAAAAGTTAGGATTTTCATGACTTTATTGTTGTAAGTAGTCTATAACATTAAGAATTTCAATAACATTGCGCAAAATTCTCAGAACGACTACAAAAAAGGAAGAAAAACCACTAAAATTTCAAGAACAACCATTCGATCGTTCTTTTTAAATATTGACTTTTTTTTTCCTTAAACGAAAAGTAAAAATAACCATATCAGGGTCTTTCGTCATGTATGATTTGCCTCAAATCACACGAAACAACCACAAAAGATAACGAACAACCACTAAATTTTCAAGAACAACCATTTGGTTGTTCCTTCTAAATAATAACTTTATTTTTTTCCCCTTAAATGAAAAGAAAAATTAACCATTTGCGGGTCTTTGTTGATGTATGATTTGCCTCATAAACCTTAGAACGAATGACCACTAAAAATTCAAGAACAACCACTTGGTCATTCCTTCTAAATAGTCCATTTTTTTGCTCTTTAAAAAAATAATAAATGAAACATCAAACGTCTAATATCCTTAAAAAAAATCAAAATTAATGACTTTCTCAAATGACTAGCATTTATAAAACAAAATTAATGAAAACGTAAACTGTCAAACTAATAATTGTCATAATTAGATGTTGCTTCTAGTATCGGATGGATGTGATGATTTGGGACATTTTTTTGAATTATGTCCTTTCCGACCACATGTCACCCATTTATATTTCTTTACTATAAATTCTTCTTATGAAGGGAAGCGAGTTATTCTTGGCCTCCCACTAAACATTTCCACGTCTGCCTCTATTATCTTAATCGCTCTTATCTCTTCAGGGATATTGTGTCATTGCGATTCTGGAGGGATATAATAAATAGTTTATGCATATGCCAACATCCAATAATCTGAAGCGTAGTACTTAGAGCAAAGGGAGTATATATAAGCTCCAGTATATTGCGGCCGATAAAGACCTATTGTTGTTGTGGTATGGATGCATAGAATCTTATCAATGTCAAAAACCCTACACATGCAACTCCTTGTCGTTAAATTGACACATGCATTGAAATCACCACCCATCACAATATATTCATTCTCATTCAGTTGGTATGGCGTCAACTCCCTCTAAGTATTGCTTCTCTCTTCGATGTGATTAGTGTGGTCACTAAAACTGACTCTTGACGCCAAGTGAATAACCATTGTCTCATTGTGAAAAGGACAAAATCAATCATTGCAGTTATGAGATACTCGTTTACCTTCAGTATCATATTATTTAAAGTCTCGACTATGTTAGTGGTCATAACTTCATACATGTTGCCTATAAAGTGAGCTCGTAACCACTTTTCAAACTTGACATCCTTCTCGAGATACTAGGCCTCCTTTGGATATTTTTGACTCATGTCAATGAAATATTTCTCAAACTCCTCCAAACGGTATGCTTAGTAGCATCCTTGAACACTCTAAGAGAAGCAGCACTCTTGAAATGATTCTTAATATTCATCCTAACATGATAATATCATGCCCCGTGTTGTGCCATAGGATAAACATGACTCACTGCATAACCAATGCTCTGGTTCCTATCAGAAATAAAACATAGGTCTAGGATATCAAGTATTACCTCATTCAGCTTCTTAAATAACTAAGTTCATGAATCATTGTTCTCAGTGTCACCCAAACCCCACGTAATGGGATAACTGTGATACTCACTATCTTGTGTGGTAACAACTATCAACACCCCCTTATATTTAGTTTTAATCCAAGCTCCACCTTTGCCAATAACTGTTCTCATGTTCTTAAAACCTCGTATAGCTACTCCTAATGCCATAAAAAATAAAAATAAAACTTGAACTGATTCTCCGATCAACTTTAATGTGCGTAACTATACCCTTATTAACTCGTTTGAGCATGTAATAATATGAGGGTAGCATGGCGAAACTGTATTGTGGCGTCCCTCTGATCAAATTTTGAGCAAATTGCCTTCCTTTCCATGCCTTCCAATAACTTACTTGAACATTCAGTTCCTGACTCATGAATCCCTTGAGAACTTTTGGATTGGGTGGCTACTTACAATCATTGAAGTGTCCCTTCATGCGAGCTCCAATTACACAACTGCATGCTTGTCTGTGATTGATCGATTGATTCATCAATGAGCAAGTGTGGATACCATTATATTATTGAATGACAAAAAAATTCAAATATGGTATTTTTGTAGCTCGCACCCGTCACAAGCAATTTGGTTCATCGACATACACAACTTCCTTCAATGACTTAGTTGACTTTTTGACTTTCATTTCAAGCTTTCCGTTAAGGCGACGAGGTTTAACTTCGTATTCAATTCTTCATTGCTATCAAAGTGTTTACCCACCATTAAATATGAACCATCACTTCTCCCGCTATCAGAACTGATCAGTGGAACAAATCTTGCCTCTTTAGATTCATAATGTCGACAACGGCTAAACTCTCACATGTAGATCATCACCTCCCTCAGGTACACCATCATCTTCTTCGGTAACACCATCACATCTTTTATGTACCTTATCACCTCTTTCGGTTACATCATCACCTACTTTATTTACACCGTCATCTTTATTCGGTACTTCCTCATGCACTGTCTTCTCTGGTTTTGGATTGGAACCGGTGATTGGAGTTGGATTGAAGCCAGTGATCCTTCATTGATTGGTGTACTAGTTGTACAAATCTACAACAGATGCTCATAACTACCGAGTAATTCAGTTGGAACAAACCTGGCAACAAATGTGATTAGTTCATTGATCTGACACCCAAAATAGTCATCATGGTAGCCCAGTGCATCTGACGTAGAAGTCCGTCGGAGATAACCTGCAAGGGTGAAATCCGAGAGAAATGGAATGGGTTTTGCCCAATTCCAGAGAAGAACGAAGAAATTCGAAGAAGAAGATAAAATCTCAAAACTGGTTTTCTTAATATTCTGTAAAAGCTGCTTGAAAACAAACAAACCAAAGGCTATATAATCCACCCAAACGACAACCAAAACATTAGCTAAACAAAGGAAACGGCAAACAACTAAAAACGACAGCCAAATACAAGAAACAATATCAACCAGCATAAAGAAATCAACAAACGACATATAATCAGGAAACATAGGCAACCAAAGATCAAACTGCCCCTGCATTAGAGTCCCCTGCTAAAGAAAGATTCGACCCCGAATCTTCAAGAACAACTGGAGCACCATCCGAAGGAAAGAACTCGAATAGATCACGCACATTGAAAGTAGAGGAAAGAGCCAAGTCAGGTGGTAGCTCCACTTTGTATGCATTGTCATTGATTTTAACAGAGATACGAAAAGGCCCATACTTGCGGTCACAAAGCTTGGGATGGCGACCCGCCGGAAGGCGATCCTTACTGAGGTGGACCATAACCAAGTCGCCAACGGAGAAGGATTTGGGCCGACGGTGTTTATCGGCAGTGAGCTTGTAACGAGCATTAGCTTCTTCCAGATTACGAGTAACCTCCCGATGAGTGTGGACCACTTGATCTGCAAAATCAGCCGCTGTTTTGTTCCGAAAATGGGGCAAATGAACAAGGTCCACAGTGAAATTCGGCGGTTTGGAGTACACAATGTCAAACGGCGCTCGGCCGGTGGAGCGGTTGACCATGGCGTTGTAGGCGAATTCTGCTTGAGCTAAAACAGTATCCCACTGTTTAGGATGATCACCCACGAGACATCGGATCATGTTTCCCAACGTACGATTGACCACCTCCGTTTGGCCATCCGTTTGAGGATGATAGGCACTGTTGTAATTAAGTGTAGTGTCGAGGCGCCGCCACAGCTCACGCCAAAAATGGCTAAGGAATTTCACGTCTCTGTCCGAGGTGATGGAGCGAGGGACCCCATGAAGTCGCACGATATCCCGGAAGAATAACCCAGCCACATGCTTAGCATCACTAGTTTTCCGGCAAGGAATAAAGTGTGCCATTTTAGAGAATCGGTCAACGACCACCATGACGGAATCAACATGCCGAGCTGTCTTCGGAAGGCCCAAAACAAAATCCATACTAACGTCTTCCCAAATATGAGTTGGAATAGGAAGTGGTGTATAGAGTCCCGTGTTTTGAGCATGTCCTTTGGCGCGCTGACAAACGGCACAACGTTGGACGAAACGGGTGATGTCGCGGCGCATGTGAGGCCAATAAAACCGAGTTTCCAAGAGAGCAATGGTCTTATCACGCCCGGTGTGAGCAGCAAGACCACCGGCGTGTAGCTCGCGGATAAGAAATTCCCGAAGAGAGGACTTTGGGATGCATAATTGGTTGCCCCGAAAGAGAAAACCGTCCAAGAGGAAAAATTCACCATGTCCAACCCGATTAGAACAAGCGGACCAAATAGTGGAGAAGTCTTCGTCATTGGCGTAATGGTCACGGAGGTTATCGAAGCTTGTGATGGTGGAGTGAAGGGTGGAAAGGAGACAACGGCGGCGGCTAAGGGCGTCGGCGACCTTGTTTTGTGTACCCGAGCGATGCTTGAACACAAAAGAGAACTTCTCAAGGAATAAAATCCAACGGGCGTGCATTCGACTAATAGTCTTTTGGGATTGGAGGAACTTAAGAGCATGGTGATCGCTGTGTAAAATGAACTCTTGCTGAAGTAGAAAGTGCTCCCATTTCTTGAAAGTTCGAACGATGGCAAAAAGTTCCTGCTCATATGTGGACCATTTTTGTTGCGCTTCATTGAGTTTTTCACTAAAAAACTCAATCGGGCGTCTTTCTTGAAGCAACACAGCCCCTATGCCCATCATTGAAGCGTCGGTTTCTACTTCAAAAGGTTTATCAAAGTCGGGCAATGCCAAGACCGGAGCGTCACTGAGCTTCTCTTTGAGTAATTGGAAGCTTTTTTCTTGTTGGGGGCCCCAAGTAAAGCGCCCTTGTTTCATGCAATCTGTGAGTGGCGCAGCAAGAGTACTAAATCCCTTGATGAAGCGGCGATAGAAGGTGGCAAGGCCATGAAAACTCCGGACGTCATGGACGATAAGCGGCGATGGCCATTCCCGAATGGCTTGGACCTTAGCTTTGTCCACGGCTATTCCATTGGAACCAATAATGAATCCGAGGAAAGGCAATTCATTCGCACCAAAGATACATTTGCCAATGCTAAGGTAGAGTTTATGCTCGTGAAGAGTGGTTAACACCGTGCGTAAGTGAAGAAGGTGGGAATCGAGGTCGGAGCTATAAATGAGGATGTCATCGAAGTAGACGACTAAAAATTTTCCAATAAAGGGCTTGAGAACCTCGTTCATCAATCGCATGAAAGTACTAGGGGCGTTGCACAAACCGAATGGCATGACTTGCCATTCGTAGAGGCCCTCTCGTGTCTTGAAGGCCGTTTTCCATTTGTCACCCGGTCGGATCCGAATTTGGTGATAGCCACTCTTGAGGTCCAATTTAGAGAAGATTCGAGCCCCGGTTAGCTTGTCCAACATGTCATCAAGGCGGGGAATAGGAAAATGATACTTCACGGTGATCTTGTTAATAGCACGGCTATCGATGCACATGCGCCAAGACCCATCCTTCTTCGGAACTAATAGGGCGGGAACCGCGCATGGGCTCATGCTAGGGCGAATCAATTGCTTCATGAGGAGGTCATCAACCATTTCCTGAAGGATCTCGTGCTCACGAGGACTCATCCGGTAGTGAGGCAAATTAGGGAGACTAGCACCTGGCACAAGGTCGATATGATGTTGGATCGAACGCATTGGGGGTAAAGTGTTGGGCAACTCGGTTGGGGCGAGATCGGCAAACTCATCAAGGAGTTGGTTGAAGGCAGCGGGCAATGGGGTGGTGAACGAGGTAGATTCCTTGACCACCAAAGCTAAAGCCCTCTCTCATGCTTTGGTTGAAGGCAGCTCCGAAGATGGCCAAAAGGGTGGCCGGCGGTGGGGTGGGTTGAGGAACCAAAGGAGTTGTCGGAAGGAGGGCGATCTTGCGACCTTTCCACTCGAAGTAGTAACTATTCTCTTTGCCCCGATGGGTGGCGTTCACATCGAATTGCCACGGACGTCCCAAGAGCAAGTGACAAGCATCCATATCCACAACATCACACTTGACTTCGTCCGCATAGTACTTCCCGATGGAGAAAGGCACTCTGCAAATTTCTTGGACTTTGGTGGCGACACCCTTTTTTATCCAACCAATCTTATAAGGGCAGGGGTGTTTCTCGGTTTCCAATCCCAATGCCTGCACCATAGCTTTGGAGACCACATTCTCCGAGCTTCCGCTATCAATGATGACATTGCACACCTTGGAGTTGATGGTGCAACGGGTGCGGAAGATGGCGTTCCGTTGAGTTAGTTGGGCCTGTTTTGGAGCAAAAAGAAGCTTCTGTAAAATGCACACAACCATCTCGCCCTCATCTCCGGTGATGAACTCTGCCCCGGCGAATTCATCATCATACTCGTCAAGTTCCTCTTTGCTACAATTGCCCTCACCAAGGAGGCCGAGGGGACGGCGTTGAGAACATTCGTTAGAGCGGTGACCCGAAACGCCACAACGGAAGCATTTTGGCGGCAATGGCTTGGTGTAGGGATTCGGTGGTGGGGAAGGAGCTGCCACGGCTTTGCCCCTGTCATGGGGAGGCGGTGGAGGAGTAGGGGAAGGCGGGGAGGTGTTGGCAGTTGTATTAAGGGCCGGTGATGACTTGCTCTTCTCGAAAGAGTATTGGGTGGAATGTCGACGTGAAAATAGTTGCCTAGAAGAGGTCCGCAACAACTGTTCTTCAGCGCGATGAGCTAAACTGACTGCCTCAGACAATTTCCACACTGGATGAAGAGAAAATTGATCTTGAATGGGATCTCGAAGCCCGCCAATGAACCGAGCGACTTGCTGATCTTCGGTCTCATAAATATTGGTCCGAGCATTGAGTCTGTAAAATTCCTCAGCATAGTCACGAACGGACCGATCCCGCTGACGGCAAAGCTGATATTGACGGTACAGTTGCTGTTGGTAATCGCTGGGCAGAAACCGAGACTTCAACAGCTTCCTCATTCGAGCCCACGACCTAATTGGACCCTTTCCTTCCCGGCGCCGGTTAACGAGTACTTGGTCCCACCAAGCGGAGGCACCACCCTTGAGCTTGTAGGCCACAAGCTTGACTTGTTTCTCAGCCGGTACATCCATATAATCAAAAAAAGATTCAACAGTTTTCAGCCAATCCAAAAAGTCCTCAATATGCAAATGACCATCAAATGAAGGAATATCAAGTTTCAAACGATAGTCAGATTGCTCACGAAAGTGAGGAGGGCGGAGAAAATTACCCATGTGCCTGGGCGGTTGTAGCACCCAGGCGTCCACTTCATCATCAGTAGAGGAATCCGTGGAATCTGCTCGAGGGGTGCGAGGAAAATCATGGTGAGGCTCGCATCTCGGAGGAAATTCCACAGGTCGAATAGGATCGCGAAGTGGGCGGCGAACGGTGCGAAACAGTGGATGAGGGGCAGCACCAAATCTATTTGGAGGCGGAAAATGGTGGTGGGTTGCAGGGAATGGTGGTGGGTCGGTGATGTCGCTAGTACGGAGATGAAGTGGGTGGTGGGGTGAGACGAGCGGAGGTGGAATGGCGGCGTCTCCAGCTCGGAAGTGAGGTGGGTGTTGGTGGGGAGCGGCAGCCACGGTCAGATGCTCCAGTTGGGTAAGGATTAGCCGAATGTCGGTGGTGATGGTTGCATTTCGAGCTTCAAACTTCTCCTCCAAAGCTCGAATCGCTGCCCATAAAGTGGAGACATCTTGGGTGGGACCGGAGTTGGGGTGTGGACTGTCGGAGCCGTCGGCCATCGTGAACCCAGCGGTGGATCTGAGGCTCTGATACCAATCTGACGTAGAAGTCCGTCGGAGATAACCTGCAAGGGTGAAATCCGAGAGAAATGGAATGGGTTTTGCCCAATTCCAGAGAAGAACGAAGAAATTCGAAGAAGAAGATAAAATCTCAAAACTGGTTTTCTTAATATTCTGTAAAAGCTGCTTGAAAACAAACAAACCAAAGGCTATATAATCCACCCAAACGACAACCAAAACATTAGCTAAACAAAGGAAACGGCAAACAACTAAAAACGACAGCCAAATACAAGAAACAATATCAACCAGCATAAAGAAATCAACAAACGACATATAATCAGGAAACATAGGCAACCAAAGATCAAACTGCCCCTGCATCAGCATCACTGCCATCATTTGGTCAAATCATCATCACCACGAACACATATTGCTTTTCCTTTATCACATTTTTCTTTGATCATAATATGTAGAGTCATTCCTTGTTTTTCTTCGTACAAAAACATAAGATTTATAATATCTGAATCGTTGGAAATTAGAGTTGGTGTAGCAGTGTCACCAAATATGTCACCAATAGGTTTATGTATTATCTCAATTGCATACTCACTTCAGTCAATACTTGTTTTGTCGTAGATTATCTCTTCCAATTCCAAAAAGTTGATACTTTGATCAACCACAAAGCCCTTGCTCATACCAACTCCGAACCACCTCCAAAAGCCGCCATCCACATTTTCCCACTTTCCATTATACTTCACGAGAATGTAGATCCGACTCATACCTATTATGGATTTTGATATTATCAATTAACAAACAATATAAAGAATACAACTACAAATTTTATATCAATCAACACAAAAAAATAAATAACAAAATAAATAAAACAAAAATCATGTGGGAACGTTCGTTATTATTCCACACTGTAAATATAAAAAACTGCAAGAATTGTCAAAACGACCAGGATTAACCAACATTTTTCCACACGGTCGTTTCGTCTGAGTCATCTTCAACCTTCGTCTACAACAATGGCAATCCTCTAAAATTATTTTATGAAATTTTTTTTTTGATTTTTTAGGCTAAATAAACATATACGTTTACATATAATCCTCTAAAACTACCTTGCAAACAACATCAGCCATTTGCTAAACTTATAAAGCGTTTTTTTCCAAAATTTGATTTCTCATCTTTTTTTTCTTCTTCAAAGCTCTTGATCATGGAATATTGATAGTTTAATTACTTTTGACGTCGATCTTCGGGTGTGCCATTGTTTCCGGAATGGA
Organism: Ficus erecta; assembly: GCA_008635985.1. Taxonomy (NCBI): domain Eukaryota; kingdom Viridiplantae; phylum Streptophyta; class Magnoliopsida; order Rosales; family Moraceae; genus Ficus; species Ficus erecta. Next base: position 50,787 of record BKCH01000141.1, on the reverse strand, counting down.
GTGACTGTTGAAGGATTTGAGGTGGTTCTTGGCGTTTCTCTCTCACACGAACGCCTCCCTCCCTACTCAGAATATTTGGATTTTTTTTTGGATTTTTTTTAACCTTATATTATTAAATCTAGAGTCAATTAATATATTTACTTTTTATATTATTTTAAAAGAAGAAAGTGTTTTGCTAATTAAATTTTTTTGAAAGTCATTTTGCAAATAAAACGAAGTGAAAAGGTCATTTTGCCAATTCACTCACCGACAATTCTCTTCATCCTCATCATCATCACAATATTATCATTGTTTTTGCTTAGTTAGCATATGTTTGACACCAAGGTTTGAATCACAATTTGCAACTTAATTTTTGTTTTTTTTTTTTTTAAGTCAACCTCAGTTTTACTATTCACAATTACTATTATAGTTTTATAACTCAAATTTTTAAAGTCCATAAAATTACATATACAAGTTCAAATGAGATTATTTGTTTTTTTTTTTTTAGAAAATTAGAGAAAATGCCACTTTTTGGACACCTCCTTGTAATTTTGCCAGCCTTGAGTAAATTATTCGTAATTTTGCCATATTAAATTTCTTAAATAAAAAATATCTTAAATTGTAAGGCAAAATTTCCATTTTGCCCCTGCATAAACATTGTCTAAGGGATCGACGGTACAACACATTGTTAAGTTCAAGAAGTTCAATTAGTTGTCAAGAAATTTAATCCATGGACTTAATTGTCAAATTCAAAATGTCCATAGGGTAATAGTACAAAAAAACAAAAAAACAAAAACCTTGGTCGATAAGATTTAAAGCATTTTGGGTTTGCTATATTTCGGGTTGTTTGATAGAGATTTTGCTTTTACTTTTAGTTAATAATAGAAGAGAAGTAAAATGTGTGGTTTTTCAGTAAGTACTTGGAAACCACATTTTTAAAAGGGTTTTCAAATAAAAAAATGATTTTAAAATATTCTAATAAGTAACAATATTGCTAAAATAAAATATATAATGTCTATCTTAAACTCAGACTTAAGTTTCAAAGTCTATTATAAGAGTTTTTTTCCTCAACCCTGTTCCCGAAACCCGACCGCAATCCTAAAACTCAACCACGACTCCGACTCTGACCTCGCTCTGGAAACTCGATCCTAATCCTTGTCTCAAAACTTGACCTTGACCCCAATCCTGAAACTAGACCTCGAAACCCGATCCCAGCCACGATCCTGAAACTCAACCAGGAACCCGATTCCAAACCCCATCCTGAAATCCGACACTGATCTCAAAACTCGATCCCAACCCATCATCCTAAAACCCGAACTCTGACCATGATCCTGAAACCTAACTCCGACCCTGATCTCGAAACTCGACTCCACACCAAACTCGAAACCCCCAATCCATGTCTCAAAATTTGACCCGACCCCCCAAAATCCAATCATGATCTCGGTCTTGAAACCCGATCCCGACACCCATCTCGAAACCCGAGTCATATGCTCATTCTGAAACCCAAACCAGTCTCCAGTCCCGAAACCCATTATATTATATGTTTTCATTATCATTTATATTAAATGCTACAATATGGCCTAAAACAGAGCTTTTTTATCGTATTAGACATCACAGTCTGTGTTGTATTAATTTTTTATTTCGTATTAAATTATACAATATAAAGATGTTGACAAACATTGTATTCTTTTAAAACAATACAATACAGTGTTAAAATGGTGTACCAAACATGTCCTTATGGTGTGTTTGTTGACAAATATTTAGTCGCTTGGGGGGGGGGGGGAACTAAAGTAGTTTTCCGTTCCACCTCCACATGTAACGTTTTCTTTTCCTTTGAAAGAATCGAAGCATGTGAATGTAAGCCATATAATTAAGCTATAAATGGAAGCATTCTCGGTTCAAGTAAAAGCGTTTGTGCTTTGCAGTATCAATGGTTGAAATTTATTTGATTGCCGTGAGAGTCATGTAAATGACTTGCGCTTAAGTATTGGTTCTAACCTTTATTTTTATTTATTTATTATTATTATTTTTGTAATTTTTTAAATTTCAAGTTTCGTACACAATATTACTTTGATTTTTAGGCTGATAAAAGAACTGTCAATCACTATTATTGAGAGTTGTTGGTTAATTAGTTATTGAATTTGTCTCGCCTATTTTCTTTATATGGCATGTTTAAATGTTCCTTACTTCTCTCCCATTAGATCTTCTTAATGCCAAGCTGACAACAATCCTGTTTATTGGCAAGGAATTTGTGCGAGAGAGAGAGAGAGAGAGAGAGAGAGAGAGAGAGAGAGAAGGGCCTTGCTTTAAACTGCAACAAAGGATCATCCCATGTTTTGTGTGTAGAGTTATGTTCTTCATCTTAGGTAGATTAGAGGTCTTTTACTCCTTTTATGATCTCAGCTAACTGATAACTTGTCATTAGTTTGCACTTCCCTTGGATATTCCCTTTGACACTAATTGATCGATATTCCGGATGCTTTTCCTTTGATGTCATCATGGATCATGAGAGTTCGGGTCACATTGAATTTTGGTTTATTGCTTAATAAGACTCAAAACCATAAGCAGTGCTCTCTGAATTTTAAAAATAGGAATCTGTGTTGGGAATCTTTTTTTTATTTTATTATTATTAATATTCTTTCTTAGTAGTTATACTTGATTAGATAATTTGTTCTTTTGATACCATATTGTTTGCTCATAGTTGCTTACAATAGTAAAATCTTAAAAAGACAAAGTAAAATGCTCGGTGTCATTAGCACTTCCCCACACTAATTCTGTGTTAGATTTATAGAAGGGAATATCCATTTCTCTCTTTAACAATTTTATTCAATCGTCATCATATATAATTTCTAATTTTGTTAATGTTTGTTAATTACAGGTTAAATTTATAATTCAAATAATGTATTCAAATTTTGTGAGAAAAAAAATACTGTATAAAAATTGAAAAATAAGTTTAAAACAAAGTGCTTTCTATAGTTCCCAAGTTCAAGGCCTTGTTTGACAAAAAGCTCTGTTTATATTAAACTGTACTTTTTTTATCATGTTTTTTGTCTTTTTCCCCAAAAAGTTGTTTGTCTTTTCTGAAAATTCAAAAAAATTCAAAAAAATTTACTATTTAAACTTACAAATCTTAACTCAAACTTACACACCAAACACCCCACAAATTTAAGGGATTAAACCCGTAATAAATCTGCACCGTTGAAGAGAATAAAATAACAGATTTTAATGCTCTAAAAATATCAAACGGTCAATATTGCATATTCACCTGCCACCGCTTCCGGTTGAGTGGGTTAATTCAATTAAAAAAAGGGAAAAAAAAATCCAAAAGCTGTCCACGACTTAAGAGAGAGAGAGAGAGAAATGGAGAGAGAAACACCAAACAACCATCTTCCTCTTCTCTGTTAAAAATGGGTTTGGGAACATGTCCATGGCGAGCATTTTCGCCGGAAATTCTCACGTCTGCGGATTGAACGTCACCGAGTTTTTGGTCTGCAAAGTGAAGAACGGTTCTGGGCAGTTGAATGATCTGGTTGGGTCAGAAGCGTTCGAGTATTCTCAGCTTTGTCTCGGAGCAAATCACAGCTACGCAATCAGGGGACGGGTCAAACAAGACGATCGGTTGTTGGAGACGAGAAAGGAAACAATTAGTTGCACTCTGTGACGGATTCAGGATTTTAATTCAACGAGGGCAGAGAAAAAATTTATTAACTAAAACATTAAAAAAAATCAAGTAAAACCTTTTAGTAAAATAACATATTGCAATAATTAATTATTCTTAATAAAGTTTTAGTCTTTTAACAACATTGCATAATATAAGCCCATTATTAATATGATTATAGAATAGTTTTAGGAAAAAAAAAAAAAAAGGGACTGAGAATCAAAATAGTAAAGTTAATTATTGAAAATTATAATAAAAAATAAGAATAAAGTGCTCTATGAGAATGAAGGAATGTAGCCATAGGTCCAAAACCAATTAAAAAGGTTACTTAAAAAAATCAATTAAAAAGGTGTTTAAAAAAACAATTCAAAAAGAAGGAGTGCGGATGAGAAATGTTTAGGAGTAAACTTAAAAACAAATAATAATAATAATAATATGCAAAATGAAAGAAATATTAAAAAAAAAAAGGGTGAAAAGTTGAAAAACGTGCTGAACCTAAGCTAGAGAAACGTGTATACGTGCAGAAATATATAATAACAATTTATTACATTTAAAAAGAGGTGAAAGAGTCAAAAAAAAAAAAAAAAAAAAAAGATTTGCGCTTGTGGGGGCACAGAGCCCGGGAATAGAGAGAAGGAAGGGTATGAATTGCTGGGGAACGAGATTACCTTGGGGTAAAAATAAGAACCCTCACAAGTTCAGTGGCCCCCACTGGAGTGCATGTGGCTCCGTGCCCCGCGCTGTCCGGAAATGAAACAGGATTAATTTCAAAAGTAATATTTATTGGAAAAATATTATTAAAACTAACATTTTCTTTGTTTCCTTTTATTATTAGTATTGTTATATCATCATCATCGATTTAAGTGGTTGAAAAAAATCAAAAATACTCTCAGTCAACTCTAAATTCTATATTTTTTCCCATTTTTGCACCTCCCAAAACCTACAATATATAAGTTCTTTCTCTACATCTCATTTTTTTTTTTCCCTCGTTTTCCTTTTACCCTAGCCTCACGCACTCTCTCTTCACCATTGTTGAAGATCTTAGCTCAGCTATTTCACTCTAAGTCCAACAAATCTCTCTCTATACTTGTTCACTTTATTCACCTCACCCTTTCTATTCTCACCATAGTTGAAGAAGGTTGCAGCTCATCTCCTGGTCTACTTTCAGCTCTTCCCACTTTACATCAGTCTCGTTCTAGCTTAAATCAGGTACATATCTGAGGTAATATTGCTTGTTCTTTGGTTTCATTTGTTTCTATGTGCTTTTAAATGGGTTTGTGTTCTTAATTATAATCTAAAAAAATGACTATGTTAAACTTTTGAAGGTAAAATCTTACAATATATGTTATCTCAGGTAGCACCTGTTGGTAGTTAGATAGATTTCCTGTGTTTTTTTTGGTCTCATACTATAATATTTCCCGTTCTGAAAAATTTGCAACAATACTAATGGTAAACAACATAATGACCTTTTGATCATCACTATGATGACCAGACTGGTCAATAATATTTGATCAAACAGTAATTATGATATTGACTATAATGAAAAAATATATACAGATTTGCATAACATTTGACAATTTAACCCAAATGATCATTTTCATAATGACCAACAGATCAATTTCATTATGACCTTCTCCGTGCTAATGGTGTGATACATATGTATTGACATTAATGTAACAATAAGGGTTTTAAAACACAAATAGGAGTTGTCATATGTTGTCTATAATGAAAAAAATAATTAGATTTGCATAACATTTGATAGTTTAACACAAATGGTCATTTTCGTAATAACCAACAAGTCAATTTTATTATGACATTCTCATTGCTAATGGTGTGATACATATATGTTGATATTGACGTAACAACAGAGGTTTTAAAACACAAATGAGAATTGTCATACGTTGTCTATAATGGAAAAATAATTAGATTTGCATAACATTTGACAGTTTAACACAAATAGTTATTTTCATAATGACTAACAAATCAAATTCATTATGACCTTCTCAGTGCTAATTGTGTGATACCTATATGTTGACATTGACGTAACAACTGGGGTTTTAAAACACAAATGGGAGTTGTCATACATTGTCTAGAATGGAAAAATAATTAGATTTGCATAATATTTGATAGTTTAATCCAAATGTCATTTTCATAATGACCAATAAGTCAATTCATTATGACCTTATCAGTGATAATGGTGTGATACATATATCTTAATATTGACGTAACAACATGTGTTTCAAAATACAAATAAGAATTGTCATACGTTGTCTATAATGAAAAAATATAATTACTTTTTTTTTTAACTTTCCGTACTAGTACTGTCACATCAGATCTAAGAATTAAGGAGGCCTGAAATTATCGAAAATACTCTCAAATATTCAGCTAACCCTAAAAAATTCTTCATTTCCCTCCCATTCCCACCATATATCATTCCCATTATCTCTCTATATCTCTATCTCTCTCTCTCTCTCTTTTCCCTCATTTTCTCTATCTTCACCTCACATTCTCTCTCTTCAGCATTAGGGTTTTGAAGAAGTGCAGCTCAGCTCTCTCACCCTCACTTTCTCTCTCTATAGCTCTATCTTTCTTTGTCTTTCATTGTTCTCTCTCTTCACCTCACGCTCTCTCTCTTCACCATAATTGAAGAAGGTTCATGATCCAGCTCTTGGTCCACTTGTTAAGGTTGCATATTAGCTCAATCTTCACCAGTGACTTTTCAGCTCAGCTCAGCTCAAGTCCAGATCTCAGGTAAGGTGTTTGTTCTTTTGTTTTATTTGTTTTAATACGCTTTAAGTGGGTTTGTGTTTTGGATTATAATATAAAAAATGACTATATTAAGCTTATAAGTGTAAGTACTTGCAGCATCTATTGTCTTTTGGAACTTTTGTGGTAATCCGATAGATTTATTGTGTTTTTTTTCGTTCCTAATTGTAAGCTTTCCTATTTTGAAAATTTTCCAATCGTTGTAATGGTAAACAACATAATTACTGTCTGGTCATTATTAGGATGACCTATTTAGTCAATAATATATTGACCCAAAGGTAATTATTATATTGACTAACTTCTTATTGTTTCGTTTAGGAATGGTTGCAGCTTGCGTTTTCATCAAGTATAATGGTTAGTGGGACCGTATATTGTGATACATTGGTGGTAAAATGAAGGGAATAATGATACCCTTACCACAACTTATATTGGTCTTCTTGAGTTGGTGAGGAATGTTATTGGATTCAGGTGGATCAAATATCTCGTCCTCATGCTATGATCATCTGTAACCTCCCAGCAACAAGGTCACAAAGATCTTCCACAGCTCAGAGCACCGTTATATAATGGTTTTTATCTATATTAGTATTATTTTGTGTCCATTAAGACTTTGAGCCTACTATTTTTTTTCTCGTGCTTTCGTATTACTATAACTTTTTATCAGTACGTTTAAGTACTACATTTTCTCGATTAGATATTTAGGTGTTATCATTGTTTGTGATTGGTAATCTGACCCATGAAACAATCATATTATCGTTTGAATTGCTTGTTTCGAGTCTGGATTTTGCTTGTGGATTAACAATTGGGTATTTATGTTCCAGCAAAAATTATATATATATATATATAAGAAGGGAGTTTCTCTATCGTTTGTTGGGGACCAGATCCGATCTAATATAAAGCTATAAATATGAGTCGGGTTAAGCGGGCTAGCTTGTTACCTGCATTTTTGGCCTGAGGGCGGGCCCGGCCCGTCAAATGTCAGGCCCTGGCCTAGCTCGATGTAATCACTAGGGTCGGCTGGGCCTAAGCATTAAGCCCGCGCGGGCTGGCCCGGCCCGACTAACCCGTTTAGCCCGCCAACCTGCCCGATTTTGAGAAATTTTTTTTTAAAACAACATATTATAAACTTATAATGATGTGTTTATAAAATTTTTAATTTAAATCATTTCAAACATAGATAGTAATTTTTTTTGAACTTTTAATTTATATTTTTTCTTAAAAAATATAGTAATCTGCTTTTAAAAAAAAGGGTAAAAAATGTTGCAATTGCAATGCAACGGTAGGTGTAACTGTAAGTGTGTAACAAAGAGAGGGGGGAAAAAAAAGATTGGGAACATGCTGCTCAACGAATGCAACACACAACATATAATCAAAAATTGATACAAGAATTTGAGAACTTATATCTCAACGATGATGTTCCTGTGGCCAGTAGTGTAGGCAACTAGGCCTTTTTTTTAATTTTTTATTAAGTACTTAAAGTCTAATTATATAATAACAATATTGCACTCTTTTTCATTTATGAAGATCGATGATTTTACAATTATTTATCTTGTCTTATTTAGTTCTTTTATCTTTTACAAAATGTTTTTTTTTTTAAATCTTTGAAGCCCGTTTATCCATTTATTTGGCCCGAATTTAAGACCATTTAACCCAACCCGATTTTAAGCCCGCCAGGCTTACAATTTCAAATTTCAAACTGGCCCAACCCGGCCCACCAAGTTATCAGGCCTGGCCGGGCCTGATTTTTCCTTTCAACCCAGAAGGGCCTGGTCAGGCCAGCCAAATTTATAGGACTAGTCTAATATCATTAGTATTGATTTTCTTTTTCTCAAGTTCCATTGCCTAAAATTCTTCTTCGGCTTGTATTCAATCTAGGCCTTATATTCAATCCGCTTGTAATTGTACAATATTTCCTTTATCTCAAAAAGCTTTGTTCTGATAATGGGATTCTCACTAGGCTATGTTTGATAGGAATTATGGAGAGTTGAAATGATGGAGAAGATTGTATGAATCATTTATAATGTTTGGTAAGAGGGGGAGAGAATTGAAATGATAGATGATAAATATTTGGTTAATTACTTTATTGTCTATCTTACTACTTTCTAAAAAAAAATTAAAGGGTAAAATAGTCTTTTACATTTTCTTTTGATTGATCTAAATTTACAAATTTGTACTAATTATTTTACAATTATACCCCTGCATGTTAGCTCTTTATTGTCAAAAGACGAAGCCATCCTTCTTATTATTTTAAATTACATTTAGAATTATGTGAAATTCAATTGGTAAACACTTGCCCTTTATAACTAGTTAAAAGCAATGAAGTTTAGTTGACTGTTGTACCATATGACACGCTCTCTCTTACGGGATGGGTTCCGTAAGAAGCATTTTACGGGACCATGGAACTGTCCAACATATTAATATGATATTATGTTCTACTATGAAAAACAACTATAAATTTTATTCTATCTATTTGTTATTATTATTATTATTATTTTTTTTTTTGAAAGAGGAAAACTGTATTCAACTGAGGGCTCGTTTGTTTCCAATAGTTTTATTTTTCTTTGTCATTTTCCTCTAATTTTACTATTTACTTTTTTAAATATTTTCAAAAAACTCAAACTTTAAAAGTGCACAACTTCATCATTTTAAGATAAAATGAGATGATTTTTTAAAAAAAATTGCAAAGAATTTCGGGAGGAGCAAAATAAGATCCAGTTTATTTATTTATTTTTAACACATTTTAAGTTTTTACATTTTTTCACTTCAAACAGTTCATTTTCATCAAACCCAGATTTCCAAAACTCAAGTCATTTCCAACCTCCAAAACACAATCTCCAAAAGTGACTCCCTCCAACATGCCCTTAATGAAACATACAAATACCAATGTAAATGACCACGTGGTATACATGAAAATTCTCAATTGAAATCGGATCAATTAGTAAAATTTGATAAAATTTTGGGAGAAGATGTATACCGACATACGATAAGAGAAAAGTTCCTTAGATAACTGATTATCGAGCTCTCACAATGTTTATTTTGACAATACTTTTACAATCGACTGTATACTCCAATCAATTGAGAGAGTAACTTGTAACACTAATGTCATCACTAACTATACATAGATCCCGTTATATATGTTCATCTATGCTTAACGATGAAAATGTAGAACTCAAATTATATTCTTCTTTCACAGTTTGAAATATAGTTCGTTCACTAATTAGGTATCTGATAGCTATCCTAATTCCCAACTCTCACCTACCTACTCATAAATCAGTAAAATATCAGACAGAAAAAGATCTTTTTCATTTGTGCTCTCCCTCAGTGCCAATGGATCTATCAGATCATATGGCATTTAATCAATAAGTGAAATCAAATCATAAGATCCAACCCAAAGCCGCCAATGAAAATGCACACACAACTCTCACACAGCTACCAATGCATATGGGCTTGAAGTCACTTTCGCCTTAAAGCCTCCATCGTGGACTAGGACCAGCAAATTAAGAAGGCATTTATTGAGTTTAAGTTTCTTGACATTTTTACAAGCCAAAAAAAAAAAAAAAAATCCTTGATATTTTTTTTTTAAAGAAAAATGTTAAGACCACCTATTATAATTCCAATGTTACATTGAATTGTTGTTTTTTTTATTGTAAATATTTAAAGTATTATTACATCAATTGATTGCAACTATCATTAAAAATATGACAAGTGAATTAGTACTTAAAAAATTGAGATTAAAGTTAGTATAGTTTTTTAAGTGTTAAAAACAAATAGTATTTACTTAGAGAATTTTTTGACGGACAGAAAAAAAAATAACTTTTTAGTAATGCACAATTTTAAATTTATGGACACACATAGAATCTTATTAAATTTATAGGCATATTGATATTATGATGTAAGCTAATGGTTTTAAAACTACGTAATACTTGTCAAGTAATTTTTGATACGTTGCTACATAATTCTTAACCTTTTTTTTTTTTTTTTTCCTGTTGACTTGTGGTATAAAACGTTAGGTTAACCTTATCAATCAAAAGAGAAAAGGATGCAATGTCACATTAGGATTAAACCCACCAACCCACCCGTGGAATCACCTATGACTTTTTCCATCACAAAAAGATTAAAACTAATAGAGGGTTCGTTTGGGACACTAACTTCAGATGACAAAACACCATCTTGATTTTAAAATTCTAATTTTACATTAAACTTTTTCAATTTTTTATTTTCAAAAAACTCAAATTTTAAAAATCAATAACTTTCTCATTTTAAATCGAAATAAAATGATTTTTATGTCAAAATACTTGTAACGACTAGACGAACAATACAAAATCCATTTTACATATTTTTTTTCTGAAGACATATTAAATTTTTTATATTATTTTCTATATCACATAATTTTTTCAAAAGTTTTCCTTCCAAATACATATTTTCAATTCAACCTCCAAAACACCATATCCAAATACGGGCCCTAAGAAAAATTGAAGACCATATAACATATATAACAAGAAGATTCAAAGCTATCCATGTGTTGTATATCATAGTGTTGTAAGCACATTGGGAAAACGTGTCACTTGCTAAAAATCAAACATCACCATCCTAAATAGCCAATTATATACAAGAATATTGAAAAATTGATTTTATTGTAAATTATTACTCTATAATTCATGGTTTTAACTATCATTTTATATCAAAATGAAAAGAGATATCTATTACCCTTATTTAAAAGGTGCCTTTCGTCTTTGCCTCCTATGCTGCCATGAGGCGAGTCCCAAGTCTGTCACATGACATTTTTAAATAAAAATAATTTTAAAAGGGAGAGACTGTGACAGAGCCTCTCCTAGAGTAATTATAGGTAAAGTCTTTTTTCGAACCGTTAAGATTTAATCAAACGGTTGAAATGTTGTTAGTGTACCATACTTATCATACACCTTACCTCATATTACCCATCTCACCCCCAAGTCTTCTCCGTCCTTGGCGACCCTACCCCCAGGCCCCCCACCACAGCCCCAGCCCCAGCCCCAGCCCCGGCCCCCCATTCCCCATCCCCCGACACACCCCCCAACCCTCCTCCGCCGGCCCCCCAGCCCCAGGTCCCCCCACCCCCGGCACCCCAACCTAGGCCCCCCTCCCTCGACCTCCCCCACCCACGCACCCTCCCCGGTGCCCCTCGGCGCCCCCTCGATGGGGACCCCCCACCCCCTCTATCTTTCTTCCCCTTTCTCTCTCTTCCCGGCCCGCGGCCCCCTCCCCCTTCACACCCCCGATGCGAGAAGAGAGAAAGAGAGAGAGAGAGGGGGGGGGGGGGGGGGTGGAGGATCCCCGTCGGGGGTGGGGGGGAGGCGGGAGATAGCAGAAGATAGAGAGAGGGGGTGGGGGGGCCCCGTCGAGGGGGGGCGCCGAGGGGGAACTGGGGGGGTGGGTTTGGGGGAGGCTGGAAGAGGGGGCCTGGGGTGGGGGTGCCGAGGGAGGGGGACCTAGGGTGGGGGGGGGCGCCGGGGGGGCTGAGGCCGGCGGGCCTGCGGGGGAGGGTTGGGGTGGTGATGGGAGCCGGGGAGTGGGGGGTGGGGGTTAGGTGGGGGGAGGTCGGAGCTGGGGTAGTTGGTGGGGGGGCCGGGAGTGGGTCGCCGGCATCAGGGCGGTCGCCGGCGGTGGAAAGGTCGTCGGCGATGGAGAAGACTTGGGGGTGAGAAGGGTAATATGAGGTAAGGTATATGATAAGTATGGTACACTAGCAATATTTTAACCGTTTGATTAAATCTTAACGGTTCAAAAAAAGACTCTACCGGTAGTTACTATGAGAGAGGCTCTACCACAGCCTCTCTCTTTTTAAAAAAATTTTAAAAATAATTTTTTAATTTTTTGTTTTGCTTTTTAAAAAATTTAAAAAATAATTTATTTATCTATTCTAGACGGGTCTAAATTTGTCACGTGACAATTTCAAATAAATAATTATTTTTTTAATCTTTTGTTTTATTTACCTATTCCGTGCTCTTAAAGCGCATGCATTTCAACTAGTATGTTTGTAAAAGATTTAATAAACATCTAGCATATCAAAAGAACACTAGGTAGCCTGTTTTGGAACGTCATATACTAATGAAATCCTAAAAAAAAAAAAAGAAGAAGAAAAGAATGAGAATTATATGGTAATGTCACTGATAGAGTAATTGACAAACAAAACTAATATACAAAATTGCTGGAACTTAATAAAAAGCCAACAGTTTAAAATAATGAAAAACCCAAAAAAATTTTATTCCAAAAATTGTTTAATTATAATATACAAAATTCCTATCATAGGATAGGAAAAAATTATTGTCTTAATAGGGTTTTTTTTTTTCTTGTTAATTTTATATTTTTTTTTAATTTTTCATGTAATTTTGATAGATCTATCTTTTAAAAATAAGATAAATTATTTATTTGGTCCCTAACTTTTATATGAAGTTACGATTTGATTCCAACTTTTTTTAAATGATTAAATCACTAAACTCTTCAAAAACATACAAAATGATCTTTTCTACTAAAAAATGTTGAAAATTCAATAAAAATAAAAAGATAATTTTACTCATTTTTAAAAGAGTTTATAAAATTTTTTAGTCCAAAAAAAAAAAGAAAAGAAAAAGAAAAAAGAAAAAGAAAAAAGAAGATTGGAAACCAAATCCGTTCCCCGTAAAAAGATTAGAGACGAAACCATTTATTTATCCACAAAAATGTGTATCAACCTTCCTTTAAAAAAAAAAAAAATGATGGTATTGGTACGGCTTTGAATGATGATGAGATTTTTACGGTTCAACTTCAAACTCTTTGAGAATGTTCAAGTCAGCCGACAAAGACACTCACCAAATTTCACCAAACGCGTGAAATCTTAAAAATCAAACTAAAAAAAAAAAAATAAAATTATATATATATATATATTGTCTTTTTTATGGAAAAAAACCAAAATTGAGATTCACATTTAATAGGTCCGATCCACCGACCTAGTGGACGGCTGAGATGAAGCCAATGCCATCGAGAACCGATCTGGATCCCACGTAAAGAGCCGTTTTGAATCTGGCCCATTTTCCGGTGCTTGGGGACTCCTCTCTCTATATATATTCCACATTTCCCGTTTCCCTTTGTCTTCACCAAACACCATTCTTCTTCTTATCTTCCTTTGTCCATCTGAGGTAATTTCTCTCAGATCTCTCTCTCTCTCTCTCTCTCTCTCTCTCTCTCTATAGTTTTTTTGGATCTCGGAATCAGATCTATCTTGGGTTTGCTTGAAATTCTTGTCGAATTAGATTGTAAATTGCGTTTGTCCTTGTTGATTTCCGTCTAACATTTACTCACATTGCTAGATCTGATGATATTTCACTCTTCTAGCGTCGTAGATCTTGCATTTTCATTTTGTTTTAATTACTTTCTCTAGAAAATCAGATCGTTTGCTTCTTGTTTTTATTGAAAATTTGGTGAAATGTTTTAGCATTTAGTGTTTTTGTGTTCTAAGTTAGGTTTTGCTTGGTATATATATTTGATATAAAGATCAGATCTCAAATGCATTTCGTAGTTTAATAGTAATGGAGACTTAAATTTTGCAATAAATTTTAGTTTCAATTTTGCAATCAGATCTCATTAACATTTTGTCGGTAAGTTGGTGTGCAGAGCTTGTGACTGTAAGAAAAGAGAAAATGGAAACCTTCTTGTTTACCTCCGAATCCGTGAACGAGGGTCACCCCGACAAGCTCTGCGATCAGATCTCCGACGCCGTCCTCGACGCCTGCCTCGCTCAGGACCCCGACAGCAAGGTTGCCTGCGAGACCTGCACCAAGACCAACATGGTCATGGTCTTCGGCGAGATCACCACCAAGGCCAATGTCGACTACGAGAAGATCGTCCGCGACACCTGCCGCACCATTGGCTTCGTCTCCGATGACGTTGGCCTCGATGCCGATAACTGCAAGGTCCTTGTCAACATTGAGCAGCAGAGCCCCGACATTGCGCAGGGCGTCCACGGCCATCTCACCAAGCGCCCCGAGGAGATTGGTGCCGGTGACCAGGGCCACATGTTTGGCTATGCCACCGATGAGACCCCTGAGCTCATGCCCCTCAGCCATGTCCTTGCCACCAAGCTTGGTGCCCGCCTCACTGAGGTCCGCAAGAATGGCACTTGCCCCTGGCTCAGGCCCGATGGGAAGACACAAGTTACCGTCGAATACCACAATGACAACGGTGCCATGGTCCCGATTCGCGTCCACACCGTCCTCATTTCTACTCAGCATGACGAGACTGTGACCAATGACGAGATTGCCGCTGACCTCAAAGAGCATGTGATCAAGCCGGTGATCCCCGAGAAGTACCTGGATGAAAAGACCATCTTCCATCTCAACCCGTCTGGTCGTTTCGTCATTGGAGGTCCACATGGGGATGCCGGATTAACGGGGAGGAAGATCATCATCGACACCTACGGTGGATGGGGCGCTCACGGAGGTGGTGCCTTCTCAGGGAAGGACCCAACGAAGGTGGACAGGAGTGGAGCTTACATTGTGAGGCAGGCTGCCAAGAGCATTGTGGCAAGTGGGCTTGCCAGGAGGTGCATTGTCCAGGTCTCCTACGCCATCGGTGTCCCTGAGCCATTGTCGGTGTTTGTCGACACCTACAAGACGGGGAAGATCCCAGACAAGGAGATACTGGAGATTGTGAAGGAGAATTTTGATTTCAGGCCCGGGATGATTGCCATTAACCTGGACCTCAAGAGGGGTGGCAATGGGAGGTTCTTGAAGACTGCTGCATATGGACATTTCGGAAGAGATGGCCCTGATTTCACATGGGAGGTTGTCAAGCCACTCAAGTGGGAAAAGCCCCAAGCTTAAAACTTGGCAATTTTATCTGATATTTGCTCTGCTGTCGTTGCACTCTACTACATCCACAATTTTTTCCCCTTTGGCTCTTACCATTGGCCCCTTTTTTTTTTTTTTTTAATTGAAATTTTTCTTTTTGTATTCTTTTTTGGAATTACTCATTCATGTGTTCTTTGAGAACGAGTTATTACTTGTTATGACGAGTCAAAGCGGAGGTGAAAAATATATGAAATGATGTACTCTTGATATCATATATGTTGTATGCAGTATGCTCTTATTGTTGCCAAGAGAAAACAATAGTACCTGAAAACAAGCACTGCCCCATCAATGTTACAATACTTCTCCTGTTTGTTTCTGTTTCTGTTTTTGCTCTCCTTGGTATCTATGATGATATTGGTCAGTATCCACGATGAAACCAATTGACTAGTGGTGGCATATCGTTGGCCATCCGGTATCCACAGTGATAATACTCACCCGATAGGATACCGGATGATTATGGAATAATAACCACCTCCGTCATCAAGATATTAATTGGTTATCAGTTGATAACCACTTTTATCGGCAGGATACTAGCCAATTACAAGCCGGGAATGATAACTACCTCCGTCAGCAGGATACTAGTTGGTTACTAATTTGTAATCATTTTAGTCGGTAGGATACCGACTAGTTACAAACCGGTAACCGTCATATCTATGGGATTTTCCGGACTTTTTATTTTTTGGTTGAAATTTTCTGAAATTTATCATTGGAAAACTAAAAAAAAATTACAATTATTAATAAATTTTAAAAACCATAAAAAATCAGAACATTTTGTTTTTAAAGTTGAAAATCATGAAAAAAATGACAAACACCATTGACTAGATCTCCCATGTGTGAGATCTCCTCCGCGCAATCACCATGGCGGCTCAATGGGAGATCTATAGATCTCACCATGCGCGGAGTTCAACGCTTCCCTCGCATAGATACTTGCCACTCCCAAGTTTCTCCTTTAGCTCGAGCTGTATGCTTAGGAAACAATGATGAATTCAACGTCAATCATTTCTTCAGCAATTGGTTCCTTGATCTACCGAAGATCTCGACATCGGCTAGTGCTGGAGTGGGGAGAGATTGTGAGGTTGAGGCAGATATCGCCACATCAAGGCTGAGGGATTGGGTGGGTGGGATGGCCATAGTCACTCGCGAAGATCTAGACAACAACTGGCGACTACCACTGATGGAAATCAGAGATCTGCATGTTGGCCGGTGTCAGAGTGGGGAGAGGGCATGTTTGGCACATGGTTGGTGGGATTGCATAGGATCAAGCTCACATTTACTTATCATGAATTCTAAAAAGAGGAAATTAAGAGCCCGTTTGGGATAATATCTGCAGACAGATGGAGCTTTAAAGATTGAGATAGTTGGAGTTGAGATGCTCTTGAAATATGTGTTGGGGTGAAAAATGATAGAAAAAAAAGTAGTTTTGGAGTCTGTGTTATGGGAATTAGGAATTTTTGGGGACACATGTTTTTTTTTAAGTTATGAAACTTATAATTTTCTTTTTTGAAAAAATTATTTGATACATGTCCATATCCCACGTTTTAAGGTCCTTTTTATTATTTATTTATTTATTTATTTATTTTCATGTTTCTGTTTTCTTTACCCACGTTGGGTAGAGAGGGGAATAATAAACAATGGTGTCACGTGGACTCACTGTTGAAGCTATCAGTTGGCATTTCAAACCCAGCCAAACGGTCATCTTGGATTTCAGATGGTAAACCTCCGCTCCCGAATGGTACCCAAAAGGGGCCTAATTCCATTAAAAAAGAAATTAAATTACATGGAATTAAATTTTAGAATTAGATCAAAGTGTTTATTAATCTATCAAGAAATCTATTTATTTGAGAAATTAAATTCCTATTATGCTGATTTCTTTCTAAAATATTAGAAAAATTGAGAATATAATTACTGTAGTTACGAAATTATTCTTAAATAAAAAATAATTAAATAAGAATTAGAGTATATTTGGTAGAGAGTTAGTTATTTCTTATTTTTTAGAGGAATGAATTTATTTTCGTAACTAATATGTGAGAGACAAGTTTCCTCTTATCAAGGAAATTAATTCCCTATTTTTAAGTGAGACCTACGTTATTTAATTCTCAAATAAAAAAATAAATACTAAAATTCAAAATCAGTAATTTAATTTATATTTTTCAAATTGAATTACCCATTAATAAACAGAGGGGGATGGAAAGAAAGGGAAAAAGGGTTCCAATAGAGATATTTTGGTATTCTAAAATTAAATCATGACATCATCAATTACATCATTTGGACATATTTTAATATAGTGTTGTGGTTATGGCAATTTTAATTGCACATTCTATTTATTTAGCATCCACTCTATTTATCCCAAACAACATTGACCCACGTAAAAAAGTAATTGTTATGATTTTTTATACGTACTTATAAAAGAACAATTCATCCATACTAGTTTAGATCGGTTAATTTTCATTAAGTTATATTGTTAGATATATATAAATGTGGGGATGGTCTTGTGTGCGGCATTCCCAATTCACAGTTGTGCGTGTGGCACGTGATCGAGAACCGTTCGATAAAACAAGTGACGGCTGGGTTATTACTTGTCATGTAAGGGTAAAACCTAAAAACATAACTGACAGCTTCTGCAGTGTTGTCTCAGGGGAAGAAATAATTAAAAATGTGGTTTTCGAGACCACAAATTTTGATATTAAAGAAACTGAAAATAAAAACAAGGGAAGATGAAAGGAGAGGGTAAATCACTGAACCATGTTTACTGGGTAGCGAACTTGGGCTTTGGCATTGTGGTTTTGTCGAAAGGGAAAGAACTAATCGGCTCAAGTCGGCGTTGAGCGAAGGGTGAAAAGAGGCCGGCGAGGCATCGGCGACGGAAAGGAGGTTGGGGTTGATGGCCCATGCCACCCACGTCGACGCCGACACCCCCCTGTGCTGGTTCACAATCTCCAGCTTCCCGGTCGACGAGTCGTTTGTCCTGTGGAGGAACGAATTCAGCACCGGCAGGAGATTGTGATTTGCAAAACTTTTAGGCTACGTTTGGTAATCAAGTCCATTTCAAGATAAAATGTTCTTTTTTATCTTAATTTTTATCTTTTTTTAAAAACATTTTTGTCTTTTTTGAAAATTTAATAAAAATTTTCAACTCAAACTTAAAATTTTCAAATTCAACTCATTCACGAAACGAACCTTAAAGGATTGTGATTTGCAATTTTTCCTATGTGCTAAAATTTCAAATGCTTTTGTCATGTGATTTTAGAGTTTGCACTTATATGCTGCTATGTGGTCAACAGGTGATTAATTGTGATGATTCAATTTAAATATCATTATTAAGTCCTCTAGAGTCACTGAGAAACAAAAGTTACAAACTAGGATTAGAATACATTTATGAGAATTTTTATGAAAGTGTCCAGTTTTATCTATCGATTCTGAACTATAAACTTATATCAAGTACTTCTATTATATTTTCTATATATGTATTGAACCGGTCCGTGCAAATTCCAAACTATGTTCCAATTGCTATTCGGAAAACCAACTCAGAGTAGGATTGATTAAAAAAAAAAAAAAATTTCAAATCTTATTCCTTGTCTGTTATTGCATTGTTAGGATAGAATTGGATATTAAACTGAAAAGTACGTCGTTTCTTTTTTTCTTTATAATTTGAGAATGGGAAACTATGCACCTTATATACGATTGAATCATGTTTGAAATTACTATCAAGCTGTATATGGAACCACTAAATGT
The DNA here is from genome assembly GCA_008635985.1 of Ficus erecta. Classification (NCBI taxonomy): domain Eukaryota; kingdom Viridiplantae; phylum Streptophyta; class Magnoliopsida; order Rosales; family Moraceae; genus Ficus; species Ficus erecta. The sequence continues at coordinate 31,791 of BKCH01000141.1, read as the reverse complement.
ATCTAATTTTTTGATCTACTGTAACAAGAAACAAGGAGTAAGGTCGTGCAAGAAAGAGTGCCTTATCCTGTGTTTAATTGGAGATAGCCGAATGGGGCTGAATAAGCTCTTTCTAATCATATATATATATATATATATATATATATTTTTGGCAGACCGAGGTTTATAAACCAATTCTGGTTCATTCTCTTTGTTATACCAATTACAAAGTTAACGTTTAATTAAAGTTATTACATATTTATGCATATATTTCTTCTAATATATTCATAATTTAATGTTCGATAATATAATTTGTTTTTACCATACATTTATTCCTTGAATGTAATAAATATAATAAATGCTAACCTTAATTGTAAAAATATATACATATCGAGTCACTTAAAATAAGTTGCAAGCACAAATGAGGACATTTTTTATTATCATTATTCTTCAAAACACAATTACGCTTAAAAATCAAACGTACAATTTGTTTTTTTTTTTTTAGAATAAAAAGTTAATATTTTATTCATATAAAAGCCTTAATGTAAACAAATCTAGAAAGTGCTTCAGTATTATAAATCCTCGTTTTATTGACGGAAAAATTTCAATGAGAGACCTCAAACCAAAGATTGGAGTTATCTTATAGCTCTTGAAACTAGCGTCAAAGAAAAGTTTCGCCCACTCTTTTTCATTCCTCTGTTTGCCAGCAAGAAACACAATCATTTGCATATCATAGAAGAGTTACGTCTCAAATAATGTAGTATCAACATCATCGGATCCATTCTTCCCTATCACAATATCGATTATGATCACCTTTCCTTTCTTTCCATTATCTATGTTTGTAATGGTCTCTTTGCATCTCTCAAGTATTTTCACACTTTCTTGGTCATCCCAATTATGCAAAATAGACTGGTGTCAAAAAAAAAAAAAAATGTTCATTATTTTAACATATAGAAATAAACATTTGTATAAACATACATATCTATACATTATATAGAAGTACCAATAATTTGTACTGTCGCAAGAAGTATTTATTTTTTGGTCCTATTTTTTTTTCGGCCCAATTTTTTTTTTTTTCATTTTAGTCCTTTTTTAAATTTTCTTTCAGGATGAAGTTTTATTTTTATTTTTTTCAATTTAGTCCTTTTATTAATTTCTTTTTGGACGTTTTTTTTTGGGTTTTTTTTTCATTTTAGTCTTGCTTTTATTTTCTTTTCAGACAAAAAATTTTATATTTATTTTTTGGTTCTTTGTTATTTTTTCGACCCAATTTTTTTTTTTTCAGTTTAGTCCTTTTTTAAATTTTCTTTTAGAATCAATTTTTTTTTTTCAATTTAGTCCTTTTTTAATTTTATTTTCAGACTTTTTTTGGCCTTTTTTTTTTTTTTTTTTTTTTTTTCATTTTAGTCATTTTTTTAATTTTCTTTCCGGACTTTTTCTTTGGCCTTTTTTATTTTTTATTTTTTTTTTCCATTTTAATCCTTTTTTTTTTTCCATTTTTTTTGGCCCAACATATTTTTCATTTTAGTACTTTTTCATGTTGACAATTTCTTTTATTTTAGTCCTCTTATCTTTTGTTTTTTTTTTTCGTAACTTTTTCTTAGATCTTTTTATGTTTATATATATATTTTTTTACTTATTATCTTAATTTTTTCCTACTTAGATAAATTTTTTTAAATTTATCCCGCATGTGCAGAGCACATGCTCTCCACTAGTATATATAAAAGTCTCAAAAACCAAATCATCCTCCTTCCGTCATGTGTCCTCACCTTTGATTCTTCTTTCTATTTTTTTTCCTCCTAATACCTTTTATTTTCCCCCTTTCTAAATGCTATATTTTTATCTCTTATTACACTTCAATGGATGTTACATGGCAGATCCAATGCATGTCACGTGATAATTTTACAAAAAAAAATTACTTTTTTTTTAATAAACTTTTTGCTTTGTTTGTTCACTATTTAATATATAGAAATAAATATTTTTATTGGCATATGTATATATATATATATATGTACATATATATGTATGTACACATAAGTGAGCAAAAAATTCGATGTTAATATCAACTTACCTATAACAAAATTGCATTGGCATGTGGAACAGCATCAAACATATTGCCTCCAACAAACTTCAAGTTTGGGCTTCCTCGCAAGTCCGCAACAACATGGGGTAAATCAAAACACGTGCACTCTACATTAGGTAATGTCGCCGCAGTGGCCTTGGTTACCGAACCAGTGCCTCCTCCAACATCAATCAATGTCACTACACACTCAAACACATCCTCGTAATATTGATTAACAGAGAGTCATTCGCCCTGCAATGATTGAACAATGTCACTACAATAATAATAATAATAATAATAATAATTATTATTATTATTATGTTTTAATAATGCTGATTTGTTTATGCAGATTTTCGTTCTATTTTAAACCAATATATATATATATATATATATATATTTTAGCATGTGTTTGGATATACAATCCAAACCTTCGAATCACAATCTAATTTTTCTCTTTCCCTCAGTTTTACTATTCACACAATTTTATAACTCATATTTTAAAAGTCCATAACTTTGCATAGACAAGTCTAAATGAGATAATTTTTTTTAGTTGCATAGAATTTCGAGACGAACGAAATAAGCTCCATATTGATATTTATTTTTCCAAACACATTTTAAGTTTTTACACTTTTAACTCCAGCAATTCAAATGTCTCGATAAACACATAATCAATTTAAACCCAAATTCTACAATCCAAACCTTAGAAAAGAAATGAGTTAGGAGAACAACCTTCCGGTTTCACACATGCGGGCGGTGGCAAAAACTAACGAAATAAGTTCTATATTGATATTTTTTTTACAGACACATTTCAAATTTTTACACTTTTTAACTTCAACAATTCAAACGCCTCAATAAATACACAACTCAATTCAAACTCAAACTCTACAATCCTCTTGTACACCAAATGATTACAAAAATTGTCTCTTAATTGCTATGGCCATTCTCCCACTGCGTTTTTATTCTATTTTTTTTTTCAATTTTTGCTTAACTACACTTTTATACACCTCCCTAATTTCACATTCCCTTCCAACACTTATTCCAATACTTGTAATTTTTCCATCCCAACCACATGCATGTTGCTTTTTCATCTTATCTCTTCCTATATTAATTTATTTTCCTTCCTATTTTAATGGGCCGTTTGATTGCATTTAACTTTTTGTTATTCGACCCAACCCTACATGTTTAACCAAGGGTTTCTTTTTGAAAAATGCTCCAAAACTAGGAGCTCTTTATAATTTGCTCCTCAGCAGACCATGGATCCATGCAATGAAAGCAATACCATCCACCTATCACAAGAGGATCCAATTTCCCACAAGGAAGGGAATAAGTGAGATAAGAGGAAGCTAGGAAGTTGCACGAACGTGTTACCTCTATTCGATGAATATGAAAACAGACAATTATTTATAGCAATTAGAAGCGAAAGAGGGAACGACCAACAGTTCACAGCCAGACGTCGAGCAATTGGACGAGATTTAGATCGACCCTGATAGGCCTGATCGAAGAGTCAACGTTGGCTCGTTGCTCGATGAAACAGTTCGAACAATGTTGATAAAGTTTCTCCAAGACAATCAAGATTGTTTTGTATGGTCACATAGCGACATGCCAGGCATTGACCTCGCCGTGACAACACATTGACTCAACATTGATCCCAGCCATAAACCTATCAGGCAAAAGAGATGGAAGCTCGGAATAGAGTGAAATCGAATCATAACGATGAAGTGCGTAAACTAATTGAGACAGGATTCATAAGAGAAGTTCACTACCCAGAATGGCTAGTGAACGTCGTTGTGGTAAAAAAGAAGAACGGGAAGTGGAGGGTCTGCATCGACTTTACCGACCTGAACAAAGCCTGCCCCAAAGACAGTTTTCCATTGCCTTACATCGACTGTCTGGTGGACGCCACCGCCGGGCACAAGCTTTTATCATTCATGGATGCATTCTTGGGATATAACCAATCCTAATGCACCCATATGACCAAGAAAAAACCGCTTTCAACACGAAAAGAGGAATATATTGCTACAAAGTGATGCCATTTGGTTTGAAGAATGCCAGTGCAACTTATCAGAGGATTGTCAATGTGATGTTAGCCAATCAACTCGGCAAGACAATGGAAGTATACATCGACGACATGTTGGTCAAATCATTGCGAGCTGAGGACCAGATAAGTCACCTAGCTAATTGTTTTGCAGTACTTAAAGAGCACAATATGGGCCTCAATCCTTGCAAATGCTCCTTTGGAGTTTCATCTAGGAAATTTTTGGACTATATCGTCACCCAGAGAGGAATCGAAGCCAATCCTAACCAGATAAGGGCTATAATGAATATACCATCATTGAGGAAGAAGAGGGAGATTTAGAAGCTGACCGACCGAATCGCGACACTCAACAGATTCATATCTTGGTCGACTGACAAGTGCCTGCCGTTCTTCAAGTTGCCGAAAGGCAATGCCTGCCTTCGACCAGCTCAAGAGGTATCTATCCACTTCCCCTATTCTGGCTAAACCATTAACTGGCAAAATATTGTCCCTGTATTTGGCAGTGACAGAGTACGCCGTGAGCATGGTCCTTGTGAGAGATTCAAATGATGAAAAACAACTAATCTACTACATAAGCAGATCACTGCTCGAGGCCGAGACGAGGTACTTGGTTGTCGAAAAGTTGGCTCTCGCCCTAATCATTGCAGCGCGAAATTTGAGATTGTATTTCCAATCGTATTCAATCATCGTGATGATGGCCTATCCATTGCGAGCTAGTCTCCACAGTCCAAATATGTTAGGACGTTTAACCAAATGGGTCGTTGAATTGAGCGAATTTGATATCGAGTACGAGAGCGAACTAGCTTGAATCTCAGGTTTTAGCCGATTTTATTGCTGAATTATCGCCTGACGCTCAATGGACGAAGGATGAACCCGAAATATCATGAACTCTAATGGTCGATGGAGCGTCGAACGTAAATGGTTTTGGCGTAGGAGTGTACCTCAAATCGCCCCATGAAGAGGTTGTCGAACAATCGTTTTGGCTGGGACTCAAGGCTTCCAACAATGAAGCTGAATACGAAGCATTGATAGCTGGGCTACGATTAGCGAAAATACGGTGAAAGATCCTAGGATGGAATCCTATTTGGATGTCGTACGATCACTTACATCCCATTTCGATGAATATGCCATCCAGCAGATCCCGAGGGATTTGAACGCCCAAGTAGATGCCCTGGCGACATTTGGTTCGATGTCTAATCTGACCTTACGGCGAATAGTCCTGGTCAGGTTCATCAAGAAGCCAGGCATCGAGTTGGATATTGCAGTCGTTATAGAAATATATATTGACGATTGGAAAACGCCTATCATTACATATTTGTGGGAAGGGTCATTGCCAAACGACAAGCAAGAGGCTTGCAAGATCAAAACCAAAGTTACACGGTTTTCGCTCATTAACGATGTATTATTTCGACGATCGTTCAACTGTCCCTACGCTAGTTGTCTTGACAAGAAGGAAGCGGCTTACATCCTAAAGGAGATCCATGAAGGCGAATGTGGGAATAATTCGGGAGGAAGGTCTTTGTACAATAAGACCAAACATCAGGGTTACTACTGGCCTACTATACTTATTGACAGTGACGCTATTGTCAAACGATGTGACAAATGCCAACGGCACGCTCCGGTCATCCATAAACTGGCAGAGCAACTATTAAGCATTGGATCCCCTTACCTGTTCATGAAGTACGCAATGGACATCATTAGTCCCCTACCAAGGGCGAGCGGCCAATTAAAATACCTTCTTATCCTCACTGATTATTTCACAAAGTTGGTCGAAGAAAAAGCATATGCGGAGGTAAAGGACTCAGCCATCGAAAGTTTCATCTGGAGAAACATAATCTGCAGGTTCGGTGTGCCTCAAGAAATTGTGACTGACAATGGGTCCCAGTTCATCTCGGGTAACTTTAGTAAGTTCTGCAAGGGATGAAAGATCGAGCTCAGTTACTCCACTCCGAGGTATCCACAAGGCAATGGACAGGCCGAGGCAACAAATAAAATAATAGTCCAAAACTTGAAAAAGAAACTCGAAGCTCGTAAAGGGCAATGGGCAGATGAGCTGCACCACATTCTATAGGCTTACCGAACAACCCCAAGATGAGTAACCGACGAATCTCCGTTCTCATTAACCTTCGGAGCAGAGGTACTCGACCTAGCAGAAATTGGTATTCCCACACTTCGGTGACAGCTATCCTTCAAAAACGAAGAACAGAATCCAAAGATGCTCAATGACAGCCTTGATATGCTAGACGAAAGACGAAATCGAGCCCTAATTCGAACGACAAACTATCAGCAATCGATCGCACAATACTACAACTCAAAAGTTCATACCCGAACATTCAATGAAGGAGACCCAGTGCTTCGTAAAGTCTTTCAAAATACTGCTGAGCCAAATGTTGGAAAATTGGGAGCCAACTAGGAAGGCCCTTATAGAATCTTGAAGGTTGTTCGTCCGGGTGTCTACCGCCTTGAAACGATCGACGGTGTCGAAGTACTTCGCAGTTGGAATGCTCATCACCTTCAAAAATATTACTTGTAATTTCACTTGAATTCTTGTAATTTCCAATTTTACAGTGTTTACATTTTGTAAAGGCTCGATACATTACTTTAATTATTCGATGCATCTTCGAACCCTGTAGGTCGACGCCTAAATCACATTGTACAACTGAACTGCGTTTGAATTGATCCCTGCACAAGGGTACGTAGGCAGCTCGTATATATTTGTACGAGTCCAGTCATAACATTTGAACAATTACGTTGTACAATAGAACTACGATTGGCTTGATCCCTACACATGGGTACGTAGGCAGCCCGTGCACTATAATTGAGTGCAGCTACTCTATCGAAACAAAAGCTTGTGTTTCCACACATCGCATAAGTATGATGATCACTAACCTATTTCCTAATTTGTTGTCCAATTCTCTTCCTGAGCACTAGAAATTAAACTCTTCGTGCCAGTTCAAGGGACATGCAATCAGGACGTCCATTGTCTTAGCATGGATGACATTTGAAATCCAATGTTTGTTTGTTTACGTAAATGATGTGATTAAATAATCATTCATGATTATCCTTCACATTCGATCAGCTTCTAAAAGTTTGGATGATGTATCGTTTCTGCCGATAGCTAGCACATTCGATGTTCAATTTTTGCATCATTGGATTGTCTTGTTAAACAACAAATTACGTGTCGTACGACATTCGACATATCGTATCCTAATGACCCTTGCACCATAATAACATGCTTAAGCAAAAGCAAGGCAAGTAAATAAACCAAAGTAAACCTCAATGTATTAAAATTACAAAATCATGGTTTATAATCCAATGTTTGAATAATCAGGGCACACAACCGTTGCTACAAAAATTTGAAGATATACTATTTCGCTATTTTATCTTATTCCAGAGGATCGCTCCTGGGTCCGTCGATATTAGGAGGCTCGATCCAATAAGTCTAGTCTCGTTAACGATCGTGGGGGTAGCTGTAGTGACCTACTTAAATCTTGTACAGGGGCGAACGTCTGAACACTGGCTTCAGCGATGGATTCCTCAAATAACTCGATCTTCTCTTTGACATCAGCGTCAACAAGAAGGCCTTGCTTGTGTTCCTTTAAGAGCTCGTAACGAGCCTTGAGAGTGGCCTTCTTGTACTCACCAACGATGCGAGCAACAAGCCCTGCGATATTAGCATCTTTCTACTTCACCGCCTCTTTTAAGGCTTTGTTCTCGGCATTCATCTTGTCAAACTTGTCAATCATTGCCTTCATCATTTTGGCCCCGTTCTTGGCTGTTTGATTCAGAGTATGAAGCTTCACAATCAAACCTTCGGCACTCGCCTTAATGTCATTGAACTTTCGCTCAATAGCTAGCAGTTTTTCACCACGTTCTTTATCAATTTCCTCGAGTTCTTTAATTAGTTCCCTCCGTTCGACTGCCTTATCAGTGGAACGGTAGATTAGTCTCATTCCCTTTAGAATGCACTACAAAACAACAAGGTTAAGTGGTATAACCGACCACGAAAATGGATCTATGGGTAAAGCCAACATACCTTCAAACCATCCCATGAGAAATCGTCGAGGTGGCTTTGTATTCTACCTTCATTCACCATGTCAGTATCAACGTCGGTGAGTAACTCGCACATAATATGAAAACTGAGTTTCTTATTTTGAAGGAGGCTCATCCTTGGGGGCAAATTCACCTCCGCATTTACCTCCTCCTCCTCAGTCAATTAAGGCTCGACGTTCGATTTGGGAACAATTGCTTTGGTTGGCTCCTTCCTCTTTGTCGGTGCCTTCCTCTTGGGATTTTTGTCCACCCTTTGTTTTTTGGCAGGGGGTTGCTCCGGCACATTCACAAGCTCAGGGGGCGATTCAATATAAGGAAACGGTGTAGGTTCGAGTGCTTGAGTGGCCTGGGCTGCCTTCGGTGCCGTTGTCACCTTCGCAGTCTCTTTCTCTTCCATTTTCCTTGCGAGTAATTCCTTTGGGGAGGGAAAATCAATCTTCATTGTGTCTAAAGCTAACTCTGCAATCAAAGCCTCTTCATCAGATAGTGGCTCGATGAATAGTGGAGTGCTGAAGAATCTCGTCAACGCTCCTCTGATCACGAACGGCCAATCAACCTAGGAAGAAATTCGTTTAATTATACCTGATTTGATTACGACAAAGTCCTTCCAAAGGCTCAACAGTCTTAACCTGTTGGGAACGTTGATTTCGTCCCACTTTCAATTTGGTTGGGCAAGCAGTCGTTCGAGCTTCATTTCAAACAAAAGCGCCTTCGGTGGGGGTTTCCTTAGCTCTTTACCTGCAACACAATGATATTATTGTTTAGCGTCAACATTCAATTAACATACGAAGGATTTTTCTCTCGATGCTCTTAAATCAAAACTTACGAAAAGGACCTCATAAAGGGTAAAACCGTTCGCTAATGTACCCAATGATTTTTCATTCACTAGCATGAAAAAGTATCGATCTTGCCAATATCTATCGGCATTTTTCATTTCCCTAACAACTTGCCGTTTCCGCCTCGGGTACATCGAGTAGCGACCGTGGTCCTTCGAGTTCTCCTGTGGGTAGTAAAGGGCTAGGTAATCATCTATTGATAAGTCAACGCCTTGCCTCGTCTGTAATCACTATAAGACCCAGAAAAACTCTCATCCCGTTTGGCATCAGTTGAGGAATCGCAAGTTGATAATGATGCATGCTTTGTATAATGACGGGATGGATCAGAAGTTGAAGTCCACACTCAAAATATATTGTATACATGCAAATCCAACCCTCCGACACATTGTCTACTCATTCATTTGCAAAAGGAAGGCGAAGTTGGACTTTGTTTGGGAATCCATATCCACCCATGATAGAGGTCAAGTTGTCCTCGGTCAGAATGGGAGGAGGGTTCTCCGTTCGAAGAAATGATTTTGTGCTAATTCATCATGGAGGCCTACTTAATCGAGCTATGGGAGGTATAGACAAAATTCTAGCCCCGAACAAGTTGTTGGTCGACTCCTCTCTGACACTTCATTGCTAGACAAGGTGCCTTTTTTCTTTTTAAGAGAATCGTATTCCTCTTTCTAACGACGAATAACGGACATCAATTCGTCATCCTCGGCATCACTCTCGTCAAATTCGATGTTCTTGGGACTTCGACGTCTTCCTCAAGTGGTCGCTTGCCTCTTACTTTGTCTATGATGGTTCACTAATAGATGTTTAGATGAAGAATGGAAGAGTTTTGAATTTAAACACTAATTATTTGGAATCCTATTAAGTTATGGGATTAACATGAAGAACACCAACCCAAAAACTCAAAGAAAAACCCAGAAAAATACAATAAAATCTCCAAGCCAGATCACTCACCCGGAGAAAATGCGAAAAACTAGCCACAAATGACTCAGAAGAACAGTAGAAAAACAAATCATTCGAATCAAAAGTACATAAAACAAAGAGGAGAAGAGGAAATCTTGCCTGAGATTCGAATGTCTTTGGAAACCCTCGAACTTTCCGGTTTTTCGGAAAGCTCCAATCAGTGAAATAAGAGGAGGAAAGGAAGGAGGCAAAAGGTTTTAGCCCCCTATGAAGGGATCGAACGGCCCTGATATTTTGATCACGCCTTATCAAACGGCATGAATCACGAGATCTTTCATCATCTGCTTCACATAAAAAAAATATCTTTATCTGGGGCTCGATAGTTTCAGTTAATTCATGTTAGTCTCTTCTAGATTTCCGTAATTTGACCCTGCCAAATATCAACACGCATCATCTTTCGGATGATTATCAAAACACTCTATCGAGGAATCATCACTCGATAGAGTGGGGGGCTATCTGTTGGGGTCAGACTTCGTCTCCTCGTAATGTTGCTAATGAGTCTTCATGATCGCTTAATAAACGAACGATGAGAGTTGGATCCCTGATGGATGAAGCATTCTCGAACAATTGGGCTCGGCTCAATGAACGATTTCAACTTGGCGGTGGGCGAACAATGAATATCTGCACTCGATCAGTTGGTATTGTTTTCTTTGAGGCCCGTCAATTTACCAAGTACATCTCGGATGAGTATTTGGCCCAACAAAATGAACGATGAACAATGACTAATCCTTGGTCTTTGTAGATGACTGGTTCGTTGTTCGGCATTCATATTTGGCGAACATCACATAAAGATCAATTCTCATAACTGTCAAGCCCACGATCAATCGTGGCATTGTGAAGGATCAATCCCCATAACTGCAAAGTCCATGATCAATCGTGAAATTGTGACCCACGTTCTTACACGAGATACGAATCCTTCGGAGTAGTGGCGAACCACCCATTACTACCCACGAATTCAGGCCCACTATTTTCCCTCTATAAATATAGGAAGACCCCCCTCTAGGGGGAGGAACCTCTCGAATTTTTTCTGGAAGCCATCATCTATAGTCTTTATGCCAAAAACTCAAAAATTCTAATTTCATTGTACAAAAACTTTCATATATAGTGAAACACGCACATACAGAGGACTTAGCACGCTTTCGGCGAACCTCTCTAAATATCGGTGTTGTTATTCTTCATTTTCTTTTTATTTTCTCCAACTTATTTATATTATTGTATGATTGTCACCGTTTTATGACTTTCATATGCGATGTCCAAGGGCCCAAATGCCTCGGTTAAAATTTAACAGTAGATTCGCCAGCATCTACACATGACAATACTCAAAAGTTTAGATTAGAATGCCTATCATTTTAGATACATATGTATTCTCTTTTAATATGATTTTGATTTAATTTAATGTAAAAAATGGGCAGTTCTAATCTATACTATTTAGTTTTGATATAATATCTAGCACATGTTTTTGACATTCTGTTGGATAACTAGTGGGATTTTTTTTTATTTTTTTATTTAATTTATTTTTTGGATTTGGGATGAGAGATTTGAACTCAAAATCTCAACTTTGAGGTATGTGTGGAATTATCACTAGGTAAAACAACTACAATAGGGAAGATATTACCTTAACTTTGGTTATTTTCATAAATGACCCCTGAATCATACACCCAGTCTCACACACACTGATTGTTGATTTTTGCATTTCGTCAAGATTTGCAAACAACACTTATGTCGATATTCTGTAAAAAAGATGAATGGAAAATGAACATGTTCATATTATGTGAGCTTTGATTAAGATTAAAATCGCAATAAAACATTTTTGCAAGGGAAATTGTACATGTAAAATATATCTGATGACACTATATGTCTTTGTTGAAAGTATAATTTATCTTCAAAATGTATCTAATGGAGGTACAATTCCACTTCAAAAAATGTATAACTACGACTTTAACTTTATAAAATAGGCTCATGTGATTAGAATATGTACCATTTCTATCTTCTTTTTCTTTTTGCTTTTTTTAACACAAGATATTGATAGAGGAATTATTGGCATAATAGTAGAAACGTTTAGAGAAATATGATGTGTAAAATAAAAAATCAAAAACTAAAACCAAACATGATATATAATTCGGGCCGTTTAAGAATAATCCATATTATTAAAACTTTTTGACAACTTGAATAATTGCAATGGGGTGAACTATTTCAATGAAATGTCATAAAGATTTACGTCCCTTTGTAAACATTTATTCACGTCCCTTTTTTTTTTTTACTAAAGAATAAATTAAAAGAAGGACAATTATATAAGAGAGGCGTAAAACTAAAGAAGAAATTTAATGAGGACATATTTACTTGAGCAATTTACATGAATTAAAGTCACTATACACTCCATCTTTAATGGATTTTGAAATTTAGCCATTACGCCACACAAGAAAACTAGTCAATGGTGTTGGAAAACATAATCGGTTCGGTGTCATAGAGGAGTTTTTAAAATGTTAATAACCACAATATACTGACTCGTGTTGCAATTTGTTGATATTTATATTTTTATACAAGGTCTTTTCTTAATGCCGAAGTCCAATACTCGGATTTTGTTATGCAAATGAACTCATTTTGTGGACCCAAGTCATATTTGGAGAATTCGAGTATACCGTGAGTAATTAAATAGACTCATTTATCATTGGTCAAAATAAGTTTTTGATCCGACTGAGGGTTTCAAATTGGCTTCCCAAAGATAAATGAGTATTGGAGAAATAACCAAGAAAACCATCCTCTTATCTTAAGGAGACCAAAGTGATCATTATACTTGCTAGTGAATTTATACTTGTAATTTGTATTTATATGTGAGCCCATTTATAGTGATCCTTATTATTGAATTTTTCTCTTTGTTCCTAATATGTGAAAATAAACACATCTATGATGAATATTTTTATTTTCTCTTCTCTTCTTTTTTTTTATTCTTTTTTTTAATAGTTAATTTCTATTATAGAGATCCCATAGGCCATAAAAGTAGATATGTATAATCCATTTGTGTGTCCAAGATTCATGAATGACGATAGAATTTGCTTTGCAATTTGCATCACTAATGTTTTCATGCTCCCTCCTAAGCCCCAAAGGGTAGTAGTGTGAACAACAAAAAGGTTAGTGGAGAAGTTGATTGCACATTCATTTTTTGCTAATGTAAAAGGTGTCATTTCAACCATAAAGAGAATACCATTATCGTGATTCACGAGTCATGAGTCATGGTGTTGCCTTTTTGTTGGATGTAATTTTTACTATTTTCTTTCTTTTGTCTTTTTGGATGGTAGTCCAACGTTCTACATACCATCTTTTGAACAAAGCCCCTTTTTTTTTTTTTTTTTAATTATAATATTGCATCTCAAATTGTTTGTACTTGAATATTCTTTCACAAGTAAATAAATCATGTTAGCAAAGGAGTTAATTGGAGAAGACGAATGTTGATTAATTAAATGAGAATATGATAATTTAATTAAAGAAAGGGGGAGAGAGAGAATACGGACGCCACAGTGAAGATTCAAGACACAAAGAAAAGTTTCCAACACTTAGACAAAATTTGGATATTACCAAATCCCACTTTATATTCTAGCATAGAAACATACGCACTAGTGGCCAAGCCAGAACTCTCTCTCTCTCTCCCCCCTTTTTTTTTAGTTGATATGAATTAAACTAAAGTTTTAAATTAAACTTAACATTTTTTTAAAACTATTTATTTTTCTTTTATCTTTTTTCAATTAATTTCAATCATTTCATTTTTTTTCTTTTAAGTCAAGTCTGTAAACGAATTTAATTAACTTTAAAAAGATAAAAGTTCACAAAAATATAAATTTCGTATAATAATATTGTTATTTTTTTCTTCGTTTAGAATTTTAAGTATAATTAAAAGTAAAAATTTAGTGTATGATTGAAACAATTAAAGATTATGGAATAGGCATGTATATAAAGAGTTAAAATTTAGAAAATAATAAAAATTTAAAAATTCTATGAAAAAAAACTATTAAAAAATTCCAAGGGGAAAATTAAAAGAAAAGTTATAAGAATATCTTTTTTATTTTTTTTTTTTTTTTTTGAGGATAGAATTACAAAAGAGCTCCTTGAGTCGGGGGAAGTTTCCCCTAGACCTAAGTACAGGATCTTCAATGAAATTTTAAACTGATGTGTAAATAATTAATTTTGACGTATAATTGTTATTGATTGGTATCTCAATATTTTCTTATAATATTATAGTTTATCTTTTTAAATTATTTGTATACTAAAATTTTACTTTTACAAACTTAATGATAATGACATAAGGTATTATATTATTAAAATAGTATAATAATAATTAAAGTACGAGTAATGCTCATATTGAGTTGTAGTTGAAGTCTTTATAATGTATAATATAATAAACAATATGAACAAAGAATAAATAAAAAGCTACTTAAAAAAGAACATAAAATAATACCAGTCCAAGTCCAAAAATTACACAATTCATCATACAAGATGATCATATAAAACATAATCGACATATAACTTATTTTGTTCTTTTGTAAAATTTACGACTTTTACTATGCTATCCAAAATCAAATTTTGATACCATTCGACTGAAAATGATTAGTCAAAATAACAATAATCTCATTATTTGTTAATTAATTAGACTCTTTGATCTCTTTTCTCTCCCCTCCCTCTCTTTCTAGAGTTTCATTGGTTATTGAGTTGTGAGTTATTGTGAGTGATCTAGTAACACCCACCATTGATGTGAGCATCCCTAGTATTGTGAGGCTTTTCCACATGATCATTGAACCAGTATCCGTTTAAAGTTTCGATCCGACGCACATAAAGATAAACGCTTCCGTCAGTCACAAACTAAAAAGGAAAAAGAAAAATCAACAAACTTGTTTGGCTTATAAACTCAAACCGACTGAACCAAACCAATTAAATTTGATTTGATTTGATTTAGTTCTTAAAAAAAAAAAAAAAAAAAACTAAATTCCATAAAATATAATCCTCACCTTTTTTTTTTTTTTTTTTAACTTTATAATCAGCACTTTTAGTTTGACTGATTGTTTTATTGATTAAAATAAGATTAGCTGATTGTTTTATTGATTAAAATACGATTAGCTTTCTGTTCTTTTTTTTTTTTTGATAAGATTTGATCGAATTTAGAAATCTTTTTACTTTTCAAAAGAAATTAAAAAAAAAATATATAGGGCAGGTAGCCCATTCAAACAACCCATAATAAAATAATAACAAATGTTTCTATACGTTACTTAAATTAATGGCAACTCTCATTCTTCACTCATCAGTTGCTGAAGAAGATGAACATGGACTTGGTCGCTGATGACGGAACAATTGCGATGAGCCCAAGCGAGGTCAATCATGAGCAGACTTTGTTGACAATGAACAGTTCAGGGTTAGTCTCTGTTTGGTAGAGTGGAAAATGAAGAGAAGGGAAGTTGGAGAATAGATTTTAAAGAGGAAAATGAAATCTTAGTTCGTTTGGTAAAGTGAAAAATAGAAAGGAAGAAAATTGAAAATATATGAAACCCCCCATAGTTTAATCCGTCCAAATTTGGAAAGAAAATGAAACAGGAAAAATTTGACCAAAAAAAAAAAAAAAAAGAAAGTATATAAGATGATTATTTTGACCTTAATCCCTTGTTATCTTCTAATTTATATGGGTTTATAATTGTAAAATGCATTAAACATGACATTTTTTTTTTCTCTTTTATCAAACAATATGAAAGACAACGACACTCAAATTATTATTATTATTTTTTAATTTTCCTCACCTAGATATTTATTCTTCTTTTCTTTCTATTTTCCATCACTTGCACCAAACACAAAATTAGAGCAAGTGGTGGCCATAGTTATTGAGGCGGAAGGAACTGATATTTATGTTTTTTTTTTAAAGTTTATTTTAACAAATAATTTAAGTGTAAAATTTGGAAATCATTGATTGCTTCAATAGTTCATAGTTGACTAAGTACTTATCATCTGTCATTGACCTGGAAATTATTTATTGGTTCAAATTAATCAATGAGTTAATGGAATCTAATTGTGAAAGCTATTTTTTGTCTTTTGAGCACTGACTATTCAATTAATATTTAAAAGGTTCGATGAAAGAGTATTTTCGGGAGAAGGTTAACATGGGCAATTTACATTTTTTTACATCATATATTGTTTTTATTAAGAAAGTATATCGTGTATTTTAAACTTTTATATTTACATGCTATAAGATTACATTTAATATACAAATCTAAAACTTTTCTCGGTCAACACATAATGTGACCTGAAAATGTCCAAAATACCTTTAAAAAGAAAACTTATAATATGGATTTACATTCAACTAAGAACTATATAATGCCCCCCAAACTTATAATCCAAATTTTTAATTTTGACAATTTGCCTCATGAACTTATTAAATTATTACAATATATCCCCTATGAATTAAATCTCTGTTAAATTAGTTATGAAAATCCCATGTACACCTCATGTAAAGACGGAAAAACCCATTTCCAATAAAAAATTTACAAATCAAATACAAACCCTAATGTAAACTTTCCAATTTCAAATCTTTTAATTAGTGTAAAATTAACTAAAATGGGTACATTACACTAATTTAACAAGTTGAGGGAGTCAATTGTCAAAATTAAAAGTTTGGGGGGTAAGTTGTCAAAGAATAACAAATTTAAGGGGTATCAATGCAAAATAAATAACCAAATGTAAATAAAAAAAAAAGAAAAGAAAAGAAAAGAAAAGAAAAGAAATGCTTGGTTATAAACATTTTCTTTTGGGTGGGTCTATTGACACCCCCAATTTTACTTTTTCTATCCATTTTTTAAAACTATTTACCATATTAATTTTAGAATTAAATAACTACTTATTTCATCCCTTAGTTTTCTGAAAAACCATTATAACTAAATTATTTGTCTTTTTTCCTTTTTCCTTTTTTCTCCACATACTAAATCTAAACATCTGCACTTTTTTTTAAGCATGTTTTTATTTTTATTTTTATTTTTAAATTTTTTCTCACGAGATTCTTTTTTCTTTTTTGATATCCAAAAAAATTCTTCATTAGTTTATATATTGTGATAAAATTCTATAAACTTATTTTTTGGTATGCTTCTTCTTGAGACGATAAAAACTTAATGATAATATACTGATGAAACTGAGTAATCCACAAGCATGGTTGAAAATGTTATGACTTTGGTTAATACTTTTATTAGATAATGAGAAAATTATTACAATTCAGAGTTTACATGAACACCTAACAATTTTTCTCAATTATTTATATTATTAATAACCAATCAAATGAATATGTTTGATTATATATCAACTTCATGCATATGTATTTTCCATTTGCTTGTTATTTCTTAGAAAACAAAAAAACTAGTTGTAACGTAAAAATACAAAAACTAAACAGGAATAATAATAAACAAAATAAAAGAATATTCTTTTAAAAAAATCTCGTGAAAATAAATTAAAAAATAACTATAAAATAGAACTTTTGAAAAAAAAAATAAGGAAAAAAATATAGGGATCCAGACTATAATGGGAGGAAAAAGAAAAAATAAATAATTTATTTATAAGGACTTTTTGAAAAAAGTAAGACATATAACAAATAGTTATTTAATTTTAAAATTAATATGATAAATAATTTTAAAAAAATAGTTGAAAAAAACTAGGGTTGTTAATAGATGCATAGTTTTCTTTTTTGCAAGGAATATTCCCCTCTTTTTTTAGGTTGATTGGGCTCTAGTCAATGATGCTTTATCTTGAAACTTTCTCTTTTTTTTTCTTTCTTTTATTATCTTTCCTTTAAAATGGGATGTTGGTTTAAATTAAAAGTAAAGCTAGACTAACCACAAATGAGTTGGTAGAGTGATAAATATGCTTTTGATTTTTTCTTTTGTGAAGATGCATTCAGGTTTAATATTTCATAATCTCACTTTAAGACCTCTACCTAGTTAAAATATTATGCATTTTTGGATGTGTGGGGATATGAGTGGAAACTGAGCTTATCATTTAAGTAGAATTGGGTTAAATCTTTTTTTATTGATGAGCTTCGGAATTTTTGAAATAATAAAAAGAATGGGAGACGGTGGGACAATAATGTTCATTTTTTTATGTTTTATTAGCAAAAAAGGAAAAAAAAAAAAAAAAAAGGTAAAAAGTTAAGACTGTCAATCGTATCCTTCTTTTCTGTCTCTCGCTCTCTCTCTCTTATTATTATTTATTTATTTAATAAGAAGAGAGAAATAGGTGCATAGCAGGGGGGGAATAAAACTTTCACATGCAGTAACTAGTCCAGGCTCAATGGAGAGGCAAAACCAGATCGGAAAAGGGCTCAATTATATCACTTATCTTTCTTAAAGTTACTCCTTTAAAAAAACAAAAACAACAGCAAAAATCTTGTTGGTCTCGCAGTACACTGTCTACACTGCACAGGATGTCCACCAACAAATGTACCAAGTTCACAAACAATTATTATTATTTTTTAATTTTCTGTCATCCGATCTATTTAATCCGTTAAAAAAAACTTGAGAATTGGATGTGAAATAAATGTAACAATAGAATTAAACTACACAAGTTCTAATGGAGCTGACTTCGGTAGTTGAGACACACAAAAAGTCACCATTTCGATTCCATGCTTCTTCAAGTCTCAGTGATGCAACGGATTCAATTGTGGAGGAAGATGAGGAGTTTGCTCAGTTGCAGTGGGCCGCTATCGAAAAGTTACCGACTTTCAAAAGGCTCCGAACCTCGCTGCTTGACCTCGATCATGACGGTGACGACGAGGGGAGCGGCGGGAGAGAAAAGAAGAAGATGGTGGATGTCACAAAGCTGGAAGCAGTTGAGAGACATCTTTTTATTGAGAAGCTCATAAAACACATTGGGCATGACAATCTTAGGTTGCTACAAAAGCTCCGAGAGAGGATTGACAGGTACTAATCTTAACTGCTTTTTTGGAAGATCCATATATATTTTTTTGTTAAATATACGAAGTAGTGATCTGTTTAATTTCCTATTTATTTCCATAATTTATTTAGAGTTTGGCCAAGTTTCCAGGAGAAATTTTTTTAATTTAATTTAATTTAATTTAATTTAAATTTTTTTTTTTTTTGGTGTAAATAGGCCTAGTGATTGTTATGTCAAGAAACGCAGTTTACCATATCAGAATATTCAGAATATCTTTCTTTATTGTTGATCTTTTGCTTTTCTGCAAAATTAGCCTGTCAATTGGCTTATTGTTCATCTCTGTCTTTGACCTCTCTTCCTTTTTCTCTTTACCTCTCTTTTCCTCTCCCTGTCTCTACATTTTTCGCTGCGTTCGTCCGGATTATTTATTTGTTTTATGGTGATAAAGCAGTTTTCTTTATCTTGAGTTTTATGGATTTTCATATTAAAATATTATATATATATATGTATATATTTGGTCAGAGTGAATGTGAAACTACCAACAGTGGAAGTGAGGTATAAGAATCTGTCTGTGGAGGCAGAGTGTGAAGTAGTTTCAGGAAAGCCCCTGCCAACACTCTGGAACTCTTTTGTGGGCATCTTATCAGTTAAGAACAGTTTCACATGGTTTTTACAGGTTTTTATTTTTATTTTTATTTTATATATATATATATTTATATTTATATCTGTATACTTTTTGCTAATGAAAACACCTTGAACAGGTTTTTACAAAGGCATTACTGTGCAACTCACAAGAAGCCCAGATATGCATTCTGAAAGATGTTAGTGGCATCATCAAGCCGTCAAGGTAACCCGCCGGCAATGTCTTTGTTGGCATCATCAAGTATGGTACAAAATATGAAGTTACAATCCTAATTAGATTTTTTTTTTTTTTTTTTTTTTGATGCAGGCTTACCTTACTTCTTGGTCCACCAGGCTGTGGCAAAACCACCTTCTTATTAGCTCTTGCAGGAAAGCTAGACAAGTCTCTCAAGGTGGGGTATTTGAGAATACTGCATAAGTTTTGAAAAAAGACAAAAAAAAAAAAAAGTAAAAACAGAAATTATTTTCAGTGGCGACGCAATATTGAAAATATGAGATTTTTTCTTATTTTATTATTTATTTATTTTTAACACATTCTGCAGGTTAGAGGAGATATATCCTATAATGGTCACAAGCTGGAAGAGTTTGTTCCTCAAAAGACTTCGGCTTACATTAGCCAGTATGACCAGCACATACCCGAGATGACTGTGAGGGAGACGATCGACTTTTCGGCACACTGCCAGGGTGTTGGGAGCAGATTTGGTGATTATTCTTATTTCCGTTCGTGATCAAATTATCAGGGCGGTTTTTGTAACTTAACAGTATAGGTTGAACTTCGGTTTTTATTTGGTTATGCAGAGACAATTATGGAAGTGAGCAGAAGAGAGAAACAATTAGGAATTGTCCCGGATCCAGATATTGACACCTACATGAAAGTAATATAAGATTTCACCTTCAGTAATTCTCTAAAAGCAACCAATTTTTCGATAATTCTACGTAATAACACGATGATTACAGGCTATTTCAGTGGAAGGACAAAAGGGAAATCTCCAAACAGACTATGTTTTAAAGGTAACTTATTTTGTAGCAGCACTTGTGGCTGGATTAGAGTAGCTAATGGCTTGACATGTACATTGCATTATATATTTGTTTATTTATTTATCTATTTATTTTTTGCGTGATAGATCCTTGGGCTGGATATCTGCAGCGACGTAATGGTTGGCGATGCATTGAAGAGAGGCATTTCAGGTGGTCAAAAGAAAAGGCTCACAACAGGTAGTTTCTACTAGTGAAAAACAATAGAAGTAGACTTAGTTTGGGAATTTTGTGCTTTTATAAGAAGTGCTTCTTTTAGTTATAGCAAAAGTAGAAGCAGAACAAATCTCAGAAGTTGGCAAATCTAGCTTCTCAAAATAACCGTAAACGTTCATTAGTGTGTGTGCGAAAAAACTTTTCACGCACTTTTACCATTACACTACTTACAAAAGAAATATAAAAAGACCCTATTTCCTAGTTCCTAAATTACGAAATTTTATCCTTGTTTCATTTTGACAGGAGAGATGATTGTTGGTCCAACAAAGGCTCTATTTATGGATGAAATATCGACCGGGTTAGACAGCTCAACGACGTTTCAAATAGTCACCTGTCTTCAGCATTTTGTGCACATCACAGATGCCACTATATTGGTCTCCCTTCTTCAGCCTGCTCCAGAAACCTTTGATTTATTTGATGATGTCGTACTAATGGCCGAGGGGAAGATAGTGTACCATGGTCCTCGTGCTAATGTCCTTGAGTTTTTCGAAGGTTGCGGTTTCAAGTGCCCACCAAGAAAGGGTGCTGCAGATTTTCTTCAGGAGGTGCCCACCTAGCTACTATACCTTGTCATCCTGTTTTTCATGGTGTTTTGGACAATAATATTTTTGGCATGTGTCCCTCGGGACAAAAATCACTTTGGACAAACAGAAGTTCTCTAAATCGCTCATTCTTGGTTATGATTTTTCAGGTAATCTCCAAGAAAGATCAAGCACAATACTGGTACCGAAATGATGTTCCCTACAACAACATATCAGTTGATCAATTCGCTGAAATGTTCAGAGAAAGTGATTTAGGGAAAACTTTGGACAACGAGCTCTCAAAACCATATGAAAAATCCAACTTTCAAAAAACTTCTTTGTCATTTAGTATCTACTCTGTGAAAAAATGGGAACTCCTGAAAGCTTGCATGGCCAGAGAGCTGCTTCTCATGAAACGAAACTCCTTTGTCTATATCTTCAAAACGGTCCAGGTACTCACTAGTTTTTCATGTCACAACTCGTTTTTGATTGTAGATTTATCAGAAACTAACAACTTTTCAATTTTCATTGGTCGTTTCCCTGATCAGCTTATCATCACTGCATTTATGACAATGACTGTATTCATACGTACCGAGATGGAGGTTGATCTGGTGAGCGCTAACTATCTGATGGGATCGCTGTATTATGCGCTTGTAAGACTCATGACCAATGGAGTGGCCGAGCTGGCCTTGACTATTACTAGACTTCCGGTAGTAGAGAAGCAAAAAGCCTTCTATCTATACCCGGCATGGGCATATTCTCTTCCAGCCTCCATCTTGAAGATCCCATTTTCACTTATTGATTCTTTGCTATGGACAGCCTTAACTTACTATGTCATTGGTTATAGCCCTGAAATCGAAAGGTAAAAATCCCGAGGATTCTGTAAAGTTGAAACTACTGTTTTGTCCAAATAAGTTATCTTCTACTTTCATGACGTGCATTATTTTCCTTGTTTATTATACACTGTACCACATGTAGAGATGGCTATACAATTTTCTCTCTTTGATTTATATTCAACCAATAAGTGTTTTAGGTTCTTCCGTCAGTTCCTCGTCCTATTTGCTGTGCACCTAGCATCAACATCCATGTGCCGTTTCATTGCCTCAATTTTCCGGACTATGGTGACAGCATCAACTTGGGGCTTTTTGGTTCTGATACTGATGTTCCTGTTAGGAGGGTTCATTGTTCCGCGGCGTAAGTCAATTTCTAGTTTCACTTGCATTGACTCATAAAGGGAATTGAATATAACTACCAACAGATATCTGTTTTTCGCAGCTGCTTTACCTCCTTGGTTGAGGTGGGGATTCTGGATTTCTTTCATGACTTATGGAGAAATAAGCTTGGCTCTGAACGAATTCTTGGCTCCACGCTGGCAGAAGGTTTACTCGGCTTCTAAACGAGATTGTTAATTTTCCAAAGAATATGTATTGCTTACGCTCATTCTCGTTTTTGTAGGTAACAAGAGGAAATATCACAATAGGGAACAATGTTCTAACTAGTCATGGTCTAGACTTTGATGAAAAATTCTATTGGATTTCATTGGGAGCATTGTTCTGTTACACAATACTTTTCGACCTCGGATTTGTCTTGGCATTAACTTACTTGAAACGTAAGTCAAATTTCAGTCGATGTTAAGCAAGTTATATAAGCTAAAACAAGACATGTATGTGTCTACTACTGACCTGTTAAATATATATATATATTTTTTATAACACAGCTCTTAACACGTCCCGAGCCATTATATCGAAGAAGAAGCTGTCTCAACTACAATCACAAGATGGTTGCAGTGCTAAAGCAGAACCAGAAAATGAATCAAGTCCTGCATTTGTTGTTTCCGAGACCGCGGATAAAACAAGAAAAGAGGGTGAGATAAATGTTTGAGAATTCTTATATGACAATCTAATGATATAGAACATTGAATTACAAAGTGTTCTAAGAGTATGCAATTAATGATTATACAGGGAGGCTGGTTTTACCATTTGAGCCACTGACAATATCGTTTAAGGATGTGCAGTATTACGTTGATACCCCCCCGGTAATTTTAATCATATCTAAACAGTCTTTCAGCTTATCAATTTTTTACAAAAGCTTAAGGTTTTACGAGGTGGGTCAACAATTGTTTTATTATTCTAACTCTCTTCCTCATGTGTGGGCTGGATAGCGGGCAAATATTATTTGGAGATATGCGACACATGAATATTTAATTATGTGCCCAAAACAAATTAAACACGCAACACGTGATGACAATTTGGAGAGTGAAATTACAGGGGTTTTGAACTCAAGCCCTCTTGTTGTCATACTGTTTACCAATTCTCCCTAAAGCTTAAGTAGTAGGAGGTGAACCGACATTAGTTTTTTTTTTTTTTTTTTTTTTTTTTCTAATAATAATAAAAATCCTACCTCCAACTTCATCTAACTGCCTCAGTTGTTCATTAACACGTCGCGTTCCTTGTGGACAGGAAATGAGGGAGCGTGGTTTCGACGAGAAAAGACTTCAGTTGCTTTGTGACATAACAGGAGCATTTAGGCCGGGGGTTCTAACTGCTCTGATGGGTGTTAGTGGGGCTGGAAAAACCACTCTCATGGACGTTCTTTCGGGAAGGAAAACCGGAGGTACAATCGAAGGGGACATACGAATCTCGGGTTATCCAAAGGTTCAGAAGACATTTGCAAGAATATCAGGTTACTGTGAGCAGACTGATATACATTCTCCACATGTCACGGTAGAAGAATCAGTGGTCTACTCAGCTTGGTTGAGGTTGCCTCCAGAAATTGATCGACAAACAAAATCTGTACGTGACGCTTTCTTCTCCTCTGCCTCCTATACTGATAAGGAATATGAGTTTTCATTCGTTACTGTTCGGTGTTAAAAATTATTGTCAAGTCAATCAGTATTAAAAAGTTGCTACTCAAAGTAGTAAAACGACTTGTTGTACCGAGCATTGACTGATTCTAGAAGGCCCGAGTTTGAAACTAAATTTCAATCATATTGCAGAGATTTGTAGAAGAAGTGATTGAAACAATAGAGCTGGAAGATATAAAAGATAGTATAGTTGGCGTATCAGGACAAAGTGGGCTATCAACGGAGCAGAGGAAAAGGCTGACCATAGCAATTGAGCTTGTTTCAAATCCGTCGATAATATTTATGGATGAGCCAACTTCAGGATTAGATGCTAGAGCAGCTGCGATCGTGATGCGGGCGGTGAAGAATGTTGTGGCCACAGGAAGGACTACTGTTTGCACCATCCACCAACCAAGCATCCACATATTTGAAGCTTTTGATGAGGTTCTATAACTACGATATATACATATATACTTATATATATATATATATGTAGATATGTGTGCGTGTATATATATGTATGGTCTAGAATAATGCCAAGAGTCTAAGTTGTTTGTTTCCTTTAATGAATTGATAAAAATGACCATTAAAATCCGCATTTTTTTTAATGTAAAAACTCTCCATTTCCCTAAATCGGTTTAAGAAATTATCAATTGAATTAGTATTTTAAAGTTACATCTACAAATAAAAAAATAGCAACTCATCTGTGAATGTCAATTGGTATCAAAAAGTTTGTTTACGTTGCACTATGTATATATATATATATATGCATGAATTTATTTACTTTAGTCGTACTAAAAATACTAACAATAATGTCAATCTTATGCAGTTAATTCTAATGGAAAGGGGAGGACAGATAATCTATTCTGGAATGCTAGGCCATCATTCAAGTAACCTTATTCAATATTTTGAGGTGATCTACCAATGCCTAATACCTCTTCTTTTTTCTATTAAAAAAAAAACGCATTCATATTATTGAGTTCATTAATTCCATTGATTTGACCACCGTAAACAGGGAATTCCAGGTGTGCCTAAGATCAAGGACAACCACAATCCCGCAACGTGGATGTTAGAAGTTTCTTCAGCTTCAGTCGAGGCAGAACTTGGCATAGATTTTGCCGCCATTTATAAGGAATCATCTCTGTATAGGTGAGTGTATTTAGGTACTAATCGAGCACAAGACTGCGGGCCTTGGTATGACTTTCTGAAAGTGAAAATAGTTTCTGGCTTCCTGAGTCCAAAAGTTATTTACGGGAATGTTTAGATGACTTTTTAGAAAGACTGTGGCCTTCCAGAGGAACTTCTAGACAAAGCCATCAAAAAACTTCTTTTTTTTTTCTTTTTTTTTTTTGGGTTCTCTTACCCTATTGTCGAATAAGCATAAAGCAGAAGTTAAGCCAAATGGGGCCTAAAATTGTACTGTTTGCAGTAATAGGTTCCAGGTATAAAATATGATCACAAAGTTTATAATTAATCAAATATATTATATGCAGAGACACAGTGGGGATGGTGGAGGAGTTGAGGAAACCAAAGCCAGGTTCAACAGACTTGAACTTCCCGACTGATTTCCCGCAGAATAGTTGGGTGCAATTCCTGGCTTGCCTTTGGAAGCAACACTGGTCCTATTGGAGAAGTCCTGAATACAACCTCACACGTTTCTCTTTCATGATTGTTGCCTCTATTTTGTTTGCAATAATCTTTTGGCAAAAAGGACAAGACATGTAAGTTCTTATGCAATATTTAAGTTAAACAAAGTTCTATTAAATCGCCTTTTTTAGGAATCTAAGAAAACTTCTAACAATTATTATTTTTTAATAAAGTAATAATGAGCAGGACTTGTTCAACATACTTGGGTCGATGTATATAGCTGTAATATTTTTAGGAGTAAACAACTGTTCAACAGTGCTGCCATATGTGGCAACTGAGCGCACGGTGCTCTATCGAGAAAGATTCGCCGGAATGTACTCCTCAACGTCATACTCCTTTGCACAGGTAACTTCAATTCAATGCTAAATTCTCATATGCCTGCTAGTATTGTCGAATTTTGGCACCTGTCAAATTTGCACCAACTATAATACATGCTAAATTCGAACATTTGATCGTATGTTGATGATGTTTTATAATAGAAGCTACTGTGTTGATTGCTGTAGGTGGCAATTGAAATACCGTACGTACTAGTGGAAGCGATTTTGTACGTAGCCATAACATATCCAACAATAGGTTACGAATGGTCAGCATACAAGGTGTTCTGGTACTTTTACACAACATTCTGCACATTTCTCTACTTTGTGTATCTTGGGATGCTAATAGTGTCCTTGAGCCGTAATATTGAAGTGGCTTCCATACTCTCAAGTGCAATCTACACCATTTTAAATCTTTTCTCAGGCTTCCTCATGCCAGGACCTGTAAGTATCTCCCAACCCTTTTTTTTTAACCTTAAAATATATATATATATATATACACACACACACATGAATTAAACCAAAAATTTGAATGAAAATTATGATGTAAAAATCTTTTATCATCGTGTATTTGTATATAATTTGATTTTTTTCTTAAAATGAACTAAACTTGAAATAGAGTAATTTAATTTTGAAGTTTAGAGTTCAAATAATTGTGAAATATACTATGCTTGTAAAACATGCCATATCTTTCTAACTAAGTGTAGCACTTTTCAAATAACTCTTGTCTAATTTACGTATGTTTTTTAAGGAATGAGAATTTTACAATAGAATATGAAAAAAAAAAAAAAAAATCTTACTAGTAGGGTTATGTTTTAAACTATTAATTCCGCATAATTATTCATTTAGATACGATTTTGTGCAGATCTAATGTTCATAAATATGCACTATTGGGTAGTTTCTTTTTATTTTATCATAAATTTTTTTAAATTTTTTTACTTTACTCCCATTAAAAAATAAAAAAAATCTCCATATAGCCTTACTAAAATCTTATTGGTCAGTTTTTATATATTGATGTTATTTATTTAGAAAAAAATTGTGTACAACCCCACTAAAATTTCTATCTTACTCTACCATCCACTACTGGTAGGTATACCTATCATAGAAAGCTCCTTTAAGGAACCTATTTGATTTATTATTATTTTTTTTCCCCAATGTCTTGCTTAAATTTTTAGATTAGTACCAATAAGAATATATTTTCACTCCTAAGGAAAAAAGCTTACATATCGCTTAATCAAGTAACATGGCAAATGTAAATGCAGAAAATTCCAAAGTGGTGGATATGGTGCTACTGGATTTGCCCCACATCTTGGTCCCTAAATGGCCTTTTGACATCACAATATGGAGATATGGAGAAAGAGATAAAGATATTTGGGGAGCACAAGTCAGTTGGTTCCTTTCTTGAAGATTTCTACGGTTTTCGTCATGATCGTTTACCCCTTGTTGCTCTTATGCTCCTTGCTTTCCCACTTGCTTTTGCTTCTCTCTTTGCTTATTGCATCCATAGATTAGATTTCCAAAGGAGGTAAATTGCGAAAAAAGTTCAAGCCTTTTTTTTTTTTAAAAAAAATTGTCAAGTGTAGTAATTGTAAGATACAAGAGGTCTTTATATTTCAGAAATTCATGTATTTCATGGTCTGCATATAAATGTTCTAATCCAAGATTTACATATGTGATGTCTTTAATCTTCCTTCAAAAAGAAAATTCCAAATGAGAATTGTTTCGTTTGAGGCAAGTTGAGAATATCCTAAATTTTAACTCTTCTCAGTAAAGTACTTGTATATACGTGTGTGTGTGTGTGTGTGTAAGTAGAAAAGTAAATTTAAAAATTTTATTTTTAAAAAATATACCACATGATAGATATTGGACTCACATCATTGAAGGGATGACAAAAGACACACTAGAAGTGTCTTTCGTCCTTAGTGTAGTAGTAGATAGAAATAAATAACTTATTTGATCTCTAACTTTTTAACAAAGTTGACTAAATCTTTTTATTTGATTAAAAGCTCCCTAAACTCTTTAAAAATATACAAATTAGTCCATTTCATTAATAAACGTTAAAGATTTAACAGAAAACATCACATAAATCACATATGATTTACTATTTAAGCGGAATCAATATTTTTTTTACATAATCTAACTTACATGCGTTATATACATAATCTGTTTTATTCAATTTTTAACCTTTGTTTGTAAAAAGGACTAAACAAAGAAGAAGGAATTATGCTACAATAAGAATGGTGATTAGCCTGTTGTGATTTTCATAATATACTAGTTTAAAAGCATATGCGATGCATGTGATTAGACATATTTAAGAAAATTTATCTAAATAAGAAAAAATATATAAGTATAAAGTAGACAAAAAAAAAAAAAAAAAAAAGCACCCACAAAATACCTGAGATGAAAAAAGAAGATATGAAAAAGATCAAAAGAACAAAAATGTTAAAAATAGACCAAATCAATACAAAAAATGACTAAAATAAAAAATAAAAATTTTTTGTTTTAAAGACAATATTTTAATAAAAAATATTTTATTAAATCAATATGACTTATTTATAACAAAATGTCTAAAACAAATTAATATGAACTTACAAAAATTTACCAAATATAAAATCTACTTTTCTAAAACAGTATATATAAATAGGGAAAATATGTGGTAGAGCCCCTTTTAGGGGATCTACCACAACTTATGGTAGAGTCACTTTTTGGACCGTTAAGATTTAATCAAACGGTTCAAATGTTGATGGTGTATCATATTATTATACACTTTGCCTTACATAATCCTTCCCACCCAAAGTCTTCTCCGTCACCGGCGATCTTCCCGCCGCCGGCGACCACCTCCGGCCGCCGTCCGGCCAATTACCGCCGGCGATTTTCTCCCTCTTCTCTTCTCCTCTCTCCCGCGGCGACCACCTCCAGCGCCCCACCGCCGGCCGGCCGCCGGCCACCCCCCTCTTTCTTCCTCTTTCTCTCTCTCTTCTCTTCTCTCCTCTCTCTCTTCCCCTTTCTCTCCCTTCTCCTCTCTCCTCTCTCCCGCCGCCCCCCCACCCCCACCCCCGGGCCCCAGCCCCCCCTCCCCCGCCCCCCGACCCTCCCCCCGCCCCCCTGACCCCCCCCCCCCCCCGAGACCTCCCCCGGCCCCCTCTCTCTTCCTCTTTCTCTCTCTTCTCTTCTCTCTCTCTTCCCCTTTCTCTCTCTTCTCCTCTCTCCTCTCTCCCACCGCCCCCCCCCCAGCCCCCAGGTCCCCCGGTGGCCCCCCCACCCCAGGCCCCCCCTCTCCCAGCCTCCCCCGCCCCCCGCCCCCGAGGACCTCCCCCGGCTTTCTCTATTCGACCGGGGGCCTCGGGGGGGGGGGGGGTCGGGGCGAGGGGGGGGGCCTCGGGGGCCTTGGGGGGGGGTCGGGGGGGCGCCGGGGGAGGGGCTCTGGGGGCCTCAGGGGGGGGGGTCGGGGGGTGGCCGGGGGAGGGGGGCCTGGGGTGGGGGGCGCCGGGGGGCCTCGGGGGTTGCCGGGGGGGGCGCCGGGCTGGGGTGGTCGGGGCCGGCGGGGCTGGGGGGCCGAGCTGGGGAAGAGAGAGAGAGAGGGGAAGAGAAGATAAGAGAAGAGAAGAGAAGAGAGAGAAAGGGGAAGAGAGAGAAAAAATTCCGTCGCCGGCGGCCGGAGTTGGTGTCGGAGGTGGGTCGCCGGCGGCGGAAAGCCGACGGTGATGGGAAAGATTTGGGGTGAGAAAGTTTAAATGAGATAAGATTTATGATAATATAATGCATCCCTGATATGTCAACTGTTCGATTTAAATCGAACGATTAAAAAAAGAGCTCTACCGGTATGGTTTGTGGGAGAGGCTCTACCACAGCCTCTCCCATATAAATATTTTTATTAATAAAAAACTTTTTTTTTCCTCTTTTCTCTCTCACTTCATCTAGTCGCTCTCTCTCCCTCTCTCTCTCTCTCTCTCTCTCTCGCTCGCTCGCTCGCTCCCTCCATCCCTCCCCCTCGATCAAAAGGAAAAAAATTCAAAAAAAAAACTCCCCCCAATTAACCTCCTCTCCCTCTCTCTCTCTCTCTCTCTCTCTTCCTTCCTTGCGTGCGTTAGTGGAAAAAAAGAAAACAAAACCCACAAAAAAAACACTCTACCCCACGCACTCTCTCTCCCTCTCTCCGTGTCAGTGTGGGAAAAAAAAAATAAAAAATAAAAAACACAATCCCCTCACTCACTCTCCCTCTCTCTCTCTCCTTCCCTATCCTCTGTGGCTCTGTCCCCGTGTGACAGCTAAACAAAAGTCCAAACAATCCCAAATCACAAGTCTTGTCCAAAACAGACTAGATAAAAACAGTAAAAGTTTTTCTCCTTTCTATATGTTATATAGATATTATAAAATAAATATTTATATTAAAAAATAAATCTTAAAAAAGTGTAGAATATAGAAATTACATTTAAATTTATGAAAACAAATACATTGAGATAATTAAACTATATATTATAAGATTTTAGATATAGAACTATTTTTTTCTTATTTTTTTATAAATAGATTCTATAAATATTATATGATATATATATTTTAATGATAATACTAAAGCATTTAAATTTAAATAATGTTAAAAGAAAGGGAAAAAAAAAGAAGATATTTTTTAAAAAAATTTTGGAAATAGACAAATAAATAAAAACATCTCTCTTTCTCCCTCTTTCCGATGGCCAAAGTCCTCAGTTTCATTTTCTTTCTCCAATCACACGCCCACCATTTTTCTATTTTTCTTTTTTTTCCCCGTCTCTCTTCACCTGACACCCCTATATCCCCTCCTATCTTCTTCTTCTTCTCCACCATCACTTCGACCCACGTCCCCATAGGTCCTATCTCTCATTTTCTTCTCTCTCTCTCACTTCACCATCACGTCCCTTCCGCCCCTCCTCTCTCGCCGTGTGCGAGTTTAAAAAAAAAAAAAAAAAAAACGTGCGCTTTGAAGAAAAACAGCGATTCTAAAACAGTGATTCCTTTTCTCCATTTTTTTAAATTTTTTTTTATTTATATATGTATAGATATATAGATACTGAAATGTGAATTCATGTCAACAATATTATAGTTCATCTCTTTTGAAAGTTAAGCCTACCAATACAGTAAGCAAAAGAGAGGCAAATAGAAAAGGAAAAACAAAAACCATGACAGCAACGACTCCTAAAAGACTGTGACTATACCCTAGGTAATCTTCTAAGAAGGCAGAAACTGTTTTAGGCTCTCCGAACACCGAGATTGTTTTATCTAAATCTCCATACTGCGAAGTAAACATGCCATTCAATGCCCATGATGTCGGACAAATGTAATACAACCAAAGCCACCACTTGGGAATTTGCTGCAGCAACAATCAAATAAAATCTGAGCTGAATTCAACAAGGAAAAGACCGTTTTTAGTCGTACGAAATAAAAGATGATTCGAAAGCTTACCGGTTTTGGAACCATAAAACCGGCGAACAAGTTGAGCATCGTGTAGGAAGACGAAGCCAGAATGGAAGCCACCTGAACACTTGGTGTCAATGACACCAGCAACATTCCGAGATAATTGAAGCATAAAAGCGTACAAAACATGCTATAGAATGACCAGAAGATCTTATACGCGGACCTGGAGTAACCGATCATCGGATATGTGATGATCACATATATAACTGCCTCAGCAAACAGATACGGTATCTCAACAGCCACCTGCGAAAATCAACCATTTCTCAAAATTTTACATGTGACCTTATAAACAGA